>CM042880.1:9933310-10585376 GCA_023653495.1 Melastoma candidum | reverse complement strand
AACGTGTGAATTGTTTGAAAGTCCCGACAGGGGGAGCTCAAGGCTTTTCACAGAAGGACATGCTCTTAAATTGTATTGTCTGACTTCTCGCATTCTTTATTCAACTCCCCTTATTGCGGTCCTCTTTTCCTGTTTTGATAGATATTCGACTGCCTTCTTACACAGGCGTTTGATTTGTCCCCCTTCTTTTTCTTGTTAGCGCCGTGTGACAAATGTGTGAACAAGGTTGGTGAGAGGGCTAAGTCTTGAGAAAACAAAAGGCAATCAAGGTTTGAGAAATAGAGCTGATTTCACCACAAAGATGAAGAGCAAGGTCGAGCAATGTCTCAATCCCTTTTTCAATAAAATAAAGGAGAGGAAATTAGGAGACATCTTCATCTTCATCATCATCATCATCATAGTCAGTAATCCATCTTCAACTCAAACTTGCTTTAGGTTTCATTGATGAACCTGGCCAGCCTCTTGAACAAGTCCTTCGCCTTGTCGGACTCGTGATCCATGATATGGAACACATGCCCGGCGCCCTCTGTCTCGAACATCTCCCCCTTCCCTTTCCATCCACTCTTCTCCATCAGCATCTCATAGTACAGCCTCCCACGGTCCCTCAGCATGTCCTCCGCTGCCACTGTCACGATGACTTTCCTCACTGGCATCTCCCCCATCCCCTCAGGACACTTCCCCTCTGGGAAAGGGTTGATAAGTGGGTCGTCGTTGCCCTTGTCGGAGGGACACACGAACCGCCACCACCCGTCCACCATTCTTCTCCCAAAGTCGTTCTCCTTCTCCTTCCCAATTGGCTCCTTCCCCCAGAAGTAAGGGTGGATCATGATCATACCCGGGAAGGAGATCCCAGGGAGTGACCGGGACACCCGGAGGGCGAGGTGGTGGGCCATGTTGGCTCCACCGCTGTCACCCGCCAGGAATACACGCTCAAAGTCCGCGTACTTCTCGAGCCAGGGCTCGCGGTTAGGGGTCTCCGGCTGGGACTGGCTCAGGATCCAGAGGAGTAGTGTCCAGGAGTCGTCAAAGGCAGCAGGAAGCGGGTGCTCAGGGCAACGTCGGTAGTCTAGCGACACGAGGATGGAATCAGAGCAAGAGACAATGGCGTTAAGGGAGTTGTGGTACTTGGGATCAGCGGTGGAGCTAATGATGAAGGCTCCGCCGTGGAAGTAAAGGATCAAGGGGAGCTTTGGAGGCGGGGTTGCAGAGAGGGCAGAGGAGGGGATATACACGCGAGCGGAGAGTTCGAACTTGGACGCAGGAACGTATATAGGGACGTCCTTGGAGAGGACGGAGGTGGCGGGGTCAAGGCCAGGAGAGGCAACCTCGGTGCCAGCAAGGCGGAGGAAGGTTCCGTCGGAGTAGACACGGATGTAAGGGAAGATTTCCTGGGAGACTTCCTTGGGAGGTTCCACTGAACCCATCTCTCTCTCTCTCTCTCTCTTCCTCTCTGATTGAATGTGAGGTTTGTGTGCTCTGAGCAAACAAAGTGAGAAGATGTGGGAAGAATTTATATCAATCACCTTCATATCATTGTCGTTGGGACTCGAAAATACACAAGGAAGAGGAGAAAATCTTAAAAACCGGCTAACCAACAAAGTCGATTCTAGACGAACTTCAAAGTAAGAACTATCGTAATAAAAAAGTATTTTGGGCTTTTTAATGACTAACAGTATAATAGTCCATTCCCAATCCCAGTATTTTCTAATCCCATCGTTCGTAAGCATGACGCCAGGTCTGACGTCGGCTTCCCCGTACGCATTTCTAATATTTAAATGATCCGAATCATGGCGGAAAATGCCAGCCATTTCCTCTTGTGTTTGCTTTTTCAAGTGATGTGATAAAGAAGACATTGCGAAAGTCGACATTATCCATACGTGATTGCCGGTTAGAAATTTTTTTACAATATTATTAATGTGGGATGAACGTCCGTCCCTAACTATGGCCACGACCAAACTTTTCGTGGCCTCCTCTGACTCCACATTTTCTTTTGTTCCCGAACAGACAACTAACGACACGAGTGACGTAGGTGAACATAATTCCGATCCATTGGAAGCAAAGCAATTTGACTTTTTCTTTTAAGACTTCTTTCCCGGCCGACCAAATCGTTCATGTGGTCGGGGCACTTGTCTCACCAACCCCCCCAAAATAACACTTTTTGAGGATGACGGACGACACGTATCCATCGTCCGATGGAGAGCGAGTAACCTTTGCACCCTGACATTACGAGTTTCCGTCCCCTCCTACCCTGAAGCGAATACTTTGGGCCTTAGAAGTTGATGTGCTTGGTCCGACTCACCCAGTTGCGGCTCTACGGTCGAGACACCATCAGTAGGATCCATCGACGGAGGGATGAAGTCTGTTCCATGCCGCTGTCCCGGTGGATCTGGACGACGAGCAGGACCCTAGTCATCGTCGTCTTGCTTACTTTCCCACGCCTTTGACTTCGGTTGGCTCCATTCGGGCTGCCTTACTCTGCTTCGTCTTTAGGCACTTCAGAAAGGAAAAGTGGATCCAAACGGTGAGAGCGACTTGGAAAAGGTTGATGGCATGAGTTTTGGACGGACTATGGCGGAGAACTACAAGGTTCAGACGACTCGCTGATCCCACTAGAGGCGCGAAGTTGGTGCTGTTCTTGGGATGCAACCAATCGTGTTGGCCTCATTACCCGACGATGCGAACCATATGGGCATATCTAGATTTTTCAGCCCGACGCCTCATAATGAAGCTAACCTCTCGGTCCGTGGGAATGTCCTATTCAGCTGCACGCGGATGTAAGTCGAGCTGAGTCGAGCGATGCTCTCTACTACTCAGAAACTGTAGCTCAATTACAAAGAATAGTAAAATTGAAATCGGACTCTGGTTTTTGGAAGATGACTCTCGAGGTCGACTAGAGCTCCTCCGAACTTGAATCATCATTTCCAAGGCATGATGATGTGATAACAAGGGATCATCTCAGTGACCAAAGACTACTTCTCATTCTAGAACAGATCACTGTTTAAGAATCCATCGAGGTATTTCATCAGGGATTTTGTGTTCTCGCTTTCGGTGTCCGTAAGATGGAAGGTATGATCCTCGCCCTCACTCTCGAAAATCTCCGCCATGCCCATCCACCCACTCCGGCACAATGCCTCGTAATACAGCCTGCCTCGGTCCCTCAAAATATCCTTCTCAGCCACGCAGACCAACAGCCTCTGGCACCCAAGCCACTCCAGGCTTGGCGCCATGTAGGACACCGGGTTCACCCATGGGTCATCGTTGCTAGGAGACAACGGACAAATAAAAGGCCAGAGGCTGTCATTGATTGCCTTCTTTTCAGGATCTAGTAGCTCTGAACCGATCGGATGGGATCCCCAGAAATACGGATGGATCAACATGACCCCAGCGATGTCGAGCCCGAGACCTGCCCACACATTGGAACTCCCGGCCCTCATAGCGACATTGTGGGCTATGTTTCCACCTATGAAAATCTCGAATAAACAATTTTCTCATTATGCGAAGAAAGGTATGGACAGAGTACGGAACCTACCGGCACTCTCGCCGCCCAAGAAAAGTCTCTGGAAATCAACATGGTTGTTCAACCAGCTCTCCGGACCCTTGCCATGTCGGTGCTCGGCAACCCACAACAACGTCTCCCATGAGTCCTCATATGCAGCTGGGATAGGGTGCTCTGGGGCTTTCCTATAATTCACAGAAATAACAACTGCCCGTGCAGTTCCGGCTAAAGTAGCAAGAAAGCCATTGAATACTGAATTGAATGGAGAGCTGACACAGAACCCTCCACCGTGGTAGTGGACGAAGAGCGGCAGCCTCTGCTTGACGTTTGTCGGGAGGAAGATGCGTGCCTCAAGGCTCCTAAACTGGACCTCTAAGGTTATATCCTTGGATGAGACTCCGTTAACGGGGTCGATGGATGGAGGAACGAAGTCTGTTCCCCTGAGGCGCTCAACGGTGCCGTCCTTTTTAACTCGGATGAGCGGCAGGAGCTCGGCAACGACCTCGTTATCTTCTTCACCCGGAGGAGTGGCAGTGGTTGGTTTTGGGTCCATCTGATGGCGTTCTTTCCTTGTCCAAGTGCGGACACGGGATTATGAAATGAATTATCAACGTCTCCTGGTAATTCGGACAAATTCCAATTCATGGGACTGGCGGCGCTTAACCATTCTGTTAATTCTCAGCAATTTCATAGTCATTCTCGATTTTTATACGTTCATCTTGACACGTCTTGAATACCTGTTGAATATTTCTCCTAAACATTATTAACCATGTCACATTTTATCGGTAAATGTGGGGTTACTTCGGCTTCGGCCCAATCAAGCCCAACTGGGAACGTCAGGAGGCCCGCCAGGGTCAGGTCCTTCTGTTGGCTCCCTACCCGCCCCCTCGTCTCCCCGGCGATGATCAGTTTTCTGACTATCCTTGTGAACACTGCCACGACCGTCGGAGAACCAGGTGATGAACTAGTCCCTCCGAGTCAAGGTTGAGTCTATGTTATATCTGTTCTTGATTCCGATCAGCCCCCAAACGCATCGCTGTCGGTTTTGCCTGAAAATGTATCTACTCGGTTAGTTCAGAAATGAACTTTCATAACTGAGCAAAGTAAGCACTATCTCCACACCCACCAGCATTGCGAATGAAGTCTTCCTTACAACAGATGACACAGACTTCACCATTCCCATGATGCCTGGATATAGGGGCACATTTGAATAAACTATAAGGAATGCCAACTGTTTGGAAATAATCCCACGTTACTTAAAAAATGCATGGGCCAAGGGCTTATATATGATTGAGACCCTTCACCTAATTGATAGCTTTTAGATGAAGGGAACCCCGACCCACAATTTCTACACCAACTAATGCTAAGGAAATCCCCGTACCTATTCCTCCCGGATATTATTTCGCGAATTTTTGGAGCTGCTGAAAAGTGAGTGAAATAAGGGACTGAAGCTTTGCCACGGCATAAGTCTTGTCGGGCGGACATTTAGAGAGTGATCGTCAAGCTTCCCAGCAGCTAAGGCAGCGCAATCCGCCTTCTAAGCTTCGTCTGCAATCCTGATGACACGGCAAGTGCTCGAAATCGCATCAGAGTCCTTATTCTTTGCACCCATATATGTGGAGGACTTGAGAATATTGTTAGCATGAGAATACTCGAGAATGGCAGAGTCGATCTCAGCCATAAGTCCATCCGGAGTGGTTGAGAATTCCTTGGAATCATCAAATACACTCCAGTAAATGCCTGGTCTCCAAGAACTCATGGTTCAATTGCCGATCCCAGGCTTTATCTCAGTGATCCAAGCTTGATAATGTTAAAGCCCTCCTGATCAAAGGCTTCTTCAAGCAGGATTGCCCAGGAGTATCAAAATAAATCTGGAAGATAAACCATGATCGATTCGGTCCCGGAAGAGTAAACCACAACATCTTCACAAAACCCAGACCACCCTGGTCCTGTGTTGAGTGCGGGCGAAATAGTGGCCTAACCCACCAGACTGTATCCAAGGATAAGAAAATGCTGATTTCCTCGTATAGAAAGTGCATGTGTTGGTTCTCCGCATTTCTAGCTCTTCGTGCAACTAAAGAGGTATGCGGCAGGTTCAGCGCTGCACAGCGCCCACATCAAGCACCCAACGGACCATTGCAACCCTACGGTGGATGTTTGTGATGAATGTGGAACGAGTGTGGATCGAGCAAACGCAACCAGAAGATGGGAAAGGGAATAGCTGCTTGCAACCATTCAATAAATGAACATTCCGATAGTTCAATCTGATTCTGATCCAGTTCAAACTCCCACAGGGTAGGACAAAAAAGAAAAGGAATGACCAAATGATTTTACCATGGTCTTGAATTGATCGCAACGTACTCAATCCTTTCCATTTCACAAGATCCAGACAGGGCTTCCAGTTCAGATTTCGAGCCCTGATATCTACCCATCGCGAAGAAGGCGAGGCCTCTCGTTGGTGATAGCAAAAATGATTTAATAAATGATATCGAACATACCTACCCCTACAAAAGGCGGCCCCAGTGAACTTCCTTGCAGAGCTTTTTTCTTTTGTTGATCCCCGCCAAGAACGAATAGTTACATCCAAAGATTCCCCATCCCCCATTGCAATGCAGATGTGTCAGGTAGTTTAAATTCACCGGGTAATCACACCAGAAGCCCAAGGAACCACCAGTGGGGCATTCGGGTGAGCATTCCGGTACTGCTCGGAGTATCTGTCCTTGAAATTCAACTTCGGCTGCTCGGCCTGCATTTTGATGAGGAACCACTGTCAGAACTAGTTAATCCAAAGAGAAAATGAAAGTGAAGGTTTATCATTTTTCCCATGTCTCAAAAAATGAGAAGCTTCTATAAAAGGGACTTGTAGCTCACGTATTTGAGCCAACACTCCTGGTTCTTGTGTTCGTAAACATCAGGGGAATAACATCCCGTTTCAGATGGGCAATACACCCATACGTTGCATTTCTTTTCACCGGGTTTGGCATATTTTGCCTGGTCGAGACAAGCCTGACAACAATCCGCAGCACTCTCTTTATGATGCGTGAGCCCCCATCTAACAGCGATTCCATCATAATCCGTATGGAGTTCAGCGTGGCATTCTGGAGGAAGCGGTCTGCCAGGCAAGACTTCCTCCTCTGCAATGGAGGAGTTAATCCAGCAATTCACTACTGAGAAGAAGATAAAAGGGACGAGAAACAATACCGCCAAAGAAGTATTTTGCTTGATAAACCAAAAGCAACAAGTGATTTCAGATGGGAAACAAACATATTATTAGAAAAATCATGTACCGATCTCCTCTTCACCGTCAGGCTTATCATCATGTTCTTTGTTGACAACTTCCATGGGTATCCAGAGACCAATCTCTTCAGAAAGGAAGGCCCAATTCGATCCAATTGCTGTTTTCAACAGCCCTAACCCGATTCGGCAAGACAGATTAGTGATTATAAAAATAAGCGAGAAAAATTATTTCAAGGAATAAGTGAATCATTACCTGCCTCCTCCACCAAAAAGGTCGAGGTAGAGGTCACATTTCCAACGATCAATTGGTCGACTTCTCTAAGTTTTTCCTTCCGCCAGGCTTCAACAGCTTCTGCACGGCATTGTTGAAACAAAAGGGGACTTAGGTCTTATTCTACAACCACAACCAGCGTTCTTCCTACCAGAAGTTTCAGACCAGTCAACTAATGCAAAAGAAGATAATTATCCACTACATCAAGAAAGTGGACATCACAAAGTATTTGGGTCACAATGATTATTTTTAAATCACTGCATTATCCTGGATGTCATACAATAGAACTAACATGTTGCACTACCCTATAAATTCAACAAGGCATACTAAGTTCTCGGTGGCGTTACTGGCTACACTGAATATTACACAGAGATGCACTAACCCCTTTGCTCGCCAATACTCGCAGTAGCATTAAGCCCTTTCAATCGCTCCAAAATCTGATCCGTAATTTTCCGCTTCAAAGGCAGCGGCAATTCCACGGTTTCCTCTCTGTGCAATCTCTTCTCTAGCTGCTTAACCTTTAAAAAACAAAAGAACTGCCTCACATCAACCACCAAGGAAAGGGGAAAACCCAAATACAAGAAAAATCACACACAACCTAAACCTTTCAACATTCCAAGACAAATACAACAACCAAAAAGAAAATCACAAACTGCAACCCACCAGCCTCGGCAGCTCCAGAGGTTCAGCAGCCTTCCGTAACCGAGCAGATTCCTCCATTACAAGAATCTGATCAGGCGTATACCTAACAACTGCCAACCCCACAAAAACAAACAAAAGAAAATCACATATGAAACCAAACTGAACGAACAACCGAAACAAAACCCCAAACTCCCCCCGCGAAACGGCTGCGCACCATTACTAGCGGAGTCCTGACTGGAGTAAAGATAAATGGAGGCGTAGAGGGTGCGAAGGACGTAAAGGGCGACGACAATATTGATGGAGCAGACGAAGAGGGTAGTCCTCCTGTAAGAACAACCACAACAACCACCCAGTTTCCCCCTCAATTGGCTCACATTACTATTCTTTCCCCAATCCCTCGCCATCATTACCGGACTCTCATCTCATTCAACTCTACCGCCGATACCCATCAACCAAAAACCTCCAAGATCGAATCTTTGCGGACTGAATCGACGAAAGTTCCGACCTTTGGGATCGAGGGATCGTGTCCGAACGAAGAGGGGAAGAAGAAAGAAAGAAGCAGGGGGGGGGGGGGACAGCTAGAGGAAGCATAAATGTTGTTGCGCTGTCAGGGTGTCTTGTTTCTATAACTTTAATCTTCATAATTTGATTGATTAGGTGTGTAAAAAGTTAAAAGCTTTGAGTTCTGCGATTGGTCTGATTTACTGCCGGAGGGGGAATTAGGGTTCATTCCAATTTTTATTTACAAAAAACATCAAGAGGGGGATAGGCGAAACGGTTCAACAACGAACAGTGGAAGTGACATTTGACACGAAATCTGGGCATACAATAGAAATATGGGAAAGCTTTCCTTTGAAAAAGTCTGAACTGGCATTGAAGAATACGTGTTATCATTGTTTTAAGTGGTTAATGATCCGTTCGGTGAGGAATTGATATTTAGATTGAAGCGGCTCACCATCCCCACCCCAACCCACCACCACCAATTCATTATTATTATTAACAAGAGAATAAAAGATTAAAAAGACTTTGTGATGTGATGACAATGAACTCAACCCCATCTTTTAGTTTCATATCGAAATGTCATGGCTTTAATCTCATCACCAACTATGTCTCAAAATAGTATGTTATTTCAACCTTGTGGCAGTACACAAAGCTTCAAGCCTGTGGACATAATTTCTTGTCTAACCCAACTTTGTCTCCCTCAGGACACAATCACATAATTGAGAACCACCAACTTGCTAGAAAGAGAACAAAGAAACAATTGGTGATGTTTACCCAGGGACATCACGTTCCAAATCCATACCCAAATTGGACACCCAAACGAATTAGGATTTGTTTAGTCAGATTTGAATGTTTTACATGGTAAAACCCTCCCATGGTTAAGTTTCATTTTGTGTGTGTGTGTGTAAGATTTGACCAAAAATCTCATCGAATGTAAGTCGATCAATATAATAAAAAAAGACCAAGTGATAGGTTCGGTTACGTGGACAAAAATACATATCATGGAAAATTTGGAGCTCAAAAAACGTGATTCGACCAAACATGTTAAGGGATGAGCAAGCTTGCTTTCCCATGTATGCGTGTTTCCACGTCACGAGGATTAAGACAAAATTTTCACCTTAACTACCGCTGATGCTGAAGTTAAGTTATCTTGAAAACTTTATCAAGAGCGAAATTTGTGTTATTCTATTTTCTCCCACATATATACTTCCCTTTTTTTTTGTCTCGTTTTTTTCCTCCTCCATGAAAGTCCAAAACGTTAGCCTTAAACGAATCGCCACGACCAAACCCAAAACCAATAATCTAACAAAACCAGATCGAGACGACAACTTCGGCATCTCGACATCATCATCTTTCTGTCAGAAGATTCCTACTCTCCCCATTTCCCAATTCTCAAGAGCAGCGTTTCCCAAGGAAAGAAATATCATCGTCCCACCAAAATCCACCACCACCTCATCTTGCTTTTTACTTTTGGGGATCCCGCGAATATTACCCAGAAGCCGATTTCGGATAAAGTTTCGATCTTTATCTTCCTGTGATGTTTAAAGTCTGAATCTTTGGTGGATTTTGTGGGTGGGTTGGTGTTGGTGTTGGTTGGGCGGTGGCGGTGGAAGTGAGTCCGGCGGGGAAACGGGACAGCATGTGGGGTTTTGGGGGTAGGTGGTATTGGGGCAGTAGGGGGAGGGCCGATGGTGTGGTTGTGGCGTTCGCGTGGATGTCGAGCCAGGACAAGCACCTGAGGAGCTATGTCCAGTTGTACGAGTCCCTCGGGTGGAATTCATTGGTCTGCCACTCGCAGTTCCTCAACATGTATGAGAAAAGCTCTAATCATTGCCCCGATTTGGTTGATCTTGTGTGCCTTCTTTTGGGAGGCCTGATTTTGTGGGTATGAGAGGCAGTTGACTTTAGCTCCTTCCGAGGATTACTGACTGTGATTGAGGGACGAGTGTTGGAGGTTTAGAATCTTAGATGCTTGTGTATTTATGGGATCGATCTGCTATGGCAGTTCCACTGAATTGCAATTAGTTTTTGGCTGAGTCTAGGGAAGGGCGTTGGGTTTTGCTGCTTCTAAATGTTAGACGAGTAATTGCTCAGGCAGTTCCGTATTCTGATTCGCTTTCTGCCCTTTTTGTGATTATGGAGTTGTTGAGGATCCATAATTTAGTTGTTTTGCTGCCTGTTTTTGATGGATGGGGTAATGCCCAGTGATGTTTATTGTGGGTTCATCTGTCTGATGCCTGTATTTTTAAGCTTGGAATGTCTGTGCTGTAGTTAGAAAAATGCCATTCTTTCCAGGAATTACATGCTGATAAGTCAAAAGTTGTGTTGCTTTGAGGTAGTTTGAACAACGTTTGGATGAGTTCTTTTCTCCTTTTTACTTGATCAGTGATCTTCTTTATCTGGTTTTCCGTGGATGCACGTCTTTTCTGTCTTTCTCTCTGTATGCTGACATTAGCTAATCTCTGCTTTTGAATTAACACGGAAAGAATAACCTTCAAGATAATTCTCCATGCTATAAAACTGTGAGCAGAAATTTGATTGAATGACTTTCCCTTGTGCCTATTTCCAGGTTCTTCCCTGGCAAGGCCCTTCCCCTTGCTGTCGATATTGTTAAACAACTTATCAATGTGAGTTTTCTTAGTAGCCAATGCATAAACCGTTGCTTTTGGTCCTGTTATGACTTTAACTATTCGTGCACATTTTTGTTTGTTGCCATTCGAAATTTTCACGAGTCATCGTCCTTCTGCATGTCATATTCTGCAATCCATGAAACTGTCCAAGAGGCGAATTTTCCATTCTTGTACAGCCACATCAGTGACAATTGCTTAACATTTCCTATACCGTGCAGGAGGTCAGAATTAAAACTCGCCCAATAGTATTTGCAGCCTTTTCTGGCGGACCAAAAGCCTGTATGGCTCAAGTTCTTGAGGTAATTGTTTCCTAAACCACCCAAAATGTTGTCCCTTATCTATTGTATAAGGCTTATGAGCATATAGATCATATTTCACATTGTTGAAATTTTTGTAACTTCTGATGGGGTTTTTGCAGGTACTAGACGGGAAGTTTGACACGCAGCTGAATACGGTGCTTCTCTTGGAACCAATCTTCCATGATATGTTCTTTTTTCTGTTAAATTTGTTTTCTTTTGACTCTTTTACATTGATTTTACTTGCAGGATGACATCCGCTTAGTGAAGGACTGCATTACTGGCTTCATATATGATTCGTGTCCTGTTGATTTTACGAGTGACTTGGGTGCTCGATTTGTTGTTCATCCAACTGTTCTAAAGATGTCCAATCCACCAAGATTTGCAAGATGGGTAGCTAACAGTATTTCTTCTGGATTGGATTCTATCTTTCTATCCCGCTTTGAATCACAGAGGGCCGAGTATTGGCAGACTCTGTACTCCACCATTGTGAGTAGTTAGTAGTTGACAGGATAATTTTTTCCCTTGTTTCTTTCTATCATCTGTATCTTTGTCTTCTGGTTTTCTAAACGTCTCTTTCTGCAGAGCATGAGGGTGCCGTATCTAATACTATGCTCGGAAAATGATGACCTTGCTCCTTATCAGACAATTTGTAATTTTTCTCAAAGATTACAGGATCTCGGTGGTGATGTCAAAATGGTTACATGGAAAGGCTCTCCTCATGTAGGTTAGTAGTTATATTTGTTCACCAAAGCAAAGAAGATGGCATTTTACTGTTCTTTGCACATTTATTGTTCATGGTTGGAGTGCTCGCATTGGTTTAGTGATCTTCTGGGACAACAAAGACCAACCAGATATCATTGCGTGTCATTTGCTAAGTCCATTCCTTTTTCCGATCTCCGTGGCATGCATGCTTGCTGCAGTAAACTCGTGTGGGTGAAATAGTTAGAAAGCAACCATTTTTGCTGACATATCTTGACAATCTTATTTTGTTGCTTGATTGTGAAATTCTTTGTACTTTAGGACCATTATTATGATTACGTCCTCATTTCTTCCAATAATATCTCTTCAGGTCATTACCGCCATTATCCGGTTGACTACAAGGCTGCCGTGACCGAGCTACTTGGGAAGGCAGCTGCTCTGTATTCACAAACAGCACAACAAGCCAAGGGTAGTAGAGTCGGGTTTGATGGTCACCACGACGAGATCTCCGATCCAATCTCAATCATTAAAATGGAAGCCGTGGGGTCGAGTCGGGGATCTCATGGGTTCGGCCTGACCCCCAGCAACCAAATCCTTCTTCCCAGCTCCATCGAGTATTATGACGGGAAAGGCCTCAGGTCCATCCAAGATGAGCATAATCCTGGCGTGGTCCATCTACCTAGCCTACCCAGCATTAACGCCCACGGGCTCCTCGGCCAGATCCTCTTCGACGCCTGCGTTCCCAAGAACGTGGAAGACTGGGACATTCAGCAATCTCCTGACACATATTACAGCCGCCCTCTTTCATCGACGAGACGTCACAGCCCTTTCAACCCGATGAAATGCATTTGGCGATCGAGATTGTAGAGAACCCGTTGCTGCTAATCGACGGTTAGCCGAATGTCCACTACCAACGCTGGTGTAAATGTAGAGGCAGTTAAGGGTCGTGCAATTAATTGTCTGCAGATTTAGAGTGGTGAAGCCCGAAATTGTACAGTGACAGATTCTGGTGTTTAATAATGAAACGTTTATGGCTGGATTTCGCTTTGTTTTTGAATTGGGAAGATTGGAATTGAACCTTCTTTGACGTTTCCCATGAGATTCCAACTCAATCATCCACCTAACAACTAGATATAAAGTTAATCCTTCGCCCTTGATCTCTTGATCTCGACGCCACAAATTATGAAAGTAGAAAACGATAGCTTCAACCACCACTTAACTTTCTCGGTGTTTCTGGATATTGGACAGATTCAGTCCAAACTATGTTCAAACAGCTCTTCAATACAGAGCATCGGCATCGAGTCATACCTGTGCCGACTGCGATAATGCGGTAAATGTTTTTGCACAAGTGACTTCTAATGGACCCCAGCATGAGGATCAATTTTGTATGGTTTTCACGAAATTCAAATCATGCTTTTTGAACTCACTATCACCTTTACAGCCGAGCGATTGTCAAACAAATTTTTGTTCTTATTATTAATCCCAAAAACGAGCAGCCTCCATTTGTCGGGATCGACTTTATTCTTACATGTATGTGTGTCCCTGCAGGAAATCTCAAGAAAAAAAAAAGGAGAGAAAGGGCAACCGGACGGCAGCCATTTTGCTTTCCTAGGTGAGACGATGAGGTTTACCGATCCGCGACAAATCCTTGCCCTCGCCCTTCGGTTAACGTCCCTTTTCGATGACCTTTTTTTTTCCCTGCCGATCGGTCCACGTTCATGCAATTCCCCTAGTAAAAAGGACAACATGGCGGAGGGGGATTCTTGTCCGAGCACTCTTGCCCGCATTCACCGATCCCGAACGAATCGGACAAACTTCCCTCGTGGTCGATCTGTGTTCGAAAAGGCCACCATTTACTTCCATCCCCCCTCTTCTGTGGTGATTGCTACATCAAAGTTGGACTTTTGTTCCCAATTCTTCCTCTTCACTTGCCTTTTTCCTTTCGGACCGCGCGCGCGCGCTTGTAGTAAGACCGAGTCAGTCCCCCCCCCCCCCCCCCACCACACCCTTTTCGCTTTTTGTTCTTTTGGGCACCAAACAACACAGGCAGGTTGTCCGACTGGTCCCAGAAAGCACTTCAGAACATGCAAGCTGGTATGATGAGAAAGAAGAACATACATTATTAGTGGTGGAAAGAAAGAAAGAAGTGAAAGGAAAAGGGCTTGAATTGGGTGTAAACCAAGGAATCAACCGCACAAAAATAACGAGGACATGATTATGATGTTGACAATCATAATTGGGTGGAAAAAACTTCTTTCTTTTTTTCTTTTTAATATTATAAAAAAACACAAACCAACAAAAGCTTTTTGGCATGTCTTCGTTCCTCACCAATCTCTCTTTCTTTCTTTTTAATCTCTTCTTTTTTTGGTGTGCAGGGGGGGGGGGGGGGAGGGGAGGATCGTATTTTGCACGTGTGCCATGGGTCCATCCTATCACACAAGTTGTTTCGTGCTCTCGAACATAATTACCTCAATAATCGTGGTGGTCCGGATGTCATCAATGAGTTATTATTACATCCTCGTTTATGCACAAAGAAGTAAGTGATTGGAAGAGTTGTTTCTGCCCCCATCCTCTGGTGTAATCCACAAAGAGAAGCTCATAAAGCAAGCTTTGGTACGAAACAAGTCGATTGCAGTTGTCCTCATCGGGGGAGGTCGGTTTTGGCGCCTCGTGCGAGACATTAAAACGTGCGGGACTTCCCCATTTTGTTGATAGTTACCGAGATATATCTTTGAACACAATCTACATAGATAGATATGTACACGTGTTGGTGTGTGGCATCAGGAGTCAATCTATTGACTTTTGGAAACTTTGTGGCAGGTACGATTTCCAATGGGATTCCTTTCTTCTCGTATGGCCTTTGATTTCATTCTTATATCCTCACCCCCTCGAGAACCCGACAAGAACTCATCATGTTGCGAAACTTACACATGTTGTCATCACTTCGTCAGGGTTTAGTCTTTGAGCTGGGAGGATTAGTAAAATCTGGATTTAGTTGCATCGAATTTCTAAACGAATGCTTATAGAAAATACTAAACTCAGGTGCTCTCTCTCTCATATTTAAAGCATTAAATTTAAGTTTTTATGTCAAATGATAATGTTTTAACTAGAATCTTTTTTTATTTAATTACGTGTCATGTTGTTAATTTCAAAGAAGAAGATTTTATTTTGTTTTGAATTTTGAAATAAGTTATTTATACGGAAATTTTTGAAATGACCATAAATTGATTTTATGTTTCTTTCATCGTCGTTGTTGTTATTACATGAGAGAGCATGTGGTGGTATGTGAGAAACATCACATGTTTCCCCTCTTCTTCTTGCAAACAAACATTCCTCCAATCATATTCTAATTCACACAGGCAGGCACACACATCCAACCCCTCAATCACAAACACTTGTTTGGCCTGCTTATCCTGAAGCTTACTGTCATGACTGGGGAAACCGATCCCCCTCTGTCGCAGTCCCCCGTTTCGTCCCCGACCCACGAGTTCTCCTTCGCCGTCTCCCTTGATAACTCCCTCCTCCCTCAGGAGAAGTCCGCGGCCCTGAAGCAGTCCGCCGTCGACCTTTCCCCCGCTGACGACATCTTCTTCCACGGCCACCTCCTCCCTCTCAGACTCCTCTCCCACCTCCCTTCCCCTGTCCCTCCACGTGACTCCTCCGACAGCTTCACCCTTCCCATCGTCGATGACCCCGTGATCGATGATGGGCTGGGCCGATTCCCCGGCCCCAAGAAGTCAGCTACCGTTGCCCCCTCCGAAATCCCCGCCAACACCGAAAAACATGGCCAGCCAGCCGTGTGTCAGAACCAGAAGTCGAAGTCGTTCTCCTTGTTCGGACTGCACAGGAGGAAGCTGGTGGAGGCAGAGGAAGACGCAGAGCATGAGAAACAGGGGAGGAGGAAGCTACGGTTTGACGTCGGGCAGGTGCGGCAGGCGCTCAAGTGCATGGCGAAGCCTTTCTCGAAGTTCCGTTCGAGGACGGAGGACGAATTCGGGTACCGAAGTGGCAGGAGGGAGAGCAACTACTGTTATTCGTCGGGGAACATCACGACCAAGAACAGTTTCAGGCAGGAAGTGATGAGGAGGGGGCAGTATGCCTCGGCTCCGGCTTCAATGCGGGCATCGCCGGCAAACAGCGGGATCCTCGTCACAGACATCCCATCCCCAAAGGCCTCGAACGACTCAACCATGGAGGAGCTCCAGGCGGCGATACAGGCAGCAATTGCGCATTGCAAGAAGTCAATCGCCAAGGAAGAAATGAAGCTGGAGGATTCGACAAACTAAATTACCAACAATCATCTTCTCAACTGTATCATCATCATTATTATTATAATTATCCCTGAAATAATATATATATTGGGGGGGGGGTCTAGTTATTATTAGACATGGCTAAAGGTTTCCATTTCACTTGGACATCCTTCCAAAAGAAATAATGTTCATATTTTCCTTTTGTTTTTTTCTTAAAGCAAGCAGAGAATTTACCCAGATTTGAGTCATTCACATGCAGTCCAAGACATGTTTCACAACAACAGGGCCTGTTCCGTACGGTGCAATTTTAATACTGCAGCAGCAGCCTTTTCTCCTTGATTACCACATGACCTACCCTATCAGAATTTATCATACACATTTTTGCACGTAGTGACTGACCAAATAAATACGCAGTTGCTTCCCACCTCAACATTCTACCGATCTGTGTAATTGTTATTATATGTTTCCCATGAAATATGTCCAAACCAACACGGGTAAGCAATAATTTAATCCATCTAAATATAAAGGGCCTACTACTCTGCAGAACAACCCCATCTCTCCACCGCCTATGGCTATAGTTCGAGAGTGAGAGTAAGCAACATTCTCTATTCGTATCTGTTAATAGAAAATTCATGGTTGTTAAAAGTAATCACATGGTGATATGATTTACAATAGAAAGGACCACATTGTGTGCTTCGTATGGTTCCTCATTTTATCTCTGCCAATCAGATTTTGGTGGCGTTGGTAGTTAATTTGGGCCTCTCCCATCCTCCTAATGTGATGGCACATCATAGTCACTGGCAAGGGATTGGACAATTTTCTTTCCTTTCTTTTTGGGTTTGGTTTGTGTTTTGTCCCCCAATTCCAATGAAAGATCCACGACCTCATCCCAGTTAATAATTTTAATATATGATTTTTACGAGAGTCTTATACAAAAATATGGTTAGTTTTTTAAAAAATTTATGATACACGATTCATATTACGTAAAATATGGATCTGTCGAAAGAAGTGTTTTGAAAACTCGTCTCTATATGAAGGCGAGTTTTCAAAACGCGCCTTCATACGAATGCATGCAAGCCCCGTAGATGCGGATTTTGAATACTCGTCCCTCCCTATTTTCTTCGAGGGCGGGTTTATTTTGGAAAATGCGCTCCTTTGATTATAATACCGTATTTTACGAAACACAAACCGTGTTTCGTAAATTTATTTTAAAAATTAACCATATATCCGTACAAAACTCGTTTTTAATGATGTGAAGGTTTTGTTCATATTTTCCGAGTAGTTTCTTTTTGTGTTCTTTAATTGTTCTCAAGATGTTTCTTAATCTTCCTCAGCGCCAAACACCCTCGTTAAACAGCGCCCGAAATTCACAACACCAATGTAAGGATATGTCAGTGTGTCCGAGTCACGCCTTTACGTCGCTGGCACCCCCGTCGAGCTGGGACGAGTGAATTGTTATTCCCCTTGGCTCGATCATCATCGGGCAACAAAAGTAAGTATTCCTTAAGGTCTGTGTATTCCCATGTAAATAAATACTCGGACTAAATCGTGGACGTCATTACCCTCTTCCTCTTTTGTGTCCGAATGATTGAAAACGAAGCAACCAGAAAAGATTGGCCATTGAAAGCTTTTGGCATAAATGGAGGGAGGGCCAATTCCACCCCAAGAATAATGCACTTTTTGTATTCTCTTGTCGAGGTTTGCGAGACATCTTATAAGGTAAAAATTAGGCCCATAACCAACAGACCAGCCCTCCTCGTTTGGTGTTGGGAAGAACTCTGCATACCTGGTGATTATACCATTTTCTCCTCTTCTCTTTTTCTCCCATTCACTTTGAATCCGATTCGGGAAGAGCCTCATTCGAATGCCGATAAGCATCTCGGAAAAGTTGGAGTCGCGGTAGAATAGTCGTGTGGAGGTGTTTGAAAGATAGCTTCTTTATCTAGAAAGTGACGTCCGTCTATTGCCTTTCAAGTGTTCGATCGGGGATGATTTCCAAGTCCTGTAATGTTTGGTTTTGAATGTTGACAAACTGGTTTTACCGTGATATTTATTCACTCCGGCCTCCTTGTGTTTATGAGGTTTCAAACCAGTTAATACGAGGAAGGGCTTTGCTCGGAGTTCAGCAACTCAGAAAACAAGCAGAAGGACAGCAGAAAGCCCGATTTTTTTTTTTTTATCAAAAGGCGACAATTTTCACGCCCAGCGTCTTCTGGGCAAATTCGACGAGGTTGTTCATCTCGTCATCATCAATGAAGCCGTTCCCGTCGGCGTCGGCTGCGTTCACGGCGCGCCTTTGCTTCCACATGGAGAACAACCCTCCGGTGAAGCGGATTGCGTCCTGTAGCTCCTCCCTGCTGATCCTGCCATCCCTGTCAGAGTCGAACTTCTTCAGCCACCGCTTGAACTCCTCGGCGGTCATCACATGTCCGTCTTCGGTCGAAACGCCACGAGTCTTGATTGCCATCGATCCCCCTCACAGACTCCTCGGACGGCTGATACTACTGAAGGCAGGTGGAGGAGAATACTCCAATACTTATAGTAAAGTCACAGGGAAAAAAAACTGGGACACAAGGGAAGAATAACATCTTTCTTTCTTTCTTCTTCTTCGTCATCGTGAGCTTCAAAATGGGTGATGATTCGGGATTAGTTGAAGCATCTGATTCTACCAAGTAATGGTGGGGCTGTGGAATTGACCATGTCCAAATATCATCATCATCCACTACATCAACTTCCACCGAAAGCAAAAACCCGAAAAGTTTCCAATGAAGAAAATGTATTCTTGGACGACTGTGAACTCTCAAATCCAACACAACACCACATACTATTCAATTTGATGTTCAGGAACATTATTACATAATGGACAAATCAAATTTACGTGTACGACATTAGCACGTGTTTCTTTCTTTAACCTCCAAAAGTCAAATACTCTCCCATAATTAAATTAAAAAAAAGCCTTTAAGGTTAGAGCATGCCGCCCACGAATATGCGGGGAGATGAGGAGGGTATGAGGATCGTCATTATCACAATACAATAATAAGTGCAGTCGCAGACATCATATTAAAAAAAATTAATATCACTTTCTTACCACGTACACAGACAGAAGTTGACGCGGCAAACCAAAACCACGTCTGAGGCTGGCCTCTCCTCCTCCTCCTCCTCCTCCATTTTCTGACCTCATCTCACATTCTCCCTTGATTTGATCCCTTCTTACTTTCCATGCTTTTGTTGTTGTCCTTGGTGTGTTTCAGAGCAAAGAACCTATCCTCCTACCACGTCGTCATGTTTTAATACCTAATATAGTAGAATCCACCTTTGAAGGTTGAAGTCTTCCTCATGATTAGCCTTTTAGATGTGTTTATAGAGTTTATTTTATCACTTTACACACTGTGTTTAGCTCTCACGGGATAAGATGTAACGAGAAATTTGGAGACCCGACTGTTGTTTTATATTTTGTTTAAAATATTCCGGACAGTGACGTGGGAGCCTACGTGAGCATACGGGCAATAATTTGATCCATTTAATTTGAACGAGTCGTTTCTAGAAATCCCCTCAAGAAGATGAGCATAGCATTGCACACAATTTGGTGGGTTTATCCTTTTTTTTTTTTTGACTTACTTATTCAATTCCCCCTTTGGAGATAAATTGTAATCTCGTTTTGCGTTTATATTTGTATGACACTACAAAGAGAGGCAGCCGCAAGTCTTGCCACGACAGAAGATGAGCAAAGGCCTGGCCGTCGGCCTTCGGAAGATGAGGGCCGTGGCCGTTGCTGCCTCAAAGGTCTCCCTGATTAAGGTCAGCATGGCCTTCTTCGTGTTGTTTTTTATCAGATACGCAGCCCTCATGCTCTGTCCTCCCTCATCCGTTGACAAGAGTTATGGGGCATCGGTCATCCGGTGCTCGATGCACGAATGCCTTCACAAGGTAAGGTGAGGCTACCATCGAACTCGTGCGACTTTGAGGGCTTCCATCCGATGGATTTCTTGGATTTTCACTGGTTGGAATCGTCTTGCGTTTAGGGTGACGACGGGGTCGAGAACAAGAAGAAGGCGGTTCTTGAAGTGATGGATCGGAACAGATATGCGTGGCTGTTGCTAAAGGGAGGCAAAAATATAAGGATGCCAAGCTTCCTCAAGGACGTCCTCCAACCAACAACCACGGCCAAGATAGGCGTCATAAACATGGACGAGGATGATGTCAGCAAATGGAGCCGGTTTGGGGATACGATCCCGATCAGGTTTGACCGGTTGTCCGAGCAATTGAAGTGGAAAGACCTCTTCCCGGAGTGGATCGACGAGGAGGAAAAAAGTGACGTCTCCCGGTGCCCCGACATCCCAATGCCGGACTTCGAAGAATACCCGGATATGGACCTGATCGTCGCGAAGGTACCGTGCAATTACCCTGAAGAAGGGTGGAACCGGGACCTGTTCAGACTACAGGTGCACCTGGTGACGGCACGGATGGCAGTTGAGAAGGGGAAGAAGTACCATAGTGGCGGTTTGTCTAGGGGGACGACAAAAGTGGTGGTGTTGAGCAAGTGCAGGCCAATGCCGGATATCCTACGGTGCGATGACTTGGCGAGGAAGGACGACGACTGGTGGTATTACGAGGTCGACGTTGCACTGTTGCAACAGAAGGTCTCGTTGCCGGTTGGATCCTGCCAGTTGTCCCTGCCACTGTGGAGTCAAGGTATGTGACGATGCTATTGATTTCATGGAACTTTTCATGTCTAATCTAAGGAAAAGATCTGAATTAGAAACATGATACGGTGAATGGGAATGAAATTACACAAGAATGGGTTAGTAAAAATCAGACTAGTCAATGGCATTAGGTGATTCGTAATCTGATTATTCAGAGGAGTGGTTTTGAATCATTCTTACAAGGATTTGTTGGAACAAATCAAATGTCCATCG
The DNA here is from genome assembly GCA_023653495.1 of Melastoma candidum. Classification (NCBI taxonomy): domain Eukaryota; kingdom Viridiplantae; phylum Streptophyta; class Magnoliopsida; order Myrtales; family Melastomataceae; genus Melastoma; species Melastoma candidum. Next base: position 10,564,435 of record CM042880.1, on the reverse strand, counting down.
GAGGAAAATGTTAGATACAGGTATAATAGCGCGCCAGGTAGGGGTCGAACCTACGACTTTCTGCTTAGGAAACAGACGCTCTATCCACTGAGCTACAGGCGCTTCTTTAGATGAGGCTGGAGCTAGCTTATTAATTGTATAATATATAGTTTTTTATCTGAACAGAGATCGGAGTTTATAACACGTCCGACATCCTCTTGGCCACGAAGACTGTCCGGCGTGAGGCCTACGCCACCGTCCTTCACTCCACTGAGAGCTACGTGTGTGGGGCCATCGCGCTCGCACGGAGCCTCCTTGCCACTGGCACTGAACGCGACCTTGTCCTCCTAATCGATGCCTCCATCTCCAATCCCAAACGCGAGGCCCTAGCCGCGGCAGGGTGGCAGCTCCGACTAATAACCAGAATCCGTAACCCCAAGGCCGAGCCCAACACGTACAATGAGTACAACTACTCCAAGTTCAGGCTCTGGCAGCTCACTGAATACGACAAAGTCATTTTCATCGACGCCGACATACTCGTCCTCCGCAACCTCGACATTCTCTTCCATTTCCCGCAGATATCGGCCGCGGGGAACGACAAATCAGTGTTCAACTCTGGGGTCATGGTCCTCGAGCCATCCAATTGCACCTTCAACCTACTCATGAACTCCCTCAGGGACGTCGTCTCGTACAACGGAGGTGACCAGGGGTACTTGAACGAGATCTTTGTGTGGTGGCACAGGCTGCCGAAGAGGGTGAACTTCCTGAAGAACTTCTGGTCCAACAAGACGTCTGAGCGGAACATCAAGGACCAGCTGTTTGGGTCCGATCCCCCGAAGCTGTACGGAATACATTACCTCGGGTGGAAGCCGTGGCTCTGTTACCGGGACTACGACTGCAACTGGGACTGGGAAAACCACATGGTGTTTGCAACCGACGTCGCGCATGCGCGATGGTGGAGGTTTGTGGACGAGTCAATGGACAATGGACTTAGGGCATTCTGTGGGCTGACGAAGCTTAGGAGGACGGAGTTGGACGAGGCAAGGCGGAATGCGCGGTCGATGAGGCTCCCAAACGGACACTGGAGGATCAACATCACTGATCCGAGACGGTTGGAGTCGAATCTAGTCGGATGGGGCTAACAAAGACAATTTTTTTGCACACTTTTTTAGCTTTTTTTTCCTCCTCAAAAGAATCAAAATTGTTAAAATGGTAATTTGAGTTAACGACTCATTAATATGAATACAACTGATGAAATATGTATCAGGTTCAGATTTTAAAATTATAATGAAACTATTTATGAAATCTTTGGTTTTTATTATTTTTATAATTTGAAAGGGGTTGTATAACAAGCTTAATAGACGAATTAGTTTTCGTTTTGACATGATTAGTTAAATGAATTATATATCGTGTTTGAAATTTTAAAATAACAACTCGTTAAGATGAGACACGACAATGAAATCTAGAAAAAATTTTCATTAAAATATTCGAAATAAGGTAAAATTCTTCCAAAATTGTAATCATAAAAAGAAAAGCAATGGATAGGCGGATATTAGCAAGTATATTCCCTCTATTACAATTAAAGAGCGTGGTCAGGGTGACCACGACGTATCACGAATTTAAACATATTGGCCGCTTTATCAAATATATCCCCAAGTTACAAAAATTTTCAAATTTATCCTCAAGTTTAGGAAATATCTCTCTGAGCCCTAAACTTTGACCTAAGTTTCAGAAATATCCAAGTCCCATAGTAAGATTTTCTGAATGGCTGGAGAAGGAAAATCCTCAGGAAATCCTTCCGGGACTCCATCAAAATTGGAGTTCGTCCCAGAGGCTAGATTGTCCCCTTTTGGGATTAGCAAGAGTATAAATGATGTTTTAACTCAGCTAACCATTCAGGGGAGTACAGAAAGTCTAGAGAGCCGAAACCAAATGGCGAGGGAAGTAGGCGCGTATGTTAATAACATACTAGACGCTCTGGAAAGAGAAAGAGGATTAAAAAGGCCAGAAGCCGAGGCAACCTCAGGACTGGAAAGTACAACAGGAAAACCAGTCGAAAAATTGATTTTGGGAGGAAGGAATTCCAGACCAAATCAAGGCAAAAGTGTGGATGAAATGTATAAGGAGTCAGTAGCTCCTTTCATTTTAGATACACAGAAGCGAAGTGCAAACTTGAACTCTCAAAGTGGAGAGTTGGCAAAAGACTTAAGGAAAGCCTTAGGTCTGGCAGAAGATGCTCCGGTTCATTTAGACAACAGAACGTTTAATGAACTGGTGACTGCGAAGAGGGAAATTTACAGGCCTGATTATCCACATAGGACTAAACAAGAGTTTGTCCCTACAGATAATGTTTTAAAGCCTATAATTACCCCTGGTGCTTTTCTGGACATAGATTGTGAAAAGCATGTATCTGAAAAGATAGATGAGTGGTTATCACTAATTCGAATGACTGCATCTGCTGGGATACTATCCCCTGGATCTGTCTATGAATTGTGTGTGGCAGCCCTCATGGGTACGGCGCAGAAATATTGGAAATCTTTGGTGGCTCATACAGACATCAAAGAAAAGATAGATCAAGCGCTGACGGTTGACGGAGTATTAGCAATAATCGCTGATGCCCTGAAACGCGAGTTCTGTGGTTTCTCATTATCCACTGAAACTGTGGAAAAAGAGCAGTCACTGACCGCTCTGGTTAAACTACAGATCTGCGATATGTGCTTGTTTGATAGCTACGTATGCGAATTCCAGAAGTATTATTACAATCTGGACGTAGTCTCTCAACAGTTCATATTGGGAACCTTTTTTGCAAAACTGCCAGAACCTTGGCCAGAAGTTGCGCAAAAGGCCTATGAATTACTTCTGAGTGAAGAGAAGATTGTCTCTGGACTCGGAGGAAAAATTCAGGCGGTAAAGTACGCAATGCGGAAGGCGTGTACTGAGCTCCAGGTGAAAGAGGCAGCTAATAAGCTACCTTACCTGAACAAGAGCTGTTGTTCTCAGATAGAGTATGTGCCTGGAAGATACGGATGCGATACTCGCAGTACTCCAGGAGACTCTTTGAAGAGAAGGAACTTTCCTCGTAAGAGGAAGTTTGTTGGGTACAACAAAAAGAAAGTTTGGCCCAAGAAGGACTTCCAGCGCAAGCAAAAAGGAGGTTCTGCTTACAAACCAAGAAGGTTTGTGAGGAGAAGGGATAACCTAAAGGATAAAGATAGGATTGATGCTTTCAAGAGAAAGCATGGCAGAGAACCTAAATGTCCTAAAGGCAAACCCTTGAGCAGCTGTAATTGCTGTTGGTTTTGTGGTTCAAAGGATCACAAAGCGGATAGTTGTCCGAAGAAGAACCAAAGGAGAGAAAGACTCCGTATGGTCTTCCTGGATAACCGGAGTCATGAGGAAGAAGTCCTTGCTTACGAACCAATTGATGAGCAAGAGATTTCCGATTTAGACTCGGAAGTAGAATCTATCTACGAGGTAGTATCTGATTATGATACAGACTCGGAAGAGGATTCTGATCTTTGGAAAATGCATCTGTTTATGATGAGAGCAGTGCAAAACGAAGATGGAGATGAGATGGTTCCATTGGAAGCATCGAATCAGGTACTGGAGGAATTCCACCAGTACGAAGATCCATCCCAGTCAGTACTGGAATGGAGGTTGCCTAATGTTAATGTAAGAGAAGTCTATAATGTATCGAGATTTAATTTTAGATCGATAATAGACATCTCGCAAACAGAGGCAACGGCTCAAGTCACAAGTACAGAACTTGAGACGCTGGATATACCATTACTCAACGTACAACGCATTCGGGAAACCATGCAACGTGCAAGAGGTGTATATAACTATATACACATTGGGTTAATTCAGGTAGGATTAATCCCGCTGTTTCATTTACCAGCGGATAGTCCTGTGGTAGCAGCTGTGATTGATAAACGTTGGCGAGAGTTTAGAGATCAGCTGATATCAGGGATACAGGCCAACCTAGCGCATGGCCCTGTATGGTTCCAGGTCCACCCAAATTTCATGATGGCCCTGAACGATCGCTGTTTGGGAAATTCATTGACCTTAAGGATCAAATCAATGAATATGGATAGAATGAATTCTCAAGCCAAGTTTTTGGCGTATCACACTAGAGTAATTTACCGATTGGTAAATACAACTAGTCCGGGTGTGAGGAACATCTCAAGGCTTACTGAGTTGTTCGAAGAAGGTCATAATAACTACCAACAGTTTCACAGGCGAGAGGTAAATCCGTTGGAATTAACCTGGCCAAGAAACTGGGTTATGACTGAACCTGGTAGTAGCTCGAGGCCCATAAGTGCGGCCAATATCCGACAAAGAGGTAATGAAATTACTTTAATGTTGGGAGAACCGTCTAGAGACAGTTTTAGAGCTGATAGGCATCTGCCTATGCTTAGCGAGAGAGCTGACAGGCATTTGCCTGTGAGGATGCCACTCCTGAGAGAGCCGCTCAATAGAGCGCCTTCTGAAGTCTCTTCAAGAGCTAGTGACGTAGGAGAAGACGTAATAGTCTCTCGACCAGAGGTTGCAAGCGCACCTCCACTAGTAGAAGAGATGTCTCGAAGGTCTGTTGATTCAAGGACCCCGTCTCAACATACGGGTAGAATCGTGGGGTATAGACAGGTATCACTACCAGTCTATGAAGACCCTGTGGATCAACCGAGAGAGGAATCTATACGGATGTTAAGGGTCACCAATATGGAATACTCTTTATCCAAGATTCCTGAAGTTTGTAAGGTTATTGAACAAATAGCCGAGCAAAGGTCTATTGCGATAGACGATATCTGGAGGATGATAGAACCATCCCAAAGAGTACCTGAGAATATTGGGTTTAGTGTTAGGAAAGAAGACATGAGCACATACGTGGCTCTAACTTTCAAATTTCCTGGATACTATGAGTATTCGTTAGATACTTTGATAGACACTGGGTGTAGCATAACTTGTGCTACACTCAATGCTCTGCCAGATGAGTGGTGGGAACCACTGCAGAAACCCATCCACATGGTTAACGTCGATGGTATGGCCACAATTGTTGGACATAAGGCAAGCAACGTGCCTGTCTTTATTGGTGGACAAAAGTTCATCATTAAAGAGATTCTTGCACATCCTTTACTAGAGGCCGACATCATTATTGGTAACGCCTTTTTAAAGGGACAGAAGGAAAACCTTCCTTTTGTGCAGAATGAAAACGATGTTTCCATCGGTGGGGTAAAAATAAGTATTCTACAAGAGCCTAGACTGCGGTTAAAATTTGGCTTTTATCCGGTAAAATGGACTGAATACTGTGGTGATATCCCGTGTGAAAGAGCTTTCAGAGTGCGAGCTCAACGTGGTGATATACGGTTGGATGAGAACGATTCATGGGAACAAACCCTGTTTTCTCCAACGAATACCAGAAGTTCTAACTGGTATGACGACTTGTTTCTAAAACAAGAAGTGTGTATGGCCGTTAAGTTAATGGGAACAAAATGGGATAAGTTCCTAATAAAACTGGCCGATAATTTTAGTGAGGATCCACTAAAGTTATGGACTCGAAATGGCCTAAAGGCTAGATTAGAGTTGAAAGATCCCGGAACCATTATAAGAGCCAGAAACATTACGTATACGGCTGAGATGGTTGAGGAGTTTGATAAACAAATTCCTGAGTTGCTTGGGAAAGGTTTGATTAGGGACAGTTACAGTCCACATTCTAGTCCTGCCTTTATGGTTATTAATCATGCCGAGCAGGTGCGAGGTAAAGCACGAATGGTTATAGATTATCGTCAGCTTAATAAAGCTACAAAGGACGATGGCTATAAGATTCCCACTGCGGGAGATTTAATTGATAGGATAAGTTTGAGCCAACCAAAGTTCTTCTCTAAATTTGACTTGAAAAGTGGATACTGGCAAGTCAAGATGGAGGAAGAATCGGTTCCTCTAACTGCCTTCAATGCTCCGCAAGGAATGTTTGAATGGTTGGTTATGCCATTCGGTCTGAAGAATGCTCCAGGCGTGTTTCAGCGCAAAATGGATAATGCTTTTAAGCAGGTCCGAAAATTTTGTGCGGTCTATATTGACGATGTGCTAATCTACAGTCAGTCTGAAGATGAACACATGAGGCACCTTGATCAGGTGACTGATGTCTTCCGAAGGGAAGGTATGATTCTATCTGAGAAGAAGATAGAATGGTTTAAGGAGTCGGTTAACTTCTTAGGCATGGAGATTGAGCAGGGTAAAATTAAATTGCAAAATCATATTGCCGAGAAAATAGTTAATTTTCCTGACAGACTTGAGGATAGAAAGCAAGTCCAAAGATTTTGTGGATGTGCTAACTATGCAAGAAAGTTTGTGAAAGATCTTTCCCGAGATCTAAGTAGGATTTCGAAGAAAACCTCTTCTACTAATCCTTGGATATGGGAAGATGAAGACACTCAGTCTATTAGAAGGATAAAAGCTAAGGTGAAAAATTTGCCTCAATTAGCTTTACCATCTGATAAAGATGAGTTAGTCTTGGAAGTTGATGCTTCTGAAGAACATTGGGGAGCAGTCCTTAAAATTAAGGGACGTAAACCAGAACCGGTGTGTAAATACTGGTCGGGAAGTTTCAAGGGGTACGAATTACGATACCCGATACATGAAAAGGAAGTATTAGCCTTAAAATACGGAATAAAGGCTTTTTACATCTTTTTGGCACCAAAAGCATTTTTAGTGCGATCTGACTCGACCTATGTAAAAAGGTTTATGAGTCTGAACCTTAAGGAAGCTAGGCAAACTAGGCTCTTAAGGTTGCAGGAACAATTGAGCTATTATAAATTCGAGGTCGAATACATTCGGTCCGACCACAACTTAATAGCCGACTCTCTCTCTAGAGAACTTGCAAACACCTCTCTTTCTAAAAACTCTGCAAATGGATCCTGCTGCAAAGAGAAAGATATGCTGGGGATGCAAGAAGGAAGGACACTCCCGAAAGGTATGTCCTAAACTCAAAGGAGAAAGTGAGCATAGTGATGCTGGTTCCGTTTCAGGAGCGAAAGAAGCAGTTCTCTGCTGGCAGTGTAAGCAACTGGGGCATCGCTCTTATGAGTGTCCCAAGAAGCTGAAAACTGCGGATTCCCAGAAAGGGAAGGCTGAACTTAAGGAGAAAGCAAAAGCTGACTCCAAGAGTGAAGCGAAACCAGATCTCCAGAAGGAGATGGCTAATCCCAAGGAGGCTGAGGCCAGATCTAAGGGAAAGGCGCAAGAATCCCAGAAGGGGATGGCTGGATCTAAGGGAAAGGTAATAACCAATCCTAAGGAGAAAGCGAGAGTTTCCCAGGAGGGAAAGGCAGATCTAAAGGAGAAGGGTAACACCAACTCTGAAAGAGATGTGAAGAAAAATCTTCAAGAGAAGATGGCCTATCCTAAGGAGGGAAGCTCCAAAGGAAAGGAGAAAATGGCAGATCTGGAAAACAAGGCGAAAGCTGAGTCGAAGGAGAAAGCCAGGAAGAAGAGAAAAGCCAAGAGGCTTGGATCGTCTGGTCCAAAAGGGGGCGATTCTGCAAAGGATGGTCCTAAGAAGGACGATAAGGTTGAAGAACCTTGGTGGTCACCCTTGACCATGGAGCAGTTCAATTACTGCCGAAACCACTTAGCCAAAGAGCAGAAGATTTCCATCAATCAAGCTGTAAAATCCTATAAGGCTTTGTTACAAAGCAAGGAGGAACAGAAAGAAAGGATGGAAGTACAATATGCTGAAGAAGAGGCTAAGTTCAAGGCCATAATTGGCGAGCCAGTCCAAGAGGTGAACCCAGAACTAAGGGTAGAGCCTGAGGAAGTGGCTGCAATGGACTGTGAGCAATACTTCGACTTTGGGAGTGCTTACGAGGCATTGGAAGGAACTCTAGAAAAGAAAGAGAACCTTGAGGAAGCAATTCCTGAGAAAGACTCAGTTAGAGAGTCTGGTGGCAGAAGTCACGGTGGCAAAAGCCATGTTGGGGAAACCCAAGAGGATCTGGAAGGATCCTGGTTTTTTGATCAAGACTCATTCGAAGATGGATCCCTGAGCTGGGATGCGTCTGTAGTCTGCGGAGGACTCCTAGGCGGCATCAAACATGATGACAAACGCCAAGTTGAGTATTTCGCAAAGAAGACTGTTGAGTATATCAAAGATCTGGAGTTTAAGCTATCGATTATGGCTTCAGATGAAGAGGAGATGTCTAAAGTCGAAAGGGAAAGACAGCAGATTTTCTCCACAACGATGTCGATCATACCTATGGACGTCAAAAATTATGAAGTCCCAAAGGTAGTAGTAGACATGAGCGAATCCTCACTTGAGGAGAACGCTGTACTTCAACCGTATCTACATTGGATATCGGGGAAGTGGCCGTCTTTGAGAATTCATTCAGAGATGGTGGGAGTAGCAGCACCTTACATACATGCTGGGTTTGTAGACATTTTGGAGATCGATAGATCTGAACCAGAGTGTATGGAAACACTGCCGATGTTGGTAAGGTATGTACTCGGATGCCTAGGCTACGGACCCAAGTATGCCACGGCATTGATTACTAGCACAATAAGGGAGGAAGAAGACCATCCCCTATACGGGAAGATGATACTGCAGAATTTGCAAGTATGGAACATCCACCCTTGTGAGAGTAGACGTCTGGTGGAACCTCAACGACAGGACCTCGATCAGAGAGGTTTATGGCGGAAATACTACAAGGACAAAACAGTCCGAAAAGCCATAAAAGTTGAGTTCCTAAAAGATGTGTTGGAGCATGTGTTAACCCGCAAGGATGACTACTACGTGCTCTGTGACGGCATCATAACCGTCACGATTCTTCGGTCGGATCTAAGTCTCATAGACGAACCAGCAGGAGACCGAGGATGGCAGAGGATGCTCGACCTTCTGGATAGTTTCTGGAGGCGAGAAAACTCTGAGCTGCACCTCCGAACCGACACCTTCGAGGTTTGGAGCAAGATTGCTGATTTCACAGACAAGACCCTGAATCAGCAAATCGAGCATGATGAGAGGACCCTACAAATGTCGCAACAAATTCTTGAAGCAGTTCAAGACAGGCCGGGACTCTCAGAGAAAGAAGGAGTTGGCGAACCCACAAGAGCCAACAGCAAGGAAGGAACCTCCCAGGACAACGCACCAATGCAGACGGGAGGAGACTGTTAGAATAGGACAATTTTGTAGGTCATTAGGACCCCACTAACTTTTGTAACAGTTTAGATTCCTTTTACTTTTGAGCTGGCAAACAGTGCATTGGCACCAGCTCCTTTGTGTATATATTCACAAGCCCTCTACCTCATTTGGGGAGGCAATCTGAATAGAGAATTTTCTCTCTCAAAACTTTGAGCAAGAATTCTTTGATTGTCCTCCAGAAGAAAATCTAAAACGAAAACCTCGATCTCGAATCTGAGTTCGAGTTTTTCTGATTATTCTTCGAAAGATACCTTAAGAAACCAAGAAGGTTAGAATTAATCAAAATTGATTAAAACTAACTAAAGGCTAGATCTGCGGATCGTAACCTTGAAGGATAAGTCATTTAGACTAAACCTTGTAAGGCTAAGCCATCAGGCTGAAACCTTGGATGAGGAGTGCCTATATAAGTCCCTCATGGTATGGGCATTGAGAAAGCACAGAAGAGCCTCTCCAACACCTTCTCTAAGTCCCTGAGAAGAAGACTCGTGAAACGTTGTTTCTTGAGTTCTCTTGGTGCGGAAGCTTGGTGAACCCTCTGAGCAATTCGATTAAGGTATGATAAACATCTTTATGTCTTAGAGCTGTTTATGCTTTCTTTCAGATCAGAAAGAAGATCTTGATTAAGGCAACTTAATTAAGGTGGTGCAAGTGCACGAGTCATTCTTATGACTGATTGTCCTAACCCAGATCTTCTACATTTGGATCACGGGGTTGGCAAGGATTCTACGACTGGTCTTCTCAATACCATAGTAGATCGACTTGAAAATCTATCAGCACAGATATCTCAACTATCACAGCAGATAGAAAGCTATTCTAAAAAATTAGAAGAGCTGACTCTAGTTCAGAGTGAATTCGAGGAGTACTTCCTTGAAGGCAAGTCTAACTTGGGATTTGCGGCAAGTTCGAAATACTCAAACGAGTATACGAGGTTGGCAGAACGCCGGCGACAAAGACAATTAACCAAATCATCTTAAGTTCGAATCCTTTAGGGATTATTGGTATCAGAGCCGCTTAAGACAGATTAAGATTGTCTGAGAAAAATTTACTGAGGGATAGAAGAGGATTGAAACAGGCCAAAAGTACAGGCTCCCAGAAGATACAGTTTAAACTTCGGGCTAGATTGGAAAAACAGAGTAAAGTTGAGGACATATTTGATAATTAAGCCAAACATATTTGGTCGTGAGTTTGGTGGGTGTGGGTGAAGATAAAAAAGTCATGCATGACGCCGGGGCGATTGAAGCTCAAACGGCTGAACGATGGATCTTCCGTGGGGATCGAGCTCTTGTCCTGGCAGGCCCTTTGGATTTGTTTCCTTCGCACGTTTCTGTCTCTGTTTTGTCTGTCTCTCTTCCCCTCCCCTGTTCTCCCTTCTGTCTCTCCAATCTTTTATCCAGTTGACTTTTTCTTGACTATTATTAGCTCTGCCCGGCTTTCCCCCAACCCCGTCCCTTTTCTCATTGTTAATATCTTCAAAAGAAGAATCCGCTGTTCCTCGATTGTTCACCTTTCCCAATCCGGTCTTTCTCATTTCTCTTTGTTCCCAGCGAAAGAAGAAATCTGATTGTTTGTGTCCTGATTGGAAGAGTGTTAGCCATCCGACAATCCTGCCGTGCTTACCCCGTTTTTTTTTTTCTGGGTAATCCTGTCTTGCCCTCGCTTCTCTCCTGGGTTGATGATCTTGGTAATAGACGTGGAAACTGTTGTTTGTGATTGTTTGATGTTTTGTGGGTCTGCATCGGTCAATTGATTGAGGTAGCTTTGTTAGCAGAAGGTTGCAGACGAGGCGTACTATGTTGTCGGGACCCCTGATGTTTTTCTTTCTAGCTGTTTGGTGATGGTTTTGGTGCGATGATTGCTGGGACTTCTTTTCTATCACAAGGATCGGTTTTATTCAATCGGCGTTTCCCCTCTTTTGACCCCCGTGAGGTCTGTTGGTGGTTACCTGATCGAATTGATCCGTGTAATCACCGCCAATACAGCCGCCTTTGCTTGAACAGGAGCAGTTTCTAGGAGTGGGTGGAATTCCTGTTGCTACACGCTTGGTTTGTTTGCTTTGATCGCGACCATGATCTAGTCCTAAGATGTTCTGCACTTATTCATATCTGACAAGGTGAGACATAAAACTGTCAGTGGTGTGGCACGGTTGCGTGAAGATACAAATCCGAATTTTTATTAGTGATTGTCTACACTAGTGGTGAAGTGGTTTTGGTTAGATTCGAGAAAAGAAATTCATTGAAATTCTGTTCTTACCTCTTGAAGCGTAGATAACCTCGTTGGTTCCTCCACCATATGGACAATGATATGATGTCGACTAAAGAGGCACTTCCACCCCTGCAAAATGGCGATCCTTCAGAAAATGGACCTTCAGTCCAACCGGATGCTGGTGGGAATGTGAGACATGACGCCTATTCGACGACAGAGTGTCTGATTGGCGTGGACGATGAGGAGAAGGGTTTAGCAACCAAAGATTCTGCGAATGAAGAGACAGAAGATCGACAAGAATCGCCTGTTGTCACACCGGAAAATCCATCCACTGAAGACACGGTGGATGTTCATTCTTCTAAAGAGGGCTCTTCTGGAACTGATCCTCAAGTTCAAACAGATGACATCAACTTCCCATCTACTTCATTGCCTGACGGAGAAGATCAAGCAAAGAAGGATGACATCACAGACATTAATTTGGCCGCCGCTAAAGTTCCAACGTCAAAGTTGGTAGACAAAAAGGAAAAGCCAAATCAAGAGGAAGGTCGCCTCCTCATCGATACAGCAGCGCCTTTCGAATCAGTCAAAGAAGCCGTTTCGAAGTTTGGCGGGATCGTAGATTGGAAAGCTCATAAACTCCAAACAGCACAAGTACTCGGAACTGTTTTTCCAGGTTACGAGTTCGCCACGGTTAACTTTATGATGCGTCCGAATAATTGCTGATTTCCTGATGCAGAAACAGAAATTCGTGGAGCAGGAACTGGAGAACGTGCGGGATGAGATTCCAGAATACAAGAAAAGGTCCGAGATAGCTGAGGAGGAAAAGCTGCGTGTACTAAAGGAGCTCGAAAGCACGAAGAGGCTCATAGAGGAATTGAAACTGAATCTCGAGAGGGCACAAACCGAAGAACATCAAGCAAAACAAGACGCGGAACTCGTGATGCTGAGGGTGGAAGAGATGGAGCAAGGGATCGCTGACGAGGTGAGCATTGCTGCGAAGTCCCAGCTTGAAGTCGCCAAGGTGAGGCATACAGATGCCCTTGCGGAGCTCAAATCTATTAAAGTGGAGCTGGATAAAACGTACAAAGAGTACGCTGAGCTGGTAAAAGAGAGAGATTTAGCTATCGAGAAATCAAAAGAGGCGGTGTCTGTATTGAAGGAAGCTGAAAGGACGGTGGAGGAACTCGCTATCGAGATGATTGCTGCAAAGGAATCATTAGAGTCAGCTCAGGCATTGCACATAGAGGCCGAGGAACATAGGATTGGTGCAGCCATGGCGAAAGAGCAAGATTCTCTTGCTTGGGAGATGGAACTGAAGCAAGCAGAGGAGGAACTTGCGACACTCGAATCGCGAATCCAGGCGGCCAAGGACTTGAAGTCTAATCTCGACAGCGCGTCAGTCTTGCTGGCTGAGCTGAAACGGGAGCTGGCAGCCTATATGGAATCAAAGCTGAAACAGGAAGTCAGGGAGGAACAGGCACTGTCCGACAAAGTTATGACAGAGGAATTTGAGACGAGGACTCCTAATGATCTTCACGTCACAGTTGCATTGGCCAAGAAGGAACTCAAAGAAGTCAAGCTTAACATAGACAAAGCAACGGCTGAAGTTGATTGCTTGAAAGTTACAGCAGCCGCGTTGCAATCAGAATTGGAGAAAGAGAAGGCTTCTCTTGCCGCCATTAGCCAGAGAGAGGGGATCGCTTCAGTTACTGCCGCATCCCTGGAAGCCAACCTAAAAAGTATTCAGTCAGAAATAGAGCTGGTTCGGACAAAAGAGAAAGAGGTGAAGGAAAAAATGGTGGATCTCCCAATGCAACTGCAGCATGCTGCCCAAGAAGCTGACAAGTCGACATCGCTCGCACAATTGGCACGTGAAGAGCTACGTAAGGCCGAGGAAGAAGCAGAACAGGCAAAAGCTGCTGCCAGCACTATGGAAAGCAGACTACTTGCTGCTCAGAAGGAGATAGAGGCTGCGAAGGCTTCGGAAAATCTGGCGCTGGCAGCAATCAAGGCGTTGAAGGAGTCTGAATCGGTGCAAAATATAATGGACGGTGAGGTGGATTCATCTGCATATGTATCAGTCTCCGTGGAGGAGTATTTCGAGCTAGGTAAGCGTGCTCATGAAGCGGAAGAGGAGGCTACTGCTCGGGTGGCGGCTGCCTTCTCCCAAGTTGAGGAAGCCAAGCAGTCAGAGCTGCGGATCCAGGCGAAATTGGAAGAAGTGGCCAAGGAGATAGCAGTGCAGAAAAAGAAACTGAAATATGCGGAGGAGATGGCGGAAGCTGCAAAGCAGGGTAAGTTGGGAGTCGAAGACGAGTTAAGAAAGTGGAGGGCCGAAAACGAGAGGCGGAGAAAGGCCAATGACTCAAATCAGACACCAGCTCATCCAGACTGGAGCCAAGCAAGAAGCTTTGAACAAAGCAAAGACCTTGAAACTAATGCCATAGCAACAGCCGCAGCTACGCCTGCCAATTATTCGGCTAGCAAAAAGCCTTACATCCATGAAAGTTACCGCGAGAGAGAACCTTTACCTGCTACCAAGATCGTGAAGAAGAAGAGGTCTCTTATCCCCAGGATTCTCATGTTCCTGGCTGGAAGGAGGCTGCGACCCTCTAAATCAAGATAGATCTCTCACTTTCAGATTGGAATTGCTAGACTCTGCAAAGTTTCTGCTGAAATGCAAGTTAAATATGGCAGTAAATTCCGGACATGGCGATACTGCTTGAACAAACACTAGATTTCTTTCTGCTAAAATTTGTGTAGTGTGTCAAATGTACTGCTGCTGTGCTTTCAATGCAAGCAGTGTAGTTTGTATTGATGGATATATAATTTGGGTTTGTGCTCCGGTTTTTTAGAAACAAGATGTTGGAAGAAGAAACATACTTCGAATGCGAGAAAATGCTCAAGGAGAGGAATTGGAGAGGGTTTGTATGATGGTTCTATGCCATGGATCAGAAAGGTGCTCCAACAGGTTGTTGATGGGTCCTACGTGAGTTACAGAAGCTTGTACAAAGAACCCAAGCATTGCGACCATTGCTAATCGTCCTGCGCCGCCATAGCAGAAATCAAAACTAGATGAGAATCTGTGTTTCTTATATGGGAGATCTGGAAGACAAGCAATATAGTACAAACCGTTCTTTATCTCCTTGAGCTTCCACTCATGAGCATTCTTTATGTCCTTTGCAAGTCCAAGGGGATTTAACAGAGGACCGCCGGGATACCTGTGAGACCAACGCTCAGGAGTCAGTGGGAAAAATGCGACCAAATGTCAGCCGATAAGTGGATTGCAAGGGAAGGAAGATCGATCACCCAGGCTCTAGACCCTCCAATGCAGCTTCCATTCCGAAGAAGGAACCCTCCTGAACTTGAGACCCAGGGCTTACAAAGTCCATGTATCTCCTTGTTTCTGCGTATCTGTGGTCAATAAACGGTGAGGACTGGTGAAGAAATACTTTCAGAGGAATAGCCATTTAGAAGAAGAACACACCCCATCAGTAACAGTTGGACGATGAACAAGGTCTCCGTGTTGGCAAATTTATATTTAACCGCGCCAGCTTCGTACCAAACTGGTAACTCCTTCAGACCAGTTACACGAAGCAGCTGCAATTACAAAGGCTCTAATATTCCTTCTCGAATCCAATTATGAACAGACAAAGAAAAGCAACTGCAAGCATGCTCACATCTGTGAAAAGAATGCCAGCAACTCCAAGCATCGCAAAGCGACAATGGACCAGCTCTGCCTGGACGTACCACTTCAAGCTTTCTGGATCCTCTCCAAGACCCAGTGGGTCAAAACCAAAATCCCCAGCCAAACTGTGCCCAAATATGTCCCAAAGTAAAACATCAAGAACGAAAATGAAACTAAAAAACATAATAATTCTGGTCGGATTACTCACGTTCCGTCAAGATAAGGCGGGGGTTCTAGTCCCGGGAGCCAGGTGGGCCTTTGCTGAGCTCTCACCAGGACCATCCTAGAGTGCCTCTGCTGGGTCGGAATTGTGCCACACAAAGGAGAGGCTTTCGTGAATCTGGGAGTGGATGAGGAGAAGGGATGCACGATGAAGACTTTGCTACCCAAGGTTGCCATCTTCCCCTCGTTCAGAGGAAGAAGTGTTCCACAATGTCCAAAGAAGCTTTGTTGGATGGAGAATATGATAGAATGGCCCCCACTTCAGAAGACAATGAGTTATCTCAAATTTTGTTTTCGCCTGTTATAAGCAGAAACATCCAAATATTGGCAAGTTGTCCCAAAATTTCGGACTTTTCTTCTGTCCAACAAGGGCAACTTCTTTCTTTTATGACCTTTTACATGCCTCAACATATGATGCTTCATCCATGGCACTTCGTCGATCATCGGTACTAAGGCCAAGGTCGTTAAGCACCTCGATCCAGTATTTCTATAAAGTCACCTTACACCTCAATCGAACTCCCTCCATGACAACCACCTTCTCTGTAAATCATCATCTTCCTCACTTTCGCAACATCATCAAATCTTCCTTCCAATGCATAAAGGTTGGACATCAGAATATAAAGACCGCCATTATTCTGATCCAAGAACAACAATTTCCTGGAGAAACATTCTCCAAGCCTCACGTCCAAGCCCCCAGACGGTCAAATCCAGCTCGGCATGTTCGGTTCTCACACATTCCATTGCTTCTCCAAACATGCCTGCACGACCGAGGAGGCTGGCCATGCAACCATGGCGTTGCATTGTCAGGTTAAAAGCAAAGTTGTACGTTCTCACGTTGCGGAAACATACCTGCATTAATAGCGGAAATAACGCATAACATTCTGCAGATGGAGGCCGAATCGAAAGATTCGAAACTCTCGAAAGACAAACAACACTAGTTCTTTTCTGGTTTTTTATACATAGATTGATAGAGAAATCAAAACATCGCCAAACTTATGTTGTGATCATGATATTTTACTGTTATTATTCAGTTTAGATTTTTTAGTTAAAAATAATATCAGTTATTTGAGATTTTGTTTAGATTTTATATGATTTCTTTATATTTCTTTTAGCGCTTATAAATAGGGTAAGGATTGTCTTTTTATGAGAAAAAAATCAACCATAAACTTTGATTTTGTTCAATAAAATTAGAGAGAGAGCTTCTCAGAGACTTTAGTGTGTTCTTTAGTTCCTACATTGGGAACACCTATAATACAAAACCCAAGTGGTATGGATTTTCCTCGTATGAGAAAAAAAACCAACCATGCACTTTGATTTCGTTCAATAAAATTAGAGAGAGTGCTTTTGTTCTATACAAGCTAAGTTCTCAGAGAGTTTCATGTGTTTTTTGGTTCCTACACCGGGAACACCTATATCCATATTTTCCCATCCGCACATCCATACCAAAATACATAACCCAACAACTTAAATATACAAAACCAAAAAGAAAATGAAAAGACACCATAACACCATTAAAACCTCCGGCCTTGAACCAATCCAACAAAAGTCTCTTGTCCCAATGTGGAAATAGTTCCTCCCTTGTTGGACCAGACCGCCATGAGTGCATGCCGCAAGAACACCCAGAAAGGTAATTTTATCAGGCTGAATTCCCTGTGATCATCGCATTCCATGAATCCAGAGACGGCTTCTGTAAGGACTGAAAAACCCTTTCAGTCTTTTGCTTAGTTCCACATTTGGTGTACATGTCTATCATTGCAGTTTCAACGAAATCTTCCCACTCAGTATAGTTTCGTAGCATACAACAGTGTAGAGTTTCTGCGCACTTCAGATATCCAAGCTGCGAGCATGCAGACCGCAAACTAGCGATTGTGATAGTATCAGGGTTGCACCCATCTAATTGACAAAACCAATCTACAACAGTAGGTGCGGAGCCAGATTGGACACATCCGGATATTATTGAGTTCCATGTTATCATAGAAACTGCATTTTTAGTCGGAGATCACTGAGATGGCCACTTCTAATGATTTGACTTGGAGTACATGATTATAAGCCCATTTGCAACCAAAAATCATGGCGCCAACCTGTGTTCAGCGCATAACAGTGGAAAGAAAATCCCAGTTTCAAACTGCAACAAGTTAGCGAGCCCATGAATGATGCCGAATAGAGCTACTGCATCTGTCCTGGTGTCTAACTTCTGGACTTACGAGAAACACATCATTGCCAAATCCATATTTCCTTGCTCAGCATAGCCGCACATAACAGCAGTCAGTGCTACTAATTTATTCTCATCTAAAATCTCATAAAGCTTCTTGGAGGAAACCCATATCACCCCCTCTCGCATATGCACAAACTAAAGAAGTCGCCGGCGAACAATCACCCTGAAGACCCATTTTAAAAGCATAGCAATGCAAAGGACCCGCATCAGCCTTGGCTGACAACACACCAATCAGAGAAACAAAAATGACTCCAACACCTGTTCCCATCATCTCTTTAAACACCTTCATCGCCTCAACCAGAAGACCATTCCACCCATATGCACTGATCATGGCATTCCAGGAAACAACGCTTCTGTCGACCATCTCTTCAAACAAGACTTCGACACAATACAACTCCCCCCAATTAGCAGACATCGAAGTTCGGGCATTTTTGCCTGAACATCCTCGAAAAAATCCAACCTTTCGTCCAAAACCATGAACAGACATACCATGAAGCACAAAATCATCATCACGGCCAAGATAAGGAGCCAAAACCAACAACCATGCCCACGCTAGGACTAAAACCCTCTCTAACCATCTCGACAAAAACCTTAAGCGCCTCGAGAGCATACCCATTCCTCGAATACCCGAAGATCAACACATGCCATGAAACTGTGTCTCTCACAGGCGCATGATCGGACAATTTACGCGAATAGTCCATGCACCCCAATTTCATCACGAGGTCCACTAAACTCGCGCTGACATCAACAAACCAGTCGATACCCAATTCGTCAAATAGGCATGAAATTCTATGACTTCCAGTATGGCTGCGCCAGACAGAACTAAGGCAGGTGATGAACCGGCAACACACAACACACATTCTTTTATGAGAAAGGACAGGGCTTTCTAGCCCGGCTTCAAGCCTGAGCGAAGCGACTCGCGTAAAGCAGCCAATGGGTTCAAGAAAGGTGAAGGCTCTGGCTTGAGAAGAAGATGGCAAGCAGATTTCATACCCTTTTAGTTTTTGGCGCGAATTCGAGCCTCCGGGGTTTGAATTATCAGTGCCTATAGAATGTGAGGACTTAATCGTATAAATAAAAAGATTGTATGGTTTTAGCATGTCCCTTGTCCAAATTCTTGAGTGTGATGCTTTTCGCTGAACCTTCCAACCTAACCACAACAAACTGAACTGAACTTGGGTTTTCCGGCTAAGCGGGTGAGAGATGTAATTGCTAGATATGTCCGTTTCCTTGCTGAATTTTAGATGAAGGATGACTGAGGAGTTGATGAAGGCGTGTTTTTCTTACTGTGTTTAATCTGTTTCTATGGTTCGTACAAGGGTTGGAACATGCTGGGATAACGTGGGGAATGATGGTAAATTCTATATCCTTCCTCGACTTATGTTCTGCATCATTCTTCACCAGAGGGAGTCCTTGGCTGTTGATCAACTGGGATGTGTAGCTGCCGGGCTTGAGTTTCGAGTTTTGTGTTCTGGTTCTCGCACAGATATCTCAGACTGCCTTAGACTTTCAGTGTTTCGGCACTCCTGTTACAGAACCTTGGGGAGCATGAGTGGCTCACCGTTATGGATTTGCCAAACATGCGAGTTGATTCAACTGGTATATCCACGATTTTGCGTCCACAGGCTTCCTGTGTTAATTGGATTTCAGTCCAGTGGACAGGATGTTAGATTTGCTTTTCCTGCAAGGGTCTCGGCAATCACCATTGGTCGCAAATCACTTTGTCTGAAACCGAAATGTGTTGCATATGAAGATGAAACTCAAAAGACAGATGATGAAGACGATGATCTGTGCCCGGTTGATTGTGGCAGAGAGTTCAAGACGGACAAAGAGTTGTTTAATGTCCTCAACAAGGCCAAGGAAACCAACTCTTTGGTCGTGGTCGACTTTTATCGCACCTCCTGTGGGAGTTGCAAGTACATCAAGCAGGGTTTCTCGAAACTGTGCAAGGTTGCCGGCGATGAGCAGGCGGGAGTCATATTCCTGAAGCATAACATGAGCTCGACTTTCCTTTGGGTCTTCCTTCTTAGGAATAGAAGCCTCTGATGACGATGAAGTGTTCGTCTACTTCTTGCAGGTAATGGATGAGTATGATGAACAGTCAGAAACGGCAGAAAGGCTCAGAATCAAGGTAACTCTGAATGTTTCCAAGCCTTTCTTTAGACCATGTGCATGTATGACTTTAAGAACCTTGCCAATGAATTGATGCAGGCCGTGCCCCTCTTCCACTTTTACAAGAATGGAGTCCTTTTGGAAGCATTTCCCACCAGAGACAAGGAGAGGATTGTCGAAGCCATTCGCAAGTACACCTCTTCTTCACAGAGAGCTTCTTGAGCCATATTTATGCAACTGCCGAGAATTCGATAGTTTCACGTGAAGGCAGTCAGTGACAGCAGCTTCCCATGAAAGCTTGATTCTTTCTATTATGGTTTCGCATTCATAGCCCTCAAATCTCTCGAGTTTGTATGTTATCAATACCAACCAAGATCACATTATTATCAGAAGCATAGATCAGACCCGCGGACATCGACTACATCAGATCCCGTCACCATCCGAAGTGCATTATGCCGAGAAGATGAGCCCAATTTACCAGGTCTAAAATATAAGCCAACAATGGGGTTATTACTCCAATCACCATTCCCCGTGCACATTGTTTTCGTGCCCATCTTGTCTATCAACCAAGTAATTCGTATAACGAAAGACCAAGTTTTTTGATAATGTACAAAACTTTTTCGTCTAGCAAACTTCGAACGTATACGTAATCTTTATAATATACAAATTTATTCATATGCGAAATATGCTTGAAAGCTCCCCGTAGGATAACAAGTCCCTTGAGGACATGTTTTGATCTGGGAACATTCTCTCACTAACCAACCGAGGTTGTAACATTAATAGTACTACAACATCATTGAGGATGACATCGATCATCATATTCATTGCTGCTCGAAATGACAACTACCCAGCTAACAACAGATCATGTAGGGTGGGTTGAAGAAAAAAACGTGTCTAGCAAAAACATCAACCACCGACAGCTCCAGTTGTGAACAGAGCTCTATGGATCTCGAATCGACAGCAGGGGATGCTTCTCTTTAGGATGGCAACTTCCAGAACCTGGCTGGTAGGCCATCCTGTGGTACTGGGAATGGGCTGTACTCGGTCCCATCGTGTTTACCCATGATTTCCCACCTGCAATGACAGACAGAAAAACAGACTAGCGCCTGTGATCAAGGACGATTCTATCACTCATCTGCTCTGTTGTGAAACATATTACGTGTCGACCTGAACTTCCTCACGAGGTGATGAACTAATGTCATGATCTCCAACTTGGCGAGCTCGTTTCCCGGGCAGGAGTGGACTCCTATGCCGAATGGCATGAATGTGTGTGGTTTTGGTGTGACCTGAAATGATATTTTGCAATTTTAAGATGATCACCGAGTTAATCCCGCCAGTATATACGCAGATAAATGCAAATTTTACGAGATTGTAGCATCTGGAGTACCTCAAATCTAGATGGGTCAAAGATATCTGGATCGGGGAAGAATTCGGGGTCGTGGTGAATGTTCCTGAACAGGGGCAGCACCTTCCAACCTTTTGGAATCAGATAACCTGTGCGAGAAATGCTCCTTTGACGTTGGTTTCTCGCGTTAAAAGAAACTCAAACTCAGAACATGGTTGTTGCTTACCTTTGTACTCGACGTCTGCTACGGTTTCTCGGAAGGTGAAAGATATGATGGTTGCCATCCTTAATGTCTCCATGATAAGCTGCGAAAAAAACATGTACAATAACAAAGAATTTAACAAATAATTATTTTCAATCTGTTTAAAAAAACTGTCGGAATCAATAGTTACCCCGTGAGTTGCCGGCATTGCTCTTTTCTGTTTCCAACTTAGCGGCCGGAAGCCCTCGTCGAATGAACGGCTGATCAAGTTATGTTCAGTCTGCAAGCAACTGGATGCCCCTCATCAAATCTGAATTAAGAGCAGAGTGTCACTGTCTCATGAGCAGTTACGTACCTTGACAGCCTCGAGAAGCTTGGGATTGTCGTGGAGATACTTAATGATCCAAGTCATGATGCTGGCAGTGGTGTCCTGGGCAGCAAAGAGAACGCCGATGATGTTATCAGCAATCTGAGCATCGGCGAGGAACTTTCCCTTTTCGTCCCTGTAATCCAAGAGACACCTGAGCAGGTTCTTCTCTTTGAATCTCTTCTCCTTCCTTTCACCCACGATCTCGCAGATGATGCTGTCCAAGTTCCTCCTCGCCTTCCAAGATAAATAAATAAAGATCAATCCCAAATGGCCATAATCACTAAAACTTCGGCAAGTTCACTGTCTTACGAGCAACGCCTTCCAGTACCGGGTTCCAGGGAAGTTCGACGGGAAACAGTTATATCCCCTGTCAACCATACAGTAGTTCTTCTTCAGTTCTTCCCTGAAATGACTCTCCAGATTGCCGAATACCGCCAGGATCCCAACTTCAAACGAGAACTGGATTCCTTGACAAGCAGAAACTCAATCGAGACTCCATCGGAAAAATGTTTAAGTGCAACAATAACAGTCAATGTCGTACCTTCTTCATTTCCTCAAGGGTGTTCATGACCTTGCCACCATCCCAGTTTTCCATCATGGTGAGCAGGACAGCCTCGACATCTCCCACCATGTTCCGTATCACCTCTGGCGACAGTGACGACTGGACGAGCTTCCTCAGTCGTGCGTGGTACTCTCCCTGGTGGAAGAAAAGGGCCGATGGCCCGATCAGTCGCTCCTTGCCCTTCGGGTAGGTTGGCCTGAACAGGTGCGCTTGCGTAGCCAGGACGAACCTGGCTGCCTCTGGTGATGTCAGCATCACGCTGGGACAACCTAGTATGTGTGTCTTAAAAATCTCACCATACCTACAACCAACCGAAAACCAATTACAAAAAAAAAAAACCTGTAACTTACATAAACCATCGATAACCCAATAAACCCGACACCGAATTAACGCAAAAGACATAATAAAGGTGAGATTTTTATGAGACCTTTTCTGTTTGGTGGCGAAGAAAACATTCGGATCCTGAGAATAGAACTGGTGTGTCTCCCCAATGTAAGGCCAACCCATTGATCCTGGAGGCAGAGGGATCTTCCTTCCCTTCTTCTTCTCTTCTTTGCTGCAAGTCTTACCATTCCTCGTCAGGACAAGCCCGGCCAATACTAGGATGAACGTTATGAAATACACTAGTACCATTGGATCGTGTTCTCTGTTTCTTTGGTGAGAGGGATTGGGGGGGGGGGGGGGGGGGGGGGGTTTGATGGTTGCACGAGAGCGAGGGAAAGCCCGCGAGGTGTATTTATAGCGAATAAGGCATTGTTCGTTGTGCTTACCACGGTGGACCCGACAATCGATCTTTGGGACGCGATAACTCGGTCCGGTTCATCACTGCGACTTCCATGTGATCTTAATGTTTGTACACAAAAGTTTAGCCCGATCCATATTCTATGTGAGGAATCAAATTAAGACTTAGATGGATTATTATAAGTATGGCTGTTCATCCCTAGCAGCGCAACGAAGCGTGCGGCCTCAAAAGGACGTGACTTTCAATACCATCCTGTCGCTGTATGTGTTATTTAAGGGAAAGAAATGAACGGAACAGGGGTTTCCGAAAGCGTGATATCCGACATTGTCGTATGATGCGTTTTTATGATCTGAAAATGTTGCTTTTGTCCTATGTTGGTTCCCGGTGGCACCTGTCGATCTTCGTGTGGTCAAATCTGGATTTCTACAACTGGTAAGTTTTTGTACCCGCCTTTTAAGCACAACCCGACAGTTGCTCGATGTCAACGTGTCGGTTCCTGATTGTGAATTTCGTGGTACCCCGTTTGAGATCAGATGTTAGTTTTATTTTCTTCACAGTAAATTGAATTCCTGGTTACCGACATTACCGTCTGATCGGGTCCAGGCAAAGGAAAACTTGTCCTCGACTCTCCGCTTCGGAGGAGAGGAGGTCGACGCCTGATTTGTAGCCTCGATGTTTTTCTCCTCCCGCTGTGGCCGGTGCAATCGTTCTCTCTCGAACATCATTCAGAGAGTTTGCGAGAGTTTGCTTTTCGCGAGATTAGACATAGGCGGTGATAAGAACGCCGGAATCTTCAGGAAGGAAAAGAAAGACAGCGACCGCGAGGCTGTCGAGGGGTTCCTTCGACTTCCCCGGGGATGTTTCTTTTTTGTTGGAATCTTCTAGCTTTCGAGCTTCATTCCATTGTAATGTTGGTCAGTAAAATATTTTTTACCCGTATTGAACAAATTACTTCAATCACTAATGTTAACGGGAAACAAAGCTACATTTCTACTGTAATCCCACGTAAGTCCTGGTTATGTTCCAACTATATTTGTTTATGTACGTAAACGCCTACCAAAGCGTATTGCATGGACCAATGGGTAAAGCCACCATGTCTTTCCCTGGAGAGCCTCCCTAGAGAAGTGAGAACGACTCGAGATAAAAGAAGAATAGAATCTTTCGTTTGTAATGAGATAAAGGAGTGAGTTTCCCAACACCAGTTGCATCCAGCTAACTCCATGTCCTTCTTCTCTTCTTTTTCTTTTCCCTTTTGTTGATATTTCATCAGCTAGACCAAAACCGACCAAAGAATATGCTCAAAATGTGGCCCTGACTCCATGATCGAGGAGGATCAATGGTTATATCCATCCAGCATCGGATCAAAGCGGGTCCGGGGAGAGGATTCCTGTAGGGTAGGTGTTAGGAGCCTGTCCATTGAAAAAGAAAACCTAACGTGCTCCAAACTACGCGTGGCAGCTTCTGGTTGTAACTCGAAGACGGGGACCTCATCCTCGTTTCCGATGGAGGGCTGTACGGACAAAAGAGTCAATTGTTAGGTTCAGTGGCTGGCTGGCGGTCCCCGGACAGCCACACACTCAAACTTAAAGGGGAGAAAAAGAAAAGAGAGAAGGGATTACAAGACGGCCACGACTCCAATCTTCCATATCCTGGGGAAGACAGTTTAACCAGAAACTTGTGAGGGGGACAACAACCGTCATTCATTCATTCATTCATTCATTCATTCTTGTATCCATTGGAAAGTCACTCTGTTCAAACCATCTTTATGACACAGCAGAGTAGATCAAACGCCCAGCCACAACAAAGAAAGGGGAAACGGGGAAAAAGAATTATGGGAAACCTAAAGGATCAAACTAAAAAGAGTAACAAGAGAAAGAAAGATGGAAGAAAGGAAACCAAATTCACTAGGATGCTTTTATTCTAATTTTTATTCTTTAAACATAAGGCAGGCAGATGGTGACCTGACAACATCTCCACTAAAAGAAACTCTTATATTCTGTAAAACATTATTTGAGAATCGAGTAATCGCATCTCACCAAATAATTGGCCAATCATCCCTTGGCATTTGGTCTTCTGAATGGGGGGGACACAGGATTTTCAAAAGATTTCCCCTCCCACATGTTGCCCCATGCCAGCTGCGTGGCATTCTCCCAGTGAATTTTACCCTGATAATTGGATCCCTTTACAAGATCTGTTTTCAGTGCACGGGCGTATGGTTGTAAGAAGAAATCTTAAAATCAGCATCAAACCTGCTGTCCATTAGTATGCTCATGGATTTGAGCCCCCGGTCCATAAATCAAGCAGCAGCCATCGTTGAAAGAACTGACGAGACGTCCAACCCCTTCCTTAAAAAACATCGACGCTTCCTCCGTAGGTGAAGCCCAGTTACCAACACATCCACACGGAGTATGCAGTAGATTTGGGGGAAAAGTTTTGCAAGCCTTTCGGACTGAACAATGAAGCATACCAGTAAAATCAATTTCTCATGCTTTCCCGAATACGTTTGACTATCGATGAATGAAATACAATGATGGGGATCAATGATATCACAGACGGGCAGACCTGTTATTAAAATGACTAATAAGTCTAATGCCAACTAGAATCAGATAGAAAGCAGTCGTTGATTAGGAAAAAGAGAAACCAACATGAAACACAAGCATTGAGATGAGATGCAGGTCACCAGGAAGTTAGATCTCTACGAACCAGTTTTCAAACAAAAGACACAGGAAAAATGTAACCATTACCGGGCGATACAGAGGTGATTGGAACTTAATTCCACCAAATATAAAGGTTACAAGATCCGAGCACTGGTCCAGGGTTAAATTCCCAGATATTGATCAAATGGTCGAAAAGATTACTTTGTGATGCTGTTGTCTGTCAACAGCACACGTAAACATACTGTTAGATTTCTTCTATCCCCACAGAAATTCACATAATTTAGGATACATAATTGAAGAAACACAGGATAAAAAGATCTTCTGGGGCCAAAAGAAATTAACCAGGAAAGAACGTAGGAATCTCTCCCCACTAGTTGGGAGCGCTTTGTGTAACAAGGATGCTTGCTTGCTAAGAACATGGGAATGCTTAGCAAACCAAGCTTAATAAACTTCTATTACCCCTCCAAGCCTTTACCTGATCATCAACATCATCTGTTCTTTTGGTTACAACCGTAGGAGGCAAAGCGAGCGACCAAATAATTCACGTGTGTATCACACAAGACTTTTTCCCCTACATTATGATCTTATTGAAGAAGCGCGATGTGCATCAATAACAAATTTAATATCACATTATACGAAAAAAAGAGGCAAGATGTTGCACTTGGAGCTCTTAGGCTATTGCATGCATGAGGCAAAGGGAGTATGGGTGCAAATGTCTGCAAGTTGCAGTGTGTTTAAAGTATTCATGTCCACTATTGAGAACGCAAACTCACGAGAACTAAACACAAGTCACTTACCTTCACCAACTTTGGCCTGGTTAATTCCACATGAGAAACATAGCTCTCTACCAAAAACTTGAAACCAATCTCCAGCTCAGCATCAAATTATCCGCCAGGATACTGTCTCAGGATCTCTGATTGCTCACACCAGTACACAAATCCGTGATACAAGTTGTGACCACGTCAAACAACCGCTCAGGAGGATACCTACGTGGAAAAATCACATCAAACTTCGAACAGCCAGAACACCTTATTAACACCACAACAAATCATATTTTCCTCTAATTATGTGTCCATTAAAACCTTGGGGCTTTACATTATCGCATGTCCATAGTGGAGTCAACCTCAAGCGAACAAAGATCCAACGGAATGGGACACTTCCCGGAAGTTCCAATCAGAAGCAATGCAGCCATCCCATAATCCGAGAAAAGATCAGGGCTTTCGTTCCTGAAGAACTTTACCCCATCACCCGCCGCTCCTCGTAGACCTTAGAAAGCACGCCGCTCCCCCTCGCCGTCCCCGCAGCAGAGAAATCCTCTCCGACTCGAAATACCCCCGCACGGTCTCCCGATCACATTACCCCCCTTGCCCCTCCACCCCTGCGGCCGCATTACCATCGAACATCGCGCCGACTCCTGATCGCCAAATGCGACGACGGAAGCAGCACGAGGCATAATCAACCGCACTTGGAAGCGACGCATCCCGGCACTTTGGGCTAAATCTGCGGCATAGGAATCACTACTCATCGCTCGGGTTTTGTTCGTTTTGCTTAGCCTCGGCGGTGATTTCGGTTTGAGTAACTCGATCCGGTCTGAATCAAACCAGTTGTGGACAAGATAATCACAGCTGTGTTTAGCGCTGTGTAATAATAAGCTATTCATAATCAAAACATTTGCTTAGGCTGAATTATCATAAACGAGGAGCTTCAAATAAGCTACAAAACTTACTTTCCAAACCAACTCATCTACTACAATTCAAAATGAAATAACTCGGAATCAACTGAGATCAGAATTACCATCTTTCAGCCCTACTACTTCACACATCATTAGTAACACTAACCCGAGTCAGCACATTTAACTCGCTATACTATGTGGGGGACAGACATGTCCCCCGGTTTAGGCCAGTATAGGGTTCATGAGGTCCCCGGCTTGTCTTAATTGCTCGCAGTAGATATCGGTGAGATAGATGAGAAGGATTGTTTGCCACCAGGGTTGTCTCCTCTAGGAGCAGCTTCTGAGAATGGAACCACCTAGAGAAGAAGTGCGACATGCTATTTATCAAGAAGAAAGCAGGGCGATGGATATTGGCTGGAAATTTTAGGAATGGTGATCGAGAGTATTAATGGAAACCGACCTGGTCATCGCAAGGGGAATCAGTTGCCAGAGTTTTGGTCCTCTTCGCGCTGCACAAGCCGTTCTGATCCGTGGATCTGAGATCATCATCTGCAAAGTTTTGGTCGGATACTTCTGCATAAATTGAAGAGACTATTTTTCTTAGAGTCTGTGGTTAAGTACTTCAATGCGTTACAGCAATTGAATGACTTCATTACAGATTCAATAGATGAACTAATGAAGAAACAGTGCAGACGTATAACACCAGCGGTGAATTGCTGTCCTAAAGATAAGCAACAAAATGGAGGATTCTCCGTTTGGCCCCTTTCATGCCGCCACAGATCTATATCTCTAACTATATAATGCCACATCGCCATCCAAAACTAATATTTCCCAGAACCTTTGCACGCAATAATGAACATAGCAACAGAACAATGAAGAATGAAACTTGGGTTTAGCCTGTACAAAATGATACCCGCCGAAGCAAACAAACCGATGACAATGTGTGGATACCAAAAATGATAAGTTAATGGTGGAACAGATACATTAGAGCGCAGTTAAAGCACCTGCATTGTTGCCAATGACAGCCTCACCCCGAAGGTATGAGACAGATGCATGACACTGCTCAGATTTGACATCTGGGTAACTGGTAAAAGCCTTTTTCCCCTTTTCCCTGGTTGGGTGATTTGTCGATGAGGCTACTTTACAGATATTGGATGATGCCTTTAAACCCAGTCCCCGGTGTCCAGGGGTACCCCTAAAGTTTCGTAACCACGAGCTTGTGAGGAAAACGTGTGCTTTGTCGGATGTGTTTGACACAGAGCAAGGCCCCTCAAAAGTTATATTCTTCCAGCAACTGTCTTGTTGAACTTTAAACTGAACAAGAAACTGGCAAACATGTTAAACTAGAGAAACAACCCAAAAAAACAAAGGATCCAAACACAGCAAAGTGGAAACGGTTGAACCTGGCCAGAAGGCGAGTATACGCATTGATCATGTCCCCGTGAAACCGGAAAATTATCCTTATCAGAGTGCCAACAGGGTGGCTCCATGGAATCATACAGTTGGTTCACGAACGAGGCTTCCATCGATTTAAGGTACTGACAGTGTTTCTCATCCGTCCATTCCGAAGGCAGGGTCTCCACCACAGAGAGCTCCTGCAGCAAACAGCATCAGGACAGGAAGGAACAAGACAAGGCGCAGAAAAGGTAAGGAGTTACAACCAGCATTCAAATTCACATGCATATATTGGCCTCCCCCTGCGATATCCTATTGGGATCACCACTCCAAAATTCGACTAAAGACACGAACATGATCCAAACCCAACTAAGCGAAATCCGCTGAAAACTCCATCAACCATTAAGCTAGCTCATCCCATCTCCCATCACCGAGTCAACAACAACACTCATCCGCGAACATCAGCGAGTCGATCCAAGAAAAAGCAACCAATCGAACAAAAAAACACGAGCTGATCCCGCCATAAACATCAGCAAACCCAACCGAAACAAGAAGCTAACAAAATGAGAGAAAAGAAAGCAAGAGGAGCAGGGAAGGAGGGACCCTTCGTCTCCGTTTGGATACCATTGGGGGAGGAGAAGCTTCCATTTTGCGGGGATTGGGAAGAAACCCTAGAAGGGCGGAGGGAGGAGAGATGGAGTGGTGTCGAAGAAGAGCAGGGAGCAGGATGGAGGAAGGAAGGAAGGAAAGGCACAATTTTTCTACACGTCTGGTGGGGGGCCCATGTGGAGGAAAGGGATGCCACGTCGGAGTCGGCAGATATTTTTCTACCCACAAATATCTCCCACAAAACGACAAGAGCTCTCCCCCTCCCCCGCTGCCGGGTCCCTTGACTCCCGTTACTCTCCCTCCCTCGTCAAGCACGTGTCCCTTTTCTTTTAACCTGAAGAAAACGGAAAATGGAACTCGGTTAAGGAAGTGTGTTAACTTCAAATCAGCATTTGTTGTCTCGGTGTCCATTAAAAAGTACGATCTTTCGATTTTCATTCCCCCTCCCCAAAAGGACGAGGGAGGGAGGAAGGAAACGCTGTCTTCATCGTACGTGTCTGGATTGCTCATTTAGTGTTATCCGTTGTTATGCCCCGGTCCCGTGACGACATGGGACCACTAATTTCTCGAGTTTCATTCCTCCTTTTAGCCTTGACCTCACTTACTATTCCCAGCCACGTGTACCTATGTTTCAATTCTTCCCTGTTTTCAACTTTTACGAGGACAGATTTGATCGCTGGGTGTGTATATGTTACCAACAACAACTGCTGCAAAAATGAAATAAGATGATTCATCGTGTATACGTGGTAGATGTATTCGCTCACGTAAACAAAACTTCGTATGATATGGCCAGGACTCCCATTTATTGGACGGAATGGAGAGCAACCCCTCACTCGTACTCCGGGCTCCGATCGATGTGCCTGATCACGGACGGGGCTTGGCGACTCCTAACCCTGTTGAATCCGTAGGTGTTGCTGCTTGCTATTCCTGTCTCGTCTCCTCTAGCATGGTTTCTTCATCCGATAGTTCGATTTGATCTATGAGCCACGAAAACAAAGCCGGAGGAAGTGAGATTCCGAGTAGTGCTACAAAAAAGGCAGAAGGATGTCAAACGTACTCATCAAGGATACAAGAGAAGGCGTCCTGGAGACCCCCTTGGGTTTGAGGTCTGTATCTGCAAATCACCACCGTTCATGTTTAAACATCAATCCACGAAAACATGTCATTCGTAAGCCCCAGCGCCGGCATAACTTGTTTACACAACAAAGGAGCTGGTCACGAGTCTTATAACCATATAGAGCAAGAGATTCAGCATTTCAACCAATAATTCGAACTAGCACTGCAATCATGTCATAAGGACGGAAAATAGACCAAAGTGTAATCCAGAAGACTTAGCCACCCAAAGTACCTGAATCATCCATTGCTTTTAGAACATCTGACTTCTTAAAAGTGAACCCTATGAAGTTAGTATCCTTTGATGTCAGCATCTGGAAAATCAGACCACTGTAGTTAGCCCAGGCAAAAAGAGAGAAGCAAATACATAGCCCTTCAGTTATTGACAAGGACTCACTTTCCTCCAAGGTCCAACGGTGGGTGCTGATGACGGGGGTCCGTCAACCTAATTGATGTCAAGAAAATGTGTCTCAGCATCTAAAACAAGGTTGTGGAATATAATGCACTAATCACAGAGAATCATAATGTACTCATAATGAACTTACTACTACAACTAAAAATTTCGGCTACATGGACTGCGATCATTCATACCTCCTAACGTAAACTCAATAATTGCAGCTGTACCTACATTCTATCCATTTTCTTTTCCATGAGGAAGAAGATCGACAAGGTGTTCCTCTATATCGCCTTAAACGTGCTGAGGCTGTCACTAGCTATTTTCTTGTTTTGTAGAAAAGATGTTTTGCAATCTCAATGTTCATTATTGTAGTTACGATGTACCATCAACTCCAAGCTCAAACTGGCACCGAGGACAAATGACTAATTCCCTTCTACGAGGATGGAAATGGATGTTCAGTTGTAATTAAATTTAAAGGTATGATGGGTTTTTCATCAACTCACTTCTGGAAACTTCTCGAAGTTCTGTGTGTCAAGCTCCCCATTTACAGTGGGTTTATAAGCAGCTTCCATTTCATAGAGCTGGTCCCACTGAATGCCTTGGAACCAAGGATGTGCCTGGTAAAATTACAAAATGAAATTGATGAAGTATCAGAATGGTTTTTCATGCAATTTTTTTCTGGGATCGCTAACATAAAGAGTTTCCTTCCCCACTGAAAATTGCAATAAGCATGTTTGATGCAGATTCTGCAGTAAATTTTAGAGAAAACCATTTGCTTTCTATGTAGCAAAAACATGAGGAAACAACTTTCTTCTGACAAAGACTGGAAAACTTGAGTCAGTTTGAGCTATTCTCTATTCGATAAGCATTATTGTACTTCGGTATGGCTTTTTTCTGAGTAAACCACGTAGAAGGAATTTCATCAAAAGGGAGTCATAGAAAAATGTACGATGAGGAGCCGATCTATTTTGGAATTACCTTTATCTCCTCCACTCCTCCAGTCCCAAGTCTAGTTTCAACATCACATAGCAAATGACTGATTAAATCCTGAGCCTCCTCTGATATTTTCGGCTCGTCAGGGAATTTGAGGCATGTTTTCCAGTTAATAATCTGTTGATTGATTTAAAAGAAGAAACAATAATAGTTGCAAATCCCCTTTTACAACCAAGAAAGAGGAAATAGATCAAGAAAAAGGACAGCGGGCATACCTTGCGGCATGTGATCCTTGGATCGTCAGAACAAAAGGGAGGATAGCCCACTAGCATTTCATACATGATTGCCCCCAATGACCACCAATCACATTCAATTCCATATCCCTTTTTGAGCAGTACTTCTGGTGCCATATAATCAAGAGTTCCCACCGTCGAGTAAGCCTTTGAAACAAATATCAATAAATAAAACAACAACCAAAAAGGGAAGGTGCCCAAGGAAAATCAAGCTAGAAGCATGATCGAAAGATCAGACAAACTATTGAAGAGGTAAAAGATCAACCAATGCTCGCCGATTACGTTTCCACTGAAGCAGTTGTTCTCTCTGCATCATCCAAGGTGTTTTGTCAGTGTGCCCTTTAGATACACTCGGAGACTCCTCAGAGGTCAAATCTTCTTCATCAAGTAGAATGGACGAATATTTGTCATCCAAAGGTTTACACAAACCAAAGTCCGAGAGCTTCAGGTGTCCATTTCGATCCAATATCAGATTGTCTGGTTTTATATCTCTAAATAGCAAAATTCAAAGAGAGAGGTAGTTTCTCAGCCAATAATTTCTCCAGCTAGCACCCGAAGAGATCCATCTTTCAGAACTAATGTACTAGAGATGCAGGCAGGGAGTGTACCTATGGACATAATTATGCTGGTGAATTGAATGAATAGCAAGAACACTTTCTGCAATATAAAATCGTGCCACGTCCTCAGATAGAATGTCTTCTCTCATCAATAAAGTCATAATATCTCCGCCATGCAGATACTCCATTATAAGGTAAAGGAATTCTGAATCTTGGAAAGAATAGTAGAGCTGCACTATGCACCGGCTGTCGACTTCCACAAGTAAGTTCCGCTCTGATCTGACATGCTCAACCTACGCGCCAAGAATTTCATCATTACAAAGCCAAAACTTCTCAACTCACCTCGAAGTAAAAAGGATCACATTCATGTCATGGTGGTGGGGGAATTGAAGTAATAAATATTTCCATCCAATCAAATGCTAGATAAAGGAATAGCAGAATCATATTCTTTTCCTTTTCCAGCAATAGAAAAAATTACGACACAAAAGAAAATCGATTGACAATTCTGCAGACTCATTTTAATAGGATCAATCATACCTGTCCACGGCTAAGCATCTCTGACTTTTTCAATTTCTTCATTGCAAATATTTCCCCTGTATTCTTGGCACGACATAATCTAACCTGCAAATGTTAGTCGCGGCATCAAGCTGCAGATAATTCCTAGATAAAAATATGTTGCCAAACTTGACTGCCCTCTATCTAGAGAATGGGGAGAAAATATATATCCATATAAAATATAAAAGAGATAGCTAGAATGAACAATCTAGCAACCTAAAGTAATGTTCACTACAGTGGGAAAACATGTTGTATCACACATCAATTTCTCAGTTACCTCGCCAAATGCACCTTTACCAATCACTGTTAATTGTTCGAAATCGTCAATTCCAACTTTACGCCTCTGGAGCCTCATGTACTCTGTCTCCTTCCTCTCCAAGGTCCTCAACATCTCCTCTTGCTCTTCATTCGACACCTGAGCTTCCTGGGCTCTCTGTTGCAAAGCTCTTCTCCTGTGATATTCAAGGACCCATGATTGTCAGCTATTGGATCAGAAGCATAGCCAACCGACAACCTAATTGATGAATGCCAAAAACCCTTTGGCCAACCCATCCAATCTCAATCCACACAATCATCGTTCCTACAGACACACTCCCACCATGCCTGGCTTCGGAAACCTCTTCCACCATCCAAAAAACCCTAATTCGCGAAGCAATTGCTAGCACCGTCGCCAATCAATAGAAACACTAACCCAGCTAAGAATCACATTAGCAAAGTCAACGGACGCCATTGACACGACTCAAACAAGCAACAACAAAAACAAAGCCAGGGAAAGAAGAAGGAGCAGGGACCTCTCCATCCGATCCTGAAGGCCCTGGTAGTAATTCTTGTAGTGATTCTCGATGAACTGCTTGGCGGCGGCAGCTTTCTGCCGGGTCACAGGGGAAGACACCGCCACGTCATCGATGGCCCCCCGATCCGGCCTGAAGTTGATAGCCCCCAATCTCACCGTCCCATCTCCTTCCTCCATCGGCCTCCCCTTCCGATCACGCGGGATTCGGCCAAAAGGGCATACGTCCCAAGTGAAAAAGATTGAATCTTGAGGGGAAACTTGCGAAGTGGGTGTTGTGGGTGAGGGCGAAAGGAAGAGATCTAAATGATACGGAAGGAAGAAGATGAACGCGACAAGACAACTTAGCTGGCGGAAGTAAGTTGGTGTGTCAGTCGATTTCAAGGATGATGGGGGGACTGGAAGCAGCTGTTATTTTTTCTTATCTGGTTTTGGTGGTTTGGCACTGGGTTGGGATTGAGTTGGTGGTCGTGGGTTTCGTCGCCGATGAAGTAACGAATAAATGCTAACAGGCAGACAGGCGGGATGAAGAAGTCACCGACGACTCCTGGCTGGCTTTCGTTTTCTTGTCTGCTGTTAACATCAGGTCACTTAGACAGCAAGATTCCGACACCCCCGGCTGATTCCTCGTACTCTTTACAAACAACATCGACTCGGATAAACTTATAATCAGAGAAGCTCAACAATCCAATGTTAATGTTAACATTTGAACTAGAGTACATTAATAGTTAAATAACTTTTTTTTTGGGATAATGTAAGCATGGTTCCCTCTTAATTAACGAAATTTCGGCAAGCTTAGATTGGTCAAATACTTAATCAATGTCGAGATTTATCCCCCCCCCCCCCCCCCCGGTTAATTTGTCGATTGTGAGCTCCGAAATGCAGAATCTGAAATTATGGTCTTCTTCGGGCATTTCATCTATCTGTCCGGGCTATTGTTCGGCTGGTGGTGGGTTCAGCCGCGTGGGGTTGTCGTATTCCTGTAGTTCATGTTCTGCGATCCCCGGGATCACAAGACCGAACGTTCTCCAGCAGGATGGCCCAAGTCTCCTGATATCAGCTACGATAGCGGACAGTTCCTCACGAAGCAATGACGCTTTGAGTTAGCGTGTTAGTATAAATAGGTTCATTTTCTTCTTTTCGAAAACACAGACAAATAACCCAAACACTTCCTAGACTATTTTTTATCCCACGTCATGTTCCTCTTCATCAAGTTTTTTGTACTGTGTCTTCTTCTTTCCAAGACCAATTTCCCTCCTTGCCGGATCCTCTACATTCGATCCATCTCAGCCTATGCACATCTGGGGAAACCAGGAGGAAGATGATGTCGAGGAAGCCTGCTTCCTCAGCCCTAAATGACATGTAGTCTGGAGAGAACAACTTGTCTTTTGTTACTAGCAGAGTTCTCCATCTTCCGAGCTCCCTTGTATGGGATAAAGCAATGACAAAGGTATGTATGTATAGATAGAAAAAGGTTATTGTCCTAGTCGTTTATCAGATTAGTAGAGCAGGTTACAAGTTAAAAAAACTTTTCTATATTGCATGGCTTGCTTGGACCAAGTCACATTCTTTCTTCCCAATTTGGAGGTGAAGTAAAAAAATGGAGCATCTAATATTGACGAGATGGAATTGCTTAATGTGTTGGTGCATCTTCGGATTAAAAGTTTCGGACATGTCGATTGCGGCACGTTCTTTCTAATTTGAACTAAGCAGAACAGTATCCATCACCACAATCGTTCTGTTGATCTAGAACGACGAGATTGCCAAAGTCTAGTAACCGGATTTAAAAGATTTTGGATGTAGAATTTAATCGCCTGAGATTATCAAAGTTATCCGATTATCCTTAGGACAAAGTAATCAGTCCACGAGTTCCTGGTAGCCGGAACTCGCCCCTCTGTCACCCCCCACCTGGTAATAATCAACGTAATTCCCCTCCCCTGACGATTTCACTGGAAACCCAACAGCAGTCGCAGGGAACCCGACATTGTCTTGCCAGTCGCCGCCTGTGTTACTTCCTGCAGCTCCCTCCAGCAATCTGACCTGGTCCTTGAGGAACTTCACGTAATGTGCGGCCTCGTCAAGCATGGAGGCAGTGTCCATCTTCGTCCCTCCAGGCACAAGCCTCTGAAGGATCCTGATCCTCTCGCTGATCCTCTCCCTCCGGCGCCGAGCAGCCACGCTCTGTGGGTCCTTTGATATCTTAACATTCCTCCTCGTCGGAGGCTTAACCGACTCTGGGTCGATGCTCACTGGCTGCATCGAGGCCATCCTGAACACGATCTCCCTCATTGCAGCCACAGAGGCTGATGAAGTCATCGACGTAGGGCGCAACGCCCCGTGAAGGTCGTGAACATCGTAGTCAGCCGCGGACGAACTGTCAGGGGCGTAGAAGCAGTCGTAGGGCATCGCCATGGGTGCTTGGGACATGAAAGAAGGTGGTCGGCAGCTATTCACGTGTTAGGAAGAAGAGAAGATAACAGAAAAGGTGCTCGCACTCCAGCATGACGAGAGATGTTATCAATATCAAGATGATAGGAAAATAAATAAATAAATAATTTAGAAATGTTAAAATAAATATAGAGCACGATCAATTATGACGAAGATAAATAGTAGCTAATAATAATAATGTTATCTCATCGCAGAGTCCTGCAATTTTGTCCCCACAATTTAGAGAGACAATAAAATACAGGGTAATTTT
The DNA here is from genome assembly GCA_023653495.1 of Melastoma candidum. Lineage (NCBI taxonomy): Eukaryota > Viridiplantae > Streptophyta > Magnoliopsida > Myrtales > Melastomataceae > Melastoma > Melastoma candidum. The sequence goes on along the minus strand of CM042880.1, from coordinate 10,527,937 downwards.
GGTTTTATGCGTTTACATAATATTAATGAATTGAATGCATTGAATAATTTAATATAAAAATAATTTATTGATTATAAATTTCTATATTTAATTTTTTCATCGGAAATAGGAACGCTTTTCGAGACGGGTAATTGGTTGCTAAGAATTTAAACTGATATTCGAATATAAATGTATATTAAAATGTATTAACGATTTAATTTTCAAAAATAAAAATAAAAATAAAAGGATATCTTTGACAATTGGCATTGGTTCCTTACCGAGATCGTTATGACATTTGTCAAAATTTGGTGTGGTTTCAAATTCAAGTTAGATGAATGGGAAAAATGTTAATACCCACTAAATTATTCAGTTTAACATTTTCTATATTATTTATATGAATAAATGTATGAGTTTTTTTATAGAAATATGGTTAATTTTAAAAAGAAATTGTGAAATATCGTTCGTATTTTGTATATATGGGTTTTGAGTCATCCTAAGGGCAACAAAATTGTTTTATTTTCGGATAAAGTTGTACTCTTAACCCCTCTCTTATAAGAAAGACTAACCAATTAAGTTAGAATAATTTTTTTGTCTAAGCTTTCGAAAAACGGGTTTTCATTTAGTTAAAACACGCCCCCTTGTTCATCTAGTAAAGGGGGTGCATTTTGAAAACCTATCCCGGGTCAGACACCGAGTCCGTCTAAGTGTTGGTGTCGAAAAATTACAAGTGTTGGAGATGTGGGTTTTCAAAACACACCTCTTGAAAGACGTGTTTTCAAAACGCGCCTTCATGTGGATGGCACCAGCCCCATAAAGGCGGGTCCGCCCCTCGTTGTTTTACTCGAGAATTGGTTTTGAAAACTCTTATTCTTTTTAATTTAGGGGGCGCGTTTTCTTTTTAAAACTAACCGTATTTTCGTATCTAACTCATAGATGTTTAGTCTAAACCTGAAGCACACCCTCCTCATTTGATTTGCAAAATATTATTGTTATGTTTGTGAAATTTAAAAGTAGGTGTAGTATTTGGGGTTTTGCTCCATAATGTAGTGCGAGAAACAAATTTACGAAATAAGGCGTATGATTTCGAAATTTTGAAAATAATGTCTTGTTTTCGAAGGAAATCGAATTATAAAATCAGATTATCAAAATACATTTTTAAGGAAATCCGACTTTTCAAAAATAGAAATCAAACTTATAAAATCCGATATTCTAAAATTGGAAATTCAAATATCTTTTGGAAGTCAGAATTTATATTTCCGACTTCCTTAAGCAAAGTTGAACTTATAAAGTCTAATTTCGGGACATTATTATCATAATTTCGAAACTATTTACCTTATTAATTCATAAATTTTTTTCACTCCTAACATTGTTAGGAACGCAGGATTTGTCCCAAAGGACATGACGACGTTGATCTTGTTAGGATCGAACGAGAGGGAGCAGCACTCCAATCCTCTTGTGGTTTCTTCATGAAGCCATTGTCCCATATTTCTGTTTGTCTATGTAATTGTAAAGAAGCGTCCGACGACATCATCGTTAACATCAGGTCACGGAAACAAAGGCCCCAGGATGAACCAGAAATTAAAATTTACCTATGCGCTCCTTCGATGCAGTAACCGAGTAGTCGGACCAAATTCTCATGCCTCACATGCCCTGTTGCTTAGACGTCGACTCTGAATTCCTTCTCCCCTTGGCCCCTGCGACAATAACGCCATCTCAATCAGAGATCCAAAATCATACCCAGAATTTCGTCATCCTCAAAAGGCAGTAAGTCCAACCGGTTATTGAACAGTGTCTTCCACAGCAACTAGGCTGCTACCCTCAAACACACCCCTGAAACCCATCCGTGGCTTCCTCCAGCTCCCTCATTTTGGACCAATGTCCCCCCCATCCCAGTTGCGAAACCTCTGGCTGCCCCACAACCATGCCGAGAGCAAGCTCTTTCGCTAAGGGCTGGGATGACCTGTCCTCTACCTTCTCCGGATAAATAATCCTGTTCTCCTTCCCAACCTCCACATGTATCTTCTTGGGATGGGAGTCTCCTTCTGGGGCACCAACTCCTGGGCCAGGGATACCAGTTCTGGACTGGAGTCCTCTATTATAATGTTTTCTATCTCCTTGGAGATGCTGGGGATGGTGGGATGCAAGGGGAACAGCTGGGAGATGAAGTAGAGGGAGACGATGAAGAGGACGAGGAGTAAGGCAGTGCCAACGCATAAGCCCAGGAGGACCCACAGCCTGAGCCCGATGATGGAAGTCATCATGCTTTCGTCCTTGCTATTACTCTAACTAATTTCTCTCATTTCAAAAATTCATTAGCGGATCACTTCTGCAAGTTCACTCGCATTGTTTTCTACGCTAGAGGCGGAATAACAAGCGCATAGAGCAAACAGCCATTGTTTGTTCCTCGCCACCAAGGACCGCCTCTGGACCAAGGTGGAGGTCCGACAGGGGATGCACCTAAACCATCTCAAGCACGAACGACAAGAGTAAGCCGAATTTTCATCGGATGGACTGAAGGTTGCCAGAGAATTAACCCAAGAACCTGAAAAGTTAGACCCTCAAAAGGAACTAACAACTTTTTCAATAAGGTACCGATCAACTTGAAGAGCTGAAAGAATTCGGGGAGGCCTGTTTTCTTCATCAACAAGCCCCCCCTTTCCAAGTGAAGTTATTTTCCCAAGAATTCATCGCACTCCGGCCAAACCAAGATCAAATCACTACAACTCCAAAATTGGCAACGAGTAAATATCTCCATTGTAACCTAGCAAAATACAAACAGTGAGATGAACGCGGAATGAACACGAGCATCTCGAAGTTACGGTGATTCTGACTGTCTCTTATCACGTTGCCAGGCCCGCCGTTTTGCAGATGGGACACAAATTCTTGTAAGTAAGCCATTGCTTGATGCAGCCAGTATGGAACTCATGACCACAATCCAGAGTTCCGATATCCTCACCGCTAACGTATTCTTCCTGAACAGATAATGTCGCCCAACAATGCGGATCAGGACAGCACCATCTTGCGAATGAAAGTGTGGTGAGCAGTAAGGAAAGCTCTCCCTGCGAGACTAGGACAAATCTCCTACCTGACAAATGCAGCACGGTTCGACTTCTCCTTCCCTGTTGGCTAGAGCAACAAGCTTACGCTGCTTTAACCCGCTTAGGATGGTTTCCTCGTTCAATCCTGTGCTTACGCTTCCAATGCGCTCCTCTAATGCTAATAACTCCTGCAATGACACCATGTGTTAGTACACCGGTTTCTAGCTATTTCGACGGTGACTTCATCAAGGGATCAACTACCTCATAAGACATGTTGTCGACGTCAAGACGCAAATCCCTGTGTCGATCATGAAGGTCGGCAACTCTAAGCAGCGCTGACTGATGAAGAAGCATAATGTCCTGAAGACAGAACAATTGCAATCAACAAAAAACTATCTTATTTGATACTATTATGAGCAAAACTCGTCCTATAAGCATTCTCTTCCTAAGAGCATGTAATTGTCCTGAATTCCGACTGTTAGGAATTCGCCAAAAATCAATCCAATTAAGACAACACTTCATTCGATATATAAGATACTACATCACTCTCGGAAATAGCATCTCATAACTAATTATAAGTCAAACCAAAATGCAAAAATGTAATTTAGCCACAACTACTGTCAGAAGCCTGTAACCTCGAGAAAGATAAAAGCCTAACCTCAAAGCGTAAAGCTTGTCCTCTGCGCATGTTTTCCATAACATTCCGTAGCTGTTCAAAGAACGACAGCATTAGATGAGAAGTCAGGGAATTACTTTGGAGCAGAAGCAAGTTCATAACGATTCAATAAATAGAGTGTGCAGAAAAAAAACATGAAAGAAATATGGCAGTAAATAATAAGGCGTCTGATAGGGAAAGAAACTGCCAATGACTTAACTTGAAAATAAAAGCATTAGCCTAATGAATGAATAACTTGACTTAAACAGAACGGACCTCAGCAAGCCTCCTCCTCCTATCATCCCTCATGGGCGCCACATGTCTTGAGTATGGGCCACCCACCATGCTGTCTACATGCCTTTCCATCAAATGACTAGACCGGGTGGCTGACCGATGCCGACCTTGGTTGACAAGCCCAGTCAAAAGCATGGTACCTTGAGCATGTATAGAACCGCCATGACCATGCGATGCCAGGCCACTCTCACCACCTGCTGTTAGACTAGAAGAAGCCAACAATGCCCGGCGAGCATATTCAGCCAATAATCCACCGCTGTTGACTTGTAGATATTGAGCACGGTGAATAGGATCGAGAGGAACCATGCTAGGATTCGCAGGTTGAGAGATGGGTGGCGGGGGTGGAATCAACTGACTTGTGGAGGGGTAAACAGCATTTCCCAGAGGAGCAACATTACCATCAGCTGTGCCTCTTCTAATCATGGAGTTTTGGATTGGAGGTGCTGACCCGTTCCCCATCGCAAGCACAGGATACCCAAGATCAATTCTCGTATTTCTGGCTGAGGTAGCTGGGTTATGAGCATGACTACTGACATTACTGGAAACCGAAGCTGAGGAATGCATGGCATATACAGAAGGAGGAGCATTCAACACAACCAGCGGCCTATGAGCTGCAGCAACACCACTTGACACCAATAATGAATGTGAGTCCGCTGCATGATTCACAGGTGTAAAACCTGATGGTTGTGTTGTGGATGGAATGATGTTTTGGAGAGCAGCAGCTTGAGAGAATGACATGGGGTGGGAAGAAAGCATCCTTAAGCGTAAATTTCTGCCCAAGTCTTCCACCCTTCCTTGGAAATTTTGACTAGGAAGGTGGCCAGACCCAGTAACTGGCACTTGAATTGCAGGCATTTGTTGTTGCCTTGGTTCTACCTCTTGTGGCAATGACCCTCCATTAACAGAGAAAAAAGCAGGAATGACATTTGATTCATCACATATCATGTTTTGGTGAAAATGAGACTCTGGATTTGTAGATGATTGCCCGCTATGTCCCTCAAGAGACTTCCTCTTGCAAGTCACACGTCTAACCCTCATAGCACTCGATCCAGCTCCTGCATTGTTAATATCCTCCTGCATAATGCTGATATTCCCACCGACATTGGGCACTTGATCTGTTGGGAAAACATTTGGAGATTTATCACTGTTATGGCGTCCATTCAGATTTAAACTTGAAGGATTCCGTCTCTGAATCTGCAAATGACTAGTATTAGTGCTGCCAGGGGCAAGATCACCCGTATTTGCAGGTTCAGCTTGATTCTCGGGATGCTGAGGTAAGCCAGATGAAGAAGGCAGTCCATCCCCAAGTTTCCACTCGGGCATACTGTTACCGGGACATGAACTGCTGGCACCACTGCAATCTATTGAACTGCTAATTGGCCAATTTGGCCGCAGACTGTCTGTTGGCGGTGGAAGCATAAGACTTGGGAAATGGCTCTCCGATTGGCTCCGCAGGTCAGTCCAACAAAGCTGATGGCTCATCGCTGCACTGCCAGAAGAGGATGCACGATCAACGTCGAGAGTTTCAGGCAATGAACCCATAGCACCCCTCTGCCCTTGCATTTCGATGAAAGGCCGCACTCAGTGGGATGTACTTCTGCTTCCCACAATCTGACCACTTCAAAATCTGAGAATGTCCAAAACAGCAAATGAAAAAACGTAAATGAAGATAAAATCAACTAAGCATCAAGTCAACTAAGAGATACAAAGGAAGAGGGACATAACAAAGAACAACGACTCGAACAAGCTTTCAAGCCTTTCAATAAATGAGGAACACAATGTTAGGGCACCCATTCACCAGTGTATCTTTGGTTCATTACTTAAGATTAAAACCTGCAGATTACAACAGTCGAAGCCCTCGCCAAATACAACCATCCGGGCAAACCCCATCAAGAAATCCTCCTACGAATCCCGACAGAAACCAAGCGATGGTTCCGATCAATCCAGCTAACCCTAACCACAAACACATGATTTCGACTCCAAGCAGACAACAACCCCCCCCCCCCTCCCCGGGAAACCCCAAATCAACAACCAGCTTCACCACAAAAAACATTACCTTTGACCTTTGACCATTGACCACACCAATAAACTCAAGGTAAAATGCATAACCCAGAACACAAAGTCCCACCCAAAAAAATTGGGGGGGGGGGGGGGGGGGCGATAACGTTCAAAACCCATTAAGGGAAATCGATTAAACGTCCAGAAGAGAAAAAAAAAAAGCATGCAAATCAGCTAGAAAAACTCCGACTCTTCCCCAGAAAGGGCCTCAAATCGCCCGGCTGCGACGACAACAAACAGGGGGAGAGGGATTCATCTCGGAGAGGCTTTACCAGAGATTTAATCTTCAGCTGCCTGCGATCTGGAGGAGGGAAAGGAAAGAAATGGCCAGGCGGGGAGAAGAAGAAAATGATGGGGTCACGTCAAATGCCTCCTCCTCCTTCCCGATGCCCACAAAAGAGAGAAAAATAAAGAGAGAGGAGTTGTTTAGGCAGAATCCAAGGGAGATAAAAGAGACACCTTTGGAGGGACAATCTGAACAGACCCAGCAAGAAACTTCTTCCCCCCCTCCCTTTATTAAATTGAATACACAATTAAACACCAAAAAAAAAACAAATCAAGCCAGTGATGAGCAAAAACTTTTTTGGGTGAGCCGAATTCGGTCGGAACCCCCAAGGATTTTGATTACTATATAAGGAGAAGAAAAAAGAAAGGATGCAAAAGGTCAAGAAGTTGAACGAGGTGCACCTTCCCCCCCAATCCCCACCAAGATAAAAACAAGACATTTATACAAAGCTTAATAATGATGTTTCTGATGGATTTGTTCAAATACGAATTTGTCCATAAAGTCATTCATTTTGCTTTCCCCTTCAAATATGGATAAGAAATCGACACACATTGTATGTCTTTAATTGTTACAGATCTCCTTTATAATTGTATTTTTTTAATTTACTAAAAAGTACTCCGGCAACAAACGAGATGTTCTTTAATCAGGAGTGGTGATGGGATTGGGGAGCAGCATGTACGAATTTTGGCATCATAATTACATTGGAATAGTAATGATATTGTTTTTGGTTTTAGTCAAATGTGTCGTTTTATGGTGATGAAAGGACCATCTCTCATCTTCTTTAAAAAAAATTTAATTTGAACGAGAATTCATTAGAGTAGCTTTTTTGGGGGGGGGGGGGGGGGGAATCGGTTTTTGTGTCATTTAACCTTGCAATGGGGTTTATAGCAGAAAGAGAGCTAAAGTAAAAGGAAGCCGAAAGGCCAACCTCTCCTCCAGCTGCTTCGACTTTTTCCCCTCCACGGCCGACACTTACGCGTGGGGAACGAGGAAGGACAGGCTAAATCGGCACGCACACGTAGCTTCCCTTGTAATGCAACACCCAATACAAAAAAAAGGAAAGAACAAACACCTTAGTGTCTCTTTTGGAGTTCTGGCCGACGACTTGACTTTCATTCCACACTTTGGGGTTAAAGAAAGGTTTTGCCAACTAATCAATCATCAGATGGCTTTCCCCGACTTGTAGGGCAAGAATGGAACCATTCATTCCTAAAACCTCAATATCATCACCCGAAGGTAAATCTACCATGAAAGGTAAGAGGTGACTCTGATATCAATTAATATAAACAGTTTTACATCACCACCCTAAAAGCTAACCTGAGAGGTGAGAGTGACCTTCCTCATTATATATTAGTCGGATAGACTCTTTTCACCCGATGTGAGACTCTTTAACTACATATCAAGAGGACCGTCGTTTGAATCTACCCAAAAAAAAACTCTCATTTATATTTTTAAAAAATATTTTTTTGATCGAATTATGATCCGTTCCCATTTATCTAAGTCCACGCCCAAACTAACAACATATCACACACGTGATGTTATTTTGGATGGTCATCGTTGGCTCGTTTGACTCTCTGACCCTTTGGAATTGGATCCCAAAAGCTAGACGTGTGATAGTTTTTGTGGGGGGGGGGGAGGGGGAGGGGGAGGGCAGCTGTGGATTGGCAATTGGAATGCGCAATCATTTATTTTATCACAAGAAACGACCAACAGACAGAAGCACAAGGGAACAACAAAACAACCCCACCCCCACCTACCAACCCACTTACTTTAACAGGGATTGATTGCAGACCCAATGGGCTCCCATAAGCCCGGCCCTCCCCCGTTTGGAACTCTCATGTATCAAACAAACAAACACACACACCCGAGAGAAATTGTTGCCCCAAGCTAATTTTATTCACAACGACAAACATTAGAAATGCGAGTGTGATCCTGTCAGGTGACGGTGCCAAAGAGTGTGTTCCTGTCAGGTTAAAAACCTAATAAAGGGGATATATGTATAAAATGAAACAAATTATAAAATATTAGCAAAATATCAATGTGTCCATCATTACTTCAAAATTTTCTTCTACGTTCATAAATTACATTTTTTTTTTCCTGGTAAATGGAGACGTCGTTAGAGTTGTGACGTGGACTAACAAGCAAATTTTCATACGTGTATTTAAAATGATAAGCAAATTAAATTCCTCAAATAATTCTACTACCGAGTTACCTAAGATGATAAATACCCCCGAATTACCTAAAATGATAAACGGTTGGGTGCATGATATTACATTCCCGAATAAAAATTTAAATGATAGAAATTACTCCGAGGATGTATCCATCTGATTTCTCGAGCAGTAGACATAGTTCCAATAAATTAAAAAAGCTGATTCTTGAGACAAACGATGCTTACGGCAAGACGAGGGTCGTTTTGTTACTTGGCGCGCTTCCTCGTCTTTGTTTGTCAGCCGTCCTCCTCCCCACGAAAGTGAATAATATAACATGGGTAAACCCAAGCCGACGTGGAACTGAACTGGGTCTTCGTTTCAACCTGATTTCGGACATCTGTGAGTGGCTGCCCAAGTAAAAAAATCGGGTTGTTTAGCCTTAAGAGGATTATAATGTCGCACACGTGGTTTGGCTGGCGTGATTAAGTTTCAAAGAGATCTGATACCTCGTTCTGGGACAGGAGGGTCAGAGATTTGGTGGTACAGTAAGGAAATCGACGGGGGCGCCGACGAAAATGTTGACAGAGCCGTGCTGTGACTGAAACAAGGGTTTGGGCAAAGTCGCCTATCAAGCACCGTAAAAACCTTACCGTAGTTTAAGTTATTATTTGCGTTTTGACTTATTCGAGACGAGTGTGCGATGATGGAGATTTGATAGCTAACATGTTATCACAACTCCTGTCTGTCACAAAGGCTGTCCGCTGGACTATTGCTGTGACCGTCCCTTATTGTACATAGAAAGACGGATAAAATACGTTCTTTTCGTTTTTCGGATTTAACAAAGTCAGTCAACGGTCAAACTGTGACTGCCCCCATGAACTCCGGGTCGTTTTCTATGGCCGCCATCGTCGACACCGGCAGGCAGATCTCCAGATCAATGCTCCCCACTCCCTCCCTCCCCGGGTATCCCGTCACCTTGCCGTCGAACTTGTTTGCGTATCCACTCCTCAGCGCCAGGGCCTTCCCCATCCCGAACTCGTTCCCGTACTTGTTGAACCTCGGCGAGCTTCCCAGCATCACGCTGGATGGATCGAACGTCTCCAACATCTTGTAGATCGCCGGGGTCTTGAACCAGTTCTCGTTCCACGCCATCAATACCTCGCTCGTGTGGTTCGCCACCGACAGGTGCAGCTTCCACGCTGCCCAACCGAGATCGTTCCCGAGCAGATCCCCCACCGTGGCCGAGGTCCTCACTGGGGTGATCGAGTTCCCGAAGTAGTCTGGCGATAGAGGGGGGTCGAGCCTGTGACGGTTGTTCGCTGCGAGTCTACATCCGGTGACCTGGTGGGCAGGGAACTTCCTGGCGCGGGTCACGGACCTCCACACTAGCGCGCTTAGGGACTGGAATGAGGAGATCTTGCTTGTTTCAGATTCTCGGTTTGCTCTCGCCTTGAGAGCTGCAATGCTCTCAGCAGAGAAATGGAAGATCCTCTCCTGGAGGACAGGTGCTTCAAACCGGTCGAGGAACTCTCCAGCGTCCCTAAAGGACAGATTCATGGGGCCTTTCCTGTTTCCGGCGAACCAGCGCTCCAGAACTGGCGGACGGGAGATCACTTCAAAGTCCGTCTTTCCACCGGTGAATGCTCGGAAGATCTCGGAGAACGAGTTAAAGAAATGCCAGAAGGATGTCCCGTCGACCACGCAATGATTCATCGAGCACCCAACGAACACGCCATCTTCTAGCTCAGTTACCTGAACCGTGAGCAGCGACTGTGAGTGGCCGTCGTGGCCGACTGCCTTGTCGTGGTCGAAGAACGACTGCACGACAACAGGGACGTACGTCGGGGAGAGGATGTCGGACACGGTCATGTCCAGGGTAGCATAAACGAGCCTCGCACCGGGGCTGTCCTTGCAACTAATGTAGATCGTATAGAAGGGTTTGTCCCCATCATCCATCCTCTGGAGAGTGGCGAGGCGGCCGGCGAGAGGGTAGAAGTGAACCAGGGTGAGGGAGAGGGAGTGCCTGAGGTTGTCGAGGAGGGAGGACATGAAGGATTCGGGGTCGGCGACTTCCGTGGGCTTAGCAAAGAGGAGGCCCTTCTGGATGTAATGGATGTTAAGCATGGCCATGTCCCATGGCGGCAGGTGAATTGGCTGGTCGTACCCGGGGGGAATGCGGTGCGGCCTGACGAACCAGTCGGAGACAATCTTGACGGGCGAGTGCAACGAAGTGGATAAGGCCATGTGGTCGACTGAAATGCTTTTCAGTTGTGGGGGGAGCTGCTTGCCTTTTGTTCCTCCTCCCTGGAATGATTCTCCCTCCTAGTTTGGTGGATAGCAAAAGCAACTATTTATAATTAGGTCTGGGGCAGGGCAGGTGAAATAATTAAGTAGGGCTTTGTCAATACTAAAATTACCCAAGCATATTTGGGTTGGTGTGTGTGAATGTGATGACCCGGCAAGCATAGAAAGATGTTGCACAAAATAATAATTATAATAGTGGTAGTGGTAGTCAATCCGAGATTGATCACGTGATACTCCCCATAGTTTTAACAAGGTTTCTTAATAATTCCTAAAACATTTTACGAAGTAAATCCACGTCAAAACCCTGAGAGAGTTGAACTCCCCTAACAATTTCGCAAAATAAATCCATTAATTAACAAAAACTCTAGTATTCGTTGTATCTTATACGGCGTTATTCTTTTTAATTAGTGATTATTATTGAATGAATATCTACTCCCCACTATCGTTGTGGGGGGGGTGGGTTTGGTTCGTCACCAAAGCCAATTAGATTGGGAGAAAGACTTATTCCGAGGATGCATTGCATTGAATAAACCCCCAACAACTTCAATTCAACGCAAGGAAGGTGCACTTTGCTTCCTCATCAAGAACGAGACGAGTCCCATTTGTGTGGACAAAGTCGTGTTCCTCGTCTTCCCCCCCACAGAAAGCAAACAGGATATTTATTATATAATTGTGTTACGAAATTTCCGGGTAAAAAGCCAAGCCGCCTCCGTTTGATAGAAAAAATTATGGGGAGGCCCATCGAAGAAATTGAACCCTTTTTCCTTATAATTAATTAATTACCTCAGAACAACTTTACTCATATATTAGAAATACACCACATGTATAATACCCACGAGGAAACACATTGAACGAATACTCAATGGGCAGGGAAGGATTCTGATAAGTGACTATTGGGCAAAGCGAGTCAACAAACTAAACGAAGATTGATGGACGAGAGCGTTCGCTTTGTCAAAGGGGGGGCGTCGTCAATCGGGTAAGTTTTGAAGATATGGAAGCTACTGGAGTATGGAAAATGCTTGAAGATTTGAAGAAATGAGAAGAAGAAGAAGAAGAAGAAGATATCCAATTGGGCAAGAAGATTGGATATTGAATGTGGTGGATAATCGATTAATATTGCATCAAAGTTTGACGAAGATGTATCAAGGTTTGCGATGATCGTATCCTCACCAAACCATGACTGTTCCCACGTGGAGCCGGGGGACAGCCGAGCTGCTGTCTTTCTCCAATCCAAGGAATTTGACAATTTCCTAACGCGGTGTACGCGCGCCCTCCGGCCTAGCACGCGCGCTGGCGGTTCGGGCAACCCGAGGATCCGGGCCCGCTCCCCCGAGGCCCAGTCCGGTCGACGTTCCGGCTCGAACGCCGGACGCTGCGGAAAGGGGACCCGGGGTTGGGCCTTCCCTTGTTTCCCGAGCGGATCTGCGGGACGCTTCGCCGACCGTCTCCAGTTCCCTGAAGGCGATGGGCGAAGGGCTGCGTTAAGACCTCGCTTGGGATTTTCGGGGAGGGCCCAAGGAGCGGCTCGGTCTGCCGTCACCTCATCCTAAATGGCTCCGAAAAAGAGGGGGTGTGGCTTAGTTTTACTTTGGAAAACTTTTGTTCGGAGTCGCCACCGACTTAGTTTAAAAATGTGATTTTAAGTCGGAAAAATCAGAGTCTGGGTTCGGGGATTCCTAAAACCTTTGTATTCTAAAACATGAGAAAGGGTGGCGATTTGTCCAAAAAAGTTTAACTTTTGATTGACGGGTGTTGGGCCCGATCCGGGAGTAGGCCGGACTTTTATCGACGTTTTAACGGGCGTTGGACCCGAGTTTTAGGTTTGTTTGATTAAAACCAATCATGCGACGCAAAACCTAAAGCCTAAGCATACGCGCAATCACAAACAATTATTTAGATCAAAAGGACGGGGAAGGGCGGTGATTGCGAACCTATACACTTGGGTCCGCAATCCGTTACAAGTGGATTTGAATAAAAATTCGGGGAGGCCCGCACCTCCCCTTTGTACCTTTGATTGAGTTTGAGGTCGCTTTAAACCTTCGAACCCACGGTTTTTAGGCCGGGGTAGATCCACGCGGTTTGATACATGCGCCTTCGAGTTAATCTTCGGAATTTTGAATTTGGTCTTCCGAAGTTGCATGCTCAGTGTACATGCGAAGAAAATGTAAGAGTGGTCAGAAAGTCCTAATTTAAATCGAAATGAATAATTTGGACTTAATGAAATAAGAGCGATACTTACTAGCCGTTGTGAGCCCGTTGATGTCGATCGTCCGCGCCGTCGGAGGATGACGTTCCTTGGTAGTGAATTCCTCGGTGTTTACATGTAAAACAGGAAAAGGAAAGAGAGGTGCAAAGTCTTTAGTAACGGTTAAATTGACGTAAATTTAACCGAACCGAAACAGTAAGGCATGACTTACCGTTTAGAATAAATGAAGCATTTTGTAGCCCGTTGATGTCGATCCTCTGATATGTCAGAAGATACGTCCTTGATTGTCGAATCCTCGGTTTTATTTTTACATGCAAAAATAGAGGACATAATAAAAATGGACAAGGCCATAATATCGATTAGTTTGAATGAAACCTAATCTAACTGAATTATAAGGCATGATTTAACGTGCGATGTGTAGTCCGAGTAAATGAAGATATCTCGCCGTGTTTGTTTTCATGCAAAATAGGGAATGAAATATGGAAACATGTATCACTGTTTAAGAAAACTCAACTTAAAAAAAAATGTCCCGTTGTTTCTTTGAAATAATTGTGCAAGTTTTGGGCAATCTCAAAACAAATTTAGATTTCTCGCCATGTTTCCAAAATAGGGATTGCTAAATGGAAAGAACATAGTTATAGTACAAAATCTTGTTCCTATAATATAGCAAAATGAAAGTTTGTTCCCATAAGCTAAGTGACGTCACCAAGAATGCATGACAAGTTCACGATTGTCCTATGATCAGCATGACTGGGGTATAGCAATAATGTCAAGGAACATTGAAAGGGGTCGATTATAAGAAAAACCAAATGTTAAAAATAAAACATGTGAATTACTTACATGCACAGACCACATAGAGACCCCGCAATCCATGAAATTAATAAATAAAGGCAATTTCTACTAAAAGAATATCTTACGGGTTGAACAAACATTTAGAAGGAAATGTTTGAGTGTGGACAAACCTTCGTGAAGGCATACATGGGCAGGGCTTCAACCGAAGAGGGGAGGGGATATGGCGTCCTTGGGAGTTCTAACCCATGGAGGCTTTGTTGTGGTGAGAGTCCAGACAGCGAGGCTCACGGGGAGGCCGGGAGGACGTGGGTTTGCCGCCGCTGGGTTCGAAAATGGGTTGCCGGGGAAGGCCAGATCTGGAGAGCCTGGAGGGCGGCAGCCCGGGGGATGTCCGTCGCTGGGTTCCCGAAGATCGGTTCATCCAGTCGTCGCCAAGCTGGTCGCTAGTGTCGGGGGGGTGGCTCGTAGGAGGATTTGTCCTCTGCTGCAACGAGAGAGCAAGGATGGTCGCTGGCGGCATGAATCTGATTCTTTCTGGAGTTAGCTGCAATGTCGAGTTTGTGTCTGCTTTGCGGCTGAAGAGAAGGCGATCGTCGTCGCCTTCGTTTTCTGTCTATCCAGCGGGCGTTGCGGCTGCCAGCAGAGGACCAGGACGTTGATACTGTTGGTCGCGTTCCGATCTATCTTGAGAAGGTGCCTTCGTTGCTGCGGCTGGGGTAACTGGTCCAAGCCAACGTGGGAGCTCGACACCAGAGTTGCTACTATTCTTCTAATTATCACAGGAAGCTTGTTTTAAGATTTTGGAGGAAGTCGGTTGAAGCCTTGGTTTGTATTTCTTCGTTCCGAGACCGTCGACGTGGTTGGGAACGACTGCTTGTGTGCCGCCGTTGATGGAGCTGACGTTGCATTCGTCGGGAGCCAAGGTGGAGGAGTTGGCCTCGCGGACTTTGGCCGGAGAATATCCGAGAGAACGACTCGGCATCTTCCAGGGAGGAGGATGGAGACGATAGAGGAAGTTTTTTGGCTCCCCTGAAAAGAAATTGGGAGGAAGATGATCCCCCTTGGTGAAGAAGAAAAAATGGTTCCCCCCGGAGGTCTCTCCCCCTCCCATCTTATCTTCCCGCGGTGAAGTGATGGCGCCTTGGGCCGAGTGATTCTCCATTATCATTTTGAAAGCTGTGAGATGCAGGAAGCGATTCCCTATCCATGTAGTTTCTCGCGCAAGTTGCCCACTAGCTGTGAAAGGGCCTCTTCAAAGGTGATGATGATCCTAGGAGTAGCTCTTGCGTTGAGGTATGTCTTGGATGATGATCCTTCTTCTTTTAGCTGTGCATTTGGGGAGTGGCACACCTATTAAGAAATTTAGGCAGACCGCTGTCACGTGCACTCCACTTGATTGAGGGGTTTGTCGTACTAGTGAATTCGGAGTATGGGATGTTTTGGAAACCAGATCCGGTTTCATTCCGGAGGTGCAAGATGCTGGTAGATTCTTGGCTGATCCATGAGTTGCGACGAATTTTGTGTGGAAAGCCTCAGTGTGTTGGTTCCCAGGGACGTCCTTGGCTTTGATGAAGAAACCGGCCTCCCCCAAATGTTTAACTTTAGTGTTGTGTGGCCAGAGGCTATGGAATTTATCACAGTTCCTGATGGTCGTCTGTCCACCAGCCGAACAAACAGAAAGAATTCCGTCTCGAGCGTGCTCCATTCCTTTTGTTAGTAGGTCCTCAACGATGGCGATGAAAATCCGTCCTCCTCGGAAATGAAGTTTCGTTGCTGGATTGACAGTTTCCGCACCTCCGGTGAATGAAGACTCATCACAATATCTAACTTTGATTATGTTACAGTCATAAAAATACGGGTTGAAACTTTGTATGTTGTTCAGTATCCTCGAAAAGACGAGCTCCATTGCCCTATGCTTCGAAGAGTCTAATCGGGTGTCCCCCTGTGCGAGACAAGTAGTGACGTTGTTGCGCCATCCTCCACTCGTGAAGCAACTCAAACAGCGGTACTCCCAGTCACTCATTTGGATTTATCTTGACTAGAATGTTGGAGAATTTGGGGTATCTACAGTTTGCCCCTCATTGTGTGAGAATTTGAGAAGATTTTCTCGCAAGGACATCATAGATACCCCAAATTGTGAGCTTGGGGTGTTCTTGGTAGATCTGTACTTTGGGATCTCATCAAGAAAACGTCAGTAACAAATAGACCCCGTGAAATACGAGGGATCGAAGAAAATAATCAAACATGTATGATTATGACACTCAATGCATGTCATGCTTTATGTCTTAGAAACATGTTAAAATTGCTTTTGAGCGATATCAGAGAAGGAATTTCGACTTCTCTCACGGCTCACTTTAGTTTTTGAAAGCCATCTTGGTCGGATTTCAGAATTCCTTTGACTCGAATGCTCAAGTACTGGTCGAATGAGTCTTGGCTTGGCTGTAATGTGGCTTTGGCGTAAGGCCTTTGGATTGAGGCTTTAAATTTGTTGTTTGAAAGGATGAGTCTAAGGATCTCATTGGAAGCTATTGTACCATAGAGGTTCCACCGTCCAAGCGAATTCTCCATCTACTAGACAACAGGCCTGTTGAGACGCGCCATTGGGGATTGATGGTCGATCCACTAGAGCTTTGAAAATCTGCTTTGGGGAGTGTTTTTCTCCTCGTTTTGTCCGGGAGATAGCACCTTTGCTTTTGCGACCGTTCATGTCGGCCCTGGTGCTTTAATTTGCTCTTTTGTTTTCTTTTTCTTGCGCTATGCTCTTGAAGACTTTAGTCTTTGCACAAATTCTGCTTTTTCTTTGTTGAATCGTAGGGATTTGCCCTGCTTTCTTTCGTTCACTCCACTTTGCTGGAGATGCTTTGGACTCCTTGGGGATTTATAATTCTTGATGGTTTTTGAGGATTTGCCCCATTTTCTTCTCTGCTGATCTTTTTGGAGCTGCTTTGGACTCCCAAAGGATTTGTATGTCTTGCAGAATTGTTGGAGGTTTTCGTCCCTGGGTGCAAGTCAACTAGCAAGCACGTTTGCTGATGGTACCTCTTCGCATGAACTTTGAGGAAGTGTCGCCTCTGTGGTCTGTCGCTTCCGGTTTCTAACTACAGGATCTCCGTTAACCTCGATGTAAGACGATCCTTAGACTCAGTAGGACTAGTGTGTGTAGAAACTTCGACTTTGGCTCGGAAGGGCTAGCAATGGTCATGTCCGTGTTTGGGATAGAGAATAAATGCTCGATCTCATCCTAGTCTGAGCATCTTTTGTCAAAGGATTCTTTGTCCACCTATACGTATGTATGTGAACCCTCATGGTGTTTGCACTCCTCTCTTTGGGTAAGTGTTTAAGAATGGGCTGCCTTCTCCATTCTCGCTCAGAAGCATTCTTATTGTAAAAGATCTTTTAAAATTGTATGCAAAAGGGCACACAAATACTTAAGAAGTGAATATGTTTAGGTACGCAAACCTCTTTGGAGACGTCGTACTAAGGTGGTGCTCTTGTGCAAGCTTCGCGGGGAAAGTGTTTGCACTTTCATGCCCCAGTCATGGTCCTTGAGATTAGACTCGGAATAGCTTCCATCCAACCACCCACGCCGTTGCCTAAGAGTTTGTACCGTATTGTATGGAACCCATGTGCCTACACAATTGACAAGGACGGCGATGAAGTTAGCTCATGTACTTCGACTCTCGCTTGGGGAGATTATAAAAAAGTTGGGTATTCGCTGGGGATATGAGATGAATATGCCCATCTCGATGGTCGTTCTGGAGGAATATATTTGTATATTCTACTCTTGTTGAGGAATATGGTATTTGTAACCAACTCCAACTGGGGAAATGGAGGTTTGACTCCGTCTAGGGAATGATAAGAAATTTGTTAGAGAGTAGTGTAGATGATACTCCCTTTCGATATGATCATCTTTAGTGACAACAAAGGCAATCTCGAAGCCTTGGTTCAAAATTTTCCACCCGACCGCCCGCGCCTTTGTCTGTAATGCAGGATGTTCATGTGCCTACACTCGCCAAAGGGCGAAAATAAAAGTGAGCTCTTGTAACTTGTTTCATATAGAAAGTGTTATAATTGAATTAATGTAATCATCCTTGGTGATAAACAAAGGCAATCTCGAATTTTGATTCGAAATTTCCACCCAACCGCCCGCGCCTTTGTTCATAATGCAAGGATGTCCATGTACCTGCACTCGTCAAAGGGCGGACAACAAGTAAGCTCATGTAACTTGTTTTTGTTAAAGTAAGAATGAAGTTTGCTCATGTAACTTCATTTATATGAAAAGTGAAGTAGAGCCTTGATACTTCCCTTTTGTGTGTTTCGTCATTGCAGCTTCGTCCGATGGAATCGAAGGTTTGACGAAGTGGCTACTCTGGTTTTGTATCCGCTGTATAAGGTTGCTCATGTACTCATGTACCTATCCAACAGATGGTTCATTTTTGCATGGTTTCGTCATTGCATCTTCGTCCGATGGAATCGAATGATTGACGAAATAGTTACTCTTGCTTGATGTCTGTTGTGTAAGGATGCTCATGTACCTATCAAACAGATGGCTAGAAACAAGGAAATTCTTGTAACTTGTTTCTGTTAGAGTAAGAATGGAGTTTGCTCGTGTAACTTCATTTGTAAGAAAAGTGAAGTAGAGTCTTTTGACACTTCCCTTTTCGTGTGATTTCATCAATACATCTTCGTCTGATGGAATCGAAGGTCCGACGAAATTGCTACAAGACTTTGGCTTAAAGCTTTGCCACCCTGCCACCCTCGCCTTTGTCATAGGAGTTTTGCACCATACGTGTGAGGAGCTCTTGTACCTGCCCACGAGACAAAGGACGTAAGCGAAATGAGCTCATGTAATTTCACTTAGCTTGATGAAGAGAGTAATATTTGTCTGATTCTCCCTTTTCATGTGTATTGTCAGTGTTCTTTGCCCCAATTGACTCCCTGGGGATATAAAGAAGTTTGCTGACGAAGATTGTTCTGAAGTGTTGTTTTGAAACTTCATCGTTTGTCTTTGTTGTCTGCTTAAGACACTCATGTATTTTCATGTAATTTGTTGTCTTGTTGTCTTGTTGATCATGAGTGTTGTTTCGAAGCTTTGATTCGAAAGTTGTCTTGATTGGCATGATAGGATGTTGTTGTATCTTCTCGTCTGTCTAGGTTGTTTATGTGCCTATGAGACAAGCCGAAGGGCAAAACAAGTAAGTTCGTGTAACCTGTTTTGTAAAGAAAGCATTTGTTAAGGAACATATACTCCCTTTCATGTTATTTGCCATTTTGTCAACTGAGAGTTATCCAAGATTGCTCAGTCTGGTCCTAGGATTGCTTGGAGATATGCCCTAGAGTTGCTCGGAGATATGTCCATGATCACTCGGAGATTTGCCCCAGGATCGGTCGAGGATTTGCCTCAGGATCGCTCGGAGATTTGTCATAGGATTGTTCTCGTGTTGTCGTCATCATTGTTTTACCAACGAAGGCTGTTTCGAAACTTTGGCTCGAAACGTTTCCACCCTACCACCCTCGCCTTCGTCGTCTGCCTAGGATGCTCACGTACCTATGAGACAAGCCGAAGGGCAAAACAAGTAAGCTCATGTAACCTGTTTTGCAGAGAAAGTATTAGTTGATGAACGAATACTCCCTTTCATGTAGATCATCGTGTTGTTGACAACGAAGGATATTTTGAAGCTTTGGCTCAAAACTGTTTCAACGCTTTGGCTCGAAACTTTACCACCCTACCACCCACGCCTTCGTCAACATGCGACAAGGGCTAAAATGAGTGAGTTCATGTAACTCATTTTTTTGCAATTAAGGAAGTACTTATTAAGGAACAAATACTCCCTTTCACGATTGTAACGTCGAAGATCCTCTGTGTTGATTGTTTATGGCAGTTCCTCTTCGTTACGACAGTTGCTCTTTGGATAGGTGCGATTGCATGGGATATGCATTGTTGTAGCACTTTGTGGTACGCGTGGGCGATGACCGGTACTGTGGTGGGCGGGCTAGGGAATTGACCGTTCCTGTGGTGGGCCGAGATGCTTGTTTCTCGTCAATGAGTGAGGGGGTGACTGACCTTTTCCTCTTTTCTTTGGTGAGAGTTGATGGTTGACTATTGTCGGGATGACCACTTGGGTGCCGTAGGGAATTCAACGGGAATTGCCCCAGTCGAAGTATGCGTCGTCGTTTGGTAGACATCATATTCTTTGGTGTTGGTATGCTATTGTATTAGCCCCAGATGAGTCGTCCTGTACCTGCGAGGTAAAATGGATGCCTCGGTGTTAGCAGTTTAAATATCGGTAAGTTCATCATGTATGTTTTGAACTGTTAAAAGGCGAGTAGAACGAATAGGAGCTTCTAATGCCAGTTGCGCTATGTATTTCCCTCTCTTGGAAAAACTGGTCCATGTCCATGTTTTGGTCGTGGGGATGCTTTGGATCCGGTGTTCGTCGAGTTCCTGTTATCAGAGAGACGGTGAGGTCGATTGCTTGCAGGTGTCCCGATCTCGCGAGGTCGTTGTGAAGGCGGGGTTTGCTCCTTGTGCTAGAATGTACCGTTGGCACCATGAAGAGGGTCGACGAGTCCTTGTGCCGGATTGTGCTGACTGATGATGTAGTGTGATCGCTTTTATTTCCTTAGAGCGATTGTCGGATCAGTAGAGGCGCGATGTTCTGACGTGTCCGGTCTTTGCATGTCTATGAACGGCTCTTTGGTTTGTCGTTAGTTTTGATGTTGATGGAGATTGGCCTTTTGAAATGTAGCCTCCTTGGAGGTTTTTAGGTTGCTTTAGATTCGGCGTTGAACCTTGGTAGACGTTAGGTGATCTTTGGTGTTCGTGCTTGCCTTCGTGCTTTGGTAGCTGGTGATATCACTTTGGGCTTATGTCGTTGGATACCGGCTTTGGACCTTGGTAGCCGTAATGGAAACTTTGGTCTTCATGTTGTTAGATGTTCGGCTTGGGCCTTGGTAGTCGTCGATAAATCCTTGGCATTCTTGTTCTTATAGATTTGTAATGTCATGTTTTGTCCCTACTCCTGTTCGAGGAGCCATGTTAGAGAATTAAACCTTGAAATGAAAATAAAGAGAATGTTTGGATTAGTATCATGCAACGTGTAATCGATGCATGATAAGTTCATGATGTTGAATCACACTCGTATATGCATAAGAATATGCACCACGTAATTGCAATTGTAAATGAGACGTAATGATGCAATGGAGCAGAACTGTGGATGACATGATAATGTAACTACTACAGTCAAACAGATACTCATGCGATCATGCGAATGTATGAATGCGGTAAGCAGTAAAATAGGTAGAGATAGAAGAAATGAATGTTGTTGAAGCCCATTGTAATAAACTCCACCCAACTACAAAACGAGCAGTGTTAGTTTTACAGTTATAGCAGACAAAGCGTACCTGAACCTGTCCCTGCACGAGTAGCAGTCACTTAGTAACAAGCAAATGCACGTGCGGCGTCTGGTATCTGTAGTGGGCAACCAATCCTAGACTCGGATGAAGGTTTCTAAGACCTCCTTCGGACTAAAGGAGGCGGGTCCCGGTCCATAGCCTACAAGCCGCAGGAAGCAGCGAGGCCGTGCCTTTTGGTGACCCCCTAAAGATCCTAGTCCCGGGTATAGGGACTTACCTATGTATGCCTAATAAAGCGGTAAACAAACACAGAAATGAGATCATACAAAGGGCATCGAGCCATTCAATTACATGCGAAAACAAACAACTCCCCTCCGCATGTGGTTTGTAAAAGGTTTTCATTAGGAATCCACATGCGGAGTCTCCCCAGCGGAGTCGCCATCCGGGATGTACGCGCGCCCTCCGGCCTAGCACGCGCGCTGGCGGTTCGGGCAACCCGAGGATCCGGGCCCGCTCCCCCGAGGCCCAGTCCGGTCGACGTTCCGGCTCGAACGCCGGACGCTGCGGAAAGGGGACCCGGGGTTGGGCCTTCCCTTGTTTCCCGAGCGGATCTGCGGGACGCTTCGCCGACCGTCTCCAGTTCCCTGAAGGCGATGGGCGAAGGGCTGCGTTAAGACCTCGCTTGGGATTTTCGGGGAGGGCCCAAGGAGCGGCTCGGTCTGCCGTCACCTCATCCTAAATGGCTCCGAAAAAGAGGGGGTGTGGCTTAGTTTTACTTTGGAAAACTTTTGTTCGGAGTCGCCACCGACTTAGTTTAAAAATGTGATTTTAAGTCGGAAAAATTAGAGTCTGGGTTCGGGGATTCCTAAAACCTTTGTATTCTAAAACATGAGAAAGGGTGGCGATTTGTCCAAAAAAGTTTAACTTTTGATTGACGGGTGTTGGGCCCGATCCGGGAGTAGGCCGGACTTTTATCGACGTTTTAACGGGCGTTGGACCCGAGTTTTAGGTTTGTTTGATTAAAACCAATCATGCGACGCAAAACCTAAAGCCTAAGCATACGCGCAATCACAAACAATTATTTAGATCAAAAGGACGGGGAAGGGCGGTGATTGCGAACCTATACACTTGGGTCCGCAATCCGTTACAAGTGGATTTGAATAAAAATTCGGGGAGGCCCGCACCTCCCCTTTGTACCTTTGATTGAGTTTGGGGCCGCTTTAAACCTTCGAACCCACGGTTTTTAGGCCGGGGTAGATCCACGCGGTTTGATACATGCGCCTTCGAGTTAATCTTCGGAATTTTGAATTTGGTCTTCCGAAGTTGCATGCTCAGTGTACATGCGAAGAAAATGTAAGAGTGGTCAGAAAGTCCTAATTTAAATCGAAATGAATAATTTGGACTTAATGAAATAAGAGCGATACTTACTGGCCGTTGTGAGCCCGTTGATGTCGATCGTCCGCGCCGTCGGAGGATGACGTTCCTTGGTAGTGAATTCCTCGGTGTTTACATGTAAAACAGGAAAAGGAAAGAGAGGTGCAAAGTCTTTAGTAACGGTTAAATTGACGTAAATTTAACCGAACCGAAACAGTAAGGCATGACTTACCGTTTAGAATAAATGAAGCATTTTGTAGCCCGTTGATGTCGATCCTCTGATATGTCAGAAGATACGTCCTTGATTGTCGAATCCTCGGTTTTATTTTTACATGCAAAAATAGAGGACATAATAAAAATGGACAAGGCCATAATATCGATTAGTTTGAATGAAACCTAATCTAACTGGAATTATAAGGCATGATTTAACGTGCGATGTGTAGTCCGAGTAAATGAAGATATCTCGCCGTGGTTTGTTTTCATGCAAAATAGGGAATGAAATTATGGAAACATGTATCACTGTTTAAGAAAACTCAACTTAAAAAAAAATGTCCCGTTGTTTCTTTGAAATAATTGTGCAAGTTTTGGGCAATCTCAAAACAAATTTAGATTTCTCGCCATGTTTCCAAAATAGGGATTGCTAAATAGAAAGAACATAGTTATAGTACAAAATCTTGTTCCTATAATATAGCAAAATGAAAGTTTGTTCCCATAAGCTAAGTGACGTCACCAAGAATGCATGACAAGTTCACGATTGTCCTATGATCAGCATGACTGGGTTATAGCAATAATGTCAAGGAACATTGAAAGGGGTCGATTATAAGAAAAACCAAATGTTAAAAATAAAACATGTAAATTACTTACATGCACAGACCACATAGAGACCCCGCAATCCATGAAATTAATAAATAAAGGCAATTTCTACTAAAAGAATATCTTACGGGTTGAACAAACATTTAGAAGGAAATGTTTGAGTGTGGACAAACCTTCGTGAAGGCATACATGGGCAGGGCTTCAACCGAAGAGGGGAGGGGATATGGCGTCCTTGGAGTTCTAACCCATGGAGGCTTTGTTGTGGTGAGAGTCCAGACAGCGAGGCTCACGGGGAGGCCGGGAGGACGTGGGTTTGCCGCCGCTGGGTTCGAAAATGGGTTGCCGGGGAAGGCCAGATCTGGAGAGCCTGGAGGGCGGCAGCCCGGAGGATGTCCGTCGCTGGGTTCCCGAAGATCGGTTCATCCAGTCCGTCGCCAAGCTGGTCCGCTAGTGTCGGGGGGGTGGCTCGTAGGAGGATTTGTCCTCTGCTGCAACGAGAGAGCAAGGATGGTCGCTGGCGGCATGAATCTGATTCTTTCTGGAGTTAGCTGCAATGTCGAGTTTGTGTCTGCTTTGCGGCTGAAGAGAAGGCGATCGTCGTCGCCTTCGTTTTCTGTCTATCCAGCGGGCGTTGCGGCTGCCAGCAGAGGGACCAGGACGTTGATACTGTTGGTCGCGTTCCGATCTATCTTGAGAAGGGTGCCTTCGTTGCTGCGGCTGGGGTAACTGGTCCAAGCCAACGTGGGAGCTCGACACCAGAGTTGCTACTATTCTTCTAATTATCACAGGAAGCTTGTTTTAAGATTTTTGGAGGAAGTCGGTTGAAGCCTTGGTTTGTATTTCTTCGTTCCGAGACCGTCGACGTGGTTGGGAACGACTGCTTGTGTGCCGCCGTTGATGGAGCTGACGTTGCATTCGTCGGGAGCCAAGGTGGAGGAGTTGGCCTCGCGGACTTTGGCCGCAGAATATCCGAGAGAACGACTCGGCATCTTCCAGGGAGGAGGATGGAGACGATAGAGGAAGTTTTTTGGCTCCCCTGAAAAGAAATTGGGAGGAAGATGATCCCCCTTGGTGAAGAAGAAAAAATGGTTCCCCCCAGAGGTCTCTCCCCCTCCCATCTTATCTTCCCGCGGTGAAGTGATGGCGCCTTGGGCCGAGTGATTCTCCATTATCATTTTGAAAGCTGTGAGATGCAGGAAGCGATTCCCTATCCATGTAGTTTCTCGCGTAAGTTGCCCACTAGCTGTGAAAGGGCCTCTTCAAAGGTGATGATGATCCTAGGAGTAGCTCTTGCGTTGAGGTATGTCTTGGATGATGATCCTTCTTCTTTTAGCTGTGCATTTGGGGAGTGGCACACCTATTAAGAAATTTAGGCAGACCGCTGTCACGTGCACTCCACTTGATTGAGGGGTTTGTCGTACTAGTGAATTCGGAGTATGGGATGTTTTGGAAACCAGATCCGGTTTCATTCCGGAGGTGCAAGATGCTGGTAGATTCTTGGCAGATCCATGAGTTGCGACGAATTTTGTGTGGAAAGCCTCAGTGTGTTGGTTCCCAGGGACGTCCTTGGCTTTGATGAAGAAACCGGCATCCCCCAAATGTTTAACTTTAGTGTTGTGTGGCCAGAGACTATGGAATTTATCACAGTTCCTGATGGTCGTCAGTCCACCAGCCGAACAAACAGAAAGAATTCCGTCTCGAGCGTGCTCCATTCCTTTTGTTAGTAGGTCCTCAACGATGGCGATGAAAATCCGTCCTCCTCGGAAATGAAGTTTCGTTGCTGGATTGACAGTTTCCGCACCTCCGGTGAATGAAGACTCATCACAATATCTAACTTTGATTATGTTACAGTCATAAAAATACGGGTTGAAACTTTGTATGTTGTTCAGTATCCTCGAAAAGACGAGCTCCATTGCCCTATGCTTTGAAGAGTCTAATCGGGTGTCCCCCTGTGCGAGACAAGTAGTGACGTTGTTGCGCCATCCTCCACTCGTGAAGCAACTCAAACAGCGGTACTCCCAGTCACTCATTTGGATTTATCTTGACTAGAATGTTGGAGAATTTGGGGTATCTACACGCGGTTAGGCAACCCGGGACATTTGGATTCTCTGTCATGGATGCACAAAAATAGATTTCGATGATCGGTCTCTTTCGATTGCAGAGCAAAAATAGAAGTCTAGTATATTTTTTACAGTTTCGTAAATTTCGTGAAGCAAGGAAAGTCCCCGGGACTTTAGCCTTACCCAGCCTACGTCGAACTCAACTGGGTCTTCGGACATTTTGTGTGTGGCTGCCAAGTTAAATCGGTTTGTTTAGGAAATTGGAGAAGTCTATCTTAAAAAAAGCTCATAATTTTGGGTTATCAACAATTAATCCCACTACATTTAACCACCGTCGTTGGTTCCAAGTAATTTCCACCTTTCTTACATTCAAAATTGCTCTGTGTGTCGTCTCTTCCAGACAAAATCAATAATTGACTAAAGCGGGCAGAATTATTGGGATCTTGTCAAAGGAAATATTGGTTCCATCTTGTATGCGCGATACCACGTGTTATTCTTTTAATACCTAAACGATTATATTATATATACATTAATGACTTTTTATCTGCTGGTCATTCGAAATTTGTCGAATGAATTTCTTATAGTTAGAACAATATATTTATCATGAAAACTAATAAATGACAGCAAAAAATAATACTAATACTTAACGTGGAAATCTGAGTAAAATCACAGCTCGATGCACAATCAAAATTTCCACTAAATCACCAATAAAGTGTGTACACAAGTATTCTTCTCAAACCATCAACAATCAACACATAAACTTCTCTTTACTCATTGTAACATCATGAACTCATCTTGGTAATCATATGCCTACAACTCAAAGAGAAGAAGCTAAAATCAACAACTCTCAATCCGGTCGTCTCGGAAATAGGGCGAAATCATCGACTAGAAGATACTAATATTAATTTTTACCGTTCAGAATAAAGAACCACAAATCAGGAATACTCTCTCAAAATTTCATGAAGTTACAACAGTACAATCGGCAAAAACTCTCGGTCATACGGGATAAAACCGAACTGCGGCGTTGATAAGGTGGTAATCCTCCTCCCCACAGAAAGCAAACAGTATATTATAATTGGGTTACGAAATCCAAGCCTCCGTTTGGAAGCGGGGGGGGAGGGATCTTCTGAACATTATCCTTCACCTACTAACTCCCTCACATTTGATTGAATTGATAAAAAAAAAAAAAATTATGGGAGGCCCATCGAAGAAGCCCACACTCCATCACCCTCCTTAACATTCTTTCCTATCCCCAGGAAAACACTTAAGAAAGAAGGCAGATAAAATCCCTTTGCCTTTCTCGTCTGTTGATATTTAGCACCGCCTACACGCAAGTCAATCAAGAAATTGAATATCATTTCTCATTAATTAATTACCTCAGAACAACTTTACTCGTATATATCGGCGGGGGTCTTACGGCAACCCACCGTTTCTGTCTTTTTTTTTTTAATCTACATTTGTAATCGATACCCCCCAAACTTTTCGGGCCTGCACATGGGTGGGGAATAGAAAATGCTTTTTCTTCTTCGAATCCAATCAAATCACTCTCTCAATCTTATCCTTCATCTGCTCCTTTGTCAGGATCCAAATATAAACCAATATATATCTCCACGCTTTCTCTTAAAATTGCCCATTCTTCGGTCGTAAACGGGTTTTGTTTAAATTTTCTTTTATTTTCATCGAATCTGTCGGCACGAGTTTATAAAATGGTCTTTTATTTTTATTTCTATAAAGAAATGGATTTTAAATATAAATGCTAACTTCGTAAAAAATAGATCAATTGCGGGGGGCACGCGCCGGGTTGAATAACTCGATGCGATACGACCCGCGTGTTCCGGAAAAATGATAATAATTGCAATGTTGAAATATTACTCAAACGAGTTTATTTCCAAGGACGTTCATAATTTTGTTATCTTTATTTATTAGGACTAGAAGTAGTCCACTACTTTCTTTCCCACGAGTTTAAACCAGCGGGGATTACGGAAGCGGTTCGTTAGTTTCTGCTGTGGCGCCATGGAGGGGGATAGCGGCTACGGAGCAGCCTCGTCGCGGCTGGAGACGAGGCAGGGACAACAACTGCCCTGCCGACAGGCTGATGACAAGCCTTACCGCGGGATACGTCGCAGGAAGTGGGGGAAGTGGGTAGCGGAGATCAGAGAGCCGAAAAAGCGCTCGAGGATATGGCTCGGGTCTTATGTGACCCCGGTGGCCGCTGCCCGTGCCTACGACACCGCTGTTTACTACCTCCGCGGCCCGAACGCCCGCCTCAACTTCCCTGAGCTCGTCGTGAAGGGGGAAGACGACGCCGCGGCGACGGAGGAGCTTTCGGCAGCCTCCATACGGAAAAGGGCCACCAAGGTCGGCGCACGGGTGGACCTCGATGCGCTTCAGGCGAGCGTACCTCGATGCTTCCCAGAGGCGATAAGGGGAGGGCAAGGGCACAGCAGGGAGGTCAACGAGAAGCCTGACCTGAACGAGTGCCCAAAATCGGAGGATGACTCGTACGACGACTGATCCCGGAAAAGGGGGAAGGAAACTACTCAGATCGGTGGGGAAGGTTACGTTAGGGTTAGAGTATGGAATGTGAAGAACAAAATTAGGTGGTTTTTTAGCAAGCAGGTGATTATTATTAAACTATATAATGTAAAATTAAGCGCGATAAACGATAAGATTTTACATGATATCGAAGTGATTCTGAGTTTAAGGCTACGCACGTAAAAACCCTAAAAATATAGCAAGAGGTCCGTCCGGTTTAGCTTGAGAGAGCCCGTTAAGATATAAAATATAAACTAAGATGCTAGCTCGGTTCGATTTAAGAGGACGTATCAAACTATATAATATAAAATTAAGCCTCATTTAATAACTTAAGCTTTTGGTTCAAACGGTAATGAGTCGGTTTCTATAATTATGATTGGGTATAATGTTGGATATTACGATGATATAATTGTAATGGATGTGTTGGTTGTCCTCATTCCAATCAAGTTATAATCATCAGATAAGAGGCTCAGGGTAACGTGTTAAGTATTCATAACAATAACACGGGATTGGGATTGAGGGGGCCTACGTTATGGCAAGTGTAACATCATGAACCAGTTGGGATGACAAAAGGAAGAGGAGGATGGGGAAGAAGATAAGCATCCCCTCCAGTTGCATCCCCATGAAAGCAATTTAGTTTTTACTTTGGACGATGACGACGATGATGTCCGGAGAGCCACCCCACCCATCAATGGAACAGTGAAAAAAACAATTAAAAAATTTGAAACCACTCGAGTTTTAATATAGCCTCGCCAGCAGACGTCAGGGATGGACCACGGTGATGATCTGATCCCCCCCATGGAGAGAGCAAGAGATTTATGGACCATCCATCGTCGTATTCATTCATCATCATGTCCTCATTCCCTTTGGGATTTCGACGCCTCCTCGTCGGCGAGACATGACCTGACCTTGACCTCAACTCAAACCCCTCTCGGTGTTCGTCCTGGGAGCTCCTCCTCGCCTCGTGTCGGTCATGTTGTTAAAACAATCACTAAGATCGGCATCAGTGCACGTAAAAAATGTAGTGTCGGGTTGGTTCTCGGCACGATAGAGACACCTTAACATGTGTCTATCCAACACCTTAATTTTATTAATCAATAATGACAATTTTGTAAATATATGTGCAAACGACGTTCGGTCGGGGTGTCAATGTGGCAGGGGCTTTTAAAAAGAGAAAAAGTCTTGGATGGATATGCTTCCACACACACACACATATCAAAGAGAGTGTGGGGTTGCCCACTTGCTATATCTAAAATAACATGGAAATGGAACAAAATATCATGAGCCCCTCACCCATTTCTAGTACCAAATCTGAACATTCGGGAAGTCTTGGCTTCTTTCGGGACGATGGTTACGACACGAGACATGCCTTTTGTTTTTCTTCTCTCGTCTTTCAATCCCTTGGATGTTGTCCCAAATTGGGCCATGGCCATCATCCACGAGGCCCGGTTAGTCTCAAGTTATTCCCATCTCATTAGGACAGCCTCCCCCCCCGGTGGAGATCGCATGGACTCCACCCGACATAAATCATATATAAAACCGAAGTCCTTTTCAATATTCATTAATTACTTTTTTACTCTGTTTCTTTAATAAGGTCAATGGGACAGTTACACGGAAAAGTTAGTAGTGCTAGAACGAACGAAACGTTCCAGTGGGGCCCATTTCATATTATTTAATAAGAAAGTACGACTGATAAAAATTGTCCAATGAACGAGAACCATTGGTCCATAGACGACAAACTCTAGTGGGATGGGAACATATCGAGAAAATCCACGTCGGAGAGCCTCGGAGGACGACGCTGCTCTCGCCTCCCGACGATCGCCGTGCTGCCAGCGGCCTCCTTCGTCCTCGCGAACTGGGAACGGTGTCCCCCCTTTCTCCCCGGGAAATCCGATGCCTGGACACGATTCAAATCGCGACATCGGTAATAACACGTGGCGATACTTTGGTCATGATTTTCTAGAAGGTCTCCCCTGGAAAAAGTCCCCGCCCGGACGAACTGATTTCATTTCAGACGACTTTTCTGATCTGGTTGCAGCTCATTGAATTAATATGGATGGCTGGAAAAGGTTGGGAGGGACAGGGACGACGGTGTTGCTTGCCATTACCGTCGTTTCCAGTTAAAAATTATTTCATACAGTCAATCTATTTTATATCCCTTTCCCTAAAAGAGATTTTTTTGTCTCTGTCAAAAATTTTCCAATTGGGGCACACACCGTCTGACCCGTTAAGTTACAAAATAATGTTACCAACGAAAATATCCTACGAGATTTTAAAATTCTTCGAAGAATGTATTTAATTTAATGTTAAAAGTATCGAGTTTACTTGTTTCTTTAAAGTGAACTTAGGAATATTTAATTAAGATTTAATATTTGAAGAATTTTAAAAATGATTATCTTATTTCATAAACATGAACATGTTCATATTTCATGTTTTTTAGATAAGTTAAAATATCTTGTTTTTGTACAATAATTGGATGACATCTTAAGAATCGATAAGACATGTAAGGTTGACATATGATGCCGATAATTTGTTGAAGTTTTTCTTCGTCTACTACTGTTTTTTCAATGAACCGGAAATCTCTTGATGGCAGGAAATCTTCTCCTGCTTTACTAGATCGATCCGACGGATCCAAACTATTTACGTTGGGATTTCTGAATCGATGGTAATCGGTCGATGCTGCGGGAAATTATTCGACCCAAATCATTCCAACTATATATTTACTTTGTAGCAGATTTATTTAAACCACGTTGTTCTTTTGTTCTCCCCCTCCCCCTTTTCTTTGACACGACTCATTCCACGACCTCACATTCCACCAAACACCGCCTTCTCTTTACCAAAACATCCCTAAGACGTAACCACATCCGGTAAGAAACCCGACGATCGACTAAGGGGTTGTGAGAAATCTTCCGTTTTGTATCGGGAGGAGGAAATGCTCGCATGGATCCAGTTGACGCTGGCGGTTACCATCGTGGTGGTATTGGTAATCGTGACGGCTGCGTTCGTTCTGTGGCCATATTTCTGCCGGCAGCGTGCGGATAGGGCGGACGGAGTAGGTTCTCTTCAGGACGGCATAGCGAAGCTTCACGAGGCGAGGACAGGCCTTCCCCGCCAGCTCGACCTCAGCAGCCGGAGACGGCCAGGGTACTCTGTGTTCGGGCGTGGGGCTTCTGCGAGGCCGCTCTTCTGCTGGGCAGATCACCCGTCGTTGATTACGGACGCGGTTGAGAACGGTTGGTCTAGGTTCGCCTTCATGGGATACAAGTCCTGGCCGTCATCGCGGTCGTCTCTCCTTGGGGCTTGCGCGAGCGGAGACCCTCAGGGTAGGGGGGTTCCCGAGCCGGAGATCAGCTGGGAGGTGAGTCATGGCTCGGCTGACTTTATGCAGAAGATTAGGCTGAATTCGGGCCTCAAGCGGGTCAATTCAAGCAATCCTCTCGCCGCAGCCTGTGTGATCAAAGCCGCGTTGCCGTTGCCTGGTCCGCCTCTAGGGAACTTGTCCTTCCCCCAGGAGGCTTATTTCGAGATCACAGTTTTGGATTTCGGCAGCGACCACAGTTCGAGGAGAAGCGGCGTGGAAGGCGAAAGGATTAAACTAATCCGAGGCGATCCAGAAATGAAAGCAAACTCTGAGTCATTTTTTCATGTCGCTTCCGCTCGGGGAAACAACAAGATGGAAGAATCAAAGTTGAATGTCAAGGATGACGGCATAGACGAACCGGTGTTGCTATCCATCGGGTTCACAGCCGGAGGCGCTCTTCCATTAAAATTGCCTGGGACATATGCCGGTTCCATTGGCTTCAACTCAACTGGTTCGATCTATATGGACGGTGGGTCGTTTCCCCTTAGTTGTCGATCGAAAAGTACCAATTCGAGCTCAATTCATTAAAAATAAACCAATCGATCTGTCGCAGGAAGCAAGGTCATGTTCGAATCCAAGAAGACGGAATGGGGAAGGACGGAAAAGGTGATTGGCTGCGGCTTCGATCCACGACAGAAGAAGGTCTACTTCACCATCGACTCGGAGCTCGTGGAGGTCGTCCATGGCAAGGCAGAGGAATACGGCGCTCCGCTCTACCCCACCCTCGCTGCAAACAACGACGTGACAGTCCTGGTGAATTTCGGACAGGGTCCGTTTAAATATTCCCCGGCAAACACGCACCGGACATCGAACCCATGCTTCATCGGCCCGCTGGCAGGCTCCCCAGCCATGGGTGCGGCCTATGAGGACAGCAGGGAGCTGTTCTCGATGGGTAGGATCGATTCCGGTTGGCTTCATAGATCTGTGAATAGAGGAAGCTATCCATCTGATCAACACACCACCCGGACCATCGACTTCGACGAGGAGTCCGAAGCCGACTTATTCGAGATCTTCCTCGACAGTGCGAGTCGATCCGCACATGCGGCATCGTAACCGAGCATTGGACGATCGATTTTTGGGAGAAATCTCGTGTACATGCCTGATGAATTTTTCATTCTTTCGACCTCGTACGAGTTCGAGTGCTCAACGAATACAAATCCGAAGCGAATACTAAAAATGTTAATACATTCTAACAAAGACGTGTCGGCAACAACGTTTCTCCTAAGACAAATTCAGATGGATGAAATTGTTGTCAGGTGATGTTGACATGAGGTGGGTGTTATTTTGACATTAGAGACCTCTTAAAAAAACTCGTGGAATTCTCTGTTAGAGGCTCATTCAGGTGTCGGAATTGGACCGGCGGCGCATTACCTACAGACTTGGGCAAATAAATTTCGCATGAAATCGTTGATTGTTTGAAATTCAGGTTTATCTGGAAGGCTGGATCCCAAGTTAGACTCACTCAAATACTTTTAGGCATCGACGTCTTCAACCGCCGCATCCCTTATGCCCGGGAACATCTTCAGCACTTCCCACATTAGTTGACTCCGTGGACGAGTCCTAGTGCCTGGTGGATGTAGGAGAGGCCTTGTGCCACATCTAAAGCAATTTCCAGGCACGATGCCCGGTGAAGCGGCATCGGTCTGGCTGACTTAGACCCTGTGTTGCAAAATAACTTCAAACCGCTAGGCAGAACCTGTTAAGAGGGAGAGGAGAGTAACAGCCTCTTAGCA
Organism: Melastoma candidum; assembly: GCA_023653495.1. Lineage (NCBI taxonomy): Eukaryota > Viridiplantae > Streptophyta > Magnoliopsida > Myrtales > Melastomataceae > Melastoma > Melastoma candidum. Next base: position 10,494,943 of record CM042880.1, on the reverse strand, counting down.
TGAAGGAGAGAGTGGAGACTGCCGTTTGGTAAATGTAGATGAGAAGCCTCTCGTGCTTGGCCTGGAAGTAAGCCCTCAATGGAACCAGGTTTGGGTGCCGGAGCCCGCCTATGGCCTCCGTCTGTCAGTCGAAATCCGCCGTCTGCCGAAACTTCCCCGTGTCAAGCCTCTTTCACACTCACAATTATGCATAACAACCTTGTAGATGGTTCTGACCGTGCCCCGTCCCAGCAGCTCCGCCAAGGCACGCATCATCTGCTCCAATGTGTAGATTGGCACCTCCCTGGCGCAGAATACTGGGTTTCCAATATTGCCAATCTGGGCCTGCTTGACTTCTGCTTCCAGCTCGCTCTCCTGTTCTGCCCTCACAGCTGCTGCTGCTGCTTCTGCCACTACCTCTGCTGCATCCTCAGCCTGATTGAGTACATTGTTGTAGCCTCGTTTCTTGAGGGACAGTGCCAGGCAAAGAAGAGAGGAAATGGAGACAAATGCACCAGAAGAGAGGCTCCTATTACTGCCATCCTCTCGTGTCTCTTGTGCAAAGGTTGCGAGTCGGCTCGCATTATTCTTAATCCCCCGTTCACTTCCTCATTCTCACCCAGCAGCACTGGTGGCAACGGCACTGGCAACTCTGGAGCCCCCGCAGCGGATGACAACCCGAAGAACAGCGATTTTGAGTCATGTTCCTTGTCTACCATCCTTCCACACAGAAACGGTTCCTCAAATAGGATGACAGCCTGAATCAGGACAAAACAGGGGAGACAGGCACTGGACCGACAAGGTCATTCCCTGAAACATTGAAGGTCATTAGAAGCGAGTGGTTGAATGGAGAAAGGGAACCATTGAACGGATTCGAATCAAGCCTAAGATAGTAAATCTTGTCCAAATCTGTGATCCGCAATGGCAATGGACCTGTGAGGCAGTGCTTTTTTGCGGACAAAGTGTACAAGCAAAAGCATGTGAGGCAGACAGTGTCGTTTGGACGAGACTCGTGATTGGGAATGGGAATGATTGTAATACAAAGTGAGTCAAGTCTTCTAACAACCCGTGAGCAATTGAGGCAACAAAAGGAAAGGTTGGTAGGGAGAGAAGTCGGCTTTGGTGATCACAGTGAGTCGTCGGAAAAAAAAAACTGAGGTCCAGACAGTTGTTGCGCCATTAAATCCGGATTACTAAACTGATTCGGGAGATGGGTTTTGAATGATGTCCTAATGTTAATCATTGTTCGACCCAGTTTTTTCTGTCCCTTGCATTGCAAAGAAAACAATTGCCCCCCCCCCCCCCGCCCTCCCCCCCAATTATCATCAAGTGAAGATCATGATCAAGATCAATTTGCTTCCTCATTCTCAAAAGTTTAGTCAACGCACAACTAACCTTTATCCATCCATCCATTCATCCAATGTACTCAAGTTTTTTCTATGCTATTTGTTTGGATTGTTTATGGGATGTCACAAGGCCCACATTGGTGCAAACCCAACAAAAACCCACATTGAATTGAATTATAAGCCTTCTAGAAGATTAATCCCCCTCAACCAAACCCCAAGAAGAAAATTTAAAAGCAACAACAAAATAGTTATGCCCATAAACTTTTGTACCACACCCCTTAGTGGTCAACGCCCAAGAAACTCATCCTTTTTGGTGGACCGACCCCTTTTAAAAAAATATACCGAGCGAAGCCAATTACATGACACCACTCAGAGATTATGGAAGATGATGTTAATGTTTCACCTAAAGAAGAGCAGACATGGACCAAACACATTACCCAGAAACAAGAAAAGAAGAAAAAAAGCAATAAGAAAGTAAAAATGTAATGGAAGTGGAAGCTCGAAGTCACCACAAAAAATGTCAACTTCCTCCCCCCACCCTTTCCCGTGCAAAGTGTCACACGGGTCAACCATCTACAGCACAATATGAGCTGCAAAACGGCCCCCTAGTCATTGACTTGGTGGTGGCGGTGCCATCCAATTGTCCCTCTCCTGTTGTGTTTGTGTGAATGACGACGAGCCACTTAAAAACGAACAAATCCATGGTTGATTGATGGGAATAATCTTCTTGCAAGATCCGCACCACTCTATTAATCTCTTTAAACTGAATTTTTTTCACTTTGTCAAAAAGGAAGGAAGGGGAACCACGCAACCAAACCTAAAGTTAGAAAAAAATAATGTGTATTCCTCCTCCCCCGCACTACATTTGCAAAAGGGGGGAAGAATCCCATTCTTTCCCTTCGCCCACTTTGATCAAAATCCGATCCATCCTCGTTGACTAATGGGAACATTTACAGTCGGCCGCCACCAACAACAACCCCCTGTCGGATCGTATTCGGATCCTATCCTAAGACGACTCGAGCACCATGGGGGCCTTAAGGTCCGTCACGCTGCTCTGATGGTTGTGCTCCCCTTCGTACGAGACTATGAGCATGCCCGGATCGTCGAGGGCTCGCTCCACGTGCTTCTTTGCCGGACAACCTCGGACACTGCTGCACTTGTAATAGCCCCTGCTCATAATAAGACCAAAAAGGATGGCTTAGGTTAGGCCCCTCCCGAAAGGAATTACGTTAGCTTAAGGAAACGGTGCAGGTGGGGATCAGTCGGACGGACCTTGGGTGGGGCGAGCCCTTGATGGGTTTCTGGCCGTACTTCCTCCACGAGTACTCGTCCGGCGGTATGTCCGCCATCTTTGCGCTTATTGCCGGGATCCTCGCAACCCTTTTCATCCTTGATTTCCTGAATGAAGCCAACGAAGTGTCGAATCAGGAATGGTCCAAGAAATACGTCAGGGAATCGAAACAGGTCGAGTACTTGGAAAGAAAAGGCCCAAGGATTGAGCAGCAGCAGCTACCTCTTCTTGGAGCAGTGGCACTTTCCGACCATGGATCCACACTTGAGGGCGGCATCATCCACCGAGTTACGCTTCCTCTCTGAGGAATAGGACGACAGGGGAGGCTTGTCTGCGGACGACAAGTGAGACAGGTTCGATAACTGGAACCCCGAGGAGAAAGACCTCTGCGCGCTGCCGGTCTCACCTGTCAGCGAAGACACAAAGGAGCTAGCGGCAGAGAAATTAATGGTCGAGGCGGCGGCCGGTTCCCTTCTCTCCCCAGATCCACAGTTATGCAGGGGTTGCTGCGGTCGGGGCGGCAATCTCTGGATTGGGGTGGGGCAGTACAACTTGAAGGCTGAGCCGATCTTGTTCCAGCTCTGCTTCAGCTCCGTCTTAGCCTCGGTCTGATTGGTTCCCACCGGAGGTGGGTCGCCACGACCATCAAGCCACGACTGTGAGGAGGGAGGCGAGGTGGCCAAAGCAGGAGCGGCAACGGGAGCCCTCCTGAAGCGGGCGTGGCCAGTCCTCGTCCTGTCGAGAATCGAGATAACCTTCCTAAACTTATTAACCGCAGCAACCGTAGCCGCCTCGATCTCGACCGAGGGAGAACGCTCGGTGTCCCGCCTGGGAAACAGATCGCACCCGGCCGGAGAAGCCCCGAGGAGGGAAATGAGATCATCGATGCTCTGTAACCCAGCAGAGGCGGCGTCGCGTAGGGCGATCTCCTCCTTCCTAGCGGGGAAGCCACTGTCGCAGAAACCCATCATCGTATCCACAACGGCCATGGCTGGTCTGCCTTCCCAAGGGAAATCTCTCAGGGTTGTTCAAAAGTGAACAAGGGGGTGTGTCCGTAGGCTCCTTCCGTGTGTTCTTCGTTTCGTTGGTATTGTGTCGGTCTCGTCTCTAGTTGTAAAAATATAAGGCAAGGTCAAATGGTTAGACCAGTTGCATCACTCCACGTGGCGTCATATAATGTGGTGGTTGACCCAGGAGGGATTGGATACCCCGTGTGTGTGATCTTGTGAAATTTAATTAATTTTGTGGTTGTTGGGTGGGAGGGGGGTTGATGCCAGAAGGGCAGAGAGTTGACCTCAAGGCCTTTCCCTTTTTCTTACCTTTATATTTAGGACAAAGGGGATTGATTGTTTGGATATCCGCGCGGGGGGCGTCATTTTCATTACCCGATCATGAGCTTTATGTGCGTCTGTCCGACCTGGATCGGGGATGAATTCGTTCAAGTCTCTTTGGTTTAAAAAGTCAAGGAGGTTTTGCATGTAACTAATCTTGCTTTGGTTCGCCCGTCATGATTGACTTTTCGCTTAGCACGAGGGAACAAACGCTCGTGTTCCGTGTTTTTAACAGTTGTACTAAAACAGGACCGACTCAATCCCACCTTCGGAAAAAACAAAAAGTTCGGTCTAGCGAGCATCTATAGTGACTCGGCATACGACCCGATCCGATATTATATATTGTATCAAAGTCTGATTTAGTTTAGTGTCGAAAAAGATGGTGCGGCTTATTGGCCTGAAAGAAAAGTCTGATATAATATATAAAATTAAGTGGACTATTCTCTCGATCAGTTGGTCCTGAACTCGACATACAGGCCGGTCTGATATTTCTGAAAATGAATGAATGGATCAGGTCGCAACCCAGTTGGTCTTCTTCTTCTTCACGTTTCGCGTTATCATTCCATTCCCACCACTCTTTGTTTCTTTGCATAACAAACGAACATGTGAACCAAAAATATAGCGATGAAACCTCGTATGACATGTCGCGGCGCAATGTGTTCTTGCACATGCCATGCAACAATAATGCATGTGCCCTCTTACCGGACTTCCCGTTTAGGAACAGACGTGACGGAACAAAATATGTTGCTATTCTCAGGAAGTTCCATCTTTCTCGTCTCCCATCACCCACCATCTCCTCATTTGCCATAATTAGTGTCGCCAGATTAAGTCATCCGTATGAAGATGTTATTTCCATAATCTGAACAGCATTGTTATTTTTATTGTTTGATGTTAAGATTTGTTGTTGTAGCTAAAATCAGGGTTAGACGGAGATCATCGCCCCCCCCCCCCCCAAAACAACGATGAATTGTTGTATTAGTATCTAAAATAATCTCTACCGAATCCAATCTTTCCGTTCCACCTCATCTTTATATATTCATTATCAATTCTTAACGTTTTCTTTTGTTTATTTTTCTAGTTCCAATCTCCTCGAACAGAAAACCATCCATGGCTCTTCCTAGATCGGCTTCGTCTCTCGCGATCCTATCCTTCTTGTTCGCGTTCATCGCGACCGCTGCCTCCTCCTTGTCATCCGACATGTCCATCATAACCTACGACAGGTCCCACCCTGACAAGTCCGGCCCGAGGACAGATGCCGAGATCGTTGCCATATACGAGGATTGGCTTGCGACTCATGGGAAGGTGCATGCCTCCCTCAGGGAGAAGGAGAGACGGTTCGAGATATTCAAGGACAACCTCCGGTTCATCGACGAGCATAATTCCATGGCACGGTCCTACAGGTTGGGCCTCAACCGGTTCGCGGACCTGACCAATGAGGAGTACCGCGCAAGGTACCTTGGGGGGAGGATGAATACGAGACAGAGGCTGGGAAAGGCCGCGAGCGAACGGTACGCCCCTCGTACAGGGGATGCCTTGCCGGATTCCATTGATTGGAGGAAGGAGGGCGCGGTGGCCAAGGTCAAGGATCAGGGAAGCTGCGGTTAGTAATTTTGTATGCGATTTTTGTAACAAGCATGAATAAGATGCACACGAGAATGTTCTAAAGGCCCGGGTCGATATCGAAGTTTAAGTAGGCTAAGCTGCATAGACTAACTAAGATGTTTAAATCTCGTGTGATCCTCATGAAGGGAGTTGCTGGGCGTTCTCCACGGTTGGGGCAGTGGAGGGGATAAACAAGATCGTCACCGGTGACCTGATCTCCCTGTCTGAGCAGGAACTTGTCGACTGCGACACCTCCTACAATGAGGGTTGCAATGGGGGACTCATGGACTATGCTTTCGATTTCATCGTCAAGAACGGAGGCATTGACACCGAGGAAGATTATCCCTATCTGGGCGTCGATGGCAAATGCGATCAGTACCGGGTATGCCTTCTATTTTATTTCTGAAATGCAGTCAGTGGTCTGTTGTTTCCCGTCCATCTCTTAAGCTAGACATGTCCTAATCCAGAGGAACGCAAGGGTTGTTACAATCGACGGGTACGAAGATGTCCCCACCAATGACGAGAAAGCTCTGAAGAAGGCCGTGGCCAATCAACCGGTTAGCGTCGCGATCGAGGCTGGTGGCAGGGAATTCCAGCTGTATGAATCGGTAATACTCTTTAGCTGGTTTCATCGTCTGGTTAATGTTTATTCCCCGAGTAAACGATGCCAAAGCAAAATATTTCAAACGCAGGGAATTTTTACTGGCAACTGTAAAACCGCCCTGGATCATGGAGTCCTTGCTGTCGGCTACGGAACCGAGAATGGAATCGATTACTGGGTTGTGAAGAACTCGTGGGGACCGAGATGGGGGGAGAGCGGTTTCATCCGGATGGAGAGAAATGTCAATGGAACAGCGACCGGGAAATGTGGGATAGCCATGGAGGCCTCTTATCCCATCAAGAAGGGAAAGAACCCACCGAACCCGGGACCATCCCCGCCTGCCCCGGTAAAGCCCCCGACTGTCTGCAGTAAGTACTACACTTGCCCAGAGAGCACCACTTGCTGCTGCCTCTACCAGTATGCCAACTATTGCTTCGCCTGGGGTTGCTGCCCCATGGAGGCGGCTACCTGTTGTAACGATCACTACAGCTGCTGCCCGCAAGATCATCCAGTCTGCGACGTCAACGCAGGGACATGTTTGATGGTAAGGATCAAACCCCCGAACACTGGAAAAAATAGCACTTTCATTTCATGAGCATCACATTTTCGTTTTGAATTCAGAGCAAGAACAACCCGATGAGCATGAAGGCGTTGAAGCGGACTCCGGCCACGTTCCACTGGTCCTTAGCGACTACCGCCGTGCAGAGCAATGCATAAAATATTGCGCCAAAGTACATGGGAGAATCTGTATATAAGAGAAAAAAAAGCCGTTAGTCCTTCACATTGCACATGATACATGTCTCTAGGGTGGAAAATTCAACACTAGATGCAGCCCAGAGTAGCCCTCATGTAATTAAAATCTGTGCATATCAAACATTTCCCACATCAAATAGTATGTTTTCCATGTCCAAAATGAACCGTGGGAATCAACGGGAAGGTCTAAATTTGGTGAACCAAACATTAGTACCTTTCTATTGCAGGGGTTGAGACATCGTTTTCACTTTTAAGTCACAAACTAATACCAACAGTTCCCTCTGGCAGGTAGAAGTTCGGTCCCCTGATCTGATCCTGACCCAGATTTTCAAAAAATAAAGAATCAAAATGATGGAATCCCACCCATCATAACAGTCAAAACATAGGGAATCCCAAACCCCAGCAAATGGCCCATCAATTCTTGTATCCAATCCCAGCAAAAGGCAGCACTTGTCTCGTTTAAAGCAACCCGATCCCAATTTGACCAACATCAATTCCGAAGACCTGCTTTTAAGGCTTTTGATACCAGTGGCCAGCAACAATAGCAAAACGATATATGTAGAAAAGCAAAGAGCAAATACAATAATAGCCTTGCCTTTCATGCCATTAAAGATAGAGAGCCTAAAGACAGCTTCTTCCATCCTCTCTCCACTGGAAAGCAAAAGTTGGGAGAAGGTGACAGTGTAAGAACACATGTAGCACAATCTAAATCAGCAGGAACTAACTCAAACGTCATCAACACATGTCAAAATGTTACAAATCAAAGCAAATCCGCCAGTGCCCTCATACAGTTCAAACATGCAATGCTACTTTTGGAAGGGAAAAGGAAAAGGGCTCGGCTCAGCCAACATAAGGTGGGGTAAACACATGATGCCTGGCGCCCAGAAAGAAAGAAAGAAAGAAAGGGAAAGGAAAGAAGAAGAAAAAAGCACCCGTGACCACCACCACTAGTGAGACTGACTATTCCATAAAAAGTCGCAGAAAGCAGGAGATACTTGCATCCAAAGGAAAAGTGGTCCGGGTCCGGGTTTCTAACAATAACAAGATTGGTTCTAGCAACCAGGCAGGGGCATTAAGCATTCATATTCACAGACTTGTCCATCGCCAGGAATATTCAACTCCACAAGTTCTTAATTCACAGAATGGAAAAGCAGACGGAAAGAGTGAGCTAATTCTCGCTTAATTAGCACAACTTTGAATATAAGAACAGTAGAATCCGAGTAACTATCTAATTGGAACCCACCATCCCTTTCTTCCCAGAACAGATTTTAGCTTGTACGAGAAAAAAGAAAGAGAAAAGGCGATCAAAAGTTGAAAAGAAAGCGGGCAAGCGTAAGAGATACAATATATCAATAGAATTCGAGGAAAAACCAATTCTACTTTACAAGTATAACAATTAAATATTATATATTCACCGGCCACAAGGTCATATGATTAGCTGGATAGGTAAACGAATCACCCTTACAATAGAAAAGATCTCAAACAGTCTGCTAGGGTTCAAACAATTACATGTCACAAATTAGCTGCAAGACCCAGGTTTCAGTTAAAACAACCAAGCCGATGATCGGCATATTTATGTACTCTGGACATCACCGGGTATAGAAGTCTGAACTCTGATTATTGACAACCATGATACGGTAAGACAACAAGAACATCGTCTCCTACATAAACAAGTAGACAATGAATTGTAACACCAATCTGCCGGAAGAATGACGAGTCAAACCTTGCACAATTTAACAATTCAATTTCAACTGCCATTAATGGCATAAAACGTGAGTTGGGGCATAACCGAATAAGAGATAATAATAGAAGAACAAAATACATCCAGGTGAGATGATCGTGTGCTTGCACGGGGGCAATGTAAGACAAATATCATGAGACACCACCACCCTGTGACCACTTTCTGAAAGTGCAAGCCACTAGACTCTTCCCGGACAGAATACCCAATCGGGACTTAAATGACAAAGATCGTGACGGTCCACTGCTTGATGAGGCAATTCCAGAAGTAGATGCAGCAGCTGTTTGGGTAAACATAGGAGGAAACTCGACCGCGTTATCGGGCACGCCACCATCACTTGCACTGGCATCAACGTGTTCTTGCTCTCCGCCATCTATATTCACTGCCAAAGATCCTCTGCTTGCTTTCAACCAATCTGCGATATCACAAGTAACATTCCTGCACTTCTTAACTTTAACCTTCACCAAACTGGGGCATCCACTGGCCAACGCCTCCATACCCTCATTTGAAACAGGGCAACTTTTAATACACAATTTCTTCAACGCAATGCATTTCCCAGCAATACACGAAATCTCCGCATCCCCGACCGTATCACTCCCACACAATGCTAACCTCTCCAGATTCAGGCAATTTGATGCCAGCAAATCCAAACTTAACTTTGTAGGGTTCACACCTATAAGAACAAGCTCCTGAAGGTTTGGGCAGTGCTTTGCCACTGCGCTCAAACCCTCATCGCCGAAACGATTCGCCTTGCATCCATCTATGTGAAGCTTCCTCAACAGCTTACATCTCTCAGCTACTGCCACAAGCCCAAAATTCGTGCACTCAACAGTTTTCACCAGGTGCAGGATCTCTAGATTTGGAAAATTTGAAAGAGATGACAACCCCACATCTCCAACTTGAATCTTCTCTAAGTGGACCTCCACCACACCAGTCACCCGATCCGACATCAACTGCAGCAACCTATCCCAATCGCCAGAGCACCTGAACAGCCTCAAAGTCCTCAAATTCCTCGAGCCGATAATAAGAGGCCCAAAACACTGACCATTGTACAGCTCCTTGAGGCAAATCGTCTTGAGTGAAGATGCGGCAGACCCCGGCCCGATTGGCTCGGCAGCAGCCCCATCTGTCAATCCCCTCAGACGCTTAACAGAGAGCTCCTCCAGCGACGAGCAGTTATCCAGCACCGCGTTCATCCCTTTGGTGCCAAAAGTGCACGATCCGCAGGAAAGTTTCCGCAGCACCCTGCAGTTTTTCGCAAAGTCGGCCATCCCGGCGTCCGTGATCTCCCGGCAGCCGCGGAGCTTGAGCCGCATGAGGTTCCTGCACTTGACAGAGATCAGGACGAGCGCCTCGTCCCCGATGGAGGTCAACCTCCGTTCGCACCTCAGCGCGAGCTTCGTCACGGAGTCGAACCTCGCAAAGATGGACGGTATGTGGGGGAGCAGATCCAACTGTGCTTTGAGGGATAGGCGGTGACGAGACTGCCCCTCGACGAGGAGCCAGCGTCGGGAGACCTCGGAACATCGCTTGCGGTCTCCAGTCCCGAGGAACTGGAAAACCAAGGCGAGGCACTCATCAGGGATGTCCGAGATGTAGTCTGGGGGGGTGGAGGGGTCGCCAGTTGCTATTCGGGACGGATCGGGGTTAGTTCTAGATACCGGAGGGGCGTCATCGACTAGGAAGTGGGTGGGTGATGATTTAGGCCGGAGGAGGGTGAGGGAGGCGGCGGCGGCGGAGGAGGGGTGGCGGCGGTGTTGGTGGTTTGGGGTGGAGGTTGACTGGCCCATCGGAGGTGGCTGGGGGTTAGTTACGGGAGCCTCGGGAAGAACGCCGGAGGGTGGGTTTGGGAAGTAGGGGCGTGGGGAAGAAGAGTCCAAGTCGTGGCGTGGGTGTGTGGGTGTGGGTAACGACGGACGTGAAATGGGGATTTCATTTGGACTTTCTACAGTTTTTTTTATCACCGGACCGGACCGGGGACCCTCTCCTTCCTCCTCCGCTTTCTTTCAGCATCTTTATTTGATTCTATTTATTGGGGTTTGTCAATAGTCTTCCTTTTCATCTCCTACACACACTTTTTTGACCGCCATAATTTACACACGCTTTGTCCGATTGTTCAAACCTGTCGGGCCATTCTAAAATGGGCCTTGAATCAAGCCCAACGTGTCACGAGGGCTTTACCCTGACTCCCATCGCGTCAAGAGAGTTCCACTTCCCTCTTTTGCTCTTCTACTTACTTCTCTTTACTAAGATGATACTTGAATGCTATAATACATCATGTCCTAATGTAAACAAGTAACTATTCTCCGAGAGCACGAAAGCATCATCCCAAGTGCACAAAAGACAAAAACCCTGCAACCTCGAATTCCCAGTCCAACCTCAAAGATTTTTTTGTTTATATAAAACAAGAAGGAATCAGTCATTTCCTCCGGAGCCCACCGAAGAAAGTGTCCACTTCCCATCCCTCCAACAATGCCGGAAACATCATAGTATACTTGTACCTCTGCCCTGTCCTTACCTTCCTCCTTGTCTTAACAGGTGGGGTCTGGGTGATTGATATGGCCTGCCCTGCCTCCGTAGTCGATTCACTCTACTGCTCCGAGGAACACTGAGTTGGAGATATTGGTGGCCGTGAAAGAGAAGGGGTTAAGGAGTGAACTCTTGGTTCATGGGTCGTCAACTTGGGACAAGACGTTCGGGATCTTTCCTGGGACGAGGGTGAGCTGGAATCTCTTCTGTCCAAGGAGGAGTGTCGCATGAAGGTTCGGCCCCACGGCTGCTTCGCGAGAGCGAGAGCTACCGCCGTGGATTGGATGCTGAGGGCGCATTCATTCTACGGCTTCTCCTCTCTTACCGCCTTGCTCGCCGTCGACTTCCTTGATCGGTTCCTGTCTGAGTTTCACCGCCAGGGAGGGGAGGACGGCGTGGGTACGGAGGAGCCATGGCTGCAGCCATGGATGCCCCAGCTCACTGGGGTCGCCTGCCTCTCGCTCGCGGCAAAGGTGGAGGAGACCCAAGTCCCCCTCCTCCTAGATCTCCAGGTACTTTATCCTCTTTTCTGTCCAAAATTCTCGAACCTTTCGCTGCTCATTCCACTGGGTGGCTTACCGTTCCCTGCTCTTCTGTGGCTCCTCTTCCTGTTAGGTAGAGGAGAGCAGATATGTGTTCGAGGCCAAGACTGTTCAGAAGATGGAGCTTCTTGTTCTGTCCATGCTCCAGTGGCGGATGAACCCAGAGACGTCCCTCTCTTTCGTCGATTACTTCGCACGAAGGCTTGGGCTGAAGGGACAGCTCTTCCGCGAGTTCGTCCGAAGGTCTGAGCTCGTGATACTGAATATTATCCCGGGTATGTAGAACGTGTACACAATGAGCCCGCATTGGTCATCCTTCCATATTTCTTCAAAAAAATGTAGTCTAATGTGAATTGCTATGGGCAGATCCGAGGTTCTCGTGTTACCGGCCTTCGGTAATGGCCGCAGCTGTGATGCTACAGATCATGGATTCGTTCGACCATTGTACTAAATCCCAGTACCAGGACCAGCTGTTGTGCATTCTTCCTGGAACCGGAACGGTCAGGCAATCGATATCCCACCATCGTTACGCGATTCCGACTCACCTGGATTCTGACTAACTGTTTTTCTTTGACATTCTTGCTCACATGCAGGACGTTTTGGACGGGTGTTGCAATCTCGTGACGGAATCAGCGGCGAAAACTCAGATGCTCAGGCATCGTCAGTACGCCAACAAGAGGAAGTTTGGAGCCGTGCTGGTAGGACGAAGCAGCCTCGGGAGTCCGAGTGGGGTCATCAATGGGTGCTTTAGCTGCTCATCGGACTCGGAATGCAGCTCGGAACTGACAACGGGATCCTTCTCGCCGTCCCCGGGGCCTCCTCCCAAGAAGGGCCGCTTTGGAGATCCCCCAAAGGCGTGATCTCAATTTGAATAAATGAAGATTAAAACTAAATTACTCATTACTTTAACTGCGATAAATAGCCTCCCGAGTCTAAGTTCTACACTTTGGAAGAAAAAAAAAATAGAGATATAATCATGCTGCTAATCTCGTCGTTACTTAAAGCTGTCCATGCTTCTTGGTGGATGATTAATGAACAAATGGTTATTCGTCGGAGATATATGGATGGACGGCGAGATTTGACCGCCGGATGACGATGAACAACGGACACTTGCGACTAAAAATCATTGTAATGAAATATTTCCCGCGTCGAACGGTTAATAGTAGCTAGCACAAAGGCAGGCAAATGCTTAACTTAAAAACGTGTGATTTTTTCTAATATTTCCATACCTGAAATAGTAAATGCGAGGGTGAACCCAGCAAAAAAGGACGACATCATCCACTCCACCAATAGGCCAGAGAACATACCATGCCATGTGCCATGATTGGGAGGGATGCGTTTTTCAAAAATCAAAGGCAAAGAACAAGACAGGGGAGACCGGGGGGAGGGGGGGTGGGGGGGCCGGAAGAAGGGTGGAGTGGCGGGGACAAAAGACAATGATGGTAAGTAAACATCATGCTTGTCTTGTCATTGCCCCTCCCTTCGGTGTAAAAAGGGCAAAGTTTTGACAAATCTTTTATTATCATGACACGAAGTAGAATATTGTTCGAGATTTGAAAATGTTTTTTTTATTTCCCTCGAAAAAGAAAATAATAATAAAACAGTCCCCTTGAGCTGAGCCCAAAGGGTATTATTTTACTATGTCCATCGAGATTTGTGAAGAGGAATCGTATATATTATGAAATTTAATAGTTAAGAGACTCATTGTCAATCCTTGAAACGAGCCAAGGAAAATAAAAATATATAAGAGAAATAAAGAACGAGTGTTAGGAGGAGGAGGAACACATGGCCTTTCCTTTTATTTGCCCAGTGCTTTTCTTTTTTTTTTTGTTCTTTTCCCTTTTGACCCGCGATGATGGTCCGAATTGGGGAAAGATTCATTTGCTTGGGATCGTCACTAAAATTTAATGGCTGCACAATACGTAAGAATGGATTTCATTTCAGGAGAAGTACGCATTTTCGGACCAGGTATTAACGAGTTCTAGTACGAGGTCGAGTGTCGACGGGGCTCTCGCCGGAATTCTCCTTCCTGCTAATGGATGATCAGATCGGGTGTGGTTGGAAAATATTACAAACGAAGGTTCCGTAGTTACCATCTGACACAAGTGGCCGTCTCATCTGGAATTGGTTAGGGTCTTATGTGGGCCGGGCCTCACTTTCCCTGTAGAACAAGGATCTTAGTTTCTGATTCACTTCTAATCGAACCAGATTTCTTACCAGACATCAAATGATATGCCAAACAAGTTCCGACAGCCGCGGAATAGGGTAATCTTTTTTTCTTTGTCAGTTTTTAGAGGGAGATTTTGGATTAAGATGCTTGTTGGTCCAAGGATGGGCTATTTTAAAGGTGAGCTTGATTTCCAAGAGTATGCTGGTCAGGCAATATCACGATGAATGCGACAGAATTGTATCGTCCCCCTTTGATTATTCCATCCAACACTAATTGTCACATTTATTGATAAAGCAGGAGTTTTGTTCCTTAATGACGTCATTTGACGAAATATTTCGCTAAATGACGCATAAGTTTCCAAATTCGCGTACTAACCCATCAAAATCGGTCGTTGTAAGGCCGACTTCGGTCTTGGCGAACGGAAGTCGGCCTTACAAAGGCCGACTTCCTGAATTTTTTTTTTTTTGCTTTTGAATTAAAAAAAAATGCCTAAGTGAGGGGAAGTCGGCCTTACATGAGTGAGGAAGTCGGCCTTTGTAAGGCCGACTTTAGGGTGGTCTGTGCAAAGTCGACCTTACAAAGGCCGACTTCCTTCATGCAGCGTCCCAGACTTCGTTTGCTAAAATTTTTTCTAAGTGTGGTGAAGTCGGTCTTTGTAAGGCCGACTTTCTTAATGACCGAAGTGGCTTTTGTAAGGGCGACTTTGATGAGTTAGTTCGCGAATTTGGAAACTTAATGTGTCATTTGACGAAATATTAAGGAACAAAACTCGATAAAGCAGGGGTCGATTTCAAACGTTATAGAAATCCCAAGGGGGGGATAAACGTGTCCTTCCTTGTGCTCTCTTCACTGGTGGAAGAGAGCTCGACCCGGGGTTTGAATTCACAGACGGCGGTTTACTCAGTCAAATCGCCGGTTTGGGCCCATTCCTATATCCATCCATCCATGTGCTGAATGAACTCCTGTTTCATCTTTTTTGAACGACCGGGAAAAAAACACTCTAATCTGATAAAGTGCGGTGGTTGAAGCCGGACGACGTCGTACGCACGATGTAGGTCTATCTCGGATTGGAACGTGGGGGAGGGACAAGGAGAAGATAAATAATAAAGGTGTCGTTCACAAGATTAATTATTCGGAAAGGATAAATAAAAATTTCAATGCATCCGGACCTGAAAGGAAAAGGTGACGGGACAACCTGGGAGATTCCATCCCGGGCTGCCCCCCGGTTTGAGATCAGGCTAGTAGGGGGGAGAAGTAAATCTTTTACATTGAATTCACGTCGGCAAACTTTGCTCTGTGTAAAAAGGAAAATTTTATTAGGAAGATGATGTGGTTTGGTTGGGTCACAAAACAATCAAAATCATACAGAATAGGTGATTGTATCCGACAGATCTTCGTTCGTTCTTTCGGCTCATCTGGACGACGGACCACACCCCAGAAGGACAGCGCAGGCCCACACGGACAGGAGGACAGGGTGAGGGTGGAGAGCTGGTGGTGTCCAGGCTGGCCTCGGAGTCCGAGGAGCCGGCATTCAACGCCGACATTCCACCACATAAACACACACACAATACTTTGTTCGACTCCCGAAACCCTAAAACGTTTAGCCAACGTTTGGGATGGGTTTGTCATAGTAGTAGTCAACCGGCAGTGGGCCGATTCTTCGGTCAGATTAGGATTTTAGAACGGATTAACACTGAACTCATTTTTTTGCTTATCAAAGGAAACACGGGTCCGCGTTCCAAACCCCGCCCCGATTGATTTTTTGTTTTTTGGTTTGTTTACGGTAACGCCACTCCAAAATACGTTGCACGTAACTATCATTTTACAAACCGACACGCGTCCTAACCGCCTCTTCCCCCGTCATCTCCCTCCAACGGCCTTCCTCCCCCCGGTTTCCCTTCCACTATAAAAACTCCTCCGTCACTTCCTGCTGACCGCTAGATAAGTTAATCATCCCCCAGTCATTTCCTAATGTCCTCGTCGAAGGAGAGGAAGGACCCCCCCTCCGCCAAGCGGATCAAGGGCCCGTGGAGTATCGACGAGGATGAAGCCCTCCAGCGACTCGTACTCTCCCACGGCCCCCGTAACTGGTCCCTCATCTCCAAGTCCATTCCCGGCCGCAGCGGCAAGTCCTGCCGCCTCAGGTGGTGTAACCAGCTCTCTCCCCGGGTTGAGCACCGCCCCTTCACCCCCGAGGAGGACGATGCCATCGTCCGCTCCCACACCAGACTCGGCAACAGCTGGGCCGCCATCGCCCGGCTTTTGAACGGCCGGACCGACAACGCTGTCAAGAACCATTGGAA
This sequence comes from Melastoma candidum, assembly GCA_023653495.1. NCBI lineage: Eukaryota > Viridiplantae > Streptophyta > Magnoliopsida > Myrtales > Melastomataceae > Melastoma > Melastoma candidum. The sequence continues at coordinate 10,478,758 of CM042880.1, read as the reverse complement.
TTCCACCCTCAAGCGGAGGTACTCACAGCTCGCGCATGACCCCGGGATTGCTGAGGGGATCCAGCCGCTGAAGCGGTCGGCCAGCGTCGGCCCTGGGAGGTCCTCCTCCAATCTGTTCCTTGGACATAGCAGCCTGTCCGTGTCTGACTTCGCATCGAGGGCAGATCCCTCTACTTGTCTCAGCCTGGCTCTGCCCGGATCAGGGGACCGTGAAACCCAGGGCTCGACCCCGGGTCCTTTACAACAGGCGGAAGTTCCTCAGGCCTTAGAGACTGTCAAGGGGACGTTGGAGAAGCATTTCTTGAGCGCGGAGTTCATGGGGTTCATGAAGGAGATGATTAGGAAAGAGGTGTGGAGTTACATGTCAGACATGGAGCAAGGAGGGGTTGGTTCGCAGCTGCAGGGCGAGGCCGCCATCGGCAAGGCCGCCGCGGTCAAATGTATCGGAATTCGCAAGATCAACTAGGGAAGACGGTCACTACAACCGAATTTATTGCGTCGGTTCTTTAAAATGTGAACCGATTTTGTTTAAGCGACTCTAATCGGGTTGGTTATGGTTAGTACTTATTCATCATTTTGATTCGACAAACATTATCAGGTGAACACAAGCACACCCGGGTTGTAATGCTAAATAATCAAAATAATAGGCGTAGCTCGCAGTTCCAAGAACCACGAGCAAAAATACACACAACGTACCATCTCCTATTTACATTCCACAGACTTGACGGCGTTAGCGGCTACGTCAATGGCCATGGTGCAGTTCATCTCGGTCGACTTCTTCTTCTTGAACATGAGCATCAGTGTCACCTTCCCGTTCATCTGCGCCTGGCTCCCCAACGTGATCACCCCATTCTTAAGTTCGTCAGCGAGGCCAGCCGTGGCGCCTGACAGGGCACTCGAACTCAACAAGACCTGTGTGTCAATCTTCTTGGTGGACTTGAATCCGACTTTGCCCTTGAAGACGTTCACCCGGCTCAGGACCACTCCCCCGTAGGTGAAGTCCACGATGGTCGCGTCATACTTGTAAGGCCCGAAGTTGGTGTTCTTGATCCTGATCGGGGCGACAAACGTCATGTCGAAGGACGGGGATGACTGATCGGTAGTCAGGGTCTGGATCTCGAGGTCCCCAACCCGGAACTTTGGGGCCTTGACCTTCATCACCACGAGCGCAAACACGAGGATGACCATAACCTGGAAGACGGTGAAGGCCGCGATGTAGACCGCCCACTTCATCCTCTTCCTGCGCCTCTCTTCCTCCGTGGTGGACCGCAGCGACTCCTGGTCCGACTTGTGGAAGCCGTTGGTCGAGGACGCAGGGGGGTAAATCGCTTGCTCGTCGTGCTCCGCCATGTCCTTGGGCAACTCTTCTGTATTACAAGATTAGATCTTAAAATGGGGATGTTTTGACTGAATACGATGATATGCAGATGAATGTATGTTGTTTTTATATGTTGTGAAGCCGCGTGGCGTGTGCGATGTCTTTTGGGATGTTGGACTTTCTAGATAGACGGCCTTTTGTTGAATTTGTAGGAAACCAGAGGACGCGTTCTTTTTGGACACGAATGATCAGAAGCTTCGAACCCTTGGACAAAGGGGAATCCACGGGCATTTCAAATGGGCCCATATTTGCCGAGTTTGGCCCAACTAATATTCGCGCCATGTCTGAAAAAAGAAAGCGTTTCTCCATTCGAATACACGATAGTCTCGTAGAAGAATTCAGCTATACGATACAATCTCGTAGAAGAATACAGCTATAAGAGCTTAATAGAATAATCTCGACGAAGACACGAAACAATCTAGCGAATGATGGATGAATACCATGTCATCACGCATTAATACTTCTTAATGAATTGAAGATGAACATAAACAAACTAATTGGTTTAGTATTTTCCCGGAGGATCAGGAGTATGATGCTTGGGGGCGTACGTCCGATAAGCAAACCGGTGATCGAGAGTTCTCAGTGTCCTTCGCCGGGGGGACTTGGTCCTCCGGAATTGGTGAACATGGGTGGAAAAGAATGGCCTTTTCCGCCGGGACTAGGACCTCCACTATTAATTGCTCCGACGACCGAGGCCGCCACCTCCGATCCGTCCGTGGCATCCTTAGATTTAGGGATGCTGATCGGGCGACCGGAAGACCCGGTGAACAACAGGAAGGCGAGCAGAACGATAAGGACAGTGCGAGCCTTTTGCGCCATCGACGTCGAAAATGGCGAGCTCAAACAAGACGATAAAAGGGAATGATTATACTTTGTGTGGGTTTAGCTCCTAATGTTGGAGTGTGCCGCGGTTGGTGAATTCATGCTTCGACATTCGCATAGTATTTATACAGGGGGGAGGGGAGCGCGGGGGGGGGGAGTTATTCTTCGTGCATGCACTGGGCATGCAAAAGGGGAAGTGATGAAATACGATTTTGTGTCTGACCAGGGGTTTTCCGAAAAGGACGTAAGTGAAGCCTCGATTGCCCTAACACTGTTTGGTTAGAACATGGTGGGTGGTAGGCGAAGAGGAATTGAAGCTAAGCCCAGTTGCGTTAGGCTTTGGTGGCGGCGCCGGCTCTCATTAGAAGAGGAAGCATCGAGGAACGTTCACGTTGGCTCCTAGGGCTCTTAAAAGTCAGAATGGACCGACTAAAGTTGCGTCACTTCCCTTATCGAGGACGGCCTTTGTATTAGGGAAGCCTCCCCTCGTTGCAAAATGAATTTGGACTAAATTTTATTTCACGCCCAGCCATACAAATTTTAAATGGTTTGAAATTTCCACTGTCCATTACAAAAAATATATATTTTTAATGGAAATAGTAGTTCACGTGGAGGGACACAGTATAAAGTGAAATTCCGAGTCAAACTCACGGAAGAATTTCTTCTTACTTTTTTTTTTAAAATTCACTCTATAAATTTTACGTTGAAGATATAAAGTTGGTCCAAAAGAGGATCACGCAGTAAATTATTACCAACACCGAATGAAAAGGTTCCGGGGACGGATCCACGACAGCTTCTAGGAACTCCAGAACACCTGTTGCCCAAAAAAGTGGTGCAAATTGCCTACACTGATCTCTAAGCCATGTCAAATAAAAGGGTAAAAGTTCGTCCGCGGTGGGGATCTTTCTTTTTGAACAGGGAAAAAGGGTGGTCTCGGCTGCTACGGGAGGATTGATTGGTGCTGTCGAGCCTACTCTTCCTTAGCGGCCCCCTCTCCATGCTGCAGAACTCTTCTGTTAGATAGCTCCTGCGTGGCAGACCTGCTGCTCGTCCTCACGTGCATGCTTAAGACCTCCTCTATGATTTTCTAGAAGATGGACCGGTCATAGCGGGCCGAAGGTCCAATGGATCTTATTGGCTCGTGACATTCTCTCCCACCTTACTCTGGCAATGCCCTCATCACTTCATCTTGTCGTGGTATTTCATTATCAGTCCTTCAAAGGCTTATGCTAGTTCCCAACTTGTTTCGCTCTCTGGGAGTCCTTTTCACTTGATGAGACACTTTGTGCACGTCGTTTTCACCTCTTCTCGGATGATTATGTGATCCTTCACTTTCTTTATCACATTTTTGTAAGAATTCTTCACTCCTATTGGTGCCCATGTTGAATTCATCCGCGTCGGTTCTTCCAAATCCATGCAGTAGGGTTTGAGCATGCTCACATGGAAAGTCGGGTGGAATTTTAGTTTTGGTGATAGCTTTATCTTGTAGGCATCCCTTCCCACTCGTTTGAGCACTAGAAACGACCCCTCGTACTTCCGCATTAAACCATTGCAAATTGTCCCCTTTGTCCGTTGTAGTAGGTGCAATCAAAGAAGTACTAAATCTCTAACATGAAATTTGAGTGGTATCCTCTTCTTGTCGGTGAACTTCTTCATGCGTCTGGACGCTCTATTCGAGTTCGATATAGTCAGATCGAACTGTTCTTACCTTTCACGTGCGTAATGAAATGGCACCGGACTTGCTCCTTATAGCCTGCTAATGCCATCATTGCGGTGGTAGGTTGGAACCCCATTACGATCTCGAATGAGCTTTTTATGGTAGACTCGCTCTTTTGGATCGAGAAAGGCCTGCTACTGGCTCACTGTTTTGGATTTGCAAGAACGCATCAGTAACTGGCCTTCCTCCTACACGAGGACTCCATCAATCGCAAAATTGCTTGCGTCCATTTGTACGATTTCTTGAAATTCTGTAGGGCAAGGACATGCTCCTCCGTGATGGCTCTCTTCAGCTTTCCGAATGATTCCTGGCACTTCGAACTCAATTCCCATGTTAAGTTCTCACTGGCCAACCTAATAAATGATAATAAATTCGTAGCCTTTGTCGGGGCCTCCTACTCCATATTGATTTGATCTTCCCTTCATCCATCATGATCTTTCTTGTCTTATCATATGTTGTAGGAATGCCACTTTTTCTTAGGTAAATGCTTATTTCTCCAACTTCATTTATATTTGGTTCTCCATCAATATTGAGAAAACCATTCGTTGGTGCTCCAAGTGGTTGTCCAAGGTACGACTATAAATCATGATGTCGTCCAAGTATACTATCAAGAACCAGTAGATGAAGGGTGCCAACACTCGGATCATCAACGTGGCAAATGTCGATGGCGAGTTCATTAGTCCGAAGGGCATGACTAGAAATTCGAAGTACGCATTGTTCTTCCGCCTGAAATTGTCCTGGAGCTCTCTCTCTACACGGGGCTTTTAATGGTCGGATAGTTACTTCAGTTTGCTTCTCAACTCTTCTAACTCTGACATTCGGTAGGTGGGGACAAGTACTTTAAGACAACCTAGTGATAGAAATGGGACTTTGAAGCTTTGAGCAACAAATGTCCTTTAGCTCCGGCCGAGAAATTTGAGAGATCTACGTTACGTAATTAAATTCATATGAGCATTAAAGAAAACTAATTATGTATCATATACGTTGAAAGCAAATATAAAAAAATAATAATTTCACCTAAAATTCGAACTTTTAAATAATTAACTTCCCTTTAAGAATATCGCCCGTGATTAATCTCCTCCTTTTTAGTGTAACTTCTCTTCTTTATTTAAAATTTTTTTCTCCCATCATCAAGTAATGAATTTAAGAATTGGGAAGTTGAGACGTCCCGTTTGGGGAGGGAGGGAGGGGGGGGGGGGGGGGGATAGGTTTATGAATTGACGATTTTGTCCTGTCGCACTCTCCTTTTGAATACCAACCTTATCTTCAATCCCTTCTCCCGCCGATCAGTTCCTGAGAATGACAGGCTTAGCCACCCGAGTGTCGCTGCAGCCGTTCTCGAACGAGTGAATAGACTCATCGTAGTTGTAATAGGGTCAAAAGAGAGTGGGCGCCGAGGAGGAAGCGTAAAAAATAACCCTGTGAGGAGGGAGGAACATGGCCTGGTTGGGGAAGCAAGAGGTAGAGGAAGAGAAGAACCTTTAGCATTTATTACTTGGTGGTTGGGACTTGGGACCTCCATCTTTGAAACGGAAGTGTGGGACTAACCTACAAATATTTATTTAAGACGGTCAATCGTTGTCAAAGTCAAAAATTAATTAATTAAATTAATAGATTCTTTTTTAGCTACGAAAGTGGTGTTGGCCACCGGCATCCATTGGCCGGATGATCGATTGGCTTGATGCCGGTCAATGCCAGTGGTCAACACCAATTACTGATGATATCAAAGTGGCTCGATTGCATGTGACATACGATAGTTCTTTAGAAGTGGCATGCATTTTTTTACACAATTTTTATCATAACACATTGTGATGTGCATAATTTCACCAAAGTGGGCTGTGCATAGTAACACGTGATCGCGAGTGGGAATTCTTTGACTATGGATCAGAGTAGACTCATATGAGGTAAGTGTATGTGCAGTCTAAGCTAAGTGCTTACAAGATTGATTTTCCATAAAATTATGTTGTGTCTAGCATCTTCACCTCTTTATCTTCCGAGTTCGAAATGATAAACACAGCTTTTAATACTCAATGTTATGTCTCGCATCTTCATACTACTTTGTATGAAAATTAGTATTTCATCACTATTATAGGTGATTTCTCTCAGTACAGTTATGCATTTCTCATTATAGAGAAGTCAAATGCTATCGAGAAATTTCAAGGTGTTCAATTTAGAAATTAAAAATTAGTTGGAGATAATGATTAAGATTGTGAGATTGAATTAGGTGACGAGTACTATAACAGATGTATAGGCTCTGGAGAACAAATGGAGTCATTTGCCAAAAATTTACAGTAATGTCGTATTATACCGCAATATATAAGGCATTATACTCTTGAGCAGAATGACGTGATACAACTAAGGAACCGAAACTTGATGGATATGTTATGGAGTATGATGTATAAGCGCAGCTTGCCTAGTTATCTATGAGGTGAGACATTTAAGACAATTTTGTACATTCTCGAACAATTGTGCAGCTTGCCTAGTTATCTATGAGGTGAGATACTTAAGTCTGTAAAAAAGAACTTCATTTGAGTTGTGGAACAGGAGAAAGCCTAACCTTAAATATTTTCATGTTTGGGGTTGTCCAGAGTTGAGAAGAAGACCGACCCCGAATAATTCGTGCTTTCTTTATTGTACATCTGGAAAGGTCTAAAGGTTATAGATTCTATTATACTCGAAGGGAAATAAAGTAGTTAAGTCTATTATCGTAAAGTTTTTGAAAAATGATATTCCAAATGTGCGGGATCTCCTGCTACCTCATTTGATGATTGAAATTTTGTTGTGATTCCTATACCACATGAGAGAGGAACTACGGTTGTTGTGGACCCCATTGGAAATTTGGATTCATTAGAAGGTTTACATAACAAGATATTGAAGACTATGGTGGGTTATTGAAAATCCTCTGGTTGTCGAAAAATTGTTCCGGTAAGGAGATTAACTGCAGTAAGAAGATTTGCTTTATCTAATGATTACATTATCTTTTTTGGCGAAGACCATGGTGGGTTAGTGAGTGATCCTATAAATTTTGGAGAAGTAGCGAGCGATTCTCGAGACATTAAATGGTTGATTGCTATGAAAGATGAGGTCAAATTTATGGCGTCTAATGAAGTATGAGAGCTCTCTAATAGAGTTTAGGCATTGTGTTAGAATTTTATTTTGATTTTTATTATTTTATTTTATTTTATATAATTCATATTGGGCTATAATTAATTACCGGTTTACATTTTCATAAATCGGCCATGTTACGATATATAAGACAATGTACGATAGCCCGTTCAGGTTTGAGTGATCTTTTATTTGGGCTTTTGTGGTACCTTAGTTTGTTATTGTTGTGGGTTAGATGACATTCAGTGTAGTCCAATATCGATGTGAACTCATAATGAAAGAGTTCGTCATACTTTATATTAACGGGTATTAGATGGCTCTCTCACTTATCCTAAATCTAAGACACGCTTCACCGACAGTCCACAACTCAAGGAGAGGAAGCCATGAGTAACCGACTTTGCCATATGTTGGTTATTCTATATGTATGTTAATGTCAAATACATAACTCTATTTTACGCTTTATTATTCGATTGTGGTGATTCTAAATTGGAAGAAAATTTCCTACGCTTTCCACTTGACTTTTGTCTCGGTTGGTTTGGTATATAATAATCCGAGTTCTCAGAACATTATTAACACATTGCCAATGCCATGGAGCAATCCATGAGGCACAAATTAAAGCAAGAAGCAGTGCAAATTCAAGAGCGTGAGAACGGATGAAAAGTATCATGGAAGAAACATGGTCGTCATCGTCTTCTTCTTCATCATCTTACTACACGGTTGTTGCATCGTCCTTGCTTTTACCCACCGTCGTCCTGTTGTTCATCTCCAAATGCAACAAACAGAGGCGAGGCCTCCCTCCTATTCCTCCCTCTCTCCCAATAATCGGCCACCTCCACCTCATGAAGGAGCCCGTTCACAGGACTTTCGAGGCCCTGTCCTATCGCTACGGCCCCATTCTCTCCCTCTCATTTGGTTCTCTTAACGTGGTGGTCGTATCCAGCCCTTCTGCCGCGGAAGAATGCCTCACGAGGAAGGACGTCATCCTTGCAAACCGGCCTCAGCTCGAAGTAGGCAAGTACATCACCTATGGCTTCACATCACTGATAGCTGCCAATTACGGCCCACACTGGCGGAACCTGAGATGTATCACGACCACAGAAATCCTATCCGTGAGCCGGCTGATCTCGTTTTTGGGCATTAGGCGTGGAGAGGTCCGGCTACTTGTGAAGGGGCTGTACCTGGCTGTTCTGGAAGGGGCATTGCAAGGGTGGAGATGTGGACACGGTTGCAAGACCTGACATTTAACATCATGATGAGGATGATCTCAGGGAAGTGCTATTCTGGGGCAGAGGAAGAGGCAGGCGATAACAGGGAGGCCGAAAATTTGAAGGAATCGATGACAGAGATTGTCGATCTGGAAAAAAGGGCCCACGCATGCGACTTCTTTCCCGGACTCCGTTGGTTGAATCTGCGCCACAAAGGTAGGAGAATGAGAGCACACAATAGAGTAGACCAGATATTTCAGGCTTTGGTTTACAAGCAAAAGAAGGAGAGAGGTACACAGGATGATCACAGGACCATGATCGATGTTATGCTGTCGATGCAAGATTTGGACCCCCAGAAGTACTCGGACAACGTCATCAAGGCCCAAGGGTCAGATCGCGGTATGAGATTGATTCATCCCGAGATTCCAATTGGAGTTTAATTTGGTGGGAATTTTAACTCAACTTTTCATTATAAAATTCAATGCAGACAATGTTGCTCGCCGGAGTGGACACATCCGCCATCACTCTAGAATGGGCCATGTCGCTTCTACTGAATCACCCCCAAGTTATGGACAAGGCAAGGGCCGAGATTGATCGCTCGGTCAGTCGAGATCGCTTGGTCGATGAATCGGACATCAACAACTTACCCTATATCCAGGACATCGTCAAGGAGGCACTCCGCTTATATCCACCAGCCCCGCACTTGGTTCCTCACGAGGCATCCAAAGACTGCACCATCTCCGGATTCCACATCCCTCGAGGATCCATGGTAATTATCAATGCATGGAAACTTCACAGAGATCCCGAGCTCTGGGTTGACCCTTTGGCTTTTAACCCAGAAAGGTACAACGGCATCGGTGATATGGCTTATAAGTTTATTCCCTTTGGGATGGGAAGGAGGAGTTGCCCCGGGGCAGGGCTGACGAATAGACTGGTCCCATTGGTTCTGGCGGCACTGATCCAATGCTTCGAGTGGGAAAGGGTGGGAGAAGAGCCTGTTGATCTGGAGGAAGGCGCGGGACTGACCATGTCAAAGCTTCGCCCCTTGGAGGCGATGTGCAGGGCAAGAGAATGCATGGTCGGGAGCGTCTTAGCGCATTTACTCTAAATCACATACACGTCTCCTCCTGCGAGGCTTTCAATAAAAACAACTCTGATGAATTATCCTTGTACTGCTTGTCCAAAAATTTGGAGTCCCCTTTTGTTGTTGTTTTACTTGTCTCCTGTGTAAATGGCAATCGCTGCTTTGATGGGCATCCGTGAGATTGACTTTTTCCCGTATATTTCGTAACATTTATTTCGTAAATACGAGAATTTTCAAACAGTTTTTGTTGTCTTCTAAATGATGAGCTATTTTGTAAATTGTAATAATAATTTTGCAATTAACCAAATTTATGCATACTAGGGTTTTTCTATGTAATTCATGAAAGTAAAATTTGACAAATCTATAGAAATACGAATTTTATTGTATAGACAGTTTTGGATTCGTAATTACGAAACTAATGCATATACTTTACAAAATAATTGGTTACACTTTACTATATACATGTACTTAAATTTTCTTAAATTAAAAATAAATATTTAGTGATTTACTTTTTTATATGTAGAACAATACTATCATTCCTTTTCTTGGAATTGATAAATTTTGTTAAACTTTACAAAATTTATATTAATTCAGGAATATCATAAGGTGCAACGTTTATTTTTTTAATTTCCAATATATCTGGTATATATTTCTACATGCAATTTGTGATTTCAAAACATACGTTGTGGAATACAAAAATAATCATAGGAACTACTACTTCACAACAATTTCGTACTTGGACACAGAATTCTGAAAGTACAAAATCTTTGACCAGATGCACACATTTTAATTACAATATTTTTATTTGTTTTATTAGAACCGTAATTGGATCTCGTCGCACCAACTGCTCCCTCGAGGCCGTGTTCACTACGTCTCCGTGCGCTATGGAGCTCCTGCTGAGCGGGCCTTTCCCACCTCTCCTTGCGTCAGGTTGAAGCTCCCCTGCTAAACCCACCGACCTCTTTGACCTCTCTCCATAACTAAGGACAAGTTGCATTTATCCGTGAGCTATGAAGCGTCCTCGTGGTAAAGCTAAACGAATTGCTTCTTCTAGTTTCTATGCATCGCTACATTTGTTAGGTGTACCTGCATGGAAATCCCAGCAGGAATCCGAGACGAGGATCCGAGATCTCGAGCGTCGAGGAGCTACGGATAGTGGCGACGTACATCCCTATTCTCTTCCTAATCGGGCCTACTCGAATACTTGACTTTTGTCCTAAATTTTCAAGGGGAGCTGAAGGCGATGCGCGAGAAGCGAAGAAAAAGCCCGAAGAATGAAGGAGCAAGAGGAACCGAGCAAGGCTCGTACGTTCACTATCCAAAAACATAGAAAATATATTTGTTTTACTTTGGAAACGTTATAGCAGCCTACCCCAATTTAATTTTAAATAAGTCGAAAAAAAATCGGTCCAAATTCGAGAATTTTGATTTATTAAGTTCTTGCATATGTAGTAACAATTAGCGTCGAAAACTATTCGTTTTGCAGGCCTTGGACCCATCCAAGCATTGGACTCGAAATCGTGTCTAAGTGATAAGAGCGATCATCCCAGCAACAATCACAAAAAAGTAAGCACATATGCGCCCCTAATCTTACAATACAAGAGTCCAGAAAAAGATTCGGGAAGCCTGCACTTTCCTGATCTTACAATAACAGACAACTACCCATTTTTTAAGGTATGACATATTCGTGCGTAGATTGTAATATAACGTGTAACCAAGAATAACGCGTTGACATCTGCGGAGGGATCTTAATATCGGGATGAGTTAATATTAAACGCGCTCGTTTATCTCGGTCTCATTATTTTAAGTGGTTTACGCCAACTTGTCTTTTATAAAAGCATGGGGATAGAGTAATATTAAACGCACTCGTTTATCTCGGTCTCATTATTTTAAGTGGTTTACGCCAACTTGTCTTTTATAAAGGCATGGGGATAGAGTAAAAAACAGAGGTGAGTGTCATCCATGGACGAAACCCGGTGGCTGTCGTCGTTGTCGTCTTACCACGTTGTTGTTGCATCGACCCTTCTCTCCCTCATCTTCATCCCGATCTTCATCTCCAAACGGAACAAACAGAGGCAAGGTCTCCCCCCGGCACCTCCCTCCCTTCCCGTGATCGGCCACCTCCACCTCATCAAGGAGCCTCTCCACAGGACTCTTGAGGCCCTGTCCTATCGCTATGGCCCCGTCCTCTCCCTCTCCTTTGGTTCTCGTAACGTGGTGGTCATATCTGACCCTTGTGCCTTGGAGGAATGCTTCACAAAAAATGACGTCATCCTTGCCAACCGACCTCGCCTCGAAGCTGGCAAGGACATCTCCTATGGGTTCACAGCGCTGGGAGCTGCCAATTATGGTGAGCACTGGCGGAACCTTAGACGCATCGCGACCACGGAAATCCTATCCGCGAGCCGGCTGGACTTCCTTCTAGGTGTCAGGAGTGAGGAGGTCCAGTTACTTGTGAAGGCACTGTACCAGGTTGTTTCGGACAGGAGCATCATGAGGGTGGAGATGCGGAAGCGATTGCAAGAACTAACATTCAACGTCATGATGAGGACGATCTCAGGGAAGCGCTATTTTGGGACATTGGAAGAAGCAGCTGATAGCAGGGAGGCCGGAACGTTCAAGGAAGCGATGAGGGAGATTCTGGACCTGGGAGGAACTGCTGACGTGTCCGACTTCTTGCCTGCACTCCGTTGGTTGGATCTGGGCCGCAAGGATAAGAGAATGCGAGCACACAAGAAAGCAGACAGTATTTTCCAGGGCTTGGTGGACGAGCATAGAGGTACACAGGGTGAGTACAGGACCATGATTGATGTTATGTTGTCGATGCAAGACTCGAATCCCGAGAAGTACTCAGACGACATCATCAAGGGGCAGATCTCGGTATGAGATCTCTTCGTAGTGAGGTTCCAAACAATCTTTACTTTTGTGGGAATCTTTAACTCAACATTTCTTACAAAAATTTGATGTAGACAATGTTGTTCGCCGGAGTGGATACATCCGCCATCACCTTAGAATGGTCCATGTCGCTTTTGCTGAATCACCCAGGAGTCATGGACAAGGCTAGGGCCGAGATTGACCACCTGATCGGTCGTGATCGTTTGGTTGAGGAATCGGACATCAACAAGTTACCCTATATCCAGTCCATCGTCAAGGAGACGCTGCGTTTATATCCCCCAGTCCCTGTCCTGATTCCTCACGAGGCATCCGAAGACTGCACCGTCTCTGGATTACACATACCTCAAGGATCCATGGTAATGATCAACGCATGGAAAGTTCACAGAGATCCCCAGCTCTGGGTTGACCCATTGGCCTTTAAGCCAGAAAGGCACAACGACATCGGTGATATGGCTTATAAGTTTATTCCCTTTGGGATGGGAAGGAGGAGTTGCCCCGGGGCAGGTCTGGCGAATAGACTGGTCCCATTGTCTCTGGCAGCGCTGATCCAATGCTTCGAGTGGGAAAGGGTTGGAGGAGAGCCTGTCAGTTTGGAGGAAGGTTCGGGACTGACCATTCCAAAGCTTCGCCCCTTGGAGGTGATGTGCAGGGCAAGAGAATGCATGATCGATGGCGTCTTGGCGCAGCTACTCTAAATCCCACGCTCATCTTCTGGTGCAAGTTTCTTAATGGACAACACACCTTTCGTTCTCTTGCTTATCTTCTGCGTAAAGAGCCATCGCTGCGTTTGATGTCTCCATTAGAAATAAACATTTCGAATCCTACTCTCCTCTATGATGCATAATTCCATTCCAATAAATTCCGGACAGATCAACTCCTTCATTGGTAATAATTAACGAAAGAGAGGAACTTTGTTTATACATAAACAGACGACAGACGTGAAGATTCGGGATTAAATTATTGGAACACGGGATTAGTTATAACAATAATTATTATTATTATATGTGCGCCCACTTGGCTGTCACGAACACGATCGTCTCCGTCTCTTTATTTTAGTTTTCACGTTCTTAACTTAACTAGTTCATCAGAAAGTGAGTTAGAAGAAGAACAAGAACCAGGCAGAAGCAGAAGGGGAGTGCCGGAATCATGGAAGAAACCCTGTCGTCGTGGTCGTCTTACTACTTCATTTTCGCATCATCTATTCTCTTCCTCGTCGTCACCAAACGTAACACAAGGAGGCGAGGCCTCCCCCCTGCGCCTCCCTCCCTCCGTGTAATCGGTCACCTCCACCTCATCAAGGAGCCCTTTCACAGGACCCTGGAGGCCCTGTCCTATCGCAATGGGCCCGTCTTCTCCCTCTCCTTTCTTTGGTTCTCTTAACGTGGTGGTCGTATCCAGTACTTCTGCCGTGGAGGGATGCTTGACGAGGAACGATGTTGTCCTTGCTAACCAGCCTCAGATTCGAGCTGACATGAGCTACAACTTCACCATGCTGGGTGTTGCCAACTATGGCCACCACTGGTGGAACCTCAGGTGAATCACAACTACGGAAATCCTCTCGGTGAGCCGGCTAGACTCCTTTCTGGGCATCAGGCCCAAGGAGGTCAGGCTATTTGTGAAGGGGCTGTACCTGGTTGATTCCGAGAGGCGCATCGCGAGGGTGGAAATGCGGAACCGGTTTCAAGATCTGTTGTTTAACATCATGATGAGGATGATCTCAGGGAAGCGGTATTTTGGAGCCACACAGAGGAAACTGGTGATTACCGGGAAGCCGAAATGTTCAAAGAAACGATTAGGGAGATCTTTGAGCTGACGGGAACGGCTGACACAGCCGACTTCTTGCCAGCACTCCGCTGGTTTAATCTGGGCTGCAAAGATCGGAGAATGGGAGTCCACGAGCAAGCTGATCGAATTTTTCAGGGTTTGGTTGACGAACATAAGAAGAAGAGAAGCGAAAAAGACAATCACAATACCATGATCGATGTTATGCTGTCGATGCAAGACTCGGAGCCCCATCAATACTCTGACGACATCATCAAGGGTCAGATCTCGGTATGAGATCACTGTGTCGTGAGGTTCCATGCTTAGCTTGCTCTACTGGGAATTTTTAACTCCACATTTCATACAAAAATTCTGATACAGAACATGTTGCTAGCGGGAGTGGATACATCTGCCATCACAATAGAATGGGCCATGTCACTTTTACTTAATCACCCTGAAGTCATGGATAAGGCAAGGTATGAGATCGACCGTGTCATCGGTCGAGATCACCTGGTAGATGAATTGGACATCAACAACTTACACTATCTCCAGGACGTCGTCAAGTAGACGCTCCGGTTATTTCTGCCAGGGCCACTCTTGGTGCCTCACGATGCATCTGATGATTGCACCATTGCTGGATTCCACGTAACTCGAGGGTCTATGGTAATGATCAACGCATGGGAAGTTCACAGAGATCCCGAGATCTGGGTTTGACCCATTGGCTTTTAAGCCGGAAAGGCACAACGGCATCAATGACATGGGTTACAAGTTTTTCCCATTTGGGTTGGGAAGGAGTTGTCCAGGGACGGGGCTCGCGAACAGAGTGGTCCTGCTTGCTCTTGCGGCGATTATCTAATGCTTCGAGTGGGAAAGGGTGGGAGAAGAGTCGGTCGATTTAGAAGAAGGTACGGGGGTGACCATGCCGAAGCTTCGGCCCTTGGAGGGCAATGTGCAGCGCAAGAGAATGCATTGTTGAAGGCTTCTTAGGGCAGTTACTCTAGTCTCATTTTCATTTTGTTGTGATTTAATGGGTGATCCTTGGGGAAATGAAAATTGTTTGGCGAGGGAGGATGCATTCGGATCAGGTCCTCTATCTAAGTTTACGAAAAATAAAACAAGACTTCGTGATCAAGCTCCCATCGGGTGACACGGATGCGAGGGGCAAGGAGTTAATCGGCGGGGAGGGAGGAGCCATTTGCTCAAGTGGTTTTGAAAGTGCTGAGCATTATCGTTTTTTTAGTTGCTTTGGTAGTAGTTTCTTTACTACTAACTCGATTTACGTGTACAAGACGACTCTTCGGGTTGAATAAATTTCGGACCGAGACTTACTTGAGGGATCCAAGATGCTTAATATTATTATTAATTATATCACGGACAGTTCATTTTGGGCAGAATGAAGGCCCATATCAACATGACGGGCCAATAAGAGCTCAAGTCTACTTAACAGACGGGCTCCGGTTCTTTATTCTGAAAATACTACACTTAGATTTATTAACCCAAAACTCCCGGCCCTCGGCCATTCACGTTTTGGGTTTTCTTTTTTCTTCTTCTGACTTTCGGGGAGGAGGTCGACTCTTCCGGGTCTACTTTTGAACTAAAAATTACAGCGAATTCCGATGTGTTAGTTCGATTTTTTTAAAAAAAGAAAAAAAATTGTATAAGCGAGGTCGGGGACGTGGGGAGGAGAATAATTGGTTGGCATGGACAGCCATGTTCCGACACAACAACCTAAAGACGACTCAATTGTTCAAAAATACAGATACGACTGATTCCCATGTTTGGGCCACTCCTCTCTTATTCGCCTCAAAGTGTCGTCTTATCTTAACGCAGCACTTTATATGTAATTTAAGGTCAGACTGAACTAACAAAGGCATAAAACCTAATGACAAACGACCACACCGCCCCCAGGTTGACTTACAGAACTGACCAGAACATCAACTTTTGGTCGGAACGAAATGGGAGCTGGGAGGGCAGAGTAACTGATTTACCTACCATTCAAATGCAACACACATTCCTCCCTCCATTACCAAACAAAAGACAAACCCACTAACAGCAACGAGTACTAGAACGGTTAGTTAATCTACCCGTCTTGTTCAAAATCATAATTCCTTCCCTTTTCCCTGTTTGGAACAAGACCAGTAGTTCTCTCCCTCCTCCTCCTCCTCCTCTTCTTCTTCTTCTTCTTCGGCCTCTTCCCCGCTTTTGTGTCTCCGTCGTTCTCCCCCTCCCTGACCTCGGCAAATGCCCAGACCGGCTTCTTTCCTCGCTCCTTCCTCCCCTCATTACTGCTACCGCCCCCGTCGTCACGACTCCTGGGCCCGCCTCCTCGCCCCCCTTACCATTTGGCTATGTGGCATGTAAACTTTGCTGCTTTTTTTCCCGGGCGCTGAGTGTGATCTCGGCGCAATTGCTTCTGACCCAAGGTTTTGTCACGTGCAGTCTCGGTGGTTTTGAGGTATGGGTGCTACGGGGACCGACGTATGGTAGTTGGTCCGGGCTCGTCGCGGCTGATTAGGACGAGCTCTTGGTTCGTTAAGCATGTAGCGGTTAGAGATGTTGACGGGAAGGGGGCGCGCGCATATGGGTTCACGGAGAGGCCCGAGCTGAGCCACGAGGATAGCTGGACGGTGTCAAAGTACTTGATCGTGGGCTCCTACAACCGCAAGGTAACCTTTGTTAGGCCTATACTGATTTTAATCAGAAGATTTAAGATCTCCCGGTTACCATTAGGATGGATGCGATGCAGGGGTTCAACTTATGGTTGAACAAGGGTTCGAGAATCAGGATGCAATTCGAGGCTCACAGCAGCCACTTAAGCCAGCTGGAAGTAGCCATGATTAAAGGTTAGATTGGAATCCTAGGTATATGACTGCCCAACCTCGTCTGCTCCTAACGAGTGTAATGTTTTGCCTAACGCAGGAGAACGCAGATACGAGACACTGAAGCCGAGTTTTGTGAGATCTATGGAATTGGACAAGTTGGCAGAAAACGGACAAGTTAAACGTAAGTCCTCTGTCTTGCTAAAAAAATCCAGATTTATCCTTCACTGAAGTCCGGGCAGAGCAAGTACTGTCCGATAGATGGATTTCTTACTGGTTGTGCCTCTGTCATTCGGAAAATAGTCGTTCGATTGAAGAACTTCTGGTCCGGAACTTAGTCTATTCTCTATCCATTGAATTCCAGGTAAAGAAACCGAATATGCCATTGAAGAAGACGACAAGTACTATGTTAGGGTCCTGAACACGCATTCGAAAAGCATTATAACATCCGTAAGCGTGAACGTCACGTCCAGGATCTATGACGTGAAGAAAGCAAATTCCGGGTGTTCAACATCCAACACAACGTGTCAGCTAAAGCTTCAGTTCCCTAACACGCAGTATGTGGTGCTGACGACGCCTGCCAATGTAATTCCTTGTCGGTTGATCGCTTGCTAAAGTTTCTTGCCGATAGGATGATCAGTTGCTACTTGCTGGTATATTGACATCCTCTCCCTCTGGCTCATTTAGGGTGATCTTGGAGACTGGTATTTCGAGCTTTCGTTCATTGCCCGCATCGTGACTTACATTGCAATCTTAGGTAAATTTGCATGATATTAACCTTCTAAAGATTCAACAATGGTTTCCAAATTCCGACGCATATGTATATCTGGTTTTGCAGGTTTTCTGGTCGTTTTTGTTTACCTCCTCCTAAAGTACCTTGGAGTATGCGACATCGAGACCGAGACTTTCACGCATGATTCGCCGGTCCCTGTACAGGAGGCGACGGCATCCGAAACCTCACCAATCATCTCCATCCCCAGCAAGCAGAGCATCCCCACGTATGGGACCAACGAGGAGGATGATGGAGCATCCAGCAGCTCCTCAGAGGATCTATACGATGCAAAACTGTGTGTCATATGCTATGACGAGCAAAGGAATTGTTTCTTCGTTCCCTGCGGACACTGTGCGACTTGTTACGACTGCGCTCAAAAGTAAGAAGCTGTGAAATCAAACAGTGTCGATTCAAATTTCTGCGTATTACCATTTTGTTGACCTCCCTGTAAAATTCTGCAGGATCATGGAAGGTGACAGCAGGGTATGCCCAATATGTCGGCGGCTTATACACAAAGTGAGGAGATTGTTTACTGCATAAAGGCAGTCTGACGACAGTATTTTGTCTGTTGCCATCATGTACAACAACTCGTAGTTCCGAGGAACGATAAAGTCCTTCATTTTTTGCGGCCAAGTCCTCCTCGGTTCAGGTCTTCTGATATGGCAATCCGATTCTTTATCGCCCCGATCTCTGATCAAACAGAATTAGCCGAAGAAGGTTTGATTAAGGAGAAATTTAACAGGTATCATGAAGCAGGCTACCGTCAATTAACACAAAAGGCATGCCTCTGCCAATGGAAACAAAAGGCTGCTCGTTAAATTTTTGCTCTGTGCATGTAAAAGCAGATAGATGTAAACTGTGACGCATCCTAGACGATCACATTAGAGTGAATCTAGAAAGATCGAGTAATACACGTCCCACCTACAAGGCAATATGAATAGATATGGCTACAGGTATGCAATACAATCATCGCACAAAACTGAAAACTGAATTTAGGCATCAATATCCTCTTAACGATGTTGTTACAACTCTTCCTGTTCGTGGTTCGCCAAGCACTTGGCCTGCAAGTTATGGAACCTGGAGGCCTGGAGAAACGACGGAAGCATTTCCAGGAAAGGGGGGATGAGTTCATGCAGGGCCTGATTGAAGAGCATTGGAGGAATTTTTCTGATGGAAGAGGGACGAGGAAGACAATGATTTAGATGCCGTTTGCAGGAACACGAACCACCTGAGTACCACAAGGATGAGACCATCCGGTCTTTGATGCTGGTCATGTTATTGGCAGGAACGGATGCCTTGAGCGGGACCTTGGAGGGGGCATTGTTCCTTATACTGAACCATCCGCGGGTCCTAGCCAAGGCCCAGTCCAAGATCTATAAGGTCGTGGGGTTCGACCGCCTGATGGACAAGCAGGACATGGGAAAGCTCCCTTATCTTCATTGCATCATCAGCGAGAGACTCTCCGCCGCCTGGTCCTCTGCTGATACCACACGAGTTGTCCCTGGAGTGTCGCGTGGGAGGATACAGAATCCCAGGATGCGCGGTTCTGCTAATTAACGTGTACGGCATACAGAATGAGGCCAGAAACTGGGCCGATCCGTATAGTTTTCAGGCCTGAGCGGTTCGAAGGGGGCAGAAGAGGCCGGTGCGGTTTCAGGCCGATGCTGTTTATGTGCTTAAAATTAAACCCACTACCGAAAGTTGGGGAGATTTTGTTATAACAATTTGTCCTTAAATAAGATCGTCGATAGGATAGAGAGGAAATACCTTCATTCAAGCTAGTAGAAATTTTGTCATGGCTCTTGTAAGTGCTCGGGATTGATATTGCATTCAATTCAACATGTACCCCTAATCTACTACTAGAGTTCCGGGATTATCAATACTAATAGCATTCGACGGATCAGGCAAACTATTCATCACGTTCGCTATATTCAATTGATGATGTGATAACTCATTATAAGATTTATCACGTTCTGTTATACTTTTGATATTGTCTTTCTCTTAACATTCCATACGTGTCACCTAATAATTTTATAACAAAATCGCTCCTTTATTATATTTCGTAGTAAATAGGCTTTCACTTCGGAGGATTCTCTAACGACACTACGAAACTAAGGTACCATGAAGTTACAATCGAGTCAGGCATGTCATGTGAAAGCATAACATTTAAACAACGATGCGGTTCACCGAATAGCGTGATCTCAAACTCATTATTGTAAGCACGTTGGATTGTACATAATTTTCACCTGCAACTAGCTTCATATGCAGAACAAAAGACATACCATAACCTCTTATTTGACTCGATAATTTCATAATTGTTATTATTTCTTATATGAAAGGCACTAACCATATGGATGTACTAGATATACATGGCATATCTCCAATTTATAAACTTAATTTAACATCGTAGCACGAACAATGTCCCTTTCAAATTTCTCAAAATCCACATCATTATCTAGCTTAACCCGCTTAATTAGACCCCATCGTGACTAACTCCTTCGTTACCATGAATTACCCTCTAATTCACAATCAAATAACAAATGAATGTGCATAAGAGCATTGATCCTACTTGCTCACGAATACTATGGACAAATAATCCAATAACTACAACAAAATAAAAAGCCAATGAATTAATCATCAACAATCATTAATCAACTAAATCAAAGTGATTTCCATTCAATAAATTATAATCGTTAATTGAATAATTCAAAAACTTAAGTAACTTCATACAACATAAACAAACTAACTTCAAACGACCATGCACAGATTAAAAGTCATATAATTATCTTCAACACAAAAGTACTCGAACAGCCTAAACTAATAATCCAATCCAAAATTAATCAAATAACTCCTATGCATATGCACTAACGTTCCAACCGTAAACAAATTCCTAACCCTAACTCATCCATATAATTAATCTAAAATCAATCACTATACCGATTACGGGACCTCGGGGCGGATGGGCACTATATCGAGGACGTTGGGATCGAGATCATGGAAATCGGGATTGGAGAGGACTTGGGATCGAGGGACGGCGAGTCGAGCACGTCGGGATCGGAGAGGAGGGATTTGCACGGCCGCGGGTTGAAAACCTAAAATGGAGAAGAAAATGAGTTCGGCGTCAGAAATTGTGTTTTAACTCCGACAATGACGCGGTTCGAGACTATAACTTTCTAAAAAAGTTGGAGTCGTCGACCACGATGCACCCACCAAAAATCAGTGTAACATAATCTCTAAGTGTCCGGGTGACGCGGTTGAGAACCTCTTACCAGTGCGAGTGAGAAAAACTTATGTCCGAATGATGCGGTCCAAAACCGTGATTTACCGTATTATGTAAATTACACGATTCGTAATTTTACGTGGGATGACTTCCCTCACATAAAGTCGGGTTTTCCCAATCGTGAATTAGGAGCCCTAATTTAGTGCTATAGCGCCATTTTTTTTTTTTAAATTGTACGTCGCAGTTCTAGGCTACTAACATAAAAACGATACTTGATAGTTACGTGGACTGTATTTCACAAATTATTTTATATACCAATCAATCGTATTTTCTTACGAAACCTAGTATTTTGCGAATCGATTGCTCAAATCATGTTACATCTTCGTTGTATATGCATTCTCGATTTTATCTTGATCAAACCAAATCACACAATACCCCATAGGTTAAAACATACGAGTATGTCCGGTGTGGCTTCTCCCTCTTAAAGGAAATCTCCCCCTAATGATACGACCAAGACATTGCCATAATAACACAAAGATACTAAACTTACGGCGCACACTCGCCCCTTTAAGACAAATACACCGATTACTAGTAACAAACGGGTATAAAATCGTTACGAATCATGTAACTTGCTATCTAAATTTAAATTAATTCGATCAGAATCATTACGAGCTCCCCAATGAGTATGCTTGTTTGTTCTTAAATAGGGAGAGGGAGTGTTAGTCTCTAGAATCGTCCACAAGACGCGTGCATGCATGAATGTTTTTCCCATCATCATCATCATCATCATCACCACTGTCCATCAAAAACCATCATTTCGGCGTGACACAATTTTAAAAAAATAAAAATAAAAAAAGGGGACATTATGATCATTCCCTCTAATGTACTTATTATGAACGAGCTAGTCGTATACCGAAACCTCACTCGGTTCGATTCCCGATTTTGTACATTCCTTGAACGCAAGCCGTTTTTGGAATTCTACCGCAATGGAAAGGAAGCAGCACCAGACCGGCTTCTTCTCCTCCCTCAAGGACGAGGTTGTCCGTGGCCTGTCCCCCGGCAAGTCCCGGTCGATGTCCAAGGCGAAGTCCAAGTCGGGGAGCCCCTCGCGCTCCAGGAGCGAGTCGCCGGTTTCTACTTCCCGGCGGGGACGTACGTCTGGGAGCCGTCGCTCTAAGAAGCATTCTGACCCATCGGTGATGTTTCGGTCAGGGAGCTTGCGATATGCGGAGCCGTTGTCGCCCTTGAAGGAAGGGCCGGACCCCGGAGGGATGAATGGCTGCGATCTTAGGAAGGAAAGGAAGTTTGTTGGACAGTGGATGAAAGGAGGAGGCGTGTCTTCCTCGTCCTCGTTTCCTTCGTCTTCTTGCAATTCCGGGAAGAAAGGTTCGGGGTCTGATTTGAGGTTGCTTCTTGGCGTGCTGGGTGTGCCTCTGGCTCCTGTGCACGTCGATGCTCGAGGGCCGCTGCCTAACCTCTGTGTCAAGGATGCTCTGACTCTATCCCCTCGTCCTTCGCTCCCCGTGGTACGTCTCTGTAATGTCTCTGACAATTAGGATACGCCAACTTATTTTGGATTACACAGCTTCTATGTATTCAGTAGTATGGCTTGGTTGTACTCGTGTTGTATTGGATTTTTTGAAGTAAAAAGCAC
This sequence comes from Melastoma candidum, assembly GCA_023653495.1. Taxonomy (NCBI): domain Eukaryota; kingdom Viridiplantae; phylum Streptophyta; class Magnoliopsida; order Myrtales; family Melastomataceae; genus Melastoma; species Melastoma candidum. The sequence goes on along the minus strand of CM042880.1, from coordinate 10,456,326 downwards.
AGACGACATAGGTCACAGTAAGTTCCAAGGAATGCTTTCGAAGCTGCTTCGCTTTAACTTACCTTTTTGGGTGAATCAATGGCAGGGAACATCCTCTGGTCAGTACATATTGCAGCAATATGTGGCAGCATCGGGAGCACAGAAGCTCCAAGATTCTGTTTCCAATGTTTATGTGATGGGGAAAGTGAGGATGATAGCATCCGAGTTCGAGATTTCCCATAAGGTTGGGAGGAACAAGACCTCCACCAAAATCACCGAGTCGGGAAGGTTCGTCCTTTGGCAAATGTACCCGGACAAATGGTATGTGGATTTGGCCCTAGGTGGGAGCAAAGTTGAGGCTGGTTGTAATGGGAAGCTCGTGTGGAGACACACACCTTGGCTTGGTCCGCATGCAGCAAAAGGCCCCGTTAGGCCACTCCGCCGTGCTCTCCAGGTCAGTTGGAAGAACTTTGGTAACCATGCATTGTGTTCATTCATAAATATGGCTTAACTGGTTACTGCCGAATTCCTCCTCGTTGCAGGGTCTTGATCCTCGGAACACGGCAGGCTTGTTCTTAAATGCGACTTGTGCAGGGGAGAAGAAGATAGACGGCGAAGACTGTTTTGTCCTGAAGCTTTGTGCTGATCCATCAACATTGAAGGCAAGAAGTGAAAAGGCGGCTCAGATCGTGAGGCATGTTCTGTTTGGTTACTTCAGCCAGAAGTCAGGGTTCCTCATTCACTTGGAAGATTCACATCTGACCCGAATCCGAAGTAACGGAGGTGATGTGGTCCACTGGGAGACCACCATCAACTCGTACCTCGAGGACTATGCGTACGTTGATGGCGTGGTAATCGCACATTCCGGGCGATCAGTCGCATCTCTTGTTAGGTTTGGAGAAACAGAGAAGAGCCACACGAGGACACGGATGGAGGAGACTTGGACAATCGAGGAGGTGGCTTTTAATGTCCCCGGCCTGTCTGCAGAATGCTTTATACCTCCGTCGGAGTTGAAATTTTCTTTGTGATCGTGAACATGTCACGCCCAGAAGGAATTCAACCACAAGAGGCAGCGGAAACTCTCAAACTTCAAATTCGGCCATGGATGGTAATGTAATGACTTCACACAGTTATTATCTCAGGAAATGCAAATACGCTTGTGCTGCTGCACTGCACGATCACAATTTAATTCCCGTTGATCTGCAAACTCTGTAGACTGCAACGGAGTTATCGCTCTTCCTAACTTCTGTTTTCCATTATTGATACAGATAGAGATGAACGCTGGGATTCCTGGCCGGTTGCACGGAAACGCATCCAGGTAAGCTTTGTTCAGGCCAGACAGAATTAGGAGGTTGATCATTGCAGAGCAAACCGACATTCTCTATACGACTCATGAAGCACTGGCAAAGTAGTGGTTGTGTGGAACACTGTCACCCTTGATATGGCATCGATTTACTGTCGAACTTTCTCGATGGCTCGACCGTGTGTCCCCATCTGGCGGAGATCTTAGTTAATCTGTGTTTCGCGGCTCAGCCATAACTGAGGATGGAACTAAGAAATAAGACTGCTGTCATTAGCATTTTAATAAATTTAGGACAAGTTACCCGCAGGATGGAGTTCGTGTCGACTCCAATGTTCAATCATTCGGATCATTTGGACACAATTGAACCACGGCTAGAGTTTTGATTTTAGGTGGCGGAATAGAAATTGATTGGACCGACGGTTGGATTTTTGGCACAATTTTACACGCTTAATTAAATCCGTCAAATCCCTTGCGGTGTTAACCTTCTTCTCCCCTCAAATCGAAGAAAGCCCCAGAAATTTGGTTCCCCTGAAAACCCAGAATTTAATCCCAGTCCGATAAGAGGAACGATGAGCTGGTGGTGGGCCGGTGCTATTGGCGCTGCCAAGGCAATGGATCGTTTTGATTTTTGCCGCTGGTGTTGATGTCCATCTCTTGGTTTGTTGATGAGCTTGTGTGGGTGATTACGTTTTCTTGTTTGGGTTTCGATTCTTGCAGAAGAAATTGGAGGAAGATGATGCGCCCAAGGGATTCCAGAGTGTGGGTTTGGTGGTCGGCATCACGGGCATCGTCGGCAACAGCCTCGCCGAGATCCTCCCCCTCTCTGACACCCCCGGCGGCCCCTGGAAGGTCTACGGGGTCTCCCGCCGGCCACGACCCAGCTGGTCCGCCGACCACCCAATCGAGTACATCCAGTGCGACGTCTCCAATCCCGATGAAACCCTCGAGAAGCTCTCCCCTCTTGAAGACGTCACCCACCTGTTCTACGTCACGTGGTCCTCATGCCCGACCGAGGCCGAGAACATCCGAGTCAACGGTGCCATGCTCCGGAACGTGCTACGCGCCGTCATCCCTAATGCCCCCAACCTCAAGCACGTCTGCCTCCAGACCGGCGGGAACCACTACACTGGCCCCTTTGACATGGCCGGGAAGGTCCAGCCACACGAGCCCCCGTTCACGGAGGAGCTCCCCCGCCTCGATTGCCCCAACTTCTACTACGTGCTGGAGGATATCCTGATTGAGGAGACCCAGAAGAAGGAGGATCTCTCATGGTCGATCCACCGACCAAGGGTGATCTTCGGGTTCTCCCCCTACAGCTTGATGAACGCCATCGGGACGCTCTGCGCCTACGCCGCCATCTGCAAACACGAGGGGACCCCGCTCATCTTCCCGGGGACAAAATCCGCGTGGGAGGGCTACTACGTAGTGTCGGACGCTGACCTCATAGCGGAGCAGCACATATGGGCGGCAGTGGACCCCTATGCGAGGAACGAGGCGTTCAACTGCACGAATGGGGACGTGTTCAAGTGGAAGCAATTCTGGAAGGTGCTGGCGGAGCAGTTCGGGATAGAGGAGTACGGGTTCGATGAGAAGGGGGAGAGGGTGTTGCTGACAGAGAGGATGAAGGGGAAGGAGAGGGTGTGGGAGGAGATAGTAAGGGAGAACAAGCTGGAGGAGACGAGGCTGGAGGAGGTAGGGGGATGGTGGTTCGTGGACTTGATACTGAGCGACGAGGCGGCCATGGACAGCATGAACAAGAGCAAGGAGCATGGCTTCCTTGGGTTCAGGAATTCCAGGAACTCCCTTCTCTACTGGATCGACAAGATGAAAGGCTACAAGATCGTGCCTTGATCATCTCTTTTGGTGTTCCAGCAGTGGCTGTGCCATGGATGTTGTTATTCCATGTAGTTTCCCCTTTTCGTGTGAATTTGGGAGAGGGGGGGGGGGGAATAAGTCTCGGATCGGATTGGATGGGAAGTAAAATTGGGTGGATGGAGAGGGTGATAAAAAAATAAGATGCAATAACATATGACGACTGTTGTATTATTTCATTTGCTAAAAGATCATTTGGATTATGTTTCTCTGGCGTTATTACCTTTGTGATTCGAAGATAGGGAGGACTTTGCTGGAACTTTGTGTTTGGTGCCCAGTCGAAGCTATTACTAATCGGGATGGCCCAATGGGCCTTAAATGGACCAAGCCCATAAGTTGCGACTGTCCTAACCGTAGGGTGTCCGAACGACTTCTGCTCCTGACGAATAATAATCCACCTGATTCGACTACCTCCGGAGGGAAGCGATACGATGGTGCTGACGAACTTCAATGGCTCAGGGGTCGGATTCGGTGAGTGTAATGTAAACCGCGATTCCTCGCACGATTTTAGTCCATTTTCTTGGGTCTTGAGAGGTGAGGGCTGCCTTGTTGTTTTCCAGGGTTTGGAGTCGGCTGCGGATTTGGGATCGGATGGGGATTCGGAGGTCAGTGATTCTGTATTTATCCTATGGGTTAGGGTCACGTTGGTCGGAAGCCTGTTGATCCCTTGTATGCCAGGCCCATCTTTTGAATGATTGATGTCTGTAGTGTCTGTTAAGGTTTCCTTGAATGTGGGAAATAGGTCGCTCGATTTTATCAGTGGAAGTCTTGCGATGTTTCCGTGTTGGGTTTGGACAAGTTCACTGATGAAATTGGGTCGGGGGAATCTGTGAAGCTTATGATCTTCTACGAAGTGGTTTCGACTAAGGGGCTGGGCAAGACATAGGCGTGTCTTAGGGGATAGATTGTTTCTCCATCATTCTCTTGCATTGCACTAATAATCAGCGGAAAGAACCGGGTGGTCTTAGTTTCTGTTCCATCCATCATTGGCAGGAGCATCTGTTGTTCTCTTGTATGTTGATAGTGAGGTTGGTTGAACTCTAGCGTCGTTGGGTTTTCGATAGCTAAATTTGGAGATCTTGCCAGCCGGATATCCTCAGCTGCATCTTTCTTAGTTTCATGATACAGTTTAAATTTTTATCTTGGGGATACCCTTTAATCGCCCAAATGATCAGATGTGTCATCTTCCCAACTTCAGAAAGTGTAATTCTCCCCTTTTTTTTCGTTATACTTCAGCACGTTTAACATAAGTGATCTATTCATGATGACCGTCTTGTGGTGCAGGAATGCCTCTAAGCTTCGCAGGTCTTGGTGCAGGTTCGTTTTCTTTACGTGTTCTTTGCTTTCCTCACTTCCTCTAAAGGGAGGCTTCCAACGATTAAGCTACTGGTTATGACGATATGATGCTGTTAGAATCTTGTTTTGACATGAAACATAATTGTGTGAAGGTGGAGGTTGTGGGGTTGGGATTGGCCTGGGATGGGGCTTTGGTGTTGCATTTGGAACCCAATATCGTTCGTCGCAGGTGACATTCCCAGGCACAGAATTTAAGTCCAAGGAACAGGACAAAGAGAAGGATCTTAAAGGTTCGACAACGAGCACATGACAGGGTACTTTTCTTCTGAAAGATCAAGAAGGCGGCCTTAAATTCTTGGACACCAACCTGTCCACTTGCAATTGTGAAGAGAACATTGACAAGTTTAGTGAAATGTAATCCATGTGTAAATCCATGTGATGAAGTTATTCAGACGAGTGCATTGTTTATTTCCATCGCCCAGATGTACAAGGAAAGACGGCTCCCTACAATCTTTTAAGACCGTCGGGGTTGTTGCGTCTTACCTGAAACGAGTTACCGATTCAATGCTCGCTACCCGCCATTAAAGTGCCATGTTCTACATAACTACCCCAAGCCAACGACAAATTCCCCTTTGGCGTCTCCTATACAAAAACCCAACGCCATTTGATCAATTGTCATCTTGACCCGTCTCTTCCACTTTGCACTAAACCGAAGCTTGTCGGCAAACCAAGGATATGGCAAGCAGAAGTGCATTCACACTCTCTCAAGTTGCAAAGCACAAATCCAAGAATGGCTGCTGGCTTGTCCTTGATGGCTGGGTTACAAATCCAAGAACGACTGCTGGCTTGTCATCGATGGCCGGGTTAGTAACCAAACCGAGTTTCCCAATTGATGAGAACTGAGTGAAGGGTCACTTCAACCAACCCAGGCTTTGGTTTGTGTCGCCGTCGCAGGTGCTAAATATCACGAAGTTCTTGGAGGAGCATCCAGGGGGAGATGTGGTGCTTCTGGAAGTAGCAGGGAACGATTCATCCAAGGAGTTCCATGCCGTCGGGCACAGCAAGGCCGCCCAAAACCTGCTGCTCAAGTACCAGGTTGGTGCCTGCGAAGGTTACACACTTCCAGGAGACTGACGACAGGAAACCAGCCCCTGAAACATCATTCCACGGAACCCGGATGGAAATGAGAGCTTTTGTGATCAAGGATGATCATACGCAAAACTATGCGCAATTCCTTGAGTTGCTAATCTCTCTCATGGAACCGGGATCATATTTCTGCCACGGATGCATAACCGCCGTAAACTAAACACAAGCATCTATCTAATAGTACTCGGATTGCCTTCATCCGAACTGTATAGAGACTCACATGTCTCATTCTCACAATCGAAATTGTTACCAAATGAATTAGACTAACCTGGGCATAAGTGCGATGAGGAAGCCAAAACACGAAACCATGCCAAAACAGAAAGGATGTAATGGCAATATTTTTGTGGCAAGCATTACATTGAGGGGCTACAACATACAAATATACTTTCAATATTCAGCTGCTAGATCAATACGAACGAGAGACATGTTTTGCCTCAGCAAAAAATCATGAATGAACTGAATAATTGTCTTGATAGACGATATGCCAACCCTACCATGGATTACAGATTACCAAGTGGAAGAGAAAATCATCATGTACAAGGCAGCTCCGAACTCTGTTGGACTGTCTCACAAAAAATGACTTCTCGCTAAAACTTCTGTCCTATTGCTAAAGCCTTCTTGTGGGACAGGTTCTTGCACTTGGCACCATCTTAAATCTTGCATAGCGTGATTAGGACTGCACAGAGGGTAAAATTCATATGACCTCTAATTTTACAGTGTAACATGCGGTTAAGACTTCAACAAGAAAAAAAAACAATCATATCCTCTTTCTGCTCCTCTGAAAACAAAGTTGTTCCCCAACACAAAGGCACCAAAAAGATCATATATACATTTGAATGGACGTTTCAAGAGACATTTGTCAATCAGACATGCCCAGTCAAGATCCAGAAACACAAGTCATGCAATGTACTGAGATTGACATCCTACAGAACAGCGCCGATGCAGACCTCCAACATCATGTAGATTACAAGTCCATTGTATCCTCGATATGCAGAGTGCACAAGAGCAACCACTGAAAATTAATGCGTAAAGCTAAATACTAACTTATAAAGAAAAGCTAAATACTCACCAATTAAGCAGAGGAGTAAAACTACTGAAAAGGTCAATTGAACCGGGCGACTATACTGCATATGATATTGGGACCTTTGAATTTGCCTATGGATAGCTCCATACCAACCGTAAAGATGCTTACTATAAGAATCGTCACAGCTGTCTAAGCAACTCTTACTTCTGTCAAAGCATTTGTTCATGGCCTTCAACAAGAAAAACAAGTGAAGTATTGAGTTAGGATGTGAAAATCTGTTACAGAAAACTGATTGTCCAGAAAATTTCTGAAAGGGATCCAAGCTCACCCCATCCAACTGAGAAGACTTCAATAATGCACTATCAGCATCTTGGTCAGAATCCACGGATTTCCCCTTTCTAAAGCCTTTCTTAGGCCACTTAAACTTGGCAACAGAGTCCATTGTATTAAGGAATCCTGATAAGCTGGGTATCTTACGCGGGGGGACTGGAGGATGCCCATTAAAGGAATTCTGTTGGCAGACATCATCCCCAATGGCAATGTTCCATGCACCTATATCGGGATTTGCACTAGCAACCCTTCTATGGCCACACAATTTCTCCTCTCGAGAATCAACAGAAGCCCATTCACCAGAATTCTTTGAATGTTCTGTCATCGAAGCTTTACGTGGTACTTCATGTTTTTCATCTTCTTTGACTCGAGTACTCAATGCTACGGCAGCCGATGGCCCGGAAAGAAACGACGCAAGTTCATTGCACTCTCCTTCATCTAAACGCACCCATGAAGGGGACAACTCACCCCCTGCAATTGCTGATTCTTCTAGAGAATTATGGACACTCGATATTTGGTCCTCAATTGCAACAATAAAATCATGATGCCTGTCTTTGGCATCATCAGTTGATCTATTGATATAACTAGATGAAACCGCCCTTTCAAACTCTTCCAACTGCATCCCACAATCACACCACATAGGCATATTTCAAATCAGCGTTAAGACAACATGCACAACACAAGCATTTAAGAAACACATCAGAAGAAAACAGGTCTTAGAATAGATCACAAACACGTGAAAAGAATGACCTGCCATTTGGTAGTGCCTAAGGCAGTCCGAAGATCCCTCCGTAGATCCACCAGATTCCACTTATCAAAAGACTCCTTTTTTGCTTGAACCCATGTTCGATACGTTGATTGCATCCTTCAAATCAAAAGTAAACAAACATCAGCAGAAACGATCCATGCTTGTCTCCATCATCAACCATAACCCACTAGGAACCGAAACCTAAAACCTTCAAACGTCAGATTTACATTCTCCATTCATGATAAGCTCAAGGCTGTAACCAAACGGTACATGTTAGGATCATTCTCCGCACACCATTTCCCGATCAAAACAAAACAAACCCAGAGCAATCCCCTTTCTGCTAATCAAAATAGGATAATCCAGGCAAAAGAACAACGGCCCAACAGGGCAACAGCAAGCGAATCCCACAACCAAATAAAATGCCACACCCAAAAGTAAGATACAGAAACATCATTAGCACCTGTCGGCAGATTCCTGAACTTCCTCTGCGGCGGAGAAAAAAGGATCCTTCTCCCATCTATCAAAACTCGATGCCATTTTTCCCCAATCACAACCCCGACCCCCTCTCAACAACCCACCAAAACCAACTCGAATCAGCCTCCAACAAACAAAAGATGCGAGACCCAAATCACAAACAATAACAACACCACCAAGTCTTGCTTGCCCAGATCAAATGGATTCCGACTCAGAAAGGAAGAGAACGAGGGATCGACGAGCGACAAGCAGGGTAAAATTAAAGTTGATTTCTTTTGGGAATTTCTTTTCTGGGTCGGGATGGGTTCAGTTTTTATTATTGTTGATTGCCTTGTGGGTTGGTTAGGGGAAATGATTGAATTTGGGCACGTGAAATCTCCTAAAAATTGAAGCCTTTAAAAATGCGACATAATTCGCGTGTTCTTCTCCTCGACTCGGAATTTCCTGCCCCGTCAATTGTCTCCTCCCACTTTTTCTAGGTCAATGTTCTTACATTTCGCATATCCTTTCTTTACTGTCGACTTCTAATCCACGGAGGCAACAACGTGGGTAAGGAAACATTGGAGTAAGTTGGAAGTAGGAGTTCAGAACCACCTGTAAGAAAGCGGTAAAAAGTTGGCTTAAACTCAATCATTGAGACACTTTTATGGTAGTTGTAATGAGTTTTGCACCCAAATGCAAAAAAAAAAAAATTGAGTAAAAAGGGGAGATGAAATGATTAACCTAATTTACCTAGCCTAAGTGGCATTAGGCTTCCTAAAGTCGACTTAAGTTTCATTAATTTTGAACATATTCATCACTTAGAGTGACGACTGATATCTAATATTTATTTAAGTTTTTTTATAATGAAGACGGACGTTAGTTCAGAAACCTGTATTAGGTAATTCGGTCGAATAACGTCCAAACTTAGCTTCCCCGGTCGTTTCAATCTGACGTGTCATCTGCCTCTTAGAACCTACCAAGGCTCGTAATCCGACAATAGAAAGGTACTGTCCAATTGGGCTACTAGACGAATAATGGGCCCTTATTGGGCCTACCGCAATGCACTCCCACCCTACCAGGCCCACCATAAATATTAATAATATTGTATTTTTAGGTGGGGTGCTGTGGGATGAGATCTCCGGGTGAGGCCCATCAGAAATATTGCCACGGAAAACCCACGTAAACAAATGGTAGTCGTCATGACCCACATAATACATATGTTCGACCTAATATTCATTCTAATATGAGCATTCCCCGTAATTGTTCAAAGAAAAAAGGGGGCATTTCTTTCTTTTCTTACATGACGCCTTCGTGATGGAATAAAGTCGATAGGAACCAATCATTCGAAATGGAAATAATAAAGTAAAAGGGGGAGAAGCAAAACGAGAGGTCAGAATTGAATGGGATAATTGTGTGGTGTACGGTGGGGGTTGGGGGGAGGAGTCCCGACCCTCCCGAAGCCTCCACTCCAACGAATAACAACTAAAGTTGTCTTTTCTCTGTATGTCTCTCCCCGAGTCTCAACCACTTTCAAGGAACCCGTTGAGTTTCGTCTTCCCTCTCCCCTGTTTGAAGAAGAGGTAATTTAATAGGAGTAGTAGTCCAAGTCCAGTGAACATCCCCCACACCTACATGATTTTCATCCGGGCCCAAAATTGAGCAAGCAAAGCAAACCACCAACGCCACTCCTTCCTACCTTCTTTAGTGAAGTCCAGCTGTGAAGGCCGACACAACACAATCTAATTCTCTACCAATTGTACTAATATCTTATTAGATTTCCTCTACATTTTCGTTGTCTTAATCTTTAATGTAATCATCTAATTAATACAAAGACAATGTGGTGTCTTTTGTGTTAGAGGGGATATAAATTAAAGAGGACATACCAAGCGAAGGTCCGAAAGAGGTGTGTGCGGGTGGGTGTGGGAATTTGGGGTTCTTCCCCTCCCCAAAATTCAATCGAGGGTTCTCACCGGATCGTTATCGGCTGACCCAACTCGATCGGAAGCAACCATGGGAGGTGGAAACGGGCAGAAGTCCAGGATGGCGCGCGAGAAGAACCTCGAGAAGCAGAAAGCCGCCGCCAAAGGTCTCTTCTCCCCCCCCCCTCCCCGCGCTGTTCCTCTTTGTTTCGCAACTTCTTGGTTGATTTTCTGGGAACTACCGACCTGGGTCGAAGCAAGATCGTATCTTTTCCGAAACCCAGTTCTAGATTTGATCCGATCCCCCTTGTTGCAGGAAGCCAGCTCGACTCGAACAAGAAGGCCATGACCATCCAGGTATCTGTCGTAGCGTAGCCCTGTATTTTTTTTTTTATCCTGTGAAATTGGGTGTGAGCTCGGGAAATTTCATACTTATTAGTCTGCTTTGGTATTGTCCTCATATGTCAGTGTTTCGATTTTGGATTAATTTGCCTGTCAATTAATACTGTGCTGGGGGCTAGATACACCCATGGGAAGCGCTACTGAAATTGCTTATTTTCCCAGCTTTAGATATCCTGGTTGTGTTTCTGGTTATGTCATGGACTCCATGACCCTACCATCCAAGCTTATGATGGTAGAAATCCAAAAGAAAATTGGTCATGGCAAGGAAGGTGGCCGTAGAATTGGCTTTATTACGTGTGGTAATGAAAAATTAACAATAATGTTAGAAACACGAGTTCCTCTTAAGGGACCCTATTGAGTGCCTTCAGTGTCCCAATAAGTAGTTTCCCACTGGTCATCTATCAGTGCTATTTGATTGGCACGAGTAAATTAGGAAGAAGGCATCATGTCTACGATGTTGTTTTGTTAAATAGGAAGAAGAAAGGCACGGAAAAAAATGATAATATCCATGGGAAGTGTTGTTCCACTCCATTTCATATTGGGGTTTTTCATTTGCAGCAATGCCTGCTCCCACATTTCTTCTTATTTAGCTTGGCCTAATCTCTCCTTGTGATAATGTTTGAAATCGATTCGTGCGAGACTTGCATGTTCTGTTCGTGCCTTATTTTCTCACATATACTTGTTGAGATCCACAAATTCGATGGTTCAAACAAATCCCACTCTGATTGTTACACGTGGTTGAGACTGGTCAGTTAGGGTTCTATGATTTGTCTCACCTTTGGTAGCCTGCCTCTTGCCTTCTACAGTCCTTTAGCTATAAATTTTTGTGATTGTTGTTTTGTAGTGCAAGGTGTGCATGCAGACCTTCATGTGCACCACGACGGAGGTCAAGTGCAAGGAACATGCAGAGGCAAAGCATCCCAAGTCAGATCTGTTTGCATGTTTCCCCCATCTGAAGAAGTGATATGAACCATCACCATGGACGGCATGAAACTAACGTTTTGGTCGGCCTTGTTCTTGTTCCATGATTGTTAATCAAGTTTTACAACTTGTATTGGGAAATCGAACCTCCATTTGGTGTGTGTGATCTGATATGGACGAATGTAGAAAATGTTTCCATGCATGAATCCTACAGTTCCTCAACCACTCTCCACAAGCCATCGAAATTTCACACTTCTCTTTTTCCATAATAACTAATAACAACAGACCGAAGTTCTCAACTGAACTGGGAGATCCAAAGGGAAAAGGTTTCCTGATGAAAAGATACACTCGAATCACGGGCAAATTGCATTTATGGTATTATATTATTACCATCTTCATGGCATTTTTTGGGACAGCTTTTCCCTACGTTTGTTAGGTCTGTTCTTTTTATCATCACTGGTCTTAAACTTTTCTTACAACCTAAATAAGAATCGAAAACGACTCTTGTGTCTCCTACTAGTTCGAATCTCAAACCTTCCGCCCATCTTACATAGGAATAAACCATCGCCACTCATTGAATCTTTCCCCTTCTAACAGCCAGCAGTTGTGTTCGTTATCGCCGTCATGGTTGTTGTCGCCTCCGAAAAAAAACATAACTCCTTGCTCCTAAACTCTAGGAAAGCCCGTCCTTTTCGTTAATCCCGAATGCTTAAATAGATCCCAACGCCCGAAAGAAATTCATTCTCAACCTTCATTGTATCATTCCCTAACGTGGGCTGCGAACTGAAATTTTTGCTATATATCTGCTTGCTCACCTTTACCGGGGAGGGGGATTCTCGCTCTCGGAAGCACGCTTCTATCAACTTCCCACCTGTGTTCCTGCTCCCTGTTTTGTTCCATACGAGCAGGAAGGAATCAAGATGAAGAAGGCCTGGAGGTTGAAGGTGAGCGTGGACATGGATTGGTGCGACCAGGTTGTGCATTCCATCAGGGGCGCGTTTCGCCGCCTCGCATCGCGCCTCGGCATTCGACATAGCGGTAATTTATCATGATATTTATGTTTCCTTTTCTCTTCGGTGTGGGATGAAACAGTGGACAAGGGAATCAATCTGTGTGCTATGTTTGGCAGGGCCAAAGAAGCTTTGGCAGGACGTGAGGCGATGCGACTACGACGACGTCAGGGTGATGTGGGACATGCTGAAGAAGAAGAAGAAGAACGAGAGCACGGCAAAGCTTGGCCAGCAACCTCCGTTGCCGCCTCCGTCGTCGTCGGCTGCGTCAGCGGCCAGGATGAGGTCGCCGCCACCGTGGGTGAACTCCTTTGAGTGGGCGAGATGCAGCTGCCCCTGATTGCTGAATTCGAGGGAATGCATCTCTTTTTTTTTTCCTTTTACGGGTACATTTGTCATCGGGCGTGCCATCCGAGCCAAATTCTCGTCTCAGTCCAATCGATCGGATGAAGCGAGTAACTGGGGATTTTTTTAAGGTTGTGAAAATGGAGGAGCAGCAGACAGAGGAAACAACCTTTTCATCCGAGGTTCGGCCAAAGTAGATATTAGCAATTTCACTTTTTATTGCCTTTCTTCTTCTTCTTCTTCATCATCATCTGGGTTTGTTCCCGTGAGATGACTGATGATGCAAAACTCACTGTATCTCCGTGAGATGATTGTAAGTTTTATACTGTTATAATCTTCAAATGGGAGTTGGTCAAATATCAAACTGTTGATGCTGAAACTCGCATGCGAAGCGAGCGCTCTACCGTATGAGCTACGGCCCCAGTTTGCAATCATTGACAGGTATAATAAATATTGCTAATAATAGCTAGTACAAGTGCAGAAGTTTTGCATTTACGCCGTTGTCCACCACATCAAATTGTCAGAAGCAGACATATACATAGTCGCTCTCATTTTCTTTACAAAAGACACCCCACAATCCACATCCACCCCTCCTTCGATTCGTTTACAAAATCACGAAGGTTGCATTCCTCCTCCTCCGCTTCTTCTTCTTCTCCTCCGTGGCCATGCTCAGTGATACGTACATGAGGCCATCGTCTTTCTCCTTCTCCGGTATCCACTTGCATGCCCATATATTCATGCATTCAACTTATGAAAATCTTTCCATGACGGAGCCTCCCATTCCGACGGAGCGAGTCCCCAGGACAAGCTGCGACTGAACAGGAAGCTACTAGAGGTAATTTGAATACAGTCGCTTCGCGTGCATGCCCGCACTTCAAACTTGGCTAATCATGTGGCTATTTTGGGGCCAGAGGAATAATGCCTTCCAAACACATGCATACGGGAACAAGCAGGGTTGCTGGAGGATTACAGCCCGATCGATCCGGCATCAGCGACTAAAACATCCATCGGACTCAAACCAATCGATCACGGCACGCCCTTGATACCATACTTACGGTAGCGGTCTCCCCAAAAACCGCCTTTACCATCTTAGTGATCCCCGCTCTTTCATCTCCCGTTAACGATACCGAACTGGCCCACATGCCGAGCATAGCGTACAAGCCCAGCGTGTTCCACTCTAAAATCAATTGGTTGTAGAGGGGATAGCGCGTTAGACTATATATACTAGGTTGGACTCAGTTTTTTTTCCGATATGAAATTGGGTTTGTCCCATTGTGGTTGTAACCCATTTTCAATCTCCGAGGGGCCGAGGGCCGTGTCCTTGGCGTGCGACTCTTCACATGTAAATGTTCTTTCGTTCTTTTATATCATGCAAAAGACACTTGGTATTCCAACTATGCGCGTGTCCCTTTTCCCTTAATCCTTATGGTGGAGGCTTTTGTGTGTGCTCAATTGAGTAAGGGTCGGCACGACATGTTTGTGCCCATATCCTTAGATCTTGCACTAGCAGCCCAAATACTTCAAGATAATGCATTTCTTTTTCAGCCCACTGGCCCAATTTCTGTGGATTAGCAGCCCCCACAGGGACACAAACATCCACATTGATAACTCAAGAGAAAGACCAGGGACCGACTAGAAGTTTCACTTACAAATATATTTGTTTAAGACTGTCGTCATCGGGTTTTTATGTTATTATTTTATAGTTTCCTAAAAATAGTTGCATGTCGTTTGGGGCACCCGAAGAGAGAGCATTTTTCCTCCCCTTGGACAATTTAATTATTAGGGGTGGATTGATCCCTTATGAATCTGGAGGGGGCACAACACAATCCAGATGATTGGTGTGATCGGAGGAATTTCATAGGCGTGATTAATCCATTCTCGTTTCTTCCCGTGATGTCATCGTACACGATCGCTCCCCTCGACTCGGGCAAAAATATTTTAATCCGGATGACGTCGGAACCACTCTCCCCAGGGAGTCTCCTATCAGAGAGAGGCAGGCAAATGATAGTTTGCGTGTTGATGGGAGAATGTGTTGGATCCACCTTAGACATTTTGCATATTGAGACGCGGCGAATATCGAATTCATTTTTCTTTGGGGGGGGGGGGGGGGGGGGGGGTTTGGATTGTTGCATTTTTTCATGAGATTCGTCGCGCTTTCATTTCGATTTCCATGATTATATGCCGGGAAATAAATGGATTGTTGCATTCCATGAAACAACTTTTCAGTGGGAGAAGAGGTGGTGCCGAGGAATCCACTTCCAGTGGAGGAGGAGGGTGCCTGCCCGATTTATTTTAAATTAATCTTTGACAACGGTGGATAGGTCTTTTAATATGGATGATTTGTATTCGGCAGGGTTACAACCTCTTTCTTAAACGAATTCGAAATCCTTGACACTTAAATCAATTTGCATATTTTCAATACACAAACAATTCAATGTTGTGGCGTTATTGGGGAGAGTTAGGGCTGACGTGCACCGCACCTTCATCCCAAATCCAAATTATGATTTCCGGTGACATGAACCGTGTCCTCTCTTTTTCATGTCAATCTTCTACAATGGCAGATTTCTTGGCCCGCCCGAGCAGGTTTTCTTGGTTCGCCACCAACGCATGACCATTTTATCTATTAACCATTGAATCACATAATATCCATATAAACCGTAAACCTCATTATCCAACCATCAAAGTCATAATCCTCCTGATCGGTCCAACGCGTGTAACTAGGCCGAAATAGGAGGACATGCGTTGCTTTTTGTACGTCCCTAGTGGTTTGGGATGATATTATGCCTCTCATTATTAGTCACTAAAGTATTATTACATGAGCGAGAGAGAGTTCTCGAATCGTCCTAAGGTCATCCCTAGTCATTGATCATTGTCCCGAACCGCCAAAAGAAACTGTAAGCTCATCCAAAAAAGCAACAATATTAGTTTAATCCAAACAACTCCTTTCAGCATCACGGGGGCACTCGGACTTCCGTGGCGAAACCCAATGGGGAGGGACGATGCTTACCACAGCGCACGAACCCCGAGTCATACTACAATAAACTAATTGAAACTACCCCCTCATATTAATTTTTTTAAAGATGAATCAAAACGAACGAGAGGCCGGCATGAGTCGACGACCCTCGTCCCCTTATCGGGGGAGTTTGTTTTATCAATCAATGCGACGCTGTTTTTGCCAAGAGTAAGAAGTTACTGTCGGAAAGAAGGCCACTTGTAAGTGGTGTACTGCATGCATTATCGAGGCGCCACGGACGTAATTCCCATCCGACCGTATGGCTCCCCCAAAAGGACGACACCTCACTTCCTCATACGACAAAAACCAATTCTCGTGGGAGGTTGAAATTGAAAATGTATAATATATTACGCTTAGTTCAAATTTTTATAACAGTTGACGTTGACTGCTGTACAACTCTAATATCAGAGCTAAAAGTCGAGTGTTCACGTACTCGTAAAAATAAAAAAAAAGTTACTTGTCACAATTTAAATTTAGTAAAATAAATTTACACCAATATTGACATAAACTCTCGGAAGATGGGTGTTGAATCAGTCCATTAATCTGATCCATGTACAAAGGAAGCCGGACAACATTGTTACTTCATGGAAGTTTTCTCCTACAAAAATAATTAAAGCTTAATTCGAGTACTTCCTATCCTACGCGCATGTTGTTCCGGTGATTCATTACAATTAATTTGCAGTAAATCCAACAACCACACTGCAAATGATTCTTTTCACGTTAATTTTATTTATTCTTTCAAATAAAAAAGAAGGTAAGAACCTGAACACCTTACTTAGATGAGGAGGTCTCACAGCTCAGAGGAGGCTAATGTTCCTATAATTGGATACTAAAAGTTTACCCAAAATGAGAGTTGACACTCTCGTCGGAGAAGCACCACTCCGGCGCCCTCATCAAATCCCCAATCCAGCTCCTCCGCCGGCGGCTGCTACTTTTAATGCTTTATACTAAACAAGAGAAAAGGAAAACAGGGCACAAGTTGCCATCTACTAGAAATAACTTTTTAAAGGAGAAAGTAGGCTCTGTTACAGCCTCCACATTCTTCATGAGAACAAATTCAGGAGCTTCGTCTCCTGATGACCCGCATCCCCCACTGCCTCACCGCCTTGACCCGGCCCTTTCCCGGGGTCGATCACCTCGGACGCGTCGGATCCCAACGACGACGCCTTCGTACCCCAGCTGTCCATCATGTGGCTCCTCTTCCCCCTTCTCTTCCCCAGCCAATTCGCCTTCATCTTCAGGTTAGGGTCGTAGACCGGGAAATTGATGTCGAGGTTGACCGAACGTGGGCTCTGCATTCCACTGGAGTTGCCTGAGAAGGTATCGTCTGCCAAAACTCCTCCTACGATGGGATGGGGGACCCCTCCAGAGAAGACAGTCTCGACAGCCGCCTCGCACACGTGCCAGTTCCCCGTGGAGAGCAGCCCGACCGCGCCGCTCACGGGGTTTACTGTCCTCCCGCATGCCTCGAAAAGCAAACTCCAAAACAGAGCTGTGAAAAAGAAAAGCAACCCGGAATCAGCTGAGCCTAGACCACAGATCACAGAACATATCCGAGCGAAATGTGACGGTCCAGTGGCATACAGGAGCGCTGGGAGTCAGGGACAGCAGCAACTAGGGAGAAGAGATCGCTGCGGCCGAAGAACTTGGAGAGGAAGAGGGTGGCATGGCCCTGTGCTTCTGCGGAAGGGATCCACTGGAGGCACGACCTGAGGACGCAGGAATCGCTGCATCCCTTCCGGAGGACGCGGCACCCGTTGCAGCTCATCTATCTCGCCCGCCCGAACAATACAATCAAATACGGTCAGACAGCACCAAAACAATCCCGACAGCCACACCAACAGCAAAAATAGGAGGGGAAGAAGTAAGGACGAGGAAAAGAAAATGGGATGGGGAGGGGGGTGGGTGGGACTGAGGTATAAAGACAAACGGACGATGAAAGGATGGAGTTCTAACTTCTAACCTCGGGTTTAGTTCAAGGGTCAGTTCGAGGTGGTCCGTGGGTCCCACAGCTGTCAGACTGAAAATATACATATATATATAACCGGAAAATATAGATAATACTCGTCTTAAACTACAAAATTCATATTTTCTTAAAAAAATCACCCGGTTATAAAACACAGAAATGAAGAGTCATGTCTGAGTGAATGTTAAAAGAGGAGATCGGAAACATTCTTTAATAATGTCCCACCCAAACTTTGGGCACGAACGGCTCCATGTTTCCGCGCAGGAGCAGCGGCTCAACCTCCCCACTTCTTATCCCCCCGGGTATTCGGAACATGGGCCGTCGGGGGGGTTGTGGCGAAGCGATGATGATGATGATGATGATGATGCCATCTATGTCAAGACTTCGGGAACACCTAGTCTGGTGGTGCTGGAGCCGAGTCAGCCCCCGTTGGGGGAAAATAAACAAGACAGAAAGCCACGCCCCCTTTTCTTGGTTCAGAGATATATTCTGTGTGGTCCCCCCCTCTTGTTGCGATTTGGACTCCTCACATTCTCGGTTTGTTCGTAGGGGCGTCAGTGTCGGTGATGCTTCGATCATTGTTCATTGGGCTTGGACAAAGCCTGAACGACAATTATAAAAAAGTGCAGGCAATTTGGGCTTCCACGATGTTGCAATTTGGTGGACCGAGGATTCTCCCCAAAACATGTCGGTTCATCCTAATTGTTGGGTGGATCATATTTCAGTGAGGCTAGGATAGTTTGTTTAACTCTGGATTAAAAATTCCTTTAAGAATTAGGCTGGGCCACGTGCAGGATTCTTCGGACAGGCTGACACAGCCGGTTCAGTGCCAACAATACACACTACTTACTCATAAACAAGGACTAGGATGGTAGGACATAATCATCGCCAGGGTTTCGTGTGGGGTAATTGTTAAAAGGTTTGCTATAGCAAATCCAATCCCACATCGGATAGAGAAAAGAGTCCGGCCTAGTATATATAGCCTAGCGGGCTAATCCCTTTATAGCCAATTGGTTTTAGAGAGGAACCCCGCTGGGCTTGTATGCTGAACTCGGCATATGGGCCGGTCCGATATTCTAACATGGTATCAGAGCCCGGTTAAGCTCAGTAAAACCGGTGGTGGGCCCCCCTCGCCCATGTGGTGCGGTGCAACCCCAAAAGAAAGGGTGCCCGTGTGTGTGGTCCGGTTCAACCCAGAAAAGGGTGCCGGCTTGTGAGCCCATATGTGGGCTTGGGTTTGAGGGGGCGTGTTAAAAGGTTTGCTATAGCAAATCCATTCCCACATCGGATAGAGAAAAGAGTCCGGCCTAGTATATATAGCCTAGCGGGCTAATCCCTTTACAGCCAATTGGTTTTAGAGAGGAACCCCGCTGGGCTTGTATGCTGGGCTCAGCATATGGGCCAGTCCGATATTCTAATGGTAATGGCATCTTCTTGCCAAATGGATCTGGGAAATTAAGTAGTTAATCACGCGGGGGATATGGAAGGGATCCACCTGTCATCCTCATCTCTGCTCATGGAGGGAGGGAGGCTGAACGCTCATTCTCCCATTTGCCCACTTCATATTACCACCTCATCATCCCTTAGTAGGACTAAACACATCGAACATTACTAAATCAACTTCTTTTAATGTTATTGCCTTCCCTCCCACTTTGCGCTGTCCTCCCCCTCCTCCTCCTTCCACATATGGCACGTATGTGAGTTTGGACAGTGTCAGGCCAAAGACGCGTCCTTTCTTCAAGTATTTAGCGCGTGGGAGAAGACGTGGTGGTGGGTGTGGGGTTGGAGGCGGCCTGCCGACCCACCGAACCAACTGCTGACTCTGTCCCAGTCGTGGCGTGGTCGGAACGCCTGACGGGTCAACTGAATTTGTCAAGGAAAAAATAAAACTATACCGGACAAAAGCCAAACACTCTAACCGCGTCTCTGACCCTTTCCCTTTTTTCACGCGAACGTGTTGTTTTTCGCTCGACTTTCTCACCAGCTCAACCAAAACTAAGTCATACCCAGAAGAAACGGAATTGAATCCGCGGATAGAATGATGAATCTTTTGCATTCCAATGAAAGAATCGCCCCCGCATGGAACAAAAACCCAGAAAGAAGGAAAGAATTTGCAGAATCGCAGTCCTATGACTCTTGCCTTGGTCTATGCTTTTCTCTATCTACACCGACAAGAGTAACAAATGAACACCCGACTAACATGTATTAATCAGATTAATCTAATAAGAGACTGGATGTTGAGATTCCTCAGAGTTCCATCTTGGTGTTGGTCAACAGCAACCTGGGCTTCTTGGAGGGATGGGGGCTCTCCACCTCCTCCTCTGCGACCACTAACCCCATTGGGAACTCCGGCATCGGCGGTATGTTGAGGTCGAACTCGTGGTTCCCTAGGCTGAGGGCCGTCACCGTGTGCGCGGACGACCCCACGCCTTCCGAGGTCGTCACCCCGCTGTGAGATGACCCTCCGATGACGCCCTCGTAGTGGCACCTCTTGTGGCCACCCAGGGCCTGTCCGGTGGGGAACGTCTTATGGCAGATGGAGCACTCGTGGGACCTCCCCTTCTGGCCGCTCGAGGTGGAGGCTGTCGTGGCGGCGTTGGTGGTGGAGGTGGACTGCTCGTCGGAGGTGTTCTTACGGTGGCTTGCCTTGTGACCCCCCAAGGCCTGGTATGAAGTGAAAGCCTTCCCGCACACCGTGCATCGATAATTCAAGCCCACGGACTCTGTCACGGGAAGTTGCTTCAGAGCAGGGGGAGTGAGAGCCCTGGAGGAGGTCTTGCCGTGGGCGAGCATGATGAGGCAGAGGGCGAGGTACTCCTCCTCGGTTGGGGGATTGTGGGGACGCTTGGAGCGCTTGCGCTTAGTCCAGGGCTCGGCGAAGTGGGAGGAGGAAGGGGAGTCGTCCATGAAACGGAAGGGGGCGGAGGGAGGTGCGGTGGGGGAGTTCAGTGCTTCCAAGGCCATTGGAGGGGGGGGGGGGGGGGGGGGGTGGGGGGGAGGAGTGGTTGAAGAGTTGAGGAAGTAGGTGTGGTGTGGGTTTGGAGTAAGTAGGCAGAATAACCTTTTGGAGAATTGCGTGGTGAGTTGAAGAGTGATGGGGGGTGGGGGGGTGTTTATAAGGGGAGTGGGATTGAAGAGGGGACGGAGGGAGTTAAGGGAGTAGGAAGTTGCGTGACAAGTGGTTGGTTGGAAAGTAAGCGAAAGTGGGCAAACCGTACAAACAAATAATAAAACTGAGAAGAGGAAGGCAATGCGAATTGCGAAACCACGTTTTTTGGTAAGCCCCCACACCCAACAGTTCCATTTTTGTCCAGAGTGGATGAGCATTCGAGACGGGTGTAGGAGGACACACTGAGATTCTCTTACCTTTTTGTTCCTTTTGAGTTGTTCGAGAAGGGGGGGAGAAGATTCGCCCGCCGCCCCTCCACCAGTCCCACCGGGTCGCCCGTTTTTGACTCGGTTGTTTATCTTCTTTTATTTATGATAAATGGGTGGTGCCACGCGAAGCTTCCTCCCCCCCTCCCTCCTGATTTGGACGCTTACGTGTCCCTTTATTTGCTCTCTTTTTAAACAAAACCAAATTGTGTCCTTGTCGAGTCACCGGCTCCATCCTATGCAAATTCGTGGACAGACATTTGTTTCGTTTGTTTAAAAAAGTAAAACAACTCTTATGTAAATCATTCCTAGGAATATAGGAACATGTTTGAAATTCCAAAAATAGATATTATGTTTTTCTTTTGACATATATGATGGGGGAAAACCTCCTCTTCTTTCAGCTCAACGTGTACTCGACTCAAAAGTAAAAACTTTATGATGCCAACAAAATTGGGTGATGTAGTGTTGATGATTAATAATGTTGACTTGACTTTAACTTATATTATGGGCTTCACCAACCCGATGGTCCAATCCATCCACGTCGATATGAAAAGCAAGCAATCAATACTTCTATTATGGTCATCATCAGTGACGTCATCATTGCACCAGCCCCCCTTATTCATTCCCATCGTGAGAAATGCAGCTTTTTTTTTTTTTAATATAACTAGCGTATTAACGACGGTGTGGACATACGCAATATTGGGGTTTAGCCCAGCATTGTTTTAAGGCCCAGTATTATTAGAGGACAAGCACCAATCATTCATCACATGATGGGCGAATATTGCCAAAAGTAATTTTTCATTTCGTTGACATTTACCAGTCTGTCTGAAAAGACCGACCAGCTGCCGACGAGGGCCTACGATACACACGGTTCCACGTCCACCCACTTGCCGACCGTGGGTTTTTCCACGCCGCTCAAAAACACGAGAGAACCACTGGATCACAAGATGGAGCAGTATCCGCCCTTCCGTTTCTCATCGCCGGAGCCCGCGGCATCACCCCCTGACTTGACGCCTGGCCAGTCGCGGCAGAGGCAGTGCTGGCCTTCTGGGATCTGGTCATAAACCAATTTAACGTGGCGCCCGCAACCGCCCCACGTGCTCTTCCCGCAGTTGGAGCACTTCACCTCGTAGCACATCCTTCTCCGCTCTCCTCGAAAGACTCTTTTGGCGTTCGTGGGTAGGGTAAGGGATGATCTGAGGATTGGTATGGGGGTGGGGGGACTTTTATATATGAAATCCCATGTGATCGAACAGCCACATGTTGATGATAATGGATCCGGATCGAGACCGGCTTGTTTGTTCGATTAGGGGTTGTTTCCGTTTAATAATATTTGATCATTGATTTCGAGTTCTGATTGTAGTAACATGACATTTGTAAAACAATTCATAAAGTCGAATGCTCGATTACCGAAAACAGGAAGTACAATACCATAAAAAGTATGTGCTTTAACGTCTTAGACCCAAAATTTGGACATGCCAACGGGTGTCGTGGTCTTTCAACGGTGGGATAGATCCGGGGAATTTAGCCTTCCTTCGGACAGCCGACGGATTGTCCTGCAGTCCACAGGAATTTAAAAAAAAAAACAAAAGACAAAACTGGCGGCGGGTGGACTAACCTAAACCTCATTCTTTCTATATGCATAGTTTGAACGAGTCAAACGAGCCCTGATTGATTAATTAATTAATTAATTGCGGGCCGGCCGGCCCGAAGTTTCACATGGCCTAGATTTTCCCGTCTAGAGAGAGGCCTGTTCGGCACATTCTTTTGCGACTTAGGATCGAATTTTATTACCATTTCGAGCTAGTTCGATTGAAGTCTTGAAATGAGAAGTGGTTGGGGAGGGGAGGGCCCTTGCCAGATATGTCAAAGATTCTATAGTCGAATCCAAACAACAACTTCCTTGTCAAAAATCCAATCCCCAACAAACAAATAAAAGGAAATGAGATTGGACCGGCACTAATCGACTCTCCACACACTTTGGCCATCAGATCAAATATCAGCATCCACACCCATCAAATTTCATAGCGTTTGGAATTGACCCCCCACATCAATCCGAAGAATGGGAGAAGGGATTTTTGCCCATTGGAAGCAAGACAACGGACATCA
This sequence comes from Melastoma candidum, assembly GCA_023653495.1. Classification (NCBI taxonomy): domain Eukaryota; kingdom Viridiplantae; phylum Streptophyta; class Magnoliopsida; order Myrtales; family Melastomataceae; genus Melastoma; species Melastoma candidum. The sequence goes on along the minus strand of CM042880.1, from coordinate 10,433,112 downwards.
ATCATTTGAGCGACTACGTCTTTCCCACGTAAAATTTCTGTTCCATCATAGTTAATTTCTTTTCTTAATTTGGTGTTACAACTCATTTTCGATGCTATAAACTCTCTTTTTTTATTAAGATGAACACATGAGTATTTGTTTTTTTTTTTTTATAAAAATTGAAGTGTATAAACTCTGGTTAACAAAAATTAAGTGAGATGATTCATCAGCTAACAAATTGCAAATGCGGGGTGGGTGCATATTGCCCGGCAATCACATCAACTGGGATAGATTCCCCCATCTAATTTATTTCATTCTGATTTTGATGAGATTGAGATCGAGATCCCTTTTCTTCTTTCTGTTTTCTAGAAGACCCTCGATCCGTCAAAACAATAACAATAACCATACCCTTTCGTCGACTTCCATTTCATCTCTCATACTCAGCATGAAAGGATAGGAGGAGAGAGAGGAAGGCGTTGGAAATTTTCACGAACGGCCCGGAAAGCTTCAAATTCAAATGACGAGAGAAGACATAATCTAGACAAACAATGTTAGCAAAGATTTTCACCGCACAAGTACACTATCTTTAAGGAATTATTCGTCCCCACTATGAAGTTGTAACCGAGGAAGTAACACGAATATCCCTCCAGGAGTAATGGAGATCACTAACACGCGATTCAGTAAAACCGAGTGTTCTAACAAGAAATCTTTAAAGGAAGATGGTGTTTAGAACCTTCGAAGTGCTTTCGTTCTTCATGAAGTTGTGAGAAATCCTACAATCACAGAAACTACAAAACCAAGAAAACAGCGGAAGACTGGATCGATTACGCAGGTTTACGGTCACCGAGAAAGATTTAGGGAAAAGAAAACGTACCCGTATTCGCCACGTTCGCCATACTGTAAATCTGAAGATTGAAACATGGGCGGCGTAGATCTTCTTTCTCTTTTCCTTCCTGTACGGCTGCTCTCGATGGAGGAGGCCAAAGAAACTGACGATATCTCTATCAGGGTGATTAACCCAGATAGAGGAAAACTTAATAAATAATTTCCTTTTATGAAATGTCAGTTTTGCCCCTTAGTTAAATAATGGTTTGAAGGCCATGAGAAGGGACCTAGCCGTAATATACCGTAGCCTATGTCCTATCCATCAATAGACCATAGGTTATAAAATAGCCTACACCCAACCGTAAGCCACATTTAACAAACAAGATGCGCATATCCTAATAATTTTAGAGATCACGATACTTTAGTGGGATTTCATGCACTGTCTTATGCCACAGCCTGTTTTATAAAATATACTTTAATAAAGTAAAATAAAATAAATAAAAGTAAATAAAAAATAAACAATTAATGGAAGCCGAAAAATCAGAAATTTCTAACATAAGTAAGATTATACTTCTGCACAAGTATTATGTCTTAAATAAATATGGATACATGAGAAGGAGACATGTCATTTCACGAAGATTCATGTCTAAACAAGAGAACATGTTTCTTCATGAAGCAACTCTTTGAAAACCAAGAGTCGTAGTTGTTCACCCAAGGGTGCGAACTTCAAAGACAAAGGTTGTGTTCCCTCAATGATAGCCGTCTTCAATTCTCAATAGTTATCTTTGGTTGTTTCGTATGAACATATACAACTATTCAAATAACATTTCATTCATTCAACAGTGTGATTTATACAAACCATTTTATTGTCAATGTGTTTGATAGTTGGTGTTGCCACACTGAAATTTGGTATAGCCACACTAATGTTTTTGTGAACAATTGGCGCCCTAATGTGGCTACACTAAATCTCGTGTGGTCGCACCAATATTTTTGTGAACAACATTTACTCTCATGTGGTCATATCGAAGTCTGGTGTGACCACACAAATCTTTCTGTTCGTGACAATCTCTACGGTGTGGTCACGTTGAAATCTAGTACGACCACACCAATCATTATGTTCACCATGAACACTAAAATGTTCAAACGGTGCGGGCAAGCGGGGTTTTATGGGGTAGGGAGGCCTTCCGACAGGAGAGGGAAGATATGAGTGGGAGATGTCCGTGGACTGGGATTAAAGAGTAAACAATAGGGAAACCGTGTTGTGTTACTTGGGCTTATGTTCGAAGGTTGTGTCTTGGCCCGGGGCGTGCATGTGCGGGGACACTGTAGCAAAAAAAGAGTTGTTCGTTACAGAATTATGCATTTATGTTATCGAGGGCTTATCCATTGAAACAACATTTAGTCAAAGAGGACCTCCTCCTCTGGTAATTGTTAGGGTTCGTGGTGTTTCTTGCCGGTAATAACATGGGCAGGCCGATCGATCCGTCAAATCTCATTTTACAACACCCCCCCCCCCCCCACCAGTCCTCCTGACATACCCCAATACCATGCGATGACCCCCCCCCCCCCCTTCCTTTCAAGAAAAATAACTTTGACCAGATGTCTTTTCTCCTTGGACAGCATTTTATTTTTAGAAAATTTGAATTGATTCACATAAAATTTAGAAAAAAAAATTATTCACGTAATTTCAGCACCCCAATGACAAATGAAATTGCTCCCATTCTTTGTTCTTTCTATCTTTTTTATTTTATGATTGTTTCAAATGATTAGTTGCTTTATAAGGGAAACGTATCTTTATCTCACCTAATAAAGTGATGGCGGACAGTCGGGGTTCGTGGTTCTTTCCTAATTTTGTTCCCAACCAGGAGGAATTGCTTAGCAGCTGGAGGGAGGATTCAAAAGGCCATTAATTATCTTTTGTTTGATCTCAGGAACAGGATCCCAAACACTGCCCACCTTTTCCCTTTTCTTTGCTTTTGCACCAAATACATGACATAATAATTTTTTAATTAGATTTTTAAGTTTTTTTTTTATATTTATTCCTCAATTGGATTGTTTATTGTGTTACGTTGTCGTCCAGAAAAGTCTATGAAATATTACCACTTTTGATTCCCATTGGATTCTCTCAATAATTCACCATAACCCTGTTGCTTGGATGCTTAGTGAGATATATAGTCCGTGATGGGATCCCCCTGTTTGGACACCTTTTAACCAAAGTCAATGGCACCGCGATCCGCGCAAAAAATTCGTCCCAAAATTTCACCATCTTTCGATGATTTAGACTTCCCCCGAAAATGGTATGGACTAAAAAAACGACGAGGTGTTTTTCTCCCCCTAGTTGGTGATCTCTAGTCCATCGGACGAAACCCTACAAATGGAGGCCCGTTTTGCATGAACTACCGGCGGGGGAGGACCCTCCCTTCTTTTGAAGAGACTGTCCTCGTGACAAGACAATAACAGCTCATTTTGTCACGAGTTATGAGAAGAAATTAATAATTAAGGACAACGCACCATATGAACGTGATGTGGGGGCTAAAAGAAAAACAAAAACACTTGGTTGTCTGATCCGCACGTACGATGCCCTTTTCAATCACTACAAAATAACCCACCCCAAATTAAACACCCTCGACCTACTAGTATTACGTGCCAGGGCGGCGAGGTAGAATTATGCACGTGTATCAAAACGACGCCTATAAATACAATTGTGGATGGTGGGGTCTTTCCTCAACTCTTAACCAATTCTTGTCCGGACAATGGGGGTTAGAAATGAATACGAGACGATTCTGATAACTGTGGAGCGTGGTCAAAAGAAGGCCTACGAAATTTAATAAGGTTCAGAAAAAGCATATGCATCTTGTCCTTGACGGGTTATAAAAAAAGAAAACTGAGCAGGGGAAAAACACACACGTATATACACACGGGTTAGATTCCGGGTAAATCGAAACCGGTCGAAATCGGTACCACAGGGTCGGTATCGGGCAGATTCTCGATAAGATCGGATAGATTATAGATTCTAAATTTTTTATAACCGACGGTACCAAGTGCGATTTCAGGTTCTCACCTCAGAACCAACCTGGAAACGTGGAACCTGACATAATAATTAATTTATATTATTAATTTATTCAATTAATTACGTGATAAAAGTTATTACATAGCTTTGAAATAAGGAAAAGAATATTTATTGAAGTTATATTTCGTGTTAATTGTCTGTCATATTATCCTGTGTGACACATTGCTAAAACTTTTATATTTCATCTGACCCTCACAGAATAATGATTACGTGGTAAATGATAAAATATCTCTCTTAAAATGTGATTTATAAATCAATTCCGTTCTCGGAAATGATACCTGCTCTTTCTACGAAGTTTATTTACTGGACATATGTAAAAATATTAAACAAACGTGGACAAGAATTAAATGTTGATAAATTCAAATAGAAATGTTTTGTTCATTACCGTTTTTGGCGTAGAGATCTCTTAATCAGAATCGAAACACTAACCGTTTATAGACAACGTCATTGACGAAACTAGAATGGAAAGTTAGAAGGCGATACCCTCGATGAAATAGAAACCTGTATCAGAATTGGTAGGATTAATTTGTGGGTAGTTGTTTAATTAATACGATAAGTGTTAAGTTCTAAAAAATAAAAAAAATAAACGTTATAGGATAGATTTGAAGTTCCACGTTGAGACATAAAAACATGGAACCTGCTCACGGAAAGAGATTCATCCATGTTTCTATAAAGTTAAAAAAAAAACTTCAATCAATCACAATTGCACCCAATTATTTTATTTTTTAGTAGATGACGCGATAGGGGTTGGGGTGTTTACATGGGGAAGGGACGATGGGGGAGCAGACGGACGTGTGTAGACAGGTGCATCGACTCGACTTGGTTTTGAAGACCACCCCAGATTGACTGGACAACACCCCCCTGGGGCCATGCATGCATGCTGGCTGGCTGCAACCAGGTGACACTCTCTCCTTTCTATCTGTTCCTTTGGGAAGGTCCAATCCTCCTCAGGTCATTCTTCCAGTTGGGTTACAACATATTTTATTCTCGAGGGTTTTTTCCTGGGTATACATCGAGGTGTATAGAAATAAAAAAATTGAAAAAAAAAAGTAAATGAAACCCGTTGTCTTAATTCGTTAAAGAGGTGTACGCAAGGATGAAGCAAATAACGAGAGGACATTTCTCTTGTAGTGTAAGGAAACTGCAAATGACAAAGGGTGCACGGTGGCTCCACACACTCACACAGAGAAAAGAAAAGCAGAGCAAAAGAAGGGTTTCCTTTAGCGCGCGACTTTCGCGGGGGAGAGCCTTTTTCGGGACCCCACCATCATTGTCTCCTTTCTTCCATCCATCTCTCTCGAAAGAAATTTACGTTGCTAAATGGATTTTCACCAACAGGTGGAAGCGATGCATGCATTAATTCGTAATGAAATTCCTATACTTACTCCCATAGTATTTATTTTGGACATTTATAAGCCTTAAAATACTCGTCTTTAAGCTTGCACGGCTCATGAGTTACCGGAACAACGTGAACATCACGCTACTCACAGCAAGGGTCAACAAATTTCTGTTTAATTAGCTATTACAGATATATCTACCGCGTCTATTCATGTCCTATTTGGATGTATTAGACATTATATAATGTTAGACCTCGTGTTTGGTCGTGTCATTCGTCGCTCTTGTCAGACAGACTCTATAATATTATATCCTCCCATTTTAGTTTTACTCTCTCCCGCTGCTCACTCTCTACTGCCCATTCCCCTGAAATTTGTAACCTTTTAAAACTCATCCCTTCCTAATAACCCTTTACATTTTTCCATGGCCATCACTTCTTGTCCCTGGCCTGTACGCGCACGTGGTTTCTCCTGCAACCTCTAAACGTAGGCATGCGTGATGAAAATTACTCAAGTAATTACACCACCAACCATCACGACTCACATCCAAACTAATTAAGGCGTGCCCACCATGATTTTTAATATTACCAACGACTCCGCCTGCCGGTTTTGATCGCCGCTTCCCAAAGACAAAATAGATCGTACCATCCCAAATTTAGGGAACAATAATAAGGCAAAAAGGTTTCATTTGTTGAGTCATAAACTTATTTTCGTTAAATAATAATGTATCAAACGAAAAGAATCATCCTCTAATCTCTTTCATGAGATAACTTGTGTGCAATCACAGTTATTTAAAAGAAATGTCATTAATAAAAAAACAGAAGCTACTAATTTTGAGGTTAATGACAAACCTTCCGCGCACTTGAATGCATTTTCCCTTTCGATTTATTTAACGGATGTAACGCTTTGCAGCGGACTATGGGGCCACGTCAAACTGATGGAAATATAGACGTGGTAAGAATCGATGTTTTAAGCAATAATCTCCTTATAAAATATTTTAAATTTCATTTGTATAAGATAATGAATCCTCGAATTTAAAATAGTAATTTTAAAACTCAGCACTCTAACGAGTAAAATATTTTGGACGCTAACTTTCACAACTAACAAAAGCTCCGGTTTTATGCATTAACAAAAAAAAAACGAACAGTTTAGGGGTGTTTAGTTAGTGGATTAATCAAATATTTCCACTCAAAGGTTCTCGCTGAGTACACGTCTAATTAATTTTTATTAATCGGTAATATATGACGTTCATCGAGACTCTCTCTCCTTTTAGCATCTCACGTATCATCAATTATTAGATTATTGAACTGATGTCGCGTTTAATTATTAGCCCGCCATCCGTATATAAAACTGAGATTAAGTTAAGCCTCCCTAGAAGCTGCCGATCCCTAAGAAAGTGGCTACGTAATTGGGGCCTGTTACTCTCAATAATTAACGTCCGACTCATCAAAAAAAGGTTAGTCAAGCAGGATGATCAAGTCCGATGAATTTAACAAAGTATAGGGAAATTAAGCTTCTTAATCCCTTTTTCACGATTATTTGTGTTTAAGCACTGCAGTGTGCTGTCGAGTCTTTTTTTTTTATTTTTTTTTTCCCAAACATTTGAACCAACTCAAATCTGAACCGACGTGGGGGTGATTGATTGATTGATAATAGTTAAAGGTAGGGGGTGGGGAGAGGTACAAGAACATTAAATTAATGGTAATAAGCCTGCCAACTCATTCCAGGACACAATGGAAGCAGGTTTAATTGGGGACATCACATCACACTCAGTGTTGTCTTGCCCGAGGCTAATAATTATTGTAAACACAATGTTTTGATTAGAAATCTTTGTGGGTGTTAAGTTACCTCCGTCTGTGGTGTCCATGAAGACTTCAACACTTCTTCTTAGTCATTAGATGTAGAACAATGATCCTATGATTGTTATCCTTGAAAGAACAGTTGTGGCTGCTTTCCTTCACCATCTAGTTTGCAAAATCACCTACGCTCACTAAATACAGTAACTTGTCCCGGGATCGAATAGGTAAAAGAATTATAATAGATGATGATGATGAATCCTGGACTTGGCCTTTTGCCTTATCTCTTCTTCTCCGACGTAGCTTTCTAGAACGTAAAATAATTTACGAGATAATTTAAACAAATTTAAAATTTCAATAACTCATAATTAATCCGAGTTTATCCAAAATTTTATATTTAATTCAAAATTAGTAACTTCAAATTATTAATATTAATTAACGAATTTTAAATTTACCCAAACTATTTACTAAAATTCCTCCTCTCCCGAATCCCACTTCTTTCCCCAAATAATATTTTTCAAACACTTCTTTATTACCAGTCACGTTAGCCAAAGGAGGAAGGCACCACGTCTTGTCAAGCTAATTAACTCTTCCCCCTTCCCCCCAACCCCAACCCGCACCAAAGAAAGAAATGAAAACGTCCCATTCCTCCCTCTCCAAATCGCCCTTGGCTTGATTCCTCCTAAAAAAATCAACCAAGCAAGCCCTTGGACAATTTATGACTCCCACCTCCTTCCTATTAAGCCTGACCCCTTCCCTCCTTTGTGGCTTCAGACCAAAGGAATGATCCCCTCCCCCTCTCTTCGTCTTCTTCTTCCTTGTGTCCTCCTCCCAGTTTCGGCCATGTCACTTCCCATCCTAGGGCTTGGTGATTCTTGCGGTCTGATCTTCTCTTTTCTTTGAGTAGGGTTTCAGGACAGTAGCGCAATAGTAGAGAGATGGAGGAGTTTATCCCTATGAGAAACCAGGACGCCGGCTCAAGGTGTAGCAGCTTGCTCTACGCGTCGCCAGTCCTCGGCACGCCGAACGGCAATTCTGCCGGGTACGGAGGTAGGGGAAATAGTTGTAGGGATGGCAGTAAGGATCATAGGAACGGGCGTGGTGCTGAAAGTAGTAGTCATGAACTGGGTTCGCTGGGGATCGCCGGTGCTTTTCAAATTCAGCCAGAGGCGGTGGACGCGCAATTTTCCGTGAAGCGGGAAGCTCAACATCAGGCGGAGAAGTTCCGTTACTCCCTGGTTAGGGATCCCACAGGATGGCAAGGCCCCGGGGAGGGATCGGGCGACGACGCTGAGGCCATAAAGGCGAAGATCATCGCTCACCCACAGTACCCCGACCTCCTACAAGCCTACATGGACTGCCAGAAGGTCAGGACTCGGATCCCTTCTCCCTGCGAAAACAAACAATTTTCTCTCCTCATCTAACCTTACTACTACCCGGATGGGAATTGTCAACAGATTGGAGCTCCACCGGAGGTGGCAGAGAAGCTGTCAGCCATGAGGCGGGAGTTCGAGTCGCGGAAGCATCCATCAGAAACCCCCATGGCAGAAGCATCTTCCAAGGATCCGGAGCTCGATCAATTCATGGTACTCCCCCTCTCGACTCCTCCTTGGAAACCCCCGAACAACACCCGCATAAACTCTTCTTCCATCTTCTGAGACCGGGTTGTTTCTGCGAATACAGGAGGCGTATTACGACATGCTGGTGAAGTACAGGGAGGAGGTGACCAGGCCGTTGCAAGAAGCCATGGAGTTCATGAGGAGGATCGAAGCTCAACTCAACTCCATGAGCGGCAACGGCAGTTGCCCCCTTGGCATCTTTCCCTCCGCCGCTGGTAAATTTAACCTCCCTATCATTTTCTCATACCATTTCTGTATCTCTGGGCTTCTTTTGGGCGATTTGTCCTGGCGGAAATAGGGAAACGCCCCTCGTTCAATATAACTCGGTCCCAAACAGAGAAATTAGAATAAAATGTTTTAAGACAGGATTCCGTAATACTTTTTCCCAAACGGTGAAAAGTAATAGGGAGGAGAGTTACATCAACGTCAGGAGTCTCCACTGTTGAACAGCATACAGAAACCCTACTATGATTCGGGATAAAGAAAACAAACAAAAGGCCTGAAAAAATAATATTTGTCAAGTTATCTGAGCAGGCTTTTAGTATTTAATGGCGGAACGGGGTGGTGGTTGGGGGGGGAAGAGACCGTAAATGACAGAGATTTGGTGTCCCCTAGATCTGCGGGCGTATGCAAGCCTCTGTTCCTTTTCTTGTCTTGTTTTTACTTCTCCCATTCGTAATTTTGTAAGTTTTTGTCCCCTTGGTTAACTCACAAAGTTTCCCAGGATTTCATACGTCATAAATAATGACCGGGGATTCTTCCAAGTCTTCGATATGAAATACATGGGAGAGTCATTTTATGCACAATTATGCTTTATTTAGCCAAATGAATGAAAGGAAGGGCAAATCTTGTGATAGTTTGTTTATAACAATCCATCCGTCCTAGTGGACTTGACTGCGAACTACTTGTTCCCGAAGGTCTTCCGAAGCTAGTTAGCCTGTCTCGTTGCCTTCCACCTTTGACTCGTGGAATTCGCAATATCTGGCCTTCTCAATGCGCATAGTCCTTGATCCTTTGAACATGCCTCGTTGAAATTTTTCATTTGATATTGCGTGGCTCATTTTGATATTGTTAGTTGTGCCATATATTGATCGGAAAAATTGTCGAGGCTTCGATGTTCGGCCTTTGTGATTTGCGTCTCTGATGGATAGAGGACAAGTGCGAAGGAGTTGGGTCATCGGAGGACGAGCTGCAGGAAAATAGTGGGGGAGAAACCGATCAGTTGCCGGAGATCGATCCGCGAGCGGAGGACCGGGAGCTGAAGAATCATCTGCTGAGGAAGTACAGTGGATACTTGAGCAGCCTGAAGCAAGAGCTCTCCAAGAAGAAGAAGAAAGGAAAGCTCCCCAAGGAAGCCCGGCAGAAGCTTCTCAGCTGGTGGGAGTTGCACTACAAGTGGCCTTACCCTTCGGTACGTCCAACCTTTAAGCCCTTGATTGCGCCACTTGCGATAAGTTTCATCGGGCAGTTGGTTCTGGTTATGATCAGGAAACCGAGAAGGTGGCACTGGCAGAAGCGACGGGGCTGGACCAGAAACAGATAAACAACTGGTTCATAAACCAGAGAAAGAGGCATTGGAAGCCGTCCGAGGACATGCAGTTCATGGTGATGGATGGCCTTCACCCGCAAGGCTCCGCCGCATTGTACATGGACGGCCACTACATCTGCGATGGCCCGTATCGCCTAGGGCCGTGATCTCGCGAGCGGCCTTATCTTCCTAAATAAGCCGTAAATCCGTGTGTGTAGAGATCCCTCTGTGGTAATTGAATTGTGATAAAATGCCGAAAATGTCGTACTCGGGACAATCTGAGGAAGTATTCTATGCGCCGAATGTAAGTCATTCCCTAGTGACACTGTATTCAACTACATCGTGTGATATATTTAAGGTGGCCATTTTGGAACTTTAAAAGAGTTGAGCTTAATTTATTGAAGAGTGCCAATCAAATGGAGAACTGGACTTTTTGAATACTCAGATTCACCGTAAGGTTGGGGGGTTCGGGATTTCGTGAAAGAGTCAAGAGCTTCGGTTCTTGAGGTTGAACTTTGGCCGCTTCCATGTAGGACTCTCGTTGGCTTCTTATCGGATAGATTATGTGCATCGAGAAGTCAATAGACATTAAAAATGAAATGTAAAGTATGTTACGCATTATTTTAATAGTTCGGGCTTTTAGAACAGTTAACGTCGACCACTTTATTAGATTGATGGACTGGACAAGGATAGTAGCGATTAAAAATATCATCTTCAGTTAATTTCTTTCTATCCAATTTTGGGAGAACATTTGGTTACAAGTTTGTCACAACAGTTGAAGACCATATGCTGAAGGTTTCTCTGGTATTGGTGACATTTGAAATCAAGATGAACGAATAAATATATGAGAAGTTCGGCTAATCCGGGTCCTTTTAATTGGGCCTGTCCAAACAGGACGCGATGACCCATATGAGTTCCAATGTCGTTGTCCCATTACATCTCGTAAGCCCGACCCAGGAGACAATCATTTCAGACAAAAGTACGAGGAGGTCTACATGTGAATGGGCCACATGAGCCCATGTGGTCAGCAGACCATGTTCGTTGTGATCTAATCTTATTTAGCTTTGTCGGCGAAGGACCTCCCCGATAATCCGGCCACCATAGCACAGTAGACCTGCCGACGAACCTAGGGATGGGCCGGTCCAAGAAGACATCATGAAACGATAATCAGTTGGTAAAATTGCAGACAGTACACAAGTACAGAAGCGAGAAAGCGCAAGTGTGTGGCCCTGGCGCGAGCCGTCTCGCTCCGAATAATGCGAAACACCCCCAAACAAATAGAAAGAATTGACACGACATGGTTTTGAACTCGGAAGTTAACTTTTTTTTTTTTAAATTGCATTATCAGGACATTATTGATATTATCCAGAGTCTCCCGCTTAAATGCAGTGTCCGAATCCGACACCGAGAAAGGACACGGTCCATTTATCGTACAACACCCCCCCCCCCCCAAATTTTTTTTTTACATTGCAGATATAATACGCCTGGTGTTATTACATTGAAGCGTTTCGAGTTTGTGGAAAGACAAAGACATCCCCTCCAGGGGGGGTGTTCATTCATCTGCCGACCACGTGACACTTCTCTCTCCCTCCCTCGAGCTGCTCATTTGCCGAATCCCCACGCCGCTAAAAGGGCATAGTAGTAGGGCTAATGTCTTCTTTCTGCTGTGCGCCTATTATATCGATCTGCCTCAAAAAAGGGGTTTCCTTTCGCGGAGACACTCAACCCTCTTCGTTTTGGTCATCCATGTTCTCTTTTCTTTGCCATTCTTATTTGTATGACTGATGACGGTGGGATGTCGTCCCGACGATTGAACTTGCCGTGTTGGGCTTGCACTGGCACGCACAGTTCTCCACTGCCAAACAACAACGACTGCGACTCTACTGCTCTTTTAAAAATGGAAAAAAAGAAGGTAAGCAGAAGGGTAGTACCGAAAACCGCCGGGGCTCCCAACACACCCACCATCGCCACTCATACCATAAAAAAACAAACCGAGGAAGATTGAAGGAGTGATCACAATTTATTTAGAAAATCAAGGTGAAAGTAAAAAGAGGGCCGGGAAGAGTTTTGTACGGAAATATGGTTAGTTTTTAAAAAATTTTGCAAAATATGGTATGAATTTCGTAAAATACAGTTTTACCGTCGAAGCTGCGGGTTTTCAAAACCCGCCCCTTAAAATGCAAAGCTGCGGGTTTTAAAAACCCGTCCCCTAACAATTAGCAAAAAGGGAGGGCGTCAAAACCCGCCCTTTTAAGAAAAGCACAAGGGGTGGGTTTTGCCCCTCTAGCCAAGTTGGTAAAAGTATTACGAAACTTGCGGGACGTCTTGTGACAGAAGTTAGCTTAATTTTTTTGTCTAACCTTTCAAAAGGGGATGCGTTTTCAAAATCCGTCCCTTGTTTATTTAGTTAAAGGGGCGGGTTTTGAAAACGTGCCCCCCGTTAGACACCTTTCCTTCACCCGAAGAATGAATATTTTTACGAAGTGTTGAGGAACCCACCCCTGCCTATTTACACGAGGGGCAGGTTTTCAAAATTCACCCTCTTTGCATTTTAAACGCGCCCCTTCGACGGTAAAATTATATTTTATGAAACTCGAACCGTATTTTGTAAAATTTTTTTAAAATTAATCGTATTTTCGTACAAAATTCTTAAGTTCCTCCTCCGTGTGTCGTCAATTTTGTGTGCGCGGTCCACCCCCCCCCCCCTCCCAATGCCCTCTGCTTTTTCTAACACTCACTGTTTTTCCCACCCTGCAAATTTTCTCTCGTCTCCTGTTTGGCGACGACCTTTTAACCCCCCCAACCATCCATGATGGAATTATAAGTTATTAGGTGTTAAAAAGATGTATAAATAGAAGTGGAGATGTGTACAAAATATTTAAAAGGAGAAAGAGGAAGAGGGAACGAGGAATACGCAAAACAGTTCTCCCCGGTGGTGTCCCTTTTTCTATCTTTTCGAAAGAACACACACACACACTCCAAGATCTCAACTCTTCGTGTTATAACCCAGTCCCACACACCAACTCTTTCCCACTTTCCACTTCCCATTTGCCTCCTTATCCTTTTTAGCCCATACCCTTTTCGGGGTCGAGCTGAAAAATGGGGAAGAATAATGTCCAGCCCAACCACAACCACCATCCTCGGCATCGCATTTGTTGTTCAATATGTAGAGCCCTAATGACGTCCGCCTTGTTACTGATCCTGTCCAGCTCGATTCGTGACCGGTACTCGGCCGAAGGTAACTAACGAGAACCCCCCCCCCCCCCACCCCCTTCTCTCCATGCCTACATTGTAGTTCTTGTGATCTCCTTCACAGATGTGATCACGTCTCAGGCAGGGTGTTCGAGGGCCTTGATCGCAGCAATCCCAAGGGAGCTGAAGATGGGGAAGGAGCGAGGGAGGCAGTCGGACAGTCCGTGATCGGATGGAGCCCCCCCAGGTGCGAGAGGAGGTGCAGGAGCTGTGCCCGGTGCTCGGCGGTCCAGGTCCCCGTGGCGCGGCAGGTTTGGGGCCGTTCCTCCAGGGACGTCGCGTACTGCGCCAGAGGGGATGACCTGTCGAATTACAAGCCCATGACATGGAAGTGCAAATGCGGGGACCATCTCTTCAACCCATGATGGACAAAGATAGCAGTAGTGCTGGCGAGAGAGGACTCTGTCATGAAACTAATTGCTTGTAAATTCGATTAGGGATGAATGCCCCGGTTCTTTTGAATTAATATGTAATATATTCCGCCTTGATTGGCAATACTTTTATTCATATGTAATGTTGATTTGTAAGCTCGGAGGTTTTTCGTTATTGCAGTGAAATATTGTGAAAGGTTAGTAATGCACAGTGAGATATTGCAATGTAGAAAAAGGTGAGTCTCCATTTTCTTTGTAACACGACATTTCCAGACGTCAGATAAAGCCTGCTAGGGAAGTGTAGGGGCTGGTCCCACCTAATTCTATCGATTATCATAGCCGGAATGATTGTACTGTTTCTCCACCCAGGTGGACCGACCTCACTTCACTACTGATTCCTTCCGCGAGTGGAGGTCGGCTCTCATGTGATTTTACGGGACAGAGAAAAGGGCGACAACTATTTCTAGTGTATTAAAGCGGGCGGCGAGTTAACTAAACGTATTTTTACCATCGAGACCCGACACAATATTTCGTACTCGGGTTTTAAAAATAAACATACTTAATATATAATAAAATTTAAATTGAAGCGAATGAGTCGCAAATAAACATAAAAGTTTTAGACGTACCAACATACTGAAAAAGTAATCAATTTCAATATCTAAACATTAAAAGAATGAATTATGGTTCGTACTGGTATCCGAGTATGCATTAAGTAATGCAAGTCGATCGCGTGCACAAGTTTCTATTCAAGTTAGTATTTTAATTTCATGACATATTGTGTTTTTAATATTTTTGTAGTTTGAAATAATTTATTAAGTTTAAATACTGTAAGTTTAGATTATGATGAAGTTATATTATAATATATATAAATCGAATTTTATATTTTGAAACAATTATAGTACTATTTTTACAAGGTTAAAATTCATAAAGAAAAAACATTCATGACAAGTGTGATAGGTGGTAACGTAGGACTAAATGCGCGGGTTTCACTTTCAATCACCAAAAAGATGGAGGCACCGAAAGCACTACGAAACATCGAGAATAATCTTTCCCATAAACACGTGATGCGACCTGACACCACGCCTGATTCCATCCCTTTATGGGCCTTCATATGGGCCACCACACTAAAGTTTTAGGCCCATTAAATTATGGGGGGCCTCGGCCCATAAAACGAGCAACAGTTTCATATCGACTCTCTCCTCTTATCCGGAATCAATCTCTTGACGTTTGTGGTTTTTCGGCGTTGGTTCAGCGATGGCGACGACATCAGCGGTGTTCGGGGCTCGGTTGGTTCCCTTGACGGCGGCATTCTCCGTACGCCCCTCTTTCGACGGTGTCCAAGGCAAGTGCGGGGGATCTTCGTCTCCGAGGGTGGGTATAGAGTGCTCGTCGAGGCCGCAGAAGAAGGCAACCAAGCACCACATGAAGACACGGCCCCGCAAGACTCAGCCCTGGGACGTCAACCGCAAGCCCACCGTCCGCACCCCCCTCCCTCCCCTCCCTCCCGACTGGACCCTAGTCGAGGCTGCCGCCCCTGCCCCGCCGGAGCTTCCCGATGCTTCCGGTTGAACTCCCATTGTCGCGAGCGAGCCGGCTTTGCTTTCTGTTGCGGGAACTATTGATTGCTGCTTTCCACTTTTCTCGCCATGTACGTGTTTGTTATACCATGTTGTATGTCCGAAACCCGTTCGACGATATTCCTCAGATAAAATCATTGTGGAAAACCTCGCAGCTATTCGGTGTGCTGGGGTGTTCCGTCTTACTCAGACGCAAATGACTACTATTTCACCGGGTCAGAATCCAGTGCCGATGTGGTCTAGGACAACCTTAAGATTAAATTCGAGGATATTTTGCTAGGAATCCTTGGGAAGAAACCTATGAATGGAGGAATGTTCCTTTTAAGGCAGGGGTTTGTGGTAGTGGATGGTGGATGTGGAGGAGCCCAGGATGACGTTCTGGATGGGGGGACACTGCCGGCTGTCCTCAGTTTCAGGCAGTCGCAGTTGCCTCCCTATCATTCCATGCGTTAGAAGAGTATGGTTGGGAGAAGGGTGAGGTGAGACCAATCATGCCCGGCGGGGTTCACGTGTGGCACGCACAACTACGTGTTAGGTGGGAAGGGATAGAACTCAGTCCTTATCGGCTTCTTGAAGTGCTGCTTTTCATTGCCCATGTCCTTATCTACTTTTTCTCACTAGTAACCTTAAAACTCCTATTTGCTTTTTCTCGTTCCAATCAACAACCAACCTTACATTGATTCCAACTGTTACTAAGCGGTGCAGGAATATGGTCAAATATTTTATTCATTAGGACAGCAAGTTAGAACCGAGAAATTGAGTTCCATTTTGTAAAGAACTATGTCTAAATAGGGTCTCAAATTCGCGTTTCGGAAGTAGAATGAACTGCCAGAGAAATTTTAAAACTTTTGCCTACTAATGGGAAACAGAGCTCCTCCATTTCCCATATCCCGGCGGTGCACGTTGCTAGAAATATGGTATTTTTGGCAATGCGAGAGCTCCTCCCCATTCCCGTGCGTGGTTTCATCTCTTTTTGTCGTTCCAAATGAATAACTCCTCGTGGAATTGGATCGGTCCCTAACAACCAAAATAAGTAAAAAAAAAAAAAAAAAAGGATTGATATTCTTTTCATTCACACAGCTGTTAATTATCCGGAAAAAAATTCCCAGTTGGCTATTGGAAGCGAGATAATGGCCGAAACTCATTTTCCTGGATGTAGACGGGGAAATGACCTGGAAACCTAACCCCCCCCCCCCCCCCCCGGCCCCCTTGTCCCTCTCCTGCTGCAAATAATCCAACCCTTTTATGGGATGTGCATTCCCAGTTCTCCCACGTCCCCACAAGTTCTTTTCTCCGTTTCTTTTCTAATTACAAAATCATCGCAATTAAAATGTTTGTCCTAAAGCCAAACCCAATTGTTCCTTTTCTTTTTAAATTTATGGAAATAAGAATAATAATGCAAGGGATCGTTACGTTGCGTGTTGAGTCTCATCTCGTGCAATAAATGAAACGTTTCTCTGAGGCTTTTGGCGTTGTTTATCCTCTGGTCAGACTTACCATTTCATTTGCATGCAAATCCTCCGCCTCTCTCCACAACCAGAGTCTTCTTCCAGAAGTCTGTCCCTCGTCCTGTCGTTTGTTCCGGGGGGGTGGTTTTAGGACAAGGAGGTTGGGATCTGTAAAGGAAGGGGGGCCATCATGATTTCCACCAGGGTCCTTGGCCGGGCGAATCTCAGGATCACCCCTTCCCTGTTCAACTTCGGATTCCGGGTCGGTGAGACTGGCTGCAGTCGGTACACGTCCCAGGCCGCGTCGTCTCTCCAGCACGCCTGCGAGGAGCCCGCTTTCAGGTTTGTGACGCGAATATCAACCACCTCACCCCCGAGAGAGAGTTCCTCGGAGGTTGGCTTGATGTTTTGTTTGTTTCGGTGTTGCGGATTGTGGTGGGCAGTGAGCATAAGGACAAGGAGTACGCGGATGTCGACTGGGACAAGCTCGGGTTCGGCCTCGTGCCGACGGATTACATGTACGTCATGAAATGTGCCAAGGACAGTGTGTTCGAGAGGGGTCGGATCAATCCCTACGGGAACATCGAACTCAGCCCTTCCGCTGGTGTCTTGAACTATGGCCAGGTAATAACGTCTCGAGGTTTGCGGATAGTGATGCGCTAAAGATGGCTCACTGCTGGATTTTTTGAGTGGAAGCAGGGGTTATTCGAAGGGTTGAAAGCACATAGGAAAGAAAACGGGAGCCTCCTGCTGTTTCGGCCAGAGCAGAACGCGATTCGGATGAGATATGGTGCTGAAAGGATGTGTATGCCTTCCCCTACCGTCGATCAGTTCATCGATGCCGTTAAACAGACCGCTCTTGCCAACAAGAGATGGGTATATACATGCCATGTTCTTCCGTCGTGTTTACCTCTTCTTGACAAAATACTGTTATTTAATCTGTGATTTTGGTTAAGGTTCCTCCGCCAGGACGAGGCTCTCTTTACATCAGACCACTACTAGTAGGAAGTGGTCCTATTCTGGGGCTCAGCCCCTCTCCCGAATACACGTTCATGATCTATGCCTCTCCTGTCCGCAACTATTTCAAGGTGAAGTCAGGCCGTCCACTACTTTAAACACATGCTCTGCCTCCGTGGTCTCAGTCTGTGCAACTGCTTCTGAGTGGTGATGCTTCTGGAATACAGGAAGGGACGGCACCATTGAACTTATACGTTGAGGAAAAATTCGATCGTGCTTCTCGTGGCGGCACTGGCGGCGTCAAGACAATATCCAATTATGCGCCTGTACGCAAACAGTGAATTAACCGACAGACCATATCTAAGTCTTTGTAGTGAGCTCATGCTTGTGTCCTTTCCATTCAGGTTTTGAAGGCACTGACGAGCGCAAAGGAAAGGGGATTTTCCGACGTATTGTATCTCGACTCCGTCAGCCGCAGGAATATAGAGGAAGTTTCTTCATGCAACATCTTTATGCTGAAGGTTTGATCAAGATCCAGTGAATTGATTTTTGTTCAGGGAAAACATTACGAGCATCGGCTTTTCAGGGCAATGTTCTTTCTACCCCCGCGACTAAAGGGACGATCCTTTCCGGCATCACCAGAAGGAGCATCATCGAACTATCCCGAGATCTAGGTTACGAGGTGAGCCTCCTCCTCTTGGCATAACCGCCTTATTTCTGAACTTTTTACCGGAACCAGCAAATCGCAAACAGGTAGAGGAGCGTGTGATTCCCGTGGAAGAATTGCTCGAAGCAGACGAAGTATTCTGCACTGGAACTGCAGTAGTGGTCGCCTCGGTTGGCAGCATAACCTATCAGGACAGAAGGTGCGTTCGTGATGTTTTCATAAGAAATTCGGGCTTCTTCGACGATTTCTCAATCCAAGATCGAATAAACTGGTAAAAACACAGGATCGAGTTCAGGACGGGTGGTCGGATGGCCTGCCGGGAACTGTACGAAACACTCGTCGGCATCCAGACAGGGGAGATAGAAGATAAGCATGGATGGGTCATGGAAATCGACTAGGGACTATATCTACCGAGCATCATTTATCATCAGCAAGATGCGCATAAGATAAGAATCGCATCAGCGTTGGATTTGGGTGTGTCATTTTCTTTCTAGTGAAATTTCACTTGCATTGTGTAAACCATCAATCAGTGAAACGCTAACTGCGACGATATATTGGTGAACATGTACCAAATACACTTTGCTTTCTTAGCTAATCCAAAAGGTATGAACAAACCAGCCAAGCAAACAAAAACCTTAGACATTGTCCCCGCATTACAACACACCAAGGCCGCAGGACAGGAAAAGGGTAAACATCTAAACCACAGATCATCCAGATTAGAAAGCAACCTCCTCGCAATTGGACTCGAAGTCAGATGTCGACGTCAGGACCTTACACTTAATTGGCAGGGGGTCCTCTGTAGTAAGCCGGAACCGTGGCAGGGAAAAACATTTGTCTCACTCCCTCCGCCTTGATGATGGGTAATATAATCCCAGATGCACCCTGCAAAGAAGAGATGCATGGTCCTAGTATTTGAGGCTAAACAGCTGGGACCGACACTGTAATCGGCAGTAAAGGAAGGGATGTGTGCGCACCGAAATCAATCTAGCCCCCATCCATGCACGCTTAGGAGAAGGGAATGGAAATATCAGGCGACCAACCCCGTAAATGGCAACCGCAAAGAAGTGGAGGACCAAGCTCAGAGGCCTCGGGTTCAGTCCCGACAGCAGCGACACTGGGCCATTCGAGAAAACACCTCCAAGACTCAGGTAGTCGAAACAGGCCTGGCGCATCTCTTGTTTCGCAGGGTCAGGGGAAGCGCAGAAGACCTCGTACAAGGCCCCAGCTAAGGTGTTGATGGTAGACGCCACTGGCTACAAAAAACAATAAGAAAACAGACAATTCAGTGAACTGATATAATTGCTATGTATGTGTCTACAAGCTTCTCCCAAGATGGATGAGGCAGGAATTACTTGCCTTACGCAGGGTATAGAAGGATTCAAGATATTTGCACAAAGTGGGCGCTTCATTCAGATCCTTCAAAGGCTTAAGGAGATCCCTAAGCACGACTATATCTGAAAGTGCGACTGTCATTCCTCCACCAGTTAACGGGTGGCGCATGTTGAATGCATCTCCCAACAATAGAGCTCCAGGAGTTGGGTGAGGGGCAGCAGGCATGCTTCTATTTGGCATCGTCCTTATGTTTCCTTTGTCAATGGCTACTATAAAAGCATCCCGGATTTGAGAGGGAACCTAAGATGACATGCCCACCAATTAGGCAAAACACATTTTTCAAAGATATTTCAAAGAAAAAGTCATTATCATTAAAGTGTCCTATTGACATCTAATTTTGGTCAAGTATTTACCTGAGGAGCCACTGTGGTCTTCAAATAATTTGCCATTTCACCACTGGAGATCGAGGGGACCTTTTGCCCAGGTACATCGACCAGACAGCGGACCTCAGTGCTACTTATTGGGTAGAACAATATTGGGGACGGATCTCCCAAAATAACGTGTCCATGATTCGCATATGGGAGTTGGCAGCTCTCCAGGACTAGACCGACAAAACAAGATGGCACATCAACCTGAAAATTCTAAGACTATTCAGTATTGTTGTTATCAAATGGAAAGAGGAATTGACAATCCAAACTAATGATAAGAGGGTCGATTTCTACAAATCCCAAGAACTTCAAAGTAAAAAGAAAAAAGTGTCTATATGAACCACTCAGACATGAATCATCCACGCACCATGGGGTTGCAGAGGGAACGGCGCAAGTTGGAAAAGCATCCATCGCATACAATGGTGAGAGGAGCGTATACTGATAACTCTTCTCCAGACTCAGTCTTGTACTGAACACCCTTTACAATTCCCTTTTCTTCAACCAAAGAAGTTACTGTCCCTTGTTCCAATTTTACACTAGTAAAGTGGAAGAAGAGTAGCACCGAGGGACAAAATCAAATGTTTAGGAATCGCTATAAAGATCATATCAAGAGCAGAGGAAAGTAAACCAAACTGGGAAAAGATTAGCATAAGCAATACTATTGATGATGAAACAAATATCCCAAGCAAATAAAACAGTTAAAGCACTTATATAAGGGTAACATAAGGGACAAAAAACCTTGAATGAGAAAAACATGCATAAGAGCTCAAACTTATTAAGTTGATGATAACATTTACGAATGAGGAGGTTTTAATTCTTAACCAATTCGGCTTTCGACCTGGCATGGCATTCAAGTGTAAATGATAATGGGAGAGCTTTCTAGTGATCACAACAAATGATGTCGGCCCAGGAATGATCGAGGGGAAGAGCTGTTGGGTAAGTGAGCTTACTTCGGGAGATTTGCAGCTTTCTCCCTCATTCTCTGTATGAACCGTCCATTATGGAAACTTCTTCCTGACACATCTGAGTGAAACTTTTCCAATGGGTACGAGAGCCTAGTATTTTTACCATCCTTGAAAAGAGCGTACCCATATACACGTTGAGCGTCAATTTGTTCCACACAATCTGCAGCCATGCAATCAATTGACTACCACTAAAAAGATAGGAGACGCATTGCGGCACCCCAATTATCTGAACGTTCACACCAAAATTTGGCACAATACTTTATCAATGACCTAGCTTAGTTTAACAGACAAACCTTCTAAATCCAACTCGATCAGCTTCAGGTAGCCTCCGGGTTGTAGTAATTCCCCAACAATTCTGTCGGGCTCCGTCAAGTCTCTCTCAATAACATGAACTCTTCGTCCATCCTGCATGTCCCAAGCAGAATGATGAACAGTTGCCCTCCCATCGATTAAGGTACGCACCAACCGAATTAGTGAAGGGGGGAGTATTCTTATTATATCACATGTTAGTCCATTCTATGATTAAAAACACGACAAATTAGAAACTGTGAGAAAGCTGCAGGAAAAGGATGTGATTACAGGAAAACCACATTATTTTCTCGTAACAACCAAGAATGAGTGAGCCATCTTTCCAAAAAGTTTCTAGAAAGAACTTCCTAGCACTTCTCTTGGAATTTTCTTCTGAATCAGATGTCTCGCATTTATATATCATTGACAATTACAAGAGACCATTACCGACAAACGAAATGCTGGACTATCTTTCCATGTTATGATCAATGCATATGGAAGGAACCTACCCGACGACGAAAAAGAGGACCAAAAAGGTCATCTTTCACAGTCATCCAATTAAAATCAAACAAAAGTTAAGTTTGTCAATAAAGAGAGCCTTATTGTCCAACATTAAGAACAAAAACTAGGGGAGCCGGCCAGGCCCGTGCACCAAGCCAGGTTCAGCATCATTGGGATGTCCACAGACAAGTTCAAAGCTCCGACAAAAAGACAGGAAATCGCACAGCCAATAACATAAACCTATCCCAGCCATCCATCTTGGTATTCCTATTCTTTTAAAAAAGTTTATAAGTAACTAGAGAAATGCAGTCAGGAAAAATGTTAACTCGGAGTGAGTGACGATGAAAACATTCCGGAATCATCCAATCAAGTTTTCTTCCATTCAGGTCATATGCATCCAAAATGCGGAGGTATCACAGGATGCTTCATATCGGGCCAGGCAAAACTCTATGTATGTATGTATGTATGGATAACCATCTTATTTCCAAACCCATCAGGATCCAGTCCCACAAACATTTTTGCCTTCTACTCTATCATTGTCGGCGTGGCACAAGTACAACAAACATTCTGGGAGAAATTTCTAATCCGTGCTGGGACCAAATCACGCCGAACCTTCGCTAACAAAGATATATATCCTCCAAGTTCTAATCCGCCGCGACCCATTTGACATTAATTCAATCCGAGGAAGATCCCCAGTCTTCATCCTGACCTGTCCCTACGTGAATTCCCCAACAACCAGCGAAAGAACCGGGAAATAACAACCACAAAAACAACCCAAAAATATATTTAAGAAAATAATTAAGGGGGTCGCTTTCAGAATCAAAACGAATAAAAAGCGCAGAACCCAGAAATTCAATCCCAGCAAGAAAAAAGATGGAACCCCAAGAAATAAAGAAAAAGGAAAAAGGAAAACAGATTGTTGGGGGTGGATTTTCAAACCTTTCCGAGGGTGTAAGCGAGGGCAGAGCCGGCAACCCCAGCTCCAACGATGACAACATCAGCTGGGTCGCTTTCCTTGCCGGGAGATCCGCATAACTTCCCGGAGGTGGTGACAATGCAGTCGGCGCCTTCTTTTTCCTCCTTCCCCTTCCCCCTAAACACCAAGGCGTGGAAGGCGAATGCGGACAGGGCGGTGGCAACGATCCATCCCAGGGCGCAGGCCCATTGATCCAACCCCATTATTCCCGACCCAAAAACCGGAGCAAGAAGGGGGAAAAGGGGGAGAAAAGGGAGGATTCCAAGGAGGTTCCGAGTAAAACAGGGGCCTGGGATCGCCAATGTGCTTCCCCCACCGTCCGTCTTTGTTTGCTTTGCTGTCTTCTTTTTAATTTCCTTTTGTGCCGATTCACGAGTATGTCTGTCTGTCCACCCACCTTAAAAAGACAAAGGGCGGGCTGGGTGGGGTGGTGGCAAATTTGTCCTAAGCTGGCAACCCCGGGAAAAATACATAAATATCATAAAAATGAACCTCCATATCTTCTAACATTTTATTTTTTATTTTTTGGTAA
Source organism: Melastoma candidum (assembly GCA_023653495.1). Taxonomy (NCBI): domain Eukaryota; kingdom Viridiplantae; phylum Streptophyta; class Magnoliopsida; order Myrtales; family Melastomataceae; genus Melastoma; species Melastoma candidum. The sequence continues at coordinate 10,409,667 of CM042880.1, read as the reverse complement.
ATTTGATGATGAAGAGGTTGGTTTTACATGTTTGATCCCCCAAACTATGTGCGAATCGAGTTTTAGTGAGATGGGGTTTGTCGGAGGATCCGAGGTCTAGGCGAAGGAGGAGGAACAACTCCATGTTTGTTTGATATATTATATATTATTCTTAGAATAGATCAACCAATATTAAGGCAGAAAGGGAGAATCCACAAATTTTTTATTTTTATTCTATTTCTGTTTGCCGAATTCTCTCATAAAATATTTTTGATATGTCAGGCAGGTGAAGGTGGTCGTTCACATGCACATGCACATGCACAGTATTAACCCCACCTCACATTTATCTACCCCCCCCCACACACACACACACACACGTCGTCGTCAACATTATTATATTGGCTTATTCCTATCCAAAGAAAAGGAAAGAAAGACAGACAAAGATTCTCTGTGGTTAGTAGGATAAAGTAAAGGGGGCGGTCTTAATGAAGTCCACTCACATTAAGTAAAATAGTAACAAGGCCAGCCAGGCCCAAATTCCCTTGTCCGGTCGTCCACCATTTATCTGAAACGCGTCCCATTCGACCAAACTTCTTTAAAAGCCGTCCTCCAATTTCATTTCCCCTGACCCCTCCGTCCGTCTAAAGGTAAATCAGGCCGGTATGACTCTCTCTTACCCCGAAATCACGGGTCCGGCAGGCCACCACCCCGACGACGGCAGTCCTACTCCAGTACCGTTTTCAACCTGTCAACCACCATCGTGGGTGCAGGCATCATGGCCCTCCTAGCTACGCTCGAGCAATTGGGGTCTTATTCCAAGTTGCTGATGATTATCGAAGAAGCGTCCAGAATGGAAGGCCCACATGTAACATATCGCGATCAATGCTCTTCACTAAGGTGACCATAACTGACAGTGCGTTTATCATACCAAGCTATGTCGACGGGCTTAAGATGCAAAGGGATGTTATTCCCGATTATAACGGATCGTGAGTTCAAGCACTTTGATCTAAATAATTGCACTTGATTGTGCATATGATCATTCACAAGGAGAACATTTAAAATCAGCATCCCAAAGCTTCAATCAGAACACTTGTATCCTCAGTGAACTTTTTGGCCTCAAAATTCTTCCAATTATTATCCTCTGCAGATCAGAGTAATGGCTCAAGATATGAGACAGAAGTACATAGTGGCCTTTGCCACAGGAAGATTGAGTATTCGCAATCTCGGTAGGCGAATAAAACACTGCACATTTTCCTGACTTCCAAGAGTAGGGAGCCTTATTCCATCACCACCTTCTCACCAATGATGTGAGCAACTGCAAGCACAGCATATAAAGCCCTGGTAAGACTTTGAGTTCAACAAAATCTGAAAGGGACAAAAGCTCGTTTTCCATCCAACTTAGTGGCACTTAAAAGTTTGATCAAAAGTCTTTGGAACGGCCAGTTCAACACAGCTAGTCAAGGTCAGATATACTTGAATTGATCACTAGAATCACCTCGAAAAGTTCAAACGGGCTGCCCCGTCGGTAATCGTCATTAGTCTTGCTTTTGTCGTAAGGAAGAATCCTGGATAACAGTGTTCTCCATCCGAGAAGTAAGACAGCCGTGCTCCCCATGGAAACAATGATAAAGTTATACTGTGGAATGTGCCCGGTTAAAAGAGCTCTAATAGACAACCCAAGCTGCAAGAGAAGCAAGAATCTACATCAAGTGTTTTCTAGAATTTCTATATAACTTATTGCAAGAAATAATTGATCTCAGAATCATATCAAGGACCCCAGATCACCAACAACAAAGAGACAGCATTCCAATTGAGTCACCGAGGAAATACAAGAAATTTATGGCCAACCACAAAGAAGAGGAATAAAAGGGTTCAAATCCACAAATCACACGGGGAAAACACACCAAAAGACAAACCAAAACATCTAAGAACAACCACACTTCTGTTGAATCCAGGAAAAACCAACTGCTCAAAGCCTAAACCAATGATCATCCGTTGAAATATTTTAACAATCAGTTCCATGTAATGGAAATTTAAAAGATTTTATTGTACCATGCCCCAGATTTTTTCTGTTTTTCCCAAAAGTCATGTGCAGACATTTGAAAGGGAGAAAATCACAATATATAACCAATTGAAGCAGTAGACCAAATGAAGATGTGAACTCACTGGGACTCCCAGTGCCCATGATTTAATTGTAGAAATCATGGCAGTGGAGAAACCCTTCTCCCCTCGACCCTCCTCTCCATATCCTCCAAGGAAGTAAGCAGCCAAAAACCATCCTGTACAAACAACAATGACAATTAAGACAACAAGCTCTGTCCTTGCAACGAACCTGGCAATATCCAGGAACTAAGCCAACGAACTAAAGGAAACAGAACAGGGCCAGACTCACCATAACAAAGCCCATTCACATCTCTTACCGGCAACAAAAGGGTCAGCGGTACGGAGAGTGTCCAAGTCCAGGACAGCAAAACCATGACTAAATCTCCCAATGGCAGCGAAAATCAGCAGCGCAACCACATCCCCTCCGGCGAGCAACGCCACCCGTCTAAACAACAGCTACAAAATGCCCCAATTCAATCAATCGTTCGATTGCAACAGCCCAGAATATCAAAACGCACAAGAATTCCATCCCTACTTCAAACCTTTGGTGAAATGCGAAACCGAAATCGTAACATACCCCCACTTCTTGAGGCGGGAGGCCTGACCGGGCCTCTCGAACTGGATGACGCCTTCGAGGGAAACGTCCTGCTGACCCACGAACACGGGGCCGTCGTCATCGGTTGGCAGAGCAGAGGAAGGGTACTTGGGGGCGGGGACGGTGGAGGAGTCGTTGGCCTTGGCGCGGGTGAGGTAGGGGGCAGGGAAACGGCGTCGGGCTGAGGAGTTGGAGGAGAGGGGATGGACTGGGCAGGCGGAAGCAATCGGGTGGGGAGAAGGGGAGACGGGTTTCTCGAGGGAGGAGGAGGCGGGAGGAGCACGAGCTGCTCGCGTCAGCATCGCCATCAGAGTCTCCGACGGCCGGGAGGGGTTGGACGAGGAAGAAAGAAAATATCCTGTGGCGGACACTGCCCGAGGAAGCCGCGCCGCTCAAGAAAACAGGCCTGGGCGGGTTCAATCCGGTCCACAATCGGGCCACGCGGTTAAGCCATTGCATGGCCCCATCATTTGGGCTCGGTCAAATCGCGACTAAATAATCTCAACACGAGCCCAATCCAGCCCAAGCCCAGAACAAGTTTCACCCAAGAAATTAATGACGAAGAGTGACAAATATTGAGTTTAAATTAAATAAAATGTGTCTTACTCAATGTCAGTGGACTGGTCCAGTCGTTGGTAATAAAAGTTATAATGTCTTCTTCTTAGTGGGAGTGGTTGAATTGTCATGTGCCAATTTATATTGCGTTTTATATATCGTTAGGTTTTCAAAAAGCAGACATCCAAAAAGTTGACACTGATCTTTGGAACGACCGTTTATAAAGCGTAGGCTTAGAATTGTCCGAACACCCACAACAAAACAAAACACCAGAAATAGCTATGAACGAAGCCCCGCCGAGTGGCTGCCTCAGTTTCTTCAAACTGGGTCCGTCGTCTATCCGCGCGAGGGCCCGTGATGCGCTGCCAGGCCATGGGGGATCTCCGGCAGGTTGTGGGAGGATCGACGGGGTCGCAACCTGGGTTATCAACGGCGTCGCCACCGCTTTCTTCGCGTCGTTGGAACATTGCTCCTGCATACGCATCGCGACCGTGGAGGGCGCGGACGATGGCAACGATCTGCCCCTGATCCTCAACCAAGGTAACTACCTGAGCGATAGGGACGGCGGGAGCGTCGTCACGCGGGATGTTCGCCGAAGAACGACGGGCAGGCGGAGGTAAGAGGAGCGGAAGATTCATGGAGGAAGATTGATAATTTGAGCACGTGATTGAATATTATCCTCTCTTCTTCTTCTTTTTTTTTATCTTTATTATATTTTTTTTTCTTTCAGTTTGGTGGAATTTCCAAAAAGAATCGGAAATTAAATTATGGGTTTTGTTTTGTTTCTTGGGTGTTGTATAAAATCTCACTGCAAGTGCAAATCAAGGTTATTTTTATGAAATTTCAAATGGAATTTATAACAAATTCGAGCTGATTGAATCTGGTTCATTGATTAGGCATTGAGTCGAGTAGCTGGAGATTTAAAAGCTGTAGGTTCAACCGCAATGGATGTAATCATGATTTGTTGTCGGAATCATCGTCCAGATTGATTAACTTTCACTGTTCTGATTAGCAACAGTAAAATGAAAATGGGAAAAGGAAAATGAAGGGATGGCGTTTTGAAAGTGGTAAATGATGATGCCTAGTGATTCAGGCGGTATAAGATCGTGGCCCATGGACCCCCCCTCCTATGATCGTTTAAAAATTTGTTGCTTTAGACAGATTTGTGGAGAAAAGAGTAAAAGAAAAGGAGATGCTACTTAAAGCCACCTTTTTCTGGTCCTCGGAAGAGCTATGCTCGTCGCCTCGGCCATCATTACATCACGATGGGCTTCGGCACGTCCCTGGCCGCGGATCCGACTGATCCGTGTGCTCCCCGCTTATCCGACTGTTACGTACTCGGGATTTCCACGTCAGGAGGAACGAGGGATCCTTGTCAGGTTACCCTCCATCACCCTGCAAGCATCCGAAGTCTTACACGACAACCCCATCAGCAAACGACCCCTCAGCCGGCCGGCACCAGAGCCGCTCACGGCATCATGCCTCCTCGTGCTCCTGCTGACCTCAGTGCACACCTCGTACGCAACGAAGAATGGGTCCTCGCCATCCTCCTCCTTCTTCTTGTTCTTCTCGCCCTTCTTCGGATTCGGACTCCCCCTGCAACGACCATCCTTCCGTGGTGGCGGAGCAGGGAACGTGCATGGAGGTAACGGGATCTGCATCTCGAGCAGCTTCGGCTTCCTCTTAGACTCCAACGGGGATGGAGGAGGCGGCAAACTCCTCACTGTGGGTGATGAAGAAGGATCCCGATCGCCATAATCTCTGTTGTCGTTCCTAGTCTTGGAAACCCCGGGAGTGTTCTCCCATGAAAACGGAACCCTCCCGCCAGACTCGATCGCGTGAACTTCGCTCCTCATATTGATCCGGTCGATCTTCTTCTAAACATCAAAGATTGGAGGGAATCCTAAATATACAAAGAGGCGATGGAAAGGCCTAGTAAATGACGGGGGTGGAGTGGGACAAACACGTAAAGACAGTGAGCGTGTCGATAAGGGAAAGGAAAATGCGGAAAAAGGACAAGTGTTTTAGGTGGACATGCAAGTAAACAACATAACATACGACTAGACTCAGTCCTCCTGGGGGAGTTGCTGTGTGCAATTTGCCAAAGACAAGGCATCCCAGGAGTTAAACGCTAGGCGCCAAACTTCCGGATTGCATGTAATAACAAACCAAAGAAATACACAACACGTGTCTGATTCATGCTAACATAACATAACACTAAATTTCGATCAACTGAAACAAAAGATAGAAAATTTAGGAGTGCTTGTTTGGAACACACCACTCTTTCTTCCCTTGCCACCTCATATTGAAATAAGATCTTTGGAAGGGTGTACTTTGAGGACTAAGTTAGATGCGATCAAGATAGCCGGCGAAGGTGTGCGTTGATGCCTACTTTTTGACGAGGAAAAATGTCGCTTTCCGACAAAGCCTAATTCTCTTTCTACAACTAGTTGATTTGGTTAGGTAGTGACAAGGGAGTGAAGCCGAAAGTGATCGATCAGACCGGCATCACAAGACTCTTGGCTCATTTCTACCCCGAGCCTCGACGTCAGTACGTCAGACATGTTCTAATAATGAATCATGTCTAATAATGAATCATGTCTTCGCCTTCGGTGCGCGTCGTGAGCGGCGTGCCGTATCATACTAAATCGGTGTCGAACAAACTTTTGTGCCGTGACCCGGGTCAATGAAATGAAACCTACTACTCCCAATTTGGTTGGGCAAGGAGTTCCATTTTTTTTTTGTTTTTGCTGGTGGCGGGCTCGGTCCATGAGCCCATCATTACTTTAATGGCAATCTTGGGCTTTCCCTGGAGTTGGAGATGAAGTCTCGTTTAGGACAAAGCAAACGAGGAAGAAGGAATGCGAGATAAACCGAAAGGAAAGGAAGAGATTAGTGCCTTTTTTTTATGTTATTATTTTATGTATCGTGCGTTCTGACCACAATTGTCTTCTAAACAATCCAAGGGGGGGACAATCGGAATCGAACAATTAAGAATTAGATCCACGTAACTTTAAGAGAATATGGATGGACGACATGTTTCGAGCAACTTTCCGGATGTAATAGTTTCAAGCAACTTAATGACTTCCTTGAATTCAGTTGCTTTCTCCAACATTCAAAGTCCTTTTTTATTCCATCACTCGAGACACTAGACAAGATGCGCTTGAATGAATGTCTTCGTAAGAATTCTAATGAGCAGCCCAATTGGATCCGACAGACTCATCCTCTACCGTTCCTGATAGAAGTTGTTTCGTCCCTGTTTCGACCTTCGCCTCCTCGAGTAGACCAATATGGTCTAGCCAGCACATACAATAATCGCTCGCGGGTATTTGAGAAATGTCATTGCATGTGACCACCCCTAACCCTAAAGAGGCTCTGAATAATAGAACCAACGAGCATTCTTAAATGCCACTTTTATGAGTCACGTGGGACTCCTAATCCTTTCATGTTTTCGTTGGTGTAGTTAAAATGCACGATCATGGAAAGCAAAAGTACCGTATAAATATGTAGTACCTCCTGATACATTCTTTACACTTAGATTTGATAATTCAAACCCATGTAACAAAAACACTTAAATGATTAATTGAGAATGAAAGAAAGGGAGTCACGCGTAATTTACCTCTTTTTCTCGATTCACACCCAGATATTTTTTTTTCTTTTTTAATGTAAATACGAAATTGATTTATGTCTTGTGTCCGTCCAAAACATGAAATAATAGAGAAAGGGAAAGTGTCGTCTCGCCCGTCCTCGGGTTCGGACGAAAACATGAAAGGGGTGGGGATTTGTCGTTGCCCATTTTTTCACGGTGTCAGGGGTTTTGCACGTATAAATGCTACGTTCAAGTATTTCTTACAATATGTAATTTGCCAAACCCGTATTTTTCTCGCTCAATGCTTTCATTTCCGGAACTGACCGGCGTTGGTTATTCATGTCCCACCTGAGCGTGGACTCATGTCCGGACAGATGAAAGCATGAACGGCCTCATATTCCTCTCGTTGCTTCTCCAAAATCGGCGAGTTTTTATGATAGTTGACGTCGACGGCTGTACAGAGGGAGTTAAAAGAAGAAGAAAACGGACATTGCTCCTCATATTTTACCTTCCAGCTTATTGGCGCGGAATTGTGTTCCCCGCAACACGTGTCGAATTTTTCAGTGATTTGTGTGGCCGTTGTAAAGTAAATGAACAAAAGGGAAATACAATACTTGAATTGATCAAACAGTATTGAATTATAGGACAATACTTACAGTCATGATGTGAAGTGAAAATACAACAAAAGAAATGGGAAGACGATAGCGAAACGCTTCAAACGGACGGCGGCAGACAAACGGAGACTATAGAAGATCCCTTTAGTGGAATCTGTTTTGGTGGATTGGGGGTCGGACGTAGTGAAGGTGAAGGTGTTTTCGGGACGTTGGTTTCAAGATGCTTTCAGGATACTGGAAAAATGAGAGAAAAATTTAAGTTCTATGTTTGAATTGTGTTCGGTGTCTTTATCTCGACATTCTTTCTGAATTTTTATTTTATAGGAGTCATGCACATCGTATTTTGGACAACTTCTTTAAACTTGTCATGTGTCATGTTCTATCATCGTAGATTAAAGTAAAAGTACTTGAAATTCTGTAATTTATCGAGTCGTGGTCTTGATCCCGAACTATACTATGCTAGCCTTGCGATTCTCGAGTAACATTAATTTAGGATATTTTTGAGTGGTGTTACGTGTCAATACAACTGTATAGTCGGTCGTTCAGAAAATTTAGAAGAAAAAAGTGGGTCAGATCTTCTTATTCGGCGGGACGTCTCTCGTACGGACGTCCGTCGTGTTGAGGTGGTTGGAATGGGGTTTTAATTAAGAATTTAATGTGGCAGTACGATTATGTCGGGACTTTTATCGCGACGTCTCGTAGGTAAGAAAAAGGAAGATACCCTTGGCCTCTTACTTTTCGTCTACTGTCGCTCGGCATTATGGCAAGTTTTGGGGGAGGGGGGTTGTAATGTTTACAGCTCCCTTTCCAGGCATTAACCCCATAACATATCGGTGGGGTCCGACTGGAAGGGCGCTGTCGGGAAACATGAATCCTTAGCCCCCTAAACACCGACACCCGCCAGAGGTAATTTTTTACGGTTTGTAGATTTTTTCGGTGTAGGAATCAAATTTAAAACACGACAACAGGAGTAGAACGCGTAATAATAGAATTTTAGTTCTTCGTAAAAAAATCTTACCTCTATTAATAAATTCGTGCGAAATCACACTAAACTCTTTTAGAAAAATATCTGATTCCTCTTATTAAACGAAAGTGGATAATACACGTCTTAATAAAAAAAAATTTAAACCAGGAAGATTACGATATCCCCAAATAACAACAATAAATTTATTATAGGAAACCATAAGTCTCTAATTTTCTCCAATCAATCCTGATTTTCCACGTCAGCCTTGATACCACAAGACGGGGGCAACCCCTGGCCCTCGAATCTGCTCCGAGGCAATCACTCCCGAAGCTTTCTCGTGCTGTAGTCCACGTATTTCATGTATCTACTCCTCGCGACGAGGGGGCGTCCCGGAAGACTCGGGCGGACTTGCTTCTAGCTTTATGTAGGAGCTACTTCTGAGACGTTCCTTCAGGATAAGAAGAAGAGGAAAAAGGAGACCATAAGTTACGCCCCCGGTTGGATTGCAATAACTAATACTCCTGACACAATGCTTGCGAGTCAGAAAGGGAAGGAAGGGGAGGAGGAAATCATGAATGTGGTGTTGGTGGGTGGTGGTGGTGGTCGGTGTGGCTCCATCCACACACAATCTCGCACCCCTTTTACAACAACAATAACCCAAGTCTTGTCCTTGTCGTTGCGCCTTTTGGAAACTCTGAGAAATCATATGTATGTATCGGAGGATCAGCATACATAGTTTAATATCTCATATCCCACTGGCTGGAATCAACCGGGGGGAAGTAAATTCATCCAGTCTTTTTTTTTGTTTTCGGACTCATAACGGCGCCTGGGGTAAAGGGCATGCTGCTCAGCGAGTCTTCACTCTTACCGTTTCTTCGAGTATAATATGTGTGTGTGGGGTGGGTGGGGGCTGCTTCGAGGAAACGTTCGAATCAAGGGCCACTTGATACCTGCCTGCTACTGGAGAACCCCGCAAAGTCCTTCGGATGGTAACATATCAGGAAATCTGATGCGAGCGGGAAAGACTCGGATTCGGCTGAGAACAATTAACTCGAGGCCGACCACAGTCTTCCTCTATCATTCATTTCCATGTTGAGTCTCCTCTGGGCGACATGATTGTCGATACATAGACACACTCACTCGATGGCCATGGGCGTATACTGCACTACTGCTACTACATTATCGTTGTCATTATACTGGGGAGGGGCTTTAAATTAAGCAAGGGTTGCCGGGGGGGGGGGGGGGGGGGGGGGGGGGGGAGCTGGCCATGTTAGAAAAAGGAGTGACAATGTCGCCCTCCCTTCCGGACCAAAATTGATTCCTCCCCATCTGGTGTCTGATGATGAGATGGAATTGAAGTTTCCTCTCCCCCACAGAGTCACTTCCACAACACAAATCAAATGAATGACATGTACCTTCTTCTTCATACAAGTCCATATTACTCGCATGGATGCAGCTGGGGAGCTAAAAGTCTCTTGTCCAGACGAGGATTATAACCAAAAACCCAGATCTAATATAATCTTTAATCCCACTATTCCTACTTTCTAACCAATCTCCCCTGCCTTCCTTCTCATAGTTTAAAATCCCCTGATATTTTTGGGCAAATGGGAGGAGGGAAAAAGCAAACTAGGGACAATCCCAAAGCACAGAGACTTTAAAAAGGACTTCTTTTATTTTAGTACCCTGCTTTTGCCCTTTGTCCGAATCCGAACTCTAACCCCCAGCTTCATCTCTCTCCCTCTCTCTCTCTCTCACACCCCCCCAATTATGCTATCTTTTTCTTCCCCAAGACATCATCTTCATCCCCCCTCACCATCGCACTCTGACGTGGACCAACGGTAGTGATGCCGCGGGAGCTCCCTCAGGCTCGCTCCACCCTCCGCCTCACCTCCTTTCCCCTGTCCTAGAACTTCTTCAGTTTCATTTCCCTTTACAACGCTCCCCTGTTTTCCTAGGTCTTGAATCTGTTTCCCCTTTGTTAAGAAGAGGTTGTACTCCTTGTTATCCCCCTTCGCCCGCTAGGTATGGATTTCGGGTTGGAAGGGCTGATGGTTTCGGCCCCGGACGCTCCCCCGGATCCCACAGAGGCCGCGCCGAAGGTTGTCGGATCTGGGCCGTTCAAGCACCTGCATCCCTCTGTCACCACCGTCGTCGAGGAGTGGAGGATGTCGATGCTCGGCAAGACGGCCGGCGATATTTCGGTCCCAAAGGTAATGCAGAAGGATGCGGCGAGATCTGATGCCGTCGAAGGCGACGCGAAGCTCTCCTTGGACACCCAGCACCATCCACAGACGCTCAGCTTCTCTTCGTCGTCGTTGTCGTCGTCCTCATTGTCTTCTTCGTCGTCGTCGTCCCAGAAATCAGGAACTGTGGGAACCTCCCACCACGATGCCTCCACTGCATCGCCTCAGCTTAGCTACGCGTCTTTAACATATAACCGCTCCGCAGGTAACTTTGGAAAGGGGAAAGCTTGATGGGTTCTGTTTTTGGGAGGGTAACTGTCACTTTCAAAAGAGGGAATGGAGGTTCGCGAGAGTTGAAGTGTGGAGTAAATGAGACGAGAGAAAGAGAGAGATGTTTCTCCATTTCTGGGTTGTTCCTTCTTGTTGAGTTGTGGTAAGAAAAAAAGAAAACAGCAGGAAGGGATATTAAGGTTTGTTCAGACAAGCAGTGATTCTTGTCCGAACATTGACCACTACTCCTGTTCTTGATGATTTCTTATCAAAGGGTCGGGATTTCTTTTTGTTGACGGTTAGCCTCAAATTTTTTTTTTTTTTGTGATCGTGCAGGATTCGGTTCGGGTAATCTGCTTGGCAGGGACATGTCCGAGGTCATGAGGGGCACAAGGGGACCATTCACTCCCTCTCAGTGGATGGAGCTCGAGCATCAGGCCTTGATCTACAAGTACATGACAGCAAACATCCCCGTGCCATCCAATCTCCTCATCCCAATCAAGAAGGCCTTCGATTCCGCCAGCTTTTCATGTAGTCTAGGCGGATATCTCAGATCCAGCCCCTGTGAGTTATTTCCTGTTATTGTGAACGAAACAATGGACATGAATATGGATTCAGTGTCTTTGAGATGTTGCATAAAGTTCTACTGATTTTGGAGAGTGACTGGTTATTATGATGATGCAGTTTGTTGGGGTTCTTTCCGTTTGGGTTTCTCGAACACTGGCGATCCCGAGCCAGGGAGGTGTCGGAGAACCGATGGGAAGAAATGGCGGTGCTCAAGAGATGCTGTAGCCGATCAAAAGTACTGTGAGAAGCACATGAACAGGGGCCGCCATCGTTCAAGAAAGCCTGTGGAAGGCCAAAACGGCCATTCCGTGACCGGGACCTCTGCCGCTGCCCATGCATCTTCGAAGATGCATGGAGTTACCCCTGCCTCGGCAGCAGGAAAACTAGACGCAGCAGTGCCCGGTTATGGTGCATCAGACAGCCTCGCTACCGTGGCTCGCCACCAACTACGGATGAAGAGCTTGCATCCGGGTGTTCTTTCTGCCGATGCTTCTTTCAAAAGGTAAGAGAATTTGTTTAGAGTACTCACAGCTTACTGGAATTTTCAAATCAATTAAGATTAACATGGTTTAGTAATTAAGCAGGTTCTGTGTCGAACAAGAAACTCCTAATGACAAGAAGCAAAATCCAAACAATCTTTTTCCAACGATGAAACAACAGTCAACTTACGAGGACACGTCGAGACAGCAATTCACCCTAGATGACTCATACTCCCTCTTAGATGGTACAAGCAAGAACTCTTCCTTGCTGGAAAACTGCCAGGGTTATGCTTCTTACCAGGACCTGGGGGCCATCCTGGTGTCAGGTACTCCCTGCAGGTCGCCCCACCAGTTCATTGATAACTGGCCTGAGAACATGGTCGATCGATCCGCCATGTCGTGGTCCGACACCTATTTGTCGATCTCGATCCCGATGGCTTCCTCCGACTTGATTTCCACCACTTCTTCCCCCACCATTGAAAAGGCCAACCTTTTGCCCCTCGGGTTACCACGGAAATCAGACACCTTCTGGGGTAGTTCCACAGGAGGACCACTGGGTGAGGTCCTGAACCAAACTGGCAATATCGCCATCAACGACTCAGATAGCAAGAACTTGTCCTTACTCAACCTCATGAAGGACAGATGGGATAACAACCCCTCGATGGGTTCATCACCTAGGGGGGTCTTACAGAAGACGACCTTCCTTTCCAACAGCAGCGGCGGGAGCAGCCCCTGCCCTGAAACCAACAAGTCAGTCGATGGGATCAATGAGCTCCTTGGCTCGACCCTCGTGAACCCCTTGTTCTCGTTGCCGGCCTTGTGATGGACCCGGCAACCTTGTACTACTAAGAACTAATGTATGTCCGAATCCTGGCACTCCCTTTTGCATCTTTTTGAGTTTCTGTATGTCTGTGTGCGGAGTTTTTTATGGAAGAAGTTAGAATGCAAGGATTGCTTACCTTGGTGGGGAGGAAGAGAATTGAATTCCAAAGTTGGGGTTTGGTTGGTTTTTTGCTGGTTGTGGGATTTTGATGCAAAAAACCATGATGTACGAAAGGCTTAGCTTTGGAGTGCGGACATGCTGGTTGTTGGGGGGGAATTGAGTCCCTGTTCTTTATAGGGTGGGGACAATCCAGTTAGGGCATAAAATAGGGCATGTGGGATGATGGGATTTAAGCTAAGGTGATGGAGTTGATGATGGTGGTGGGGATTGGTAAAGATCTGACGAACCGGTGGAAGACGCTTTGAAAGAGATTGGTCTTCTGTCTCATGATTGTCAAACTCATTCATCACACCCTCATTTGCAGCAAACGGTCCCTCCACCCTTCCTTTGTTCAGCAGCCAGCTCAATAAATGAGCGGAAAGTCCTGGAAAAATATGTCGGGCCTCTGTCACAGTGGCTTGAAACAGGGTGGTATATATGAATTCTGCGAGGGCTGAGGTCTTCGGCCGCATGACTGTTTTGGCTCCCTCCTGACCTGCATTTACTCCTATTTCTTCCTCGTCAATATTGGTGGCCGCACAAATTCCTGTTAGTGCTTCATGAAGACAGAACAAGAAAACTACCAGGGCACAGTCAAGAGGTTTTCTAATTTGAACGTTGTTCTGAAAATGGTCGTTCTCCAAAATTTCGCTAATATCAAGATGGAGCAAGAACAATTCCCAGAAAGCACAGACTCTGGGATAAACTTACTGATGGAAACTATGATGCTACTAACTTCAAGTGATGGTTTCAGAGATGAATCTTCCCAAAACATTTGAATTTAGAGTCGCTAACACCAAGAACGGCAACATTAATTATGGGAATGGGAGCAACAGCTAAGCAACTATCAACTTCTGGGTGTAAGGGATGTGAAGCTAGCTCTCCTAACAAAACATAACCAGCATGTTAAATCCCAGAGCTGTATTTTTTTTTTACTCCACATGCGAAATGGATGTTTCGGATCAGTAGAATGAACAGCCAATCTGATCATTGACTTCCCACCACATCCTATTCCAGGAGAGTAAGCTCCTTTGAATTAGCTTCAAGGGCAAGCTTAGATGATGATCCAAAGGGTGGAAACAACCAAGCAAGGGTGTAAACAGTGTGTATGTAGATCACTGGCTACTTACACGGCCTGAGAACATTGAACCAAAATCAATAATATCAACTTGCAAGGAATTTATGAATTCACAGTGTATTGATCTGGGGTATTGCCCTTTTTTTCCTTTCATCGACACTAAGCGCCTAGTATACATATTACTAAGGCTAATGAAGAGATCATACTGTATCGTTCACGAGCAGTGGCCTGTTGCATTATTCTAGTGAGGGGGAACTCACCTCAAGCAGGCAATAGAGACCTACTATATCCATACAAATGCAAGTAAACTGCGAGGCATATGGTCAAAATCACGCAAGACTTCGCACTGACGAACCCGACTATCTGATGACCCTTGTCGAGGAACTCTTCTTGGATTACGTTCACGCCCTTCTTCATACTGTCTAAAAGCTTCCAAAGTACAAATGCCAAGAAAGAACGTATGGTCTCAAATGTCACCCTGCCGGTCAGGTCAAGCACAAACCTCCTGTTTCTTGGCACTGATAAGGTTGACATAGCTTGGCCGAACAACTCATTCCTCTGTATACCATGAGACAAACCTCTATCTTCCCGTTGCTTTGATAGGACTTCTTGCTGAAAGAATTTGCTTGCAGGTACGGGATTACCTTCCACTTGGGGACTGTTGGAACCCAAGGGCTCCAAACTCGAGCTAGGACTTGTCAAAACTTGATGAGAAGTCTTGACCAAGGTTTCAACGGCCCCGTTACAAAGGGAAACCAAAATTTCCCTGATCTTGACCTCATGCCTTGGGTCGGTCAATCCAGTAAAGAGCTCATCGTAAAAGTTGATATTCATGGTTTTGTCGAGATACACAGTAACAGCGGTGCTCACAAATCTCTGAATGCAATCAGCTATAAGATCTCTGGATTTGTCACTGCAAACTAAACTCAGCCATCTCTCATTTGAGGAATCAGATCCGTGTCTGGAGGACACAGGCATATTGTTCCCGCTTCCTCCACCAGCTGTCGATCCATTGGCATAAAACCCCAAGACCAAGTTCCTAGCGAAGCTACCGAGGACGACGGACATAAAACCGGTGCCCACCGGCGTAAAAAGCTTATCCATCACCCTATCAGTGAAATCCACACCGTCCATGCCCGCAGATTCCTTTTGTTCCCCCTCGTACCCCCTAAGGATCCCACGGGTCAGAGCCTCGGTAACCCTACTCAAGGACTCCAAAAACTCGTCGGACTTCGCAATCTTCGAAATCTGCCTAAAGCTATTGGGAATCTCATCACTATCAGATTCCAAGAACTCCCTCACATCCTTCGAGACAACCCTAGCTGCTTCGGCGGAGTCTGCGACCAAATCAACGATCGATGCCAGGGAAATGATCAGCTTAATCAATCTCCTCCTCTTCCTAGTAACAGACGGCGAATTGTAAACCCTATACGCCCCATATCCAGAAACACCAGCCAGGGCTAACCAAATCACCCATTTCTTCTTCCTCCGCCAGAATTTCAAGCCCCTGTCGACGAGCTGGAGGTCCATGGAGGGAACCAAAATCTGGGGCATCGAGAATCAATGCCCGGGCAGGAGAAAGATTCGGAAAGGCTCGATCTTTGGACCCAAAGGAAACGGCTGATTTTACCAAGGGAAAAAGATCGATTGGATTTTGTTGGGGGCGTAAATTTCAGGGGAATTGGAAATTTGAGGGGAGGAAATATGAGGCAGGGATTGGTTTGGAATGTTTTTCATTTGCTGCTGCTGGTGGAGCTGCGAATTTTAGGAAGAAAAAAAATAAAAATAATTAATTTATTAATAAAAATCGTGTGATCTGTTTCTGTCCTAACAAGTCTTCACTGCAAATTGGTTGTTTGTTAGTCGATTTAGATAAGAATGAGCGAAAAATTAGATTGGGTACTTTTTGAAAACATGAAGTAATAGGAAATCACCTGGATTGTGTTCCCAAACATTGCATAAGATGATGTGCTTTTTTGTCTAACCTAGTTACCTCCATGCATAGAGCATGGGAAGAAATGGTTGGAAACTTTTGAATTAACGCGGCGACTAATGAAGGTGAGTTTAGTGGCAAAGAAATTGCAATTTTCATTTAAAATTTACTTTTAGTTTTAGTGGCAAAGAAATTGCAATTTCATTAACTTTCCTTAATAGTTTCTTTTATAATTTTAAAGCGAGTTTTTTTTCAAATAAAGACAAAAGTTATTGACCATCAAAACTTTTAAGCCAACTCTTATTAATTCTACACATCAAAATGACCATTTCTTTTTGTTTTAATCAAACACCGGGATTCCCAAATTTTGATTTGTCAAAGACCTTCTGCAGGAATCCAACATGGTTAGACCCCCTCAATATCTAAAGAAATAAAAAATTCAATACGATCCCAATCTATGCAGATGATTGTCCCGACGACAGGGTCACCACCCATCTGTTGAATTCCTATTTACAGACAAACAGTTATTCGCTTCCTTTCGCTACTAATGGCACAGATTTTAACAGCCGAGTGCATCCCAAAGAACACCCGCCTCCTCCCTCCCCACTGACTTCGGGCTTCCAGCCGAGGGTTTAGCGTAATAGAGAACAAGAGAAGACTGCGTTGATATGCATGACAGGAAATGCAGCACTATGGACAGTTCATTGCAATTCTCACGAATCCAAAGGCGATGGACATGTATTTCTTCTTACAACACAGATTTTACAGAGGATAATCCCCACCTCGGTGGTATCATTAACAATAGATAGCTTCCCATCAGGACCTTTTCTTTTCATCTGTCAGGCGGTCAGCCTGAGTATAACATATTAGGAATACATGATCAACCAACAAAAGAATTATGAACTCACCTCAGTCCAATGAGATTCCAGGCCAGTAAAGTACAACCTGTTTGAAACAAACTCTTGTAACGCTTCCAGCTACGCAATATGACCACAGCAGAGAGGCACACGGTTCCCAACTACAAACTGCATGGGCCTGTATAAGGACAAGCTTGATATTCTTTAGAATGGCACTTGTGAATGAGATACTGAGCTCAATTCCTCGAGGAATCTTCACCTCCATATTTTCCAACATCAGCTATTTATGAACAAGCAGCTGGAAGAGTAAAGGTGCACGGTGAAACCAACTCCAAGGCACACTTCCCATATTTTTGTATTATGTTTATTCGATTGACCAAGAATTATTATGAATATTTCCTTGCCGAACAACTGGCAGAAGCTTAGATTGTATAACGCATAGCGACATCCCCGTCGTCCTCTAGGTCACTAAACGAAACATCCTCATTACTCCCGATGGTTATGATCCCCAGATTATAACCCCCCAAATCAGAATCGTCATCCAGCCACTCGTCATCCTCCTCATCCTCGAACTTCTGGAGACACATCTTAGATAATGGAATTGGGGGCCGATCACTGTTCTTGGCATCAATGGCAAAAATTTCTCCAACCACAGACTCTCCAGTCATTTGCATTTCGGAGCTTAAACTCAGGCATTTCTCACTATCACTATATTCTGAAGTAGGAGAGTTTGTAGATTTGAAATCAAAGGACTTAAATGGCATGCCACCAGAAAGCATGTAGCCAGGTGAGTCAGGAAATTCTTCTCTGAGCGTAACTGAACCTGTCTTCATATGATATACATCACTTCCGAGCCAGTCAGACTCAATTTCTGATTGTTTATGCAATTCCTGCATCCACAGAGCCCTGGCTTCCATGACCTGAAATAAACAGGTTGAATCCACCAAGATTTGGTAAGAGAAACAATATTGGGAAAAGTGTTTTAGCACTAAGGAGATCAAAGTCGTGAATTTTATGCAACACATGCTATAAATGACAACTAAACGGGAAAAAGCGTGACTCAGCCATAACAACAAAAAGGCATCTCACCTGGGGGGTAGATAAAATTTCCGAAACATGTTTCTCAAGTCTTGAGTGTAGAAGAACGAAATAAACTTTCCAAAAGTAACTCTCAGACATATGACAGGGGCATAATTCGATTCTTAGAGCACGCAATCTTGGGGAAAGATTCTCAATAGCAAGAACATGCTCCCGCTGGGCATCTGACAGTTCAAAATCTGCACATTAAAACATGACCTCAGAAAATGAGCACAATTCCGGAAAAGACTCCACTGACTCCATAGAACAATCACTTGAACATCGTGTTGCATTCAGAAACACAAGAAATGATGCCACAGAACTACTAAAACTAAAATCTCCCTTGTCCATAATTTTAAGTGGACATTTCAGATATGGTAAGGAGAAATGGAAAACATGTATCAAAAGGCAGGAAACATCAATTCATAGGTCTCAAGCTTGTGAATCGGGACTTGGTAAAGATAGGAATCCAAGCATCAAAGATGAATCCATTTGCATTCGCAAATTCTTTGATTGTCAGCTATTTCACAGGGAAAACCCAACGCTCCCTTAAAAGACACCAAAAATGGACTACTATCCAATAATAAAAGGTCCAACAAGTTTGCCATATCCCCCCACTGTCTAAATCTAAACTCTGTACTCATGACCAAAGTCTTTCCAAATACCTATCTCCCATCACAAAAATTCTTATCAGGAAAACATCCGCAGGTTGCAGCTGGCGACAACTACCTAAATCCCAAATGTGGTCAGCATTACAACCAGATGCTGCATTATACAGATTCGGGTATCACATTGTCAATAAGATCAACTACCTTCAAATCATACAAAAAATTATTAATATTATGCCGTAATTCAACAAAAATACGCCACCTAAATTCCCGCAACAAACATTACCAACAGAATCAAAACGCGAAGTAAACAGCATACCATCTAAATCCTCGTCGGGATCAAGAGGGAAATCCAGCCAAGTCTCCGGATGCATCGCAATATTCCTGGCGAAATTCAAGACCTCCTGAACCCCTACAACAGGCTCCTCCGCCACCTCCTCATCGCTTCCCGATTCAGATCCACCGTCACAGCCACCCATCGTCGCATCCACCTCCTCTCGATCCGACTCATCCTTCGCACGGCTAGAACGAGACGGAGTAGACGAGTTGGACGGAGGAGGCGCCAGGATGTTGGCGACGCCCCACAGCTGTCGCGTGAGGGACTGCTTAAGCTCGTTGAGGTCCTCCTTCACGCCGCGCCCGTGCGCCTCATCCGGATCTTCGCGGCTCCAGAGATCCGCTTCGACATTCTCGTCGGACGTCGATGAGTCGTCTGGGACGAGGGGCAGGGCGATCGGGCCGCCATGGGGTCGGGCATCCTCATCATTGCCCAGGGGCCGGTGAAAGCCCCCTCGACAGCCTTCGGCGTCGAGGTGGAGGGAATCGGCGACGGAGCAACGCGGCAACGCCGCCATTCCTCTTCTCCTCGCTTCTCTCCTCCCCGCCTTCGCCCTCTCCCTGTAACAATCCGTGCTTCGCATTTTAATATATATTATGATTAAGGAGAAAGGGCGTGGTGTAATCAGGTGCGGCGAGTCTCGCCACATTAACATGGGAAGCAAAGGAAATTCTCCACCACCCAGACACACTTTTAATTAGGTCGGTTTTATTAATCACGAACGATCCAAAAATAGCTAGTAAAAATGCATGGAGGGACTTCCTAGTCGTGATTGGCTTAATTTGTCGTAATCATAAATGTTTGGCAGACATGGATAATGGTCATCATTCGAACTTCCTTTCAACGTTTAAACCAGGAATAAACGAATAGCTAATATTTATTTCCACATGCCCAAAAGAACCAGACGCCAAAAGCAAGAGGAGGAGTTGTATGAACAACAAAGATAAACATTCCCGACAGACTAACTAGCCTTAGAAAAAAAAACAAACAAAGACGAAGGAAGAAGCGATGGATCTTCATTATTCACATCCTTGAGCTAAAGAAGGACCAAAAAACCCACTTCTCCAACACCGTGTCGGCCGATCCGTACCCTCTTGGAAATGGTACCCGATACCGACGACCGCAGGCTATGATGGCGGCGCCAAGGGTCGTTCCGATCATCATCGATATCCAGGGGCACAAAATCGAGCTGGTTCCTTTGCTAAGGGATCGGATCCGTGTCGAATCAAATGGGGCGTGATTCGCTGTTGGGGTACCTTAGGACGAAACGCACTTTCCCGGGTCTCGTTTCTCCACGGGCTGGATCTCTTCTGCAGATTTCGATTGTGAGAACAGGGCCAGTTTCTGCGGGTTTTGGATTAAACGGAGGACGAGAGTTTGTTATAGTTACGCTTTACCTTGGCCGAGCTAGCAGTGTCCTGGAAGCACGAGTCCTCGCGTCGTCCCCGGCCAACGCCGACCCTGCCTCCCCAGAACAGAGCATTATTGCCGCAGTCTTCCTCCTCCCCCTCCTCGCCCTCGCAGCTCCTCCACGACCGCCCTTCGTTGAAATGTGGCAGCCCAGAGGACGCGTCCGACACCAGTGACAGTCCATCCTCCTCATCCTCATCTTGACGTCCTCCGAACCTCTTCCCTGCCCCGCCCTCAGTCACACGGCTAGCTCCAGACCGCCCAGAACACATGTACGAGGAGGAGTCGTTCAGGTAGTAAGTCCAACCTGACTCGACCCCGCTCCCACACTCTGAAACCCAAGAGAATCCGCGACCCTTCTCCATCGTCAAGACAGAGAAAACCTACCAAAAGGAAGGAGAATGGGAAGAAGGGACACAGACTTCACTTGTTGAGATTGGTAGGGTGTTGTGTATTTAAGGAGGAGTTCTTGTCGTCCTTTTCTTGCCAAGTTGGCTCTTCTACATACATCCTGCGACAGTTTGTAAGGAACGACAAAAAATTGGGGGGTAGGTGGAAGAAGAAAAGAAAAAGGAGAAAATAAGTTTTTGACTGTTCTTAGGGTTTGTCGGAACCCAACAGTTACAGAAACAACATGAACCACAACACTCGTGTCGTCTGGAGGGAACGCCAGATGAAAATGATAACGGTGTGGCGGGGGGCACGTGTCGTTGTTCGGACTGTCACGTAATGTCATGACGTTTATTTATTTATTTACTTATTTATTTAGATATTAATAGAAAGGGTAAATCGTTTTATTTATACATGTTAGGGGATAATGACGAGGTCAATCACATCGTTTATAATCATAATTGGGGTGGGGGGTTTCTTTTTTCACGTGGTTTGTCTTTGGCCTTTAATTTAACTCGGGATCACATCGTTTTTCTAGTATTAAGTGGTACAATTATTGACATCCCATCCCCCCAACTTACTCGACCAAAAAGAAAACCACTTCTGGTCCAATATGTGTGAAAGACTCACGTACCTGCTAATAGTTACGACAAACTATTTCCTAAAATTGGGGGAGTTTTGTCTTTGGAATGCATGCGAGCTAAGCTATTACTTCTGGGAACGAACGATCAATTTATGTGGACAGGGATGAGGATGACGACGACGACGATCATCAGAAGGATACTATAGGTGGTGTGGGGACGTACACAATGTTTGACGCCAGGCCGGAGACTAACATGGAGAACTAATGAGCCTACGCGTGTTTCGTTTGTGCACGCATACACACATCAAACATTGGAGGATGGCGGGCCCTTTTTTTTTGGTCAGGTAAAAAATTATAAATGAGAAAAAGAACTCAGAGTTACAACGAGCACTAGCCCAATCCCACCTGAAAGAGAGTAAATGCTCACGCAAGAGTATACACCTAAACTCCACACAGGAGTACAAGAAAACGCTAAACTCAGGTAGGGGTAGAGCCCTACACCCACATAGGGGTACCAAGGATCTACTAGCACAAGTAACAAGATTAGATAACTAGTCCTCAAGTTTATTAAATCCACTTGCAACTCAGCTCCTTGGCACCTCATCAAATCAAACTCCAGAACCTGCAAATGACAATCATGGACGGCCAATCAACAGAAACAGCACCAGAAGCAGCTATGTCAGGAGCAAAGTCCTATCCCGCCGGTTCCTTCCCCGATCAAATTTCGATCAACCATTACATTTGTTATCAACTCTTCCTTCCCTTTTCAGAGTGTGTTGTGCATGCTTCCAGATGGCGGGCCGTTTTAGTAACGCAGATTAGGTATGCCCCCTTCACCACCACAGCCAAGATAGGGATTGAAAGAAAGAAAAAAGGTCACGCCATTCTCCACCCCCAAGTAAACAAATAATAATATAATATCACTGCTAACATCTGACTACGCGGCCGTGGACGCGATTCATCGACTGATCAAGTGAGCCACGACAAGTGGAGAACCCTAACCGTAACACTAACGCACCACGATCGAGTGAGCCACGACGAAAGACGTGACAAATGAAGGCTTCACTACTTCAAAATATTTGGTGGCACGTTCATTTGGGAGATCAACCGATCTTAAGAAAGGGCGGTCCCTATTGTTTACACGGTTCGGTTGCGTTATCCCCATTTGAGAGGGAGTGAGGGGGTCTCTGATGACAGCAGAGGGCGAGCGTTGTTCCTTTCGTTCACCTCCTGCCCCTCTGAATTATGGAACTGGCCGTTTACTGTTGCGGGAACCGGCCCCGTGTGTGTCGTATTTCCGAAATGTAAGACCACCCTTTATTTGGACGATGTTGCTTTGTTGCTTTCACTAATAATAATAATAATAATAATAATAATAATAATGTTTCTGTTTTCCTCTCTTTCTACCTGGGACGAGACAGACAACCTTTCTGACGTATAAAAAGAGAGTTTCGTGTGGGTGAAATATTGTAATACTAACACACCAACTCACTCGAAGGAGATCTCGACTAGAAAAAGGAAATTGATAATAATAAAACGATAACAGGCTGTATCCCTACGATACATGCATGCAAGTCTCCCTTTCGGAATCGTTTCGGCTAAAATAAGTTAAAATACAAAAATAAAATATTGCACGCCCCAAAAATAAATAAAATTGGTTTCTCAGTCGATGGGGGAGTAGGGTTTTGTTGGCAAGTCTGATAAGTGTGTGTGTCGTGGATGAATAGCAAGCCACAAAACGAATACCCGGACGTTGGGATCAAAATAGCTGGCTGGCCACATGGCCCTTTTATTGCCACGTCGTTATTAGGGACGACACCCTCTCCCTCTGTGCTCGTGCGTGTGGGATACGTTGTCCATGTCCTATCCTTTGATAAGGACAAAGGGCGCCTTTCCAACCCAAATCTCTTCCCCCGCACTTGTCGTCTACACCTTTTCTCCTTGGTCTCCCCTCGTGCGTGACAACTGTTGTTGTCGTCGTCGTCGTTGTATAGTTCATGGAAGCTTCTGGCCCTCCCTTGCCGTGTCTTTTACAGGGCAATCTAATTTTTGTTGAGAAGAAAAGGCGTGGTGGTAAAAAGTGAGTGTTGGGGACGAAATCCCAAAACATTTGGGGCTTTGGAACCCTTGTTTATTCGTTATTGTAATCCCCTCTCGGACACACGGTTCCCCGCCATTGTTGTTGTTGTTTCAGATCTAGTTTTTGCATGTGAGGAAGTTGTTTGTGCTCTCCTTTCTTTAGGGAAACTTGATTGGGGGTTCTGCACTCTTTTGTTTTAGTGTCCCTTCGTTTGTGTGACATACATGACCGCTCATTTTTAACAATTCTTTCTTTCTTTAGGGCGGGCGGGCGGCATTTTGTAGAAGTAGGATATGACCCAGATGTGTTTGTCCGAGCTTGTACACATTTTTTCCCATTCTTTAGGCTAAAAAAAATAGTAGGTTCTGCATCTCATTTCAGTTTTCGATGAGTTTTGCAATATCTACAAAATCTTGGTTAGTTATATTAAACCGTCAACAATGTCGCCACCCGCGTGCCACATTTGGGCCCTTATTGGGATTGGTATTCCCGGCCCAATTCGGAAGTCCCGAATCGGCCCATAGATCTTAATTAACCAGATAAATAAAATTTTTCATCTTTTCAAGATGTTACAGATTTTAACATATTCCTAGTCCTAGTGCTCCGACAGCGTACGTTCCGAGTTTTCCTCGTCGCGATCGCGTTTTCCTTTTCTTCCCGCTTTGTCCTTGTAATGAATCAACCCCGGCCCCATCCCAAGCAAGCGGTTTCTGTTCACTCCGATCCTAGTCCACAGTCTCCACGCGGGTCCTACGTGAGACGGGTTGGACGTCCTCATTCGGAATTTTCGGACCGACCCATATGCCGAGCCTAGCATATAAGTCCAACGAAATTTCACTAAAACTAATTAACGGTAAAGGGAGTAGCTCACTTAGACTTATATACAAGACCGGAGTCTTTTAGCTTTCCGATGTGGGACTTAAGTTTGCCCCTTGGCAACCCTTTTTATACGCCCCCTCAAACCCAAGCCCACATATAGACCCACTAAGTCGGCACCCTTTTTAGGTTAAATAGGCCCACACACGAACACTTCTTGGCTTGCACGGCACTACACGGGGGAGCCATCATCTATTTTTAGATGACTAATCAAGCTCTAATATCATATTAAAAATTGTGTCGAATTTTTCTTCACCTAGAAACTTAATTAAGTGAATTTCCCAACCCTGTACGTGCATTTGGGAGGAAATATTACCAAGAAAGGAAAACGCTGCCACCCTCAAGCCGGACCAAACCATCTGAGGAAATATTCCCAATCTGTACCCCGAATCTTCTCCGTCCACACTTTCTCTCCACAAAATACCATCCTCAGATCTCAGGACTCTTCCCCACCACGACCAATTGGAGGGAGGAAGTAGAAGAAGAGGACGAGGACATGGCCTCAGACGACGACCGCGATCGCCTCTCCTTTCCAGACTTCCCCGACGACGTCCAGCTCTCCATTCTCTCCTTCCTTCCCCCTTCTCAGCTCGCCATCTTCTGCTGCACCTCCAAGCGCTTCTACTCCCTCTACTCCTCCCCCGACTCCCCCCTGTGGTCCTCCCTCTGCCGCCGAAGGTTCTCCCCCATCACCCGCCTCGACGGTTGGGGTCGTGGCCGGATCCCCTCCAAGCACCTCTACTCCGCCCTCTCCGACCTCGATTCGCTCACCGGATTCTGGCGTCCCTGCGGCAACGGAGATGGCCTCGTCGACGCACATGTCCCTTCCTTGCTGCTCGTGGAGTGGGGTCCCTCCTTCCTTCTCGGATCTAGGGTTTATCCGTCCCGGGAGGGGAGTTACGACGTCGTCAAGTCCCCTTTCCTGTGGATGTTCCTCTCCGAGAGGGGCCGGAGGTTGTGTTTCGTGGATACCAAGGGGAGGGGACTCGATTCCGAGAAGGCGTTAGTGGATCTGGTGGATGGGGAATCGGGATTGGTCGCTGTGAATGTTTCTTCGTTGGGGTGTAAGCATTTGCTGGTGGAGGATTCGGAGGAGCCAGGACGGCGGAGTGATGGCATTAGTAGTAGCGGGAGCTCGAGTGGGGGGAGCTTTGTTGGGGATGATGGAGAGGAGGGTAGCGGGGATGATGTTGCTGAGGCGATGGCTGGCTTGCCGGATTCGTATACAAAGGAGATGTATCAGCATTTCGCGAACAGGATGAGCCCTGGCAGTAGAGGTGTGTGGAGGCGACAGAGGAGGAGGGAGAGGGAGAGGAAAAAGAAGCGATTTGATGAGCTGCATTTTGTGAGGGTAGGCAATTGCTCCCCCACGGTGTCTCGACCTCTCCAGGGGTTGTGGAAGGTACCAAACGTGGATATCTCGGAGAAAGTTCTTTACTTTTTTTGGTTGGTTATTTGGGATCTTCTGTAATCTGACTAGAATCGGCAGTGCGTGGTGAATGAAAGGGGCTTGACAAATCCTTTACATGACTGATTGATGCTTCTAGAACACCCGTTCATCAGTTTCTGTCATTGGGTGTGAGTTTAGTGGCATTGCTTGCTGGGTCATGTGTCTGGCGTTTGCATTGAGCTGATGTAGTTATCTTCTCTATCAAAGGAGATAGTCTATCTAACCATTAGGACATCCGATAATTGGGTTGCTGTTTATTATGATAATGTAGGTTCATGAATGTAGTGCGGGTACGAGAGTCTCAGTAAGCAGTTGTTGAAATTTGGCGGGATGGTTAGATATGAAGAAAATTTGCACTTAGATTTGTCTGCTTATGCCTTTAATCAGGCGTGTTGTTTATTGGTTACTTCTACAGGGAATTGGCAGTAATTTGAAGTTGGGATTTTATCTCGTGACTTACGATGATTTTAGGGGAATCAAATGCCAGAAGGTTGGGGAATCAAACAGCTCTTCCCCTGGGTTCACCCCTGTTCTTTGGATGGCAGCACCTACTTCTCAGGAGTTGAAATTTTCTTCCGAGGAAGTTCAGTTCTCCGATAGTTGGACAAGCCTTCCGCTGTTGATGTCTTCAAACAATCGTCAAAACCATCCCTTGGTTGAAAATGAGGTAGGCTGTCGCATTTTCCCAGTAAACGCGCCCATTGAGTCTGCTCTTCCTGATATGGATGGACCCGCTTTTGCTCATTTTCCCTCGAATGATGGAAAGATATGGCAGTATATGGATGGAATGCTGCGCTTCGGGTTCCTTACGGATAGTCTCATCATTGACCTGAAGCATGTGACTGAAGATGGTAGTCTACTTGATTTGGTAACAAGTTCTGGCGATTGAATCACTGGTGGACTCCTTATGGAGCTGTAAATAATTAGATTTTCCGGCGTTATAGGATTCAGGAACACTACGGCAATAGCTCATTGCTTGACCATATATCCCTTCCAGCATTTTTGTGCAGCATAAGGCAGAAGACTGGCGATGGGGATTGATTTGTTTTCCGAAGGAACTTGTTTTGATTACCATTCATTTTTGGTCTCGCAAGAGATCGAAACAGTGTAGTGTAAAATGTGACGGCTGTTAGTCTGAAGAGTTTCATGGTATCACTTTTACGTTTGCGTTCATTCCAGTTTCAATGATCCACATCCAGAGGGGCTCTGACTGGATCCCCTTCGCCCGGTTCGCTTACATGTGCTCGGGTGATTGTGTGCCCATAGTTGTCGAGCAGAAGGGGAAGGCTAGCGGCAGAAAAAGTGAGCTTAAGCATGTTAGCTTAGAGTGACCACAACGAAAAGGTATGTGGTTCTGACACTAAAAAGGATAGGGAACATCGCTCTGCGGTAATCGACAGAGAAGAAAGAAGAAAGAGTTGTCGCCACAGAGCTGAAGCGGCAGCCCCGTGCTCTACAAATGGCCGCCGACATCATAATCATCGGAGAATGAGTTATCGATGATTTCTACACTTGATTGTAAGAAACTATATTTACTTCATTGAAATAACAGTGAAGTTCAAAATCCAAGTTATCACCCGTTTGATCGCGTCCGTCAGTTTAAGATGTGCTTATATCATATTAAAAGGTTTGAAGTACGTGGCGGAATTCGAATGGTTCTACGTGTCGGCCATTCGACTATGTGGGCCCCGTCTCATATCCAAAACCATCGCTTCCGAGGTCTTGACTTTCCTACCAAAGATGTCATCCCTACAGATCTTGTCGGGGAAGTTAGATATGCTCGTCGGAGGCCGAGGAGGATGTGGAAGGAGGTCGAGAAGAGAGAGTCCGGGAAGATCCCACCTTTTTCATTCTCGAGCCGTGTCAGATCCCGTCGTGCGGCCTCCCTCCAGCTCTCCAACGCCAAGGACATCGTTTCCCCCCACAAGGGCTCCGTCAATTCCCTTCAGGTTCTTTTTTAGTCGGTCTTTCTGAATAATACTCGGAGTTTTCGATGGTTGTAACTTCGTTTAAGGCCGGGTTGTCTCTTGTAGCTTATGTCTACTGATGTGGTTACGGTTGTGATCAGGTCGATTCCACTGAAGGCAGGTATCTGCTGTCGGGCGCTTCGGATGCGTCCGTCGCAGTATTTGATGCTCAGAAACCCCAGGATTATGAGGGTGGAGGGCTGATGGCGAAGCACAGACCCGTTTTTGTCGTCGACAAGCAACATCCTCACGGCCACAAGTATGCGGTTTCATCTGCCACATGGTATCCCATTGACACGGGGCTTTTCGTGACGGGGTCATATGATCACCTCATAAAAGTCTGGGATACAAACACCACTCAGGTCATGGGACGGTGCTTTGATGTGGTCTGGATGCGATTGTTTTTTTATCTCATTGTTTGCCGGCTGCTGTTATTTTACCTTTTCTTGGGTTATGTACACTGATAGTTTAATTCGGTTGGACAGGCAGTGATGAATTTTAAAATGCCCGGGAAAGTTTACAGTACCTCGATGTCCTCCCTGGCTACTTCTCACATGCTTATCGCTGCGGGAACTGAGGATGTACAAGTTCGACTATGTGATGTTGCTTCCGGGGCATTCTCTCATACATTGTCTGGGCACCGTGGTAAGCTAACTAGTTTAGGGCCATTATTTAGTAAGAAATAGAGAAAGGGACGACCCCGGTGGACTGTATTCCTTGGCTAGTGCGTGGCAGGGCTCATATTTATGCAACATTGTTTAGTAACTGTCTTGTTTTTGGTTGTAATACTTAGTTCACTTTTAATTGGAAATGCAACTGATGTTCTAATTGACAAAGGCTTCATGGTCGATAGTTTCACTCACATCACTCTGCTGCTTGTTGTGCAGTAAAGACATATTTACTTGGATAATTTGATATTCACATACTGTATTAATAATACTGCTTGTAGGCCATGCCACTTTGGACACATGTACTCTGCATTATTCTTCTGATTTTCCAGTGCTTGCTTATGTTTGACTGTAGTTTTGTTGAATGGTTTGTGGTGTAAGATGGCGTGATGACAGTGCAATGGTCCACTTCGAGTGAGTGGGTCCTGCTAACAGGAGGCTGTGATGGGGCAATTCGTTTTTGGGATATCAGACGAGCAGGATGCTTCCATGTTTTGGATCAGTCTCACTCTCAGCTTGGGAGGCGGCCTCCTTTCTTGGAGCTGTCAGCTGTGGCGAAGGTTGTTCCGAGTTCTGGAAATGTTTTCATCTTCAAAATTTCAAACATCAGCTTTATTCAACATTGTTTCTTTTGGAGAAATGCCAATGTGACAACCAGGGGAGCATATATGATGCTTTGTGTTTGCTAAGTCGAGCATCATATTACTCCATTGGAACTTATCATTCATCATTCCTTTTCCAGATTTATCTCGGTGTAGCTAGTGATGTACCTTTCTTTTTCCACCTGATTTCTTATTGTTGATTGCATTTGATCCTTCTGTTCAGGTCTCTACTTCCCGATCCTCGATATCTGGACGGAACATGTCCGTGAAATCATCAGCATCCTTGCGGAAATCTGTCCATGGTAATGGAGCGAAGCATCTTTCTTCTGGTAAAGTTCCAGCGAAGGGTATGAAACAAAGGTTGCATCCTGGAATGATGTCTAGTCAAGACCGAGCAACTGCTCACTATGGTGCAGTTACTGGACTTAGAGCTTCTGAAGATGGCATGTACCTTTTTAGTGCAGGTTATATTTTCTCCTCCTTGTAAAGCCATGATGCTAGACTATCTTTGCATGATGTAATCGGAAGGGGTATTTTCCTGTATGGGGGATGTTCCTACCCTTGCTGTAGTTCATCAATAGATCATGGTCTATGACAGATTTCACTCATTGCCTTGAAAATCCCTAGCATAATAAGTGCAAATTGTTTTCAACTGTCCGCTCTCGCAATTTGTGGAGTGAAAGATTATGACACAGAAAAATATCCTGTCAAACAAGGCTATGAGTCTAGTGTGTGTAACAACTACTTCTTATTGCAGTTGAGGTAATTACTGCGAGAGATAAAGCTGGTGCTACTTCTCTGGGGCATAAATTGTGTACTCCCTTCATGACTGTATTTCCCTTTGGCCATGCTTTCAGGCTCTGATTCAAGGTTGCGGCTATGGGACATTGAATCAGGTTGCAACACCCTGGTGAACTTTGAAACAGTACGCTTGCAGGCTAGCAAGCCAATACAAATGTCTCTTGCTCAGGAATCAGCCCTTGTTTTCATTCCATGCATGACAGCAGTTAAAGTACGTGAAGTCATCCTTCTGTTACTTTTTCCAGTCCTAGTTTCCTCATTTAGCTAAAGTGGATGGCACAAAATAACTAAAATTTTGCTTGGCTTTTCAGGGTTTTGATTGGTGGACAGGAAAGACTTGCCACACATTTCGCGGCCATTATGAGTATGTGAATTGCTGCTGGTACAGTTCACAAGATCAGGTATAAATGGTCATTATGCGAGATAGTTTCTCAGAAATCCTTCATTTTCATCTGCTAAACTATCCAAATCACTTTGCTTTTGCTGTAACTGGCAAATTTTACTACGGACTGTCTTTTTAGTCCCATCCAAGGTTGTCAAAATCGCGATCCTGAGTGTAGGATCGGACGAGTTTACGATTTTATGGTTCATGGCGAGTTTAATCATATTAGTCAAGATCCCGACGAGTTTTTTACGATCCCATTTTACTTACGATTCTACGAATTTACGATCTTGCATCTCCTTCTCGATCCTGTGTAGAATCTCGATTTTAACAACCTTGGTCCTGTCTCTTATTCTTCTGGAGCTTTGTGCAAATAGTTCTGTAGCTAGGGCAGACCCAGTCAATGGCTGGAGTTTTATTTCCCTACCTAGTTATGAAAATCATTTGATCCATATCATCACCTACAGGAGTTATATACGGGCGGTAATGATCGGCAAATCCTTGTGTGGTCTCCACCAGTAACCCAAGTGGTACAACAGAAGTCCTTGAACATACTTTTACTAGGCGATTTTTCTGTTATTCCTCAAGTTGCTTGAATGTTTAATAGGATGAAAATGCTTCTCGAAATGAAGATTCTTGGAGCGACTGACATTTCCCACATGTCTTCATACTTCTTCAAGGTGAGTTTTGTTTTCTTTGGGTAATATAATCTTTGCAGAAACCCACCTTAGCATTTGTTCTAAGCACCCCGAACTCTCATCTGCCAGTGTCAACGTGTCCTGGTACAACACACTGGGAAATATTGGGTGCCTTATGTATCTAGATTTTCCTGTGGCATCAAGGATTTATGCATGAATACCTACCTGACTAAGGAATCATTTGAAGATCAGATTTTGCAGACCTCGTGGGAGAAAGCCTTTGGGCTCATGGCTGTGGTAGTATTTCCAGACATTCTAACATGATAGCGAATTTTGTGTAGCTTCTTCTGTAGTTTCTTCGCTTGAACCCATAAAAAAGAAAATGTAATGCAGGGACTATAGAATGGTGGATGAGAAATTGTGGGGTTCGCTCTTCAAGAGACGGCGATGAAGGTGCAGGGAGACCTATCTTTTCAAGTCGAACGTTTTCCGCTCTTTTGCTACAGGAAAGCCACATTTGTTTCAAGGTAATCTTTTATGGGTTCCTTTGGTAATTCATCTTCTGATGAGCAAGTTCGTACCATCGCTCTGGCTTACCCGTTTGATATTTTACCCAAGAGCTGTGATCAAACCCTATGCTTGTGGTCTTTTTCTCGGGATATGGTCGCACATGCTTTGCCATAGGCGACGGTGAGCCAACCTGTTCGGTTTTGTTTACCTCTCAGTGACGCCATCAATGTTCAGATATCAATCCCCAAAGTGATACGAACGGAAGTTTCCAAACAGTTTTAATGTCGGAAGCCAGGCGACTCTGTGTCATTCCGAAAGGAGAGGGACAACAAGAATTTTCAGCCAAAGTGGGCGAGAATGAGAAGGCTCCCCCAAAAAACTGTAAAAGTTTTTGCATAACGTCACCGGAATTGTAAGAAGTGGACAGAAGTGTAAAGAAAAGGAGAGGCTCCGACGGGTAGTCCAAACTTGTGGGTGTAGGACGAGGTGGTTATTAACGGACACGACTAAAAGAAAGAAAAGAAAAGAAAAGAAGAAAGGATGGTCCCACAGGGCGAGGGCGATGTTCTATAACGCCTTGTCCTTTTCCATATACCACCGTAATTCTCAACCGTCAAACGTAACTGACTTCAACGTGTAATGATCTCGGCCGTCGTTTCACCCGACCCAGCGGGCCCCAAATTTTTATCGTGGAATGATCAAACCGGAGGGCCGAACCGGATTGGACCGGACCGGATGACGTCACCGGGGTTCAGAGCTCGCCGGAGGACCTGGGCGAGCTGGAGGGGAGCGCTGAGGTGCGGCAGGTGGCCCTCGACGTTGAGCATCTCCACAGTGGTCCGGCCGCCGAGGTGGTTCTTCAGGTAGACCGCCACGGACTCCGGCACCGACACGTCCTTCGCCGTCTGGATGATGCAGCACGGCGTCCTCACAAGCCCCAGCACCCCCCGGAGGTCACTGTTGAAGACGGTACGGGCGACGAACAGCGTTATGTCCGGCCTCATGTTGAACAGCGTCCTGCTAAACTCCCTCACCGCCGCCGGCACGTCGCCCCCCACTGCCAAGGGTGCGAACCCGTTCACCCACGCCTCGTAGTTCGCCTCCATCGCCGTGAACACCTTCTCTATCTCCCCTTGCTCGAACCCCCCGTGATAGTCCTTGTCGTTCAGGAACCTAGTTCGATCGCAATTAGGGCGCTAACCGACCCGTAACCATCCGATCTAAATCTAATGAAGCGGAAGCTGAAACCAGTAGTTACCTTGGGGAGGCACCAATCAGGACGAGCTTGGAGAAGAGGTCGGGGCGGCGGATGGAAGCAAGGATCCCGATCATGGCAGACACAGAGTGGCCAACATAGGCGCAACGGCCGATGCCGAGCATGTCGAGGATGTTGAGCAGGTCATCGACAAAGGCATCGAGGGTGGAGTATCGCCGGAAGTCAAAGTAGTCCGGATTCACACTTCCTGCGCAGATGAGGTCGTAGAGGATGATCCGGTAGTGAGGCGTGAAGAAGGGTAGGATGCGCTGCCAGGCCGACTGGTCAGTGCCGGAACCGTGAGCCAAGACCAGGTACTTGTCGCCGGTTCCAACCACTCGCACATTCAATGCTTCCAGTATTGTGTTGCCCATTTTCACAAGTAATCCTAGCTTTGCTATCAGAACAAGAACAGGAAGACAAAAAAAAAAGGATAGACTTTCCAATCAGGAATGATGTCTTCTTCTCCTCCTCCTTACAATTGGCTGAGATATTGTTCAACCTTGAAGTTTACTTATCCTCTCTTTTCATCCTTGTCATTTGGTGAGGAAGTATTTATAGCTGCAACTTTTTTATGGATTGGTTCTTTCCATTGCCAATCTTAATTGAGCTGACAATGACACCAGAACAAGAAAACATACATCTTGTCTTGAAGAAGACTATGCCTCTTGTTGATTGTTTTGTTCCTTCCCCTTGTGTTCAGGGAATTTAGAGCAACTAATGACAGGTGGCTGGGAGGGATTTGCTTATCAGGTGATTATTACCACCTTCCCTTCCTTTCTTTTTTGGATTTAGTTATGTCCATTCCTCTTTTCTGGATTTTTCTGTGGAAAAATTCTGCACCTTTTTTTTATCCAATGGGGATTTATATATTCCCCCCCCCCCCCCCCACCCTCCTTTTCCTTTGGTTGAAAACTGGTAAGGTGTGAAGTCATAGCTTCTCTTAATGATGTTTTTCTTGACTGCTGCTGTCTGATGGGCCAGTGGGCAATTGTTGGATTTCACTTTTAGGAAACTGCAGGTCATGATTTTTTACCAGATTAGGTACGGTAATCCCTGATTAGGACAACCAGAGTAAGTTCAAACCAAGAGATCATATTTAGCAAAACCGGGTCACCATTATTTCTCTATTCCCTGTGGTTTGAAATCTTCGCACCTATCTTTCCTCTGAAGTCTGCTGACCCTTCTTTGAAAAGAGTCTAGCTCTACCCTAACTTATTACACGAAACCTCATTAAACTGTTGGTGAAGCACAGTTGAACCATGTGATTAGCCATTGTTGGGTTCTTTGGTGACAGAAGAAACTGTTCTTCAGCTCGGCCTCGTACTTCCTCCACACCCTATGGTATCCATTCCATTTATTAACATTTTAATCACTCCCCACTTCATCGGC
Source organism: Melastoma candidum (assembly GCA_023653495.1). NCBI lineage: Eukaryota > Viridiplantae > Streptophyta > Magnoliopsida > Myrtales > Melastomataceae > Melastoma > Melastoma candidum. The sequence goes on along the minus strand of CM042880.1, from coordinate 10,375,893 downwards.
TGATAAGGAATCCAACCTTCTTTTAAAATCTTTTCTTGGGGTCCTGTCTTCTTTCTGTTTTTTGCTAGTTGTTGCAGTAAGTCCTGTCTTATCCAAGAACTGTGTTTGTGTCCCAGAAATAAACATCCATGAATAAAAGGCCTGCTCTAAATTTCTCTATAAATCGTTTGTCTCCTCCATAATCTACCCAAACTTATCTTCTAGAAGTTACATGAAACCCCCTATCCACTGCTCTCCCAATACCAGAAATTGCAGCAAAAGCATTGGGAGTAGAGTAGAGGGGTGTGAAGGAGGGTTACTTCATTCACACACAACAACTAGACCCTCGGATTCAGATCCCCACTAGCCTTCTCCCACCCAGAAAGAGATAAAAAGAAAAGCAACACTGCATGCATGCATATGAGTCTGAGTGATCCATCTATCCTCTGCAGACTGGTCCATTTCCCGTACTTGTTGTCGCATCTTATCCAATCCCATCCCAACTCACTCAAACTATTGGTCTACAGTAATTGATATCTCCTTTTCCTTTGTCCACCTCTCAACGACCCTCCTCTCTTGTCCTTTTATGCCCCTCTCCTCAAAAGTCTTTCCCATCTGTCTTCTTTTTCTTCTTCTTCTTCTTCTTCGTTTTCTCTCTCTCTCTCTCTCTCTCTCTCTCTCTCTCGTTCCTTTGTAGCTTTACTTATTCCACTCAGTGGCCCTTGCTTATCACCAAAGCAAGCATACTTAGAAAAAATTAAAGGTGAGATCGAATTCCCTTCTCTTTCTATCCTTTTCTGTCCCCCCCTCCCACCCCACCTTGTCATTTAAACTTATCGTAAGTGGACTATCTCTGGACTAGCATCAGCAGCAGATTTTGGATTGAGATTGTTGATTCCCTTATATGCTTGTAAGGGAGCTTCACACATTGGGGTTTAGATCGAAAGTGCTCATCTTCCTGGAATATCCATAGGTATCTTTAAAATTGAGCTTGTTGGTCGCAGTACCTTCGACATTTAGGAGGAGTTGCTCGGACATATTTGTAATATTTTGAATATTATATACAAAACATTCTTTGTTCTTTTTAGATCTCTAAGCCTGTTGAAGAAAACATGGAAACACTATCAATCGCGGTGGTACCACTGCGAGGAGCATGAATATATGGTTGAAATTTCAGGTGCAGGAAAAAACTGAGCGAATTAATATTTGTTGTGGACATAGGCAAAAGAAATGAGTAAATATTTAGTGTTGATGGTCGTGTTATAAACTCTTTGAGCTCGATTTGATCAGGAAGGTCGAGAAACTGGAGTTGAGCTGGGTGAAACTCCATTTCTCAGGCTGAAGCTCGACTGAAGGAAAAGCCGAGCCCGTTCAAAGACGAGCTCGACCAGAAAAAACCTCAAAATTTGAACATGAATTTTTTCCAGGTCTCTCGAGAATGGACCACGAGTCGTCAATGTCCAGGTGACCATGGCTAGGAAATCAGAATATGTAGACAGATGCTTGCTTTTCAGACCATTAATGTTGATGTAGGAAAGCAGTTGGTGGAAATGGAATCGCCATTTGCTATGATGAGTCACTGGTCTTATCTTATCCCAAACCTTGTCCCTTCTTCCTTTCTTTCAGAACTCTTTTTCCCCACTTTTCCACAGAACCACCTGCAGAAGAATGCTCCTCCACGAGTTTCATGCCAATGCAATATCATGCCCACCCACCAATCCAATCACGAGATAACATTATGTCAATTCTCAAAGCGTAAGACATTCCGAAGATTCAATAAAATGTCTCGAGCTAGTGGAAGCACTGATCGCCAATGCGCACGCCTGGATCGTAATGGATGGAGGAGGAGATCTCCGTCCACTTACTCGAGGATCCTTGTTAAAATGAAAAATCGAGAGCCATAGGATCTGGACCACTGACATGGTCGTGTTGAATTCAGGCCACAGCCAGTAATAGATTTGGTGGAAGCATGCATTGGCCGCCGCGTTAAATACTCGCATGTTTTCTAGTAGTGGATCTCCATTTGATAGCCAGTCGAGGGTGTCTGGAACTCGGGAGCTGATTTCCGCTCAGCTCCCTCCCTACGAGTAATGAATGAGAACTAAGATCAATCAAACAGGAATTGCTGGGAACACCAACCCAACCCTTCGACTGAAGGAGGACAAAGACAAAGCAACCAGCCAGGCTTTCAGACACAAGATGATAACTAAGAGTGTCAGGCCCCGTGGGCCTAAACGAGATACCATGTAAACCGGTTCCAAAGGCGGCTACTCCTTAGTCCTTTGATAATCAATCAATCGTACCCCTATAGTCCAGAAAATCAGCGAAGAACAACACAACGCAGCTTCTTCTTCTTCTTCTTCATTCATAATTTCCTTTACACATAGATTTGGTTTTCACCTAAACCTAAAAGAACCAAACATAGGGATTGTGGACTGGTTTTTTTTATAGGGGATCAAGTTCCAGAGGATGGACTTTTTATATCTGGATTTTTGGTGTTGATTAATGAATCTAGTTTGACCTGGGAGAGCGAGCCAGCCAATGTTCATGCCCGTAATCCATTTGGCCAGGCTCTGTATCATCATCTGGTTATCTTGTGGTTCCTACAATAGAACGGGAAAGTGGCTTTCCGGATTCCGATGCCGATTTGATTCTGAACACTCTCATCTACAACTCATTTGTCTTCTGCCAGGTAAACCCTCGCTTGACCACGCATACAAATTGCTTTTCTCAGTGTTCCACATGTAGACAAGTTTGCTTCGCAGGTTTTTAATGAAATCAGCTCCCGAGATATGGAGAAGGAAAACGTCTTCAAAGTGTGCTGAAGAATTACGTGTTCGTTGCCATCCTCGCTTGCACTGTTCTCTTCGAGATCGTAATTGTCCAGTTCCTTGGAACATTCGCCAGTACTCCCAACTTGCGGCAGTGGGTTGTCACAATCTTGCTCGGATTCCTCGGCATGATCCCTGTTGGTTCCGAGTAGAACCAAAACCCTTTTCTTTTGTCAGGTATAACTCAAAATCCTTAGTTCTTCGAAACCAAACTGTATTTATGTGTTTGGGGTCTGCTAGGATGTTCCATTCTTGTTCATGCCGCAATATAGTTTCTGAGACGATGAAAATTTGAGGTGTAAAGGGCTCAAAGATCTTTGCTGCTGATTCGACTCATTGAACCTTTATGAATAGCAACCATGTTGGTTACAATGATAACACAGGGTGATTATCCGTTTTTTTCTATCCATGGGGTGCGAAGGGCTTGTACTTTTGAACACCTTCGATGAGCTCATGGAATGACCCTGCAGCCCCAAGGAGGCATGCCGCCAGGACGACCCACGTAAGCAACTTGAGGCACGTCCATGTCATGCACCATGGTGGCATCCCTGTCCGTACTATGTACATGTCAATCGGAAAGTATACGGCCAGCGGCCAGAAGCTGATCACCCCGATCAGCCCCAAGACAGCATTGAAGAAGGGGAATATCATTGCCACTAACGCCATGACGATCACGTACGTCGTTCTACACGTTAGCCTGAGGTAGTTTATGTGGATGATCCCGAATTTGGGGATTCCAACGGCATGTCCTGAATTGACGAGCTTGCTTTCTGGCCACTTGTTGGAACACCATCTTTCGAAAGCACTGAAGAGGGGATGGGCAAGCACCTGATAGGAGCCAATTATGTGGATGGCGACGCAGATGTTCGCGAGGTCCACAAGCCAGAAAGGCTCATAGAACCCGAACCCGGTGAGGAGGTTTCCAGGGGCTTTGTTCCCAAATGCCGCGTACCCGATCATCCCGCATGCTCCGTAGAACAGAGTTATAACCACTCCACCCATCGCACAAGCCTTCTTCATGGTCTTGTTCTCTGGCGGGCTCGACTTCAGCGTGTCCTGCAATGCATCATAATTGAGGGAAGATTTATATCACAGTGGATGGTAGCATCGTATCAGCACAATTGTGGAGCAAATTAGATTGCCTGGATTTCGACTAGGATCACACAGAAGCCGAACGAGAACGCGATGTTCCCAATTGACGAGAATGTTCTCCACACCTTCTCCGACGCTGACACACCGTCCGCAAGTCCCACTCCAGTTAGGCTCGTGGTTCCCCCATCCCCACCTTCAGAAATTCGAAGAGCACAAGTTGCTCTACCTATGATTCGAAACAGAATACGTACAGAACAGAAGCGGAATAAGTATCCGAGGCAGACTCACTTGCAACTCTAGCTATGGCCAGCCCGAGCCCGGTGAATGCATAGATAAAGGACATAGTAGATGCAATAACAGAGAGCCCCGTGAGATTGTGGAACCTCGGGATCTGGCTGAGGATGATCTCAATGAGAGCAAAGGCGGCGATATACCAATACTCTGATGAGGAGCAATCCCCCTCATGGCCGTTCTTGTGGAAACAATTTGATTTCTCCACCGCCCTGCAATAATAAACAGTAGTATTGCGTTGTTCTTCGTCCGCTACTAGCCAATTATTAATAATGAGGACGAATTCGGTTACTGACACCATGCTAAGAGATGCGGTGATCGTGAAGCCGATCGATATACCAACCATGGTTGTGTACTGAGCCCACTCCAGCAGCCTATGTTTCCGGCCTCCTGTTGCATTTCAAGCAAATACGAATTCTGTCACCAGATCGAACTGACAAGACATCGCAACCTTCTCGGTCATTAAAAAGAATCGAGGCATACCAAGAATGTTCTTGACCGCGCCCCCGTAGGTGTAGTTCCTCGTGCCGGTCACAGGATCTGGCGACCGGTAACAGTCGCAGAGCAAAACAGAGGTACAGTAGTTGATGGCCGAGAACAAGAAAATGACCGCCGGGCCTGCGATCCAACCCAACTGTGCCACAGCCCACGCCAGGGACAGGACGCCCGAGCCGAGGACCGCCGTAATGAGGTGAGCGCAGGCGGTCAACCATGTCCCTGCAGTAGAACAGCAAAACGGAAAAGAAACACTACTCACTGCTCCGACTCATCCCTTATCCGAACGAGCATCAAGCGGGACATTCGCATTTCTACCCGTCCTTTTGACGCGGCCATCGTCGTCGATCTGCTTCGTCAGTGGGCTACTCATGTTGACGCACCGGCACCCACTAACCGCGTGCTTTCGCAGATGGCGGGGAGTAGTAAGTAGTAGGTAAGGCAAATGCAACAGTATATATATAAAGATTATTATGGATGGGTGATCCACAATCCAAGAGAGAGGTCATTAAGAAGAATAATTGCTTTAAAACTGCACGCCTCCTAATACATATTTTAACTCTGGGTGAGAAAAAAAGTAGAGGGAAAAAAGGAATGAAACATAAAGTTAGGTGGGATACGATGCCATCCATCATCCCTCCATCCATAATATTTTAACATTCTATGGCATTTATTAGTATCGAGTTGAGTATGGACGAAAGTCTTTGGAGTGAATTGAACATAGAGACTCGTTTCAACCACAACATTCCGACAGTGTCACACACACACAACCGTAGACTTCCTCGATCCGGGCGGGGTTTTCTGTTCCGACACAAACCTAACTACATTTCGGTCAACTCCATTCTCTGCTCGAGAATATATGTCGTCTTGACGTGGATGACTTAAAAAGAAGGCCAAGAGCGACACGAGTGTCCGATGATGATTCACGTGTTAAATCCAGGGACAAGCTGAAACAAGATCGTATCCCCTTTACAACATCAAATAATGATCATAGACGAGGGGGCGACTTTGGAAGTCTAACCCAACCCGCCTCAAAATTCCCTGAAGAGGCAGGCGGTAGGGGGCAAAACATAGTTTATTTATTTTTTGGGAGCACACCCAATTGCACTTTCCCTATTCTCACCAACCAAAAAAGAAAGTTTTCAACTCATTCAACTCGTTTATTATATTTGAGATTAATAATAATAATCAGATCAAAACTCTCACCTTCCGGGAACCAACCATCACGATGTTCTTTTATTTAAAATAAAAAAATAAAAAGAGGAGGAGGAGAATATCAAGGAGAGACCGAATATATGCGCGCCCAGTAGTAAGTGAGTGTGTGTGTGTGTACTAGGTAAGGAGGCCACTTTTGGATTTGGATGGTTGGCAATGGTATTCCCACCCAACCCACTCAGAAATTTATTAGTGTATAAAATGAAGTTTGTAGGCTCATTCTTCTTATACAACACGCAAAAGTTTATAAAGGAAAGAAAAAGTGCGTTCGCTAAAAGGGACTCCATCAAATTTTCTTGTGAATTTCAACAATTAGGGCAAAACGTAACTTTTCTACCACTCTTTTTAATTTGTTTGGTTTTTATTTTTTGGTTTTATTGGCTTAAAATCATTGTCTTGGTCTTTGAATGTCCTGACAAGACATCATATATCATCACACTTTCCCATGACCAAAGACCAAGACAACAGCCACCGCCGCGTCGCTTCCACAAGATTTTTACCAATAAGACAAAAGAAAAACGTGCGCACCCACTAAAAGTTCAATCAAATCTTTTACGCCCCATAAAAAACTACACATTTTGGTGGACTGACCACCAATCGGGAGGCTGACATAAGATATTTCCTTAAATTGTTAGGGACTTGATGTCGACGCATCCAGGTAAGATCTCTTTTTTTGGATTAGTTTGTTGGATTTGACATTAAAATTTGGCAAAATATCCATTTAATATGGAATTAAATTAATATTTTAAATCAGCTTACTCAAATGTTTGATTTACATTCACGGAATATTTTCATGAAAAATAAAAATATCAGTTTAAGTCTAGGAATTTTTTTAATATTAAGAATAGAAAGAAAATTCGACTAAAAAGTTTAGCTCGTTTACCTTAAAATTACGTCAAACTTTGGACCCCAAGTTTTTAACAAGGTGTTTGATTACGGTGACAATAATGGGCTCGGGTCCATTACCACAACACTAGCCCTGTCCCCCCTAGAATTTGCGTCAATCTTCCTTTCTTTATTATTTTTTAACAATTAAAAGTAAAAAAAAAAAAAGGGTCCGACCCCCCACGGACGAAAAACTCTTTCCGAATCCAAACAACAAGGCAAACCGGACACACTGTCCCACAACACGCCCCCCACACACGCACACATGATAACAACGGTGGCATGGCCATTTTCCTTAATCTTCGTCCTCCCCTTCTTCGTGTTCATTGGACTCGGCCCCGACTTCTTCGTAATCCTTCTCCAGGGCAGCGAGATCCTCCCGGGCCTCCGAGAACTCTCCCTCCTCCATTCCCTCCCCCACGTACCAGTGCACGAAGGCACGCTTCGAGTACATGAGGTCGAACTTGCTGTCGATCCGGGAGAACACCTCGGCTACGCTGGTCGAGTTGGAGATCATGCATACGGCCCTCTGCACCTTGGCGAGGTCTCCCCCTGGGACCACCGTGGGCGGCTGGTAGTTGATCCCGCACTTGAAGCCGGTCGGGCACCAATCGACGAACTGGATGGTGCGCTTCGTCTTGATGGTCGCCACGGCTGCGTTTACATCCTTGGGCACGACGTCGCCACGGTACATGAGGCAACAAGCCATGTACTTCCCGTGGCGAGGGTCGCACTTCGCCATCATGGAGGACGGCTCAAAGGCGCTGTTGGTAATCTCGGCCACGGAGAGCTGCTCATGGTACGCCTTCTCAGCTGAAATGACGGGGGCATATGATGAAAGCATGAAGTGGATCCTAGGGTAAGGAACCAGGTTGGTCTGGAATTCAGTGACATCGACATTCAGTGCCCCGTCAAACCTCAGCGATGCCGTCAGGGATGAGATAACCTGCAGAGTGAAAATGTTTGTCGGTGATTCCCCAAGAATTCATTACCGAGGATACCGATCCAGGGACATCGGATATGACCTACCTGAGAAACAAGCCGATTCAGGTTGGTGTACGTGGGGCGCTCAATGTCAAGGGACCTACGGCAAATGTCGTAGATGGCCTCATTGTCGAGAAGCACGGCCACATCAGTGTGCTCGAGCAGGGAGTGGGTGGACAGCACACTGTTGTAAGGTTCCACCACCGAGGTGGAGACTTGAGGAGATGGATACACCGTGAAACTGAGCTTCGACTTCTTGCCATAGTCAACGGAGAGACGTTCCAGGAGCAGCGATCCGAGTCCAGATCCAGTACCTCCGCCAACCGAATTGAACACGAGGAATCCCTGGAGACCAGTGCAGTTGTCTGCGAGCTTGCGGATCCTGTCCAGGCACAGATCTACGATCTCCTTCCCAACTGCACAACGTAATTAAAATACTTTTAGACTTTTACATAAGAGAGAACTGTGCATATACCACCATGAAGAAATCACAATCTGAAAAAGAGGAAAGCATTACTGGTATAGTGGCCACGAGCGAAGTTGTTAGCAGCATCTTCTTTGCCACTGATAAGCTGCTCAGGGTGGAAGAGCTGACGATAACTGCCAGTCCTCACCTCGTCAATGACAGTAGGCTCCAAATCGACAAACACGGCACGTGGGACATGCTTTCCAGCACCAGTCTCGCTGAAGAAGGTGTTGAAGGCATCGTCGCCTCCACCAACAGTTTTGTCACTCGGCATCTGACCATCAGGCTAGACACAGAAACATGTAAACATCAGATAAACCGCCCATGACACGACCAAATCCATGGATACATACCAATTGAGGCAATTATTCACGGCTAACCATGCGAAATCAGGAGATTCGACTTGCAGTGGAAAGCACAAATTTCAAGATGACAAGCGGACCCAACATATTGATTACAAAGATCGGATTCCAAGGATCCATAAAGAGCACAAATCAGACCAAAATGAACCCGTCACCCTACCACCTATACACGGATAATTCCCTCGGTGACCACAACAGAGAAGCACAAACGCAAATTAAGCACAGATTCGCTGCAGGCCAGCACTCCAACCACGGAGATCCAATTGAACCAAAAAGACTCCCCAAGCCAACCCATACTCTACCGCAACACGCACAATCTAGCGAGGAATCACGAGAACGACAACGACAGATTCCTCCTCCGATCCAAAGCTACAACGCAGGGAGAAAAAAAGTCCGGGAGAGAAAGGGGTGGAAGGATCACCTGGATGCCATGCTCGAGACAGTAAAGCTCCCAGCAGGCGTTGCCGACCTGGATACCGGCCTGGCCAATGTGGATAGAGATGCACTCCCTCATCCTTGGCGTAAATAAAGAAAAACGGAGAGGACGTTTATGAAGACGCCTTTCCAATGGGATTTTTGGTGGTGGTGGTGGTGGTGGACTCGCAGAGAAGTGGAGGGAAAACGGAGGGGGTTATATATTGGGCCTGGGCTGGGCTCGGGGGGGAGTAGTGAGTTGACCCCGGTTAACTTCTTCTGGTTTTAGTTTAACCGTGGTTGGGTAGTTGTGCCAGCTGGAAGGAGCTGTTGTAACTTCCCGCTCAAAATCATTAAAATTTCAAAGCTCCTTTAGAAGATGACCTGTCCTTGTAGTTAGGAAAAAAGTCATATGCTTTGATTGTGGCTTGTTTTATTAGACCTCCCACCCCCCATGTCATGTGTTTAGGGGGTCCCCTTGCTTCCAACGCACGCCGTGATTAGTGCAAATTTCAGAGTGATTTTCTTAAGTAGTAGTACTATATGAATTGTAATAGTAAACAGGGGGTTGTAGTTGAGAATGCGGGACAATCACGTGGTGGATGGGCGAGCTGTCCTCATCACACTGTCTTGGAGTAGCTTATAAGTTCCCCCCAATCTCTTTGCTGTTAAAATTTGGTTTTGCCATCATTCTATCCACCGGGATCTCATCATTCCCTTTCCGGGTCACAAATAATCATTTGATCATACTTCAGGACGATTCCAAAGATTTCATCGCCAAATGTGCCAAGAACATGCGATCCTGGAAATATTGCCGGCCACGAATTGGACAAAATAATGTACCAAGTCGCAGGTCGCATCATCGCAGGTTGGAGCTAAGCCTGCACCAATTTGCTGAGTCGGAGGAAACAATGCCCAAAATGGTCCAAATCTGAGCTGCCGGCTAGACAGTCTGCCCCCCTGTCGTCCTGTTAAAATGTTGCGCAATGTTGAGGGGTCCAGGATTGCAGGCCACTGACAACATAGATAAAAGCCAACAATTTTTTTATGGTCTTATACAGAACAGAGAAAGGGGGGTGCCCACAAATGAATGAATCGGACACAGAAAGGACAACAAAAGAACTAAAGTCCGGCGGACGGAGCTAGCGGGCTGCGTGTGAAATGCAAAGAGAGGATGCCATAAGAACTAGGGGGATCGAGATGATAAAGGCAACCTGATGTAATGGTAACCGCAACTGCAGCTTCAGAAGCATGTCATGGAATGATGTTCTTTGAGAAACAGCCACTCATTGCTAGAGCCCATTATCTATAACTTCTGTTTTTGCGTGCTAATTGCATACTCGATAGGCAGACGGGCAGAACTGCCGCCGAAAGATTAGCCTTTGCCAAATGACAACCATTTTTTTCCTAAAGAAATGGAAAGAAAGTAAACAGATCACAGCTAAATCAACTTCCTACAGATTATACAATTACACAGATGAAACCTGGAAATCAAGATATCAAGGTGGACTGATCTGAGCAATATAAAGCACTGATCTCGATTGTCACAACCTAGAGGGAGTGTTTACCCAACAAACTCCCGCCATTTAACAATGTGACCAATTATCCACAATCATACAGATTGTCACATATTCAGATGGTCACACGGCTACGAAATTCACATCACCAATAGTCCAAACCACAAAAACGTCGGAATTTGACAATGCCATCCTCAATTCACGGCACACACGCTTAACTGGATCTGTCATCCTAATACCAACTCCAGCAACAGAAGAGGAAGGAAACTGCACAGCGCTGCATTTGCAGTCCCTCCACCTAATCAGATTGTTGATCAAGAGAATCCTACTAATTTTAACAAGGAACCCAATTTTAGCATATTGAAATTATGGCAGCGTCAAGCAATATGGAAACTCAACTCCTTCATGGGGTCAACTTGAATACCCTCTTGTGCATAAGCAATTTATTTCCTCATTAAAAGAAACACCCAACGAGAACCCACATTGATGAGCATAACCTTTCAACTCTTCCCTAACCAATCACAGAACCAAAAAAACAAGCAAAGCCATCGCCCCATAACCAAGCAAGTGAACGAGATATCCACCGGGTCCGATGTCCATTTCCAAAAACAGGGTTAAAGATCCGTACATCATCGTCTCATTCATGGCCATATATTTACCAAACACGGCAAACTATACCAACCCAATTCGCCCCAATGTTAGATAAACAAAATCAGAATCAGAACCCTCCCCCCTTAAAAATAATACGTCATCTAATGCTAAACCTAAGAAATCAGACACCAAATGAGTTATCCAAAGTTTCGCCTTTTTCTTAAATCCTTAAAATAGAAAGAAGGCAATAAAAAAAAATACAACAACTATGGATGTACAAATTAGGTTTCCTGCCTGGCTCCATCCTGTCTGCCGTCTTCCATCCCCACCATCTTCTTTCATTTCGCCCAACTCAATTCTCTTCACGTCTCACACCCCGCCAATGTACCGGGTTTGGGGGGGGGGGGGGGAATCAACCATCCCTAGTTCGCCGACGGTATATCCCCAAGGCGCTGCCTTTGTTCCAGACCGGGGACCGTGCGGTCGTTGGGGAATGTAGGTCCGTGTCGGGAACGGGAAAAGGGAAGGAACGCGCCTTCGTCGACGCCGCCACCATCATCGGCAGGACGGGTAACGGCGATGGAAAGCAAAGGTCGGTCCAAATAGCCGAGCCACGGAGCTGGAAACGACATTTTAGTTGTGGGATGGTTTTTGGGTGGTTAAGGGTGGCGTTTTCCTTGTCGGACGCCTTTCTTTCTGGGAGGGGCCCAGACATTGAAAGGTAGATCGTCAAAGCGAAACGCTTGAAAGAGGACGGGTGAAATTTTGGGTTTAAGCTACATTTTTCCTTTTTAAACCTCGATCTTTTGCAAGTTGATTGGAGAGACTTAAATCCGTACGAAAATATAATTATTTTTTTAAAATTGTGTAACACATTCAAGGATACGAATTTACCGTTAAAAAAACGGAAGTTTCTTTATATCCCGTATATTGACCATATATATTTATACAACAACCCTTATGTTAAATATATATGTGCTTCGAAATCAAATATATATGGGAGATTCGATGTGATACGATGCTTGATCTCATGTGTTTACGAGTCATCCCCGGACTTGTATATGAAAAAAATATATATATATATATTTTATGGGTGCGTAATATCTTTTTGAAATATATATCTTAGATCACATGAGAATAATATCCAATTAGAAATCTCAATAAGATTTCCATTAGATTATCGTATTCTCGATTTTGATCCTATGAAATCTTAAAGGAAATCTCAATTTCTCGATGAATAACATATGATGTCACGCCTATAAATAGAATAGAATAAAGGAAAATAGCGAGTAACTGATCTTCAAAATCGCCTCTCTCTCCAAGAGTTAGTCGTCGTCAACGAAGCCCTCATCTGCTTTCGCTGCCCTTGTCATTCCCCCGCTGGCTTAGGGTAGCCGCAAGGGAGTGACAAGGGACACGAAAGCGGATTTGAGTTCTTCGAATCCCAGTTAGTAATTAGTGTCGGCGAAAAAGACAGTCGGTTCTTGGTTGTTTAAAAGAATTGAGCCCAGTGAAGCCATAGTCGAAGGCGGTATCTGATCGAAGTCCAAAGGTTCTAGGACTAGTGGGGGTAAGTATGGGTTCTCGCTCGCTGTAATTTTTTTTTAAATTGTGAAACACATTAAATGTCGCGTAAAATACGAATTTACTGTTAAAAACACATTTATAAAATAAAGAAAAATAGCGAGAAACTGATCTTCAAAATCGCATATCTAAAACTAGTGACATATATATATAAATAGCTTATTTACTAATAAGATTTTTACATTGCGACATTAGCCTGTGTTGTGTCTGCCATGCCGCGGCCGGGATGGACCAGCAACCATATAATAATTTATTTTACACCACGTGTGGATAAGCCTCTCTTTTTCAACACCGACGTCTCCTTTTCTTTTGTTGGTTGAAATCGAAACTCATTTGAAAAGCGAACGAGGGAGGAGGAGGCGGAACCCGTAATATACTCTCGTGCCCCTATTAAAATTCCAACTGAAATAATCACGTTAAGTATGTGAATTTATTCAGTTACTTTCCCTACTATGACTAAGTCCGCCTAGATAATGTTGTAATTACGGTGCAGTCCAAATTTTCATGAAGAAAGAAGCGTGATTGTGATTTCGGACGAGAAAGGAAAGAAGTTGTTGCTTGCAAGTAAGAATGTTGGACTGAGAAGAGGCGGATGTGTCGTCGTACCTCAGCCGGCCACGACATCGTGGGGGCGGATCCGAAGGAGGACAGGGCGACGTGTTTTAATTTGAGTTGAGGTGGCGAGGGGGGAGATGGCTGGGTTACGCATAGACGTGCTATGAGGTTTTAGACATTAGTTGGGATTTACAATATTAATAAGATTCTCTTAAGCTTCATAAAAAAGTAATCAATCTTTTATCTCAACAAAATTTGACACTTTGGTTGCTTCATATCTTGGATTTTAGGCTTGATTAGGATGATCTCCAGCTTCGTGTTTCTTTTTAAGGGGGTCATGTTCGTCCTTTGACTGATTATTGTTGATTTTATTCACCTATTTCTCTAACAATGGTGAAGAATGATAACACGTCCTTTAATTGAATCTTGATTTCCGTTCTTTTCAAAAAGTGAAGGTACCACCAGCTTCTTTCAAGGAAATCCTCATATCCACTGTTTCTTCCAAGGGCCGGGAGTAACACCTTCTTCTTTAGTAAGTTTTTATGATAAATTTAGATGGCGATCATGTTATTGAACCGAAAATTGAACATCATATTTGATGGCACGGAAGAACCGCACAAATAGATCGAATGAAGCTGTTTACATAAAAAAAAAAGGTTCGCAAATAATTTATACCCAATATTTGATTCAACAAGCAAAACAATTTATTTTTGTTTTACTCATTAAACATCCAAACCGACCAAACTTAAAAAAACAAAAATACTTCCCGCTCAAGAGACGCCGCAGATATCCCCGAAAGCCCGTGATCGATTTGTTATTTGTAAATAGATTCGGTCTATTAAGCCCCATGAGTACTTATCTTTCGTTAAATCTTTGAAAGTTTGATTCGTTAACCCCTCATCGAATGATAGTGATCTCCAAGTGGTTATTATGGGAAACTATTCTCGCGAGACACAAATGAAAGAATGACTAATCACGATCCTTAAAAAATTATTATCACATGTATCTTATTGCTAGTCTTGACTTATCTGATTGTCTTACTTTCGTGACAATTTATATTTCAGGAGATTAAACTACTAGAGAAGGGATTGAATTAAAAAAAAAAAAAAAACCTCATCGTTTTGGACAGACATCATTAACGTCTTCCTTAGATGTCACTATTATTATTATTATTATATATGGTCTCCATGATGAAAGTTCCAAGAAATCTTTGGTTCGACATCGTATGAAGAGACCTCGTTCAAGAGTGAGTAGTCGTCGACGAAGCCCTCATCTGTTTTTTGCTGCCCTTGTCATTCCCTCGTTGGCTCAGGGTACAATGTTCGATCCTTTGGCAGATTGAGCCGCAAGGGAGTGACAAGGGACGCGAAAGCGGATTTGAGTTCTTCAAATCCCGGTTAGTAATTAGTGTCGGCGAAAAAGACAGCTGGTTCTTGGTTGTTTAACAGAGTTGAGCCCAGTGAGCCATAGTCGAAGGCGGTATCAGATCGAAGTCCAAAGGTTCCGAGAACACTGGAGGTAAGTATGGGTTCTCGATCGCCGTAATTTTTTTTTAAATTGTGAAACACATTAAAGTCACGTGAAATACGAATTTACCATTAAAAAAATGCATTTATAGGATAAAGGAAAATAGTGAGGAACTTATCTTCAAAATCACCTATCTAAAACTAATGATATCTATATGAGTGGGGATTTTGAAATTCGTCCTAGGACGAATTCTCAAAACACATTTTTAAAACGCATCTTATAATAAACACCTAGATTTTCCTAAATTGTACCGAAACATAACTTTTACGATAATAATAATTATTACAATAATATTTATTAATCACAAGTCAAATACTTTATTTAATTATTTTTTTCACGAATTAATATTTTTTTAAAGAAAGAATCATAAAACTTTGTGATCTTATAATTCTTTGTACGACAAATTATGGTTTAACTATGGTATTAAATCAGATCCTTACTTATAAAAAAAAATCAGATCCTTACTTTTTTTTTATTTAGATGAAATATAAAGGATAATTATTTAGATACGGAATTATATTTCATATATTCTTTCATATCAAGGATTCTTAAGGAAGGTCTTCGCGTGCCAAAGTATTATCATCTCAAAATTTTCTTTAAAATCAAAGGAAAACAATATTAAATCTCAAAAAATATTCATATGATCTCATTAGCATGGAAGTTAGATGAAGAGACCTCGTCCAAGAGTCAGTAGTCGTCGACGAAGCCCTCATCTGCTTTCGCTGCCCTTGTCATTCCCTCGCTGACTTAGGGTACAATGTCCGATCCTCTGGCAGATTGAGCCGCAATGGAGTGACAAGGGACGCGAAAGCGGATTTGAATTCTTCGAATCCCGGTTAGAAATTATTGCCGGCGAAAAAGACAGTCGGTTGTTGGTTGTTTAACAGAGTTGAGCCCAGTGAAGCCATAGCCGAAATCGAAGTCCAAAGGTTCTGGGACCACTGGGGTAAGTATGGGTTCTCGCTCGCCGTAATTTTTTTTTTAAATTGTGAAACACATTAAATGTCGCGTTAAATACGAATTTACCATTAAAAAACGCATTTATAGGATAAAGGAAAACAGTAAGGAACTCATCTTCAAAATCGCCTATCTAAAACTATTGACATCTATATAAATGCGGATTTTGAAAATTCGTCCTTAAGGACGAATTTTCAAAACACATTTTTAAAATGCATCTTATAATAAACACATGTGGATAGGACTAAATTATTTTGCTTAGATTTTTCTAAGTTGTATCGAAACATAACGATAATATTTATTAATCACAAGTCAAATACTTTATTTAATTATCTTTTTCACTAATTAATATTTTTTTAAACAATGAATCATAAAACCTAGTGATCTTATAATTCTTTGTACGACAAATTATGGTTTAACCATGGTATTAAATCAGATCCTTAAAAAAAAATCAGATCCTTACTTTTTTTTATTTAGATAAAATATAAAGAATAATTATTTAGATACAGAATTATATTTCATATCTTCTTTCATATCAAGGATTCTCAAGAAAGATCTTCGCTCGCCAAAGTATTATCATCTCAAAATTTCTTTAAAATGAAAGGAAAACAATACTAAATCTCTAAAAATATTCATATGATCTCATTAGCATGGAAGTTAGATGAACTCGTCCAAGAGTCAGCAGTCGTCGACGAAGCCCTCATCTGCTTTCGCTGCCCTTGTCATTCCCCCGCTGGCTTAGGGTACAATGTCCGATCTTCTGGCTTAGGGTACAATGTCCGATCTTTTGGCAGATTGAGCCGCAATGGAGTGACAAGGGACGCGAAAGCGGATTTGAGTTCTTCGAATCCCAGTTAGTAATTAGTGTCGGCAAAAAAGACGTCCAGTTCTTGGTTGTTTAACAGGTTCTTGGTTGTTTAACAGAGTTGAGCCCAGTAAAGCAATAGTCGAAGGCGGTATCTGATCGAAGTCCAAAGGTTCTGGGACCACTGGGGTTCTCACTCGCCGTAATAAAGTTTGTTCATGCCGAAATGTTTTCGATGTTTACTGGTTTCCATCGGCCGGGATGTGATGCAACTTAGGACAAGATCAACTGCAAGAGACCTATCGACGTTATTATACATCAGACTCACATAGGAAGGCTCCCATACGCCCTTGAGAGCCCGAGCTCTACGAATGCTAATCGCAACTGGTAATATTTAAACCAGATCGACTGCAAGGAGCTTTTTTAGCTAACAACGCCTCACCATGATCGTGCTATGCAAAATATATTTTACAAAGTGACACCTGCTCCCATAGTTTCCTGGTATTCCTTGAATGCAGCCTCTAGTCCTGGAGCAACAGGGACGCTCCTGCTTTCATGATTCTGGCTTAACCTTTGCGGCATCTACAGGTTGTATGGCCTTGCTTTTGACATTCTCGTCCTCCTCGATGATTATGCCGACAATCTTGCACGGCTCGGCCTCCTCCAGCATGTGAACGACGCTCCTCATAGCTGGTCTCAAGTTAGGAAGCGTTGCCGTGCACAAAATTGCCACCCTCAGGACTTTGATGGCATCGTCCTTGAAGGCTTCAGGTATTCTCAAGTCGACCATGCTTAGAACACTCTCCCTCGTCTTCAGCTTGCCGGAAACCCAGCTCACGATATCCTTGTAGTCTCCAAACTCGGCCTCGATTGGCCTCTTACCGGTCACTAGCTCCATCAGAACAACCCCAAAGCTGTACACGTCACTCTTCTCGTTCACCTTGTATGTATACCCGTATTCTGCAGATTCAAGAATTGGGATTGTAAATCAGCAAGCTGGGACACAAAACTAATAATATGGATGTGACGGAAACCAATATCAGCCGAAGCTAACCAGGAGCGATGTATCCGTGTGTTCCTGCAATGATGTGGGTAGAATCCTTCCCTCCGTTGACCTGAAGAATCTTAGCAAGCCCGAAATCCGCTATCCTCGGTTTCATGAACTCATCTAGTAAGATGTTACTGGACTTGACGTCTCGATGCAGCACCGGTTTCTCGCACCCGTGGTGCAAGTACTCCAACCCTTTGGCCGCCCCGACCGCAATATCATACCTCGTCTCCCAGTCGAGCTCAACCTTCCTCGATGTATGAAGCCTGTCCCATAAGCTCCCATTGGGCAAATACTCGTACACCAGGAGGCTTGAGTCATCACTGGTGATGCTACAGTAAAGCTTCACCACATTCACATGCCTTATCGAGCTGAGGGTTTCTACCTCCGCCTCGAATTCCCGGGATCTCTTCTCACAAGTGCCGAGGATTGGGGTGGTAGCCCGGGCCTTCTTCTGATTGTTGCAGTCGGTGTTCCATATGTGTTTCACTGCAAGCTCCTTGCCATTAGCTAGGACGACTCTGTAGACATTCCCTGAAGCACCCCTGCCTATCAGATTCTCTGGCTTTATCGATTCCAGGATCTCGTCCTCAGTGAAGCTCAGAACTCGGAAGGACTTCACATCCCACAAGTCTTCCTTGAGTGATCGTCCACGCTTCTTTTCTCTCTTGTTTATGTAGAAGCAGAACCCAAGACAGAGGCACAGTAGCACGGCAAGGAGGGAGAAGCAAACGATAAGCATGTGAATATCCTTTGACATACCAGGATGGTAAGAACACTGTCGGAACGAGCTGATTGTGTAGCTGCAAAGCCCAGGGTTACCCGCAAAACTTCCGTTATAAGCTTGTATAGACAGAGACTCCGGAATTTGGCCAGTCAGCCGGTTGTTTGACAGATCGAGTAGGCTTAATCTTAACAAGGACAAGCTCGAAGGAATCGAACCTGAAATCAAGTTATCAGACAAATTAAGGGAATTCAGCACCGGCAATGACCCCAGAGAAGCCGGAATTTCACCGGACAGTGAGTTGTTTGCCATATTCACATCACTTATTGAGTCGCATGAGCCCAAAGACTCTGGTATCAAACCCGAGAACATGTTGTTCTCAACGTGAAGGCTGCTCAGCTTCTTTAATTCCCCTATGCTCTGTGGCAGCCTTCCCGTGAACCCATTATTGCTCACGTGAATGGCCACCAGTGACTCGGCCTTCGAGATCTCCTCGGGCAAATCTCCAGAAAACTTGTTGTTGGCGAGAAACAGCTGACCGAGGGCCTTTGCATTCTGGATATCAGATGTGACCCCACCCTCAAACTTATTCATCTCAAGGTCGATGATGTTCACGTTCGGCAGCCCCCATAAACCCGGCGGAACGACACCCGTCAGCGAGTTGTTACTCACCCGAAACCTGGTTAGAGTCGAGCAGTTTGTGTAAGTAGCTGGGATTTCCCCGCTGAGGTTGTTCTGCAGTACCAACAGCTCCTTCATCTTGCCTCGGTTGCACATGTTAGGTGGGATTCTCCCCGTCAGGAAATTCTCCGAGACATCGATGTAGTTGAACTCAGCCCATGAGCCAAGCATCTCGGGCAGAGGACCCGTCAGCTGGTTGGTATACAATGACAGATTCACGAGCTTTTGGAAGTTGCCGAACTCGGGGGGTATTCCACCGGACAGGTTGTTCACAAATAGCTGCAGGGTAACGAGATTCGTCAAGTTGCTCAATTCTGACAAATCTCCTTGGAGATTATTCCGGGATGCATCAAACTTCTCCAGCTTGATAAGGTTCCTCATCCCGGGAGGAAACCTCCCCGTCAAGTTGTTCCGGTACAATTCCAGCTGCCAAAGGTTCATCAAATTCCCAATCTCGTTTGGAATCTCGCCACTAATATTATTGACAGAGAGCTCGAGGTTGATGAGCTTCGTCAATCTCCCGATTCCGGGAGGGATCTTCCCCTGAATGCTGCAGTTGGTCATGTACAGCCAATTCAAATCGAGCAAGTCGAGAACTTCCAGCGGGAACGGAGACGGTTCAAACCGGTTGTCCCCAACACTGAGGGCCACGAGATTCGGCATGCTCCTGAGTGATCCCCAGGGGAAAGCTCCAGACAGCCCGCTCTTATTTAGGTAGAGGTACTGCAGTTCCACGAGGGAAGGGATCTCAGGGAACGACCCGGAGAACCTATTGTTCCCGAGATCAAGATAACGCAGCTTCGAGCACCTATCAAGGTCGGCCAACACGTTCCCACCAAGCGAATTGAACCCGAGGGCGAGCTTCTCAAGAGAAGGCAGGGCACACACCAAGGTGAAGTTGACTGTACCAACGAGCCACTGTCTCGAGAGGTCGAGCTCGGTGACGGAACCGTTCTGATCGCACTTTATCCCTACAAAGTTACAGGGTGAGGCGGCCGGGATCCACGATGAGAAGGGGTTCGGGGTAGCAGAGGACTGGATGGTTTGCGGCAGAGCGAGAAGGATGTCGAGTTCTCCGCTGCCGCTGGACACGGCGGCGGTTAGCAAGGAAAGGACGAGGAAGAGGAACGGAGTCGTTTCGGACATGGCTTGCGGAGGTTGTTCTTGGGGGGAAGGACGACGTAGTTTCGGGGGTGTTTTAGCAAAGGATATGAGATGATGATGAGAAATGGGAAAGGGGTGGAAACTGGGAGGGATTTTTTAACTTCTGACTGGATTTTGCCCTAATGGGTCGTCATTCTTTTTCTTAATTTTTCAAATTAAAAAAAAAATTATCTTTTCTAACTTTCATATATTTTTTTTTTACGTTCGATTAATGTTTTTTAGATTTTTTTTCCCCTTATTCTGGTGGCAGATAAAGTCAGGTTGATCTGTGGCTGGAGAGAAAAGTTTAAAATCACACGGTATTTCTACTTTCCAGGCATCGTGATTAGCGAGTAATTGAAGAGCGAGTTTGAAAGGGATCGGTCGGGGGCATAAGTCATTTGGCTTATTCCCCATAAAATCATGACATATTTCATGTCTGTGTCCTAATGAAATAATAAATTTCTGTAAAATTTGTTATTTGCCTCAAAATAAAGCTTGACTTTTTTTTTTCTCTCTGGGTAAAATCCCCGTGGAAATCCCAAAACGATA
The DNA here is from genome assembly GCA_023653495.1 of Melastoma candidum. Taxonomy (NCBI): domain Eukaryota; kingdom Viridiplantae; phylum Streptophyta; class Magnoliopsida; order Myrtales; family Melastomataceae; genus Melastoma; species Melastoma candidum. Next base: position 10,355,195 of record CM042880.1, on the reverse strand, counting down.
TGTATATTTATTTATTATTTTTTACTGGTCTCGAGGTAGTTTTAGGATCTCACGCAGGCAGGGGGCAGCAGGATTTTGGGGGTGTGTTACACGATATCTTATCTTACTAAAAAAAAACATATCTTATATATTTGGGGAGAGAGGAGTCCTGACCTGAACATGGACATTAAATTATTGGATGGCCCGTCGTCACCTCTCGTACATGTTGCTCGGGAATACGTGTTGGTGGGATGGATGTTCTTTCCTGATATGATGATGATCATCATGCACACGTCGTTTTCGACGACCGTTGACTGACTTACAGCACTACCAAGTTCAGTAAATGAAGCATGAGTTAGCAGTAACTTGGTTGGAGTGGAGTGGAGTGGAGCGGTTGATCGCGGAAGGTTCCATGATATTTATTAATTAGATTTACATTGCGATATTAGCCTGTGGTGTGTCTGCCATGCCATCTCTGGAGCCGCCGCCTGGATGGACCAGCAACCATATAATAATTTATTTTACACCACGTGTGGATAAGCCTCTCTTTTTCAACACCGACGTCTCCTTTTCTTTTGTTGGTTGAAATCGAAACTCATTTGAAAAGCGAACGAGGGAGGAGGAGGCGGAACCCGTAATATACTCTCGTGCCCCTATTAAAATTCCAACTGAAATAATCACGTTAAGTATGTGAATTTATTCAGTTACTTTCCCTACTATGACTAAGTCCGCCTAGATAATGTTGTAATTACGGTGCAGTCCAAATTTTCATGAAGAAAGAAGCGTGATTGTGATTTCGGACGAGAAAGGAAAGAAGTTGTTGCTTGCAAGTAAGAATGTTGGACTGAGAAGAGGCGGATGTGTCGTCGTACCTCAGCCGGCCACGACATCGTGGGGGCGGATCCGAAGGAGGACAGGGCGACGTGTTTTAATTTGAGTTGAGGTGGCGAGGGGGGAGATGGCTGGGTTACGCATAGACGTGCTATGAGGTTTTAGACATTAGTTGGGATTTACAATATAAAATAAGATTCTCTTAAGCTTCATAAAAAAGTAATCAATCACACAACAAAATTTGACACTTTGGTTGGGTTTTAAGGCTTGATTAGGATGATCTCCAGCTTCGTGTTTCTTTTTAAGGATCGTCCTTTGACTGATTATTGTTGATTTTATTCACCTATTTCTCTAACAATGGTGAAGAATGATAACACGTCCTTTAATTGAATCTTGATTTCCGTTCTTTTCAAAAAGTGAAGGTACCACCAACTTCTTTCAAGGAAATCCTCATATCCACTGTTTCTTCCAAGGGCCGGGAGTAAACACCTTCTTCTTTAGTAAGTTTTTATGATAAATTTAGATGGCGATCATGTTATCGAACCGAAAATTGAACATCATATTTGATGGCACGGAAGAACCGCACAAATAGATCGAATGAAGCTGTTTACATAAAAAAAAAAAGGTTCGCAAATAATTTATACCCAATATTTCATTCAACAAGCAAAACAATTTCTTTTTGTTTTACTCATTAAACATCCAAACCGACCAAACTTTAACAAACAAAAATATTTCCCGCTCAAGAGACGCCGCAGATATCCCCGAAATCCCGTGATCTATTTGTTATTTGTACATCGATTCGGTCTATTAAGCCCCATGACTACTTTTCTTTCATTAAATCTTTGAAAGTTTGATTCGTTAACCCCTCATCGAATGATAGTGATCTCCAAGTGGTTATGATGGGAAACTATTCTCGTGAGACACAAATGAAAGAATGACTAATCACGATCCTTAAAAAATTATTATCACATGTATCTTATTGCTAGTCTTGACTTATCTGATTGTCTTACTTTCGTGACAATTTATATTTCAGGAGATTAAACTACTAGAGAAGGGATTGAATAAAAAAAAAACCTCATCGTTTTGGACAGACATCATTAAGGTCTTCCTTAGATGTCACTACCATCATCAACTAGGGGTATTCTTTCCTGGGGCTGGGTTTGATTGCTTTATAATTGACAAGGGCAACAGGGAACAAAATATTCCCCCAATAATTGCAAAGCCGTAAGCACAGCAACAAGAATCCACTTGTCCTGTAGCCAATCGTTCCACGAAAGCTAACCGGACAAGTGAATAACGAAATAGGATGGTTTCTGTACAAATGTCCACAAACCCCCCGGGGGGGGGGGGGAGGGGGAATGTAATAATGTCGAGAGGGAAATAACAACGAAAGCCACCCCTTTTAAAAACCCTTTAAGGAAAAACAAAAGGAATCACGTCACCCATAACCACAACCCTTGATGTGATCTCATCATCGGATGTTACAAGTCAGAAACTTTGGAGGTATTTCGTCGTGGACAGATTCTCACGGAAATTCCGATGATCGCATGTTTATTTTTTATTTTTTAATTAATGCTACGGTTATGCTTGTCTCTCCTTCCCATCCTCCTACATTCGACGCGCATCATTGTAATAAAATAAACCAGAGCAATCCACCGATAAGAGCAGGCGGCTGAATGATGATTGCTCAGCTACTCCTTCTGACGGCCACCCCATTACAATCGCCGTTGCTACAGGGATCTCCTAGATTACTGTAGTTAGGGTTAGAGCACGCATCGCCAGCTTTCGGTGGAAACCCCCCAAAGTCGATGATTTTGTTCCATGTATCGAGTCATACATATATTATATGAAAAGCCCTAATCACTAAATAGAAGGGAATCAAATGTCCTAATTCCCGATAGCAACTTTTGACCGTGTTACTGCGATGACGAAGAAAGCACCTCCAAGTTTATTATCGAATAATTTTTTGTTAAATCGAACCCCATATTATCAAAGACATCTCATTGTAAAATCAACATCATGGACATCGATATCAATATTGTGTGGGGGTGGTGGGGGTGGGGAGGCTGCGGTCTCAATGCCACCATTGACTGCTCCGTTGGATCTTCTTTTTATCACCTTTCTCGTCCTAGCCCCCCTGACTTTTGTGCCACCCCATCTACTTAGGGATTGAATTATTGCATCTTCCTCGTTGTGCGCTACCTATAGCGTATCCTGTAGGGTGTGATGAGTGCGTTTTCTCGTTCCATGGGGTTTGTTTTTGTTTAGTTTATGTTATTTGAGGGCAATCATTTGGTCTCCTCCCCCCTATTCTCCCCTTCCCTACCCTCCATTCCTAACCTATTGATTAGGTGCAAATCATCCATGATCACTTTTTTCTTTTGTCGTATGACCGAACTAGGCAGGCCCATGATCTCATTCTCCATTCACTGACTTTCGCCATTTCTCTTACCATGTTCATCCATCTACTATGAGAATAAACGTGTGGTTTACCGGGGAGGGGAGCCTTGGGGGGGGTGCATCAGTTTATACGCATGATTTTACGATAAAGAAAACTGGACCACATGTGTCGCTGTCCTTAAGTATCGACACAACTATTTTGCACCTGTCCTTTCTTTCCTTTTCCTATTTTCGGATCCTGCCCTTCTTGTTGTTCCAACGGATACGTCTCTAGCGAAAACGGAGATGATTAGCTTTCTATTCCTTTCCAGCCGGCCGATCACCCTTTTCTTCTACGTGGGACGAGACCAAACGGAAAGACAAGCCCGTCACGACTTCGGAGCTTTTCTTTGCTTGATTCGTTTTCAAAACATTACACAAAAAGTTCAAAAATAAGACATAATCCCGGCTATGGCTTTTTTAAAATTATTCCTCGTTGTCGAGATATTAATACGCCCGTCTTCTTGTTATTGGAATCAATGGAGATGGCCTCGTCGGGCCCAATATTACTGGGCCCTAGTTCTGGCCCATGACATATTGACCCCATCGGTCTCCAGTTGCAACAGCCGCAGGGATAGCCGGAGTGGACATGAAGGAAACGCCAGTCCATAGCGTTTTCCCGTAATGTGTGCGAGGAGTACGGCCAGCAGAGAGATGCCTCTCGCCGCACAGTTTCGTTCGCAACGCGAGAGAGCGGTGGATTATGTGGCGGTCGATAATTAGACGCGAATTTAATAACTAAAAAGGGATGAGTGTTCCACGCTTATGAACTAAATCAGTGACCGTGATAATATAATCTGCCGACCAAAAAGCAAAAAAAAACCTTCAGCATCATCATATTTGGACAGCGTCATATCACGTCCACCCTTAATCATATCCCCCAATAACTTCCGACAGCTGTTAAAATCCCCCCAAGCTTTTTAACACGAGCTTAAAAAGCCGATGCAATCCTAATCCGATCCAAATCACCCCCGGACATATGAAATCGTCCCCCATAAATCAAAAGACAATTTTGGGCATGCCCGATTGACATTGGCAGTACCACCAAATCCCATTTAAAAAAAAACAGCTGAGAAACGGGAGTTTCTTTCTAATTAACGATTTAGGAGGTGGAAATAGAAAAAAAGAGATGAAATGAGTTCCAACCCCTCTCTGCAATTTCCCTTTTCCAGTCAATAATACGATAAGAGGACCCAAGTATTTCTGAGCGTTTTAATAATGAACGTAAGTTTGTCTCACCCGAGTTTTAAGCATCTGTAGTTTTATTGTAGTTTCACGGGCTTAGGAAGGGTTCATTTTACGCCACACTAGCAAAATGGTACTTCTCGTAAATAACGAGAAACGTCGAGGCGCGTCTCGTCATTTCAACCCCTCAAAATTCCTACCGTTCTTCTACTCCTCCTGCTTAGACTTCTTCGGTCCGAACTCCAAAGCATCGTCGACTCGGGATTTCCCCCTTCTCATCGTGTTCCGAGCCCACCCACAAACCCCCGCGAATTCTGCAGGAACCCCGCCGTTTCCCCGCCGTTCACGTAACAGAAAACAACCTCCTAATTTTTTTTTTGTGTCTGCCGATCACAACCGCCTCCTGTCCGAGCCCGGGATACCGGGAACTCCCATGGCCATCCCCGACCAACACCGCCGCGGCGGCGGAGGCGGAGGCTCACGGCAGAAACCCTCCCTCCAGCCGCCGCGGGTCCAGCTCCGTCGCCTCCTCAGAGTGGCCTCCGTTGCGGGGGGAATCCAGTTCGGTTGGGCGCTCCAACTCTCACTCCTCACCCCGTACGTCCAGGAGCTGGGGATTCCCCATGCTTGGTCCAGCATCATCTGGCTATGCGGGCCACTGTCTGGGCTCTTCGTACAGCCGCTCGTGGGGCTCATGAGCGACCGATGTACCAGCCGGTTCGGCCGGCGCCGGCCCTTCATCGTGATCGGGGCGACCGCGATTGCTGTTTCTGTCCTCGTCATTGGGCACTCGGCCGATATCGGGTGGTGGCTCGGAGATAGAGGGAGCACGAGGCCGCGTGCGATCGGAGCTTTTGTGTTCGGGTTCTGGATTTTGGATGTCGCAAATAACATGACTCAGGGTCCTTGCAGAGCTCTCTTAGCTGATCTCACTGGTAAGCAAAAGAGTTCTTTTTTCTTCCCAAATCTTCCTAATTGTTGCCGTAAAACACTCTCAGAAAATTTGGGGCATTTGATTATCACGGGATATAGTGTTCTTTCCTATGTTTCTTTGGCAGTCCAGTTGTGAGTAGTGATGGTGATGACGCAGTTAATGTTGTCCTGTTGATATTGGTACTGATCTGAGTATTGACACCTTTTTGAAATTTTTGTGACAATTGTAAGGGTTGGGATAGGAGACAAATTAATGTGATGCCGTGGTAAAGCTGTAACCCACTGAGCGCGTTTTTGAATGTAGGTGAAGACAAGAAGAAGCAGGATTTATCATCTTATCAATAAAAAGCGGGGTGGGGTAGTAATGGAATTGTTTTGTCATTGGTATCTAATTCTAGTATTAGGATAGTCATTATGGCATTTGTGATATTGATGGGGGTTGGTGGTCCTGATGGAAATCTTCTTGTTTTTTATATCAGTTGATGACTTGGTATAACTGGCTCTTTTGCTTGTCCAAATTCAGATTTGTTTCCTGTTCAAATCTGGCACTGAGCCTTTGTGAAACACAGTGGGTTGGGCTTGTCTGGATGTTTTTGTCTTTTGGTAATGACGAGCATAATCCGTTTTGAGGTGGGAGTTTAGTATTCAATAATGGAGCTTAAAAAATTGGCACTTAGTAAGGAAGGAGTCTGATCATCAAATTGGTGAATTGATTACAGCCGGCACTAATGTCCACATGAGAAAGTTATTGTTATTTTAATCTTATTCAATTTAGACTTTTGCTAAACAATGGAGTATATTACGGTAATAGGAAGTCTTCAAATGTCGAGTTCAGGGATCCCAGTGATGCAAAAGTTTGGTGTTCGTCGATGCTTCCATTTAACATAATGTGTGGTACATGAGCAGTGTCTGTTGGTAGAAAATATAATTTTGGAATGTGCTGAAATCAGCTGAAATTTTCAACCGCGAGTTTTCTCAAGATCAAAGTTGCTTAGTGCTTTGTTGAAAATGTGGGGACTTGTCGATAGTGCCAGAACGAAAAGAGTGTGATAGTAATTGATTTGAGTAGGTTTTCTACTCTCCAGGCAAGGACCATAGAAGGACTAGAGTGGCGAATGCGTACTTCTCACTTTTTATGGCGGTTGGGAACATCCTTGGTTTTGCCACTGGGTCATTCAATGGCTGGTACAAGGTTTTCCCCTTTACCATGACTACTGCTTGCGATGTTGACTGTGCCAATCTCAAGGCTGCATTCTTGATCGATGTCGCGTTCATTGCACTAAGTACATGCATAAGCATCTCAGCTGCTCAGGAAGTGCCTCTTGGCCTGACTGATCGGTCAAATCCATCCGACAATAGACCTGGACCTTCAAGCCAAACGGAGGAAGCTTTCATGTGGGAACTTTTTGGGACATTCAGATATTTTTCTGCATCCATATGGATAATCTTGCTCGTTACTGCTCTGACATGGATCGGGTGGTTCCCATATCTCCTCTTTGATACTGATTGGATGGGTAGAGAGGTTTATGGTGGCTATCCCAACGATGGAAAGAATTATACCAAGGGGGTTAGCATGGGTGCTTTAGGTCTCATGCTTCAATCTGTTGTCTTGGGAATAACATCATTGCTGTTAGAGAAGCTTTGCAGAAAACTGGGGGCGGGTTTCGTTTGGGGTATTTGTAACGTCATTATGGCCTTATGCTTCCTTGGAATGCTTATAGTTTCTTATATTAACATGGGAAACTCTTCAACCGGAAATTTACCTCCAAATGGCATTGTGGTTGCTGCAATAGCGATTTTTGCAGTCCTGGGAGTTCCTTTAGCGGTAAGCTTCTGCTTTCTGTGATATATAAACTGTCCGTGTATTGAATGTCTGAGAAAGGAACAAACTGGCGGGTGTCAACAATTGCACGACTTTTATTGTTTAACTTCCCCTTAGATGTTGTATGTTGATTTAATTTTTCTACTTTCACTTGCTCGTGAGAGAGTATTCAATCTATGAGTCGGCTATGCTCTCTTTGTAGATCACCTACAGTGTTCCATATGCTTTAATCTCTACGCGTATTGAATCTTTGGGACTTGGCCAAGGTAAACCTTTTTATTCTTAATGTGATTCTGTAGTTATTTGTTTGCATGGTCTTGCAAGGGTTGATTTGTTCATTGGTTCTTGCAGGGTTATCCTTGGGTGTGTTGAACCTTGCTATTGTGGTCCCTCAGGTTCCATTCTCTAAAACCTTTTGGTCATAAAATCCTGAATGCTCCATAGACCATCATGACCTATATGTCTTTTCATCGGTCATCTGAAGCAAGAATGATCTCCCCATTTACAACATTGCAACTTACATCAATGAAACAACTTGGATTATTGTTCTGCAGGATCCATAATGCGGACCCTGAACTGCTCCATGATTTTCCTTTTCTATCGAACAGCTTTTATTTTAACCAATTTGATTGCTCAACAACTCACTTTGATATTTGCTATGTACAAACAGGTGATAGTATCACTAGGTAGTGGGCCATGGGATCAATTATTTGGGGGTGGGAATTCCCCTTCTATTGCGGTTGCATCAGTAGCAGCCTTGTCAGGGGGATTGATAGCTATCTTGGCCATTCCTCGATCCGGTACTCAAATTCAGAAGGCCAGGGTCAGTGTGTGAGGTAATTTGTAACATCCTTTCCTTACAGAATCACATCCCTATATCTTAACTTCTGTTTCTCTGGTTTGGCCTCCTCAAAGTTCCCCTTTTGGCTGTCCTCGTCTTCTCTTGAAGTCAGGGAACTGTGTGTGTCGCTCCATTATTATGTACAGTTACCCTTTTTCGGATGTTTAATCTTCACTGGGAGATGAATAAACCTGAACCTACTACTATTGCAATAGTCTAATTGGTTTATAGTATTGGGAAGAGTTGTGCATTGGTGAATCATCTTCCAAATACAATCTCTGAATGCGGAAGCTGCGTACTTATATCTTGGTTCTGTCGAGAATTCTCGTGAAATATGAGCTTAAAGGGGCACAGAGATGGTTGACTATATTCGTCTCTATTGGACCCTCATTTCGAATTGTCTGATGTGTGGGCCTTTTCTTCGCCGTGTGGATGGGTTACCCAGCTGTTGAAATGTTTTCATAGAGACTGATGGAATTCTTGTCATTTTTGCAGTCAATTTTTTAGTGCTCTCACGCAAGGCGAGAGAATTCCTCTCGAGCTAGAACAGGTTGTTCTCCTGCAAATCATTTTCTTGACGGGTCATGTTCTGAAGATGTCAATGAGGACGTACTGGCTGTCATCGGCGATTGCTTGTCCCTCAGACAGCATATTGTATACATGCAATCATTTTCATACCGAGTGGTTGTATCAGAATTGATGGGCGCTCCGAGTATTCTTTCTTTTGCATCCGAGTCCAGGTACAGTCATTTGGAAACTCATAGTGTCCTTTGAAGGAATGTACAAGAATATTCCACTGTTGCTGAAGCATCGTCCTTTACGATTTTATTATTTTCTTTTCTTGTTTTGTGGTATTGGTGATCAAGGCATTGAGTACATCCAAATGCCTTGAGGCGCATTACTCTTACTTGCGTCCGCCCTGAGGCGCATTAACTTTTCTGATTCATGATTGTAAAAAGCGTGTCACCAAAATGGGTCAAACCTAAAGTCCCACGTTAGTGTATATAAGCCTAAGTCCCACATTAAGGTCGCGGGGCAGATAAGTAGCGCCGTGGTTCAATTGCGTGTCATATCAGAAGGTAGTTGGTAAAATATTTTATCCAAAGTCTAAAAATTTCTCAAAAATATTTCTAAATGTATTTAAGAAATTTTAAACACGCAACAAAATCGAATATTCACTTCGGAAACATTTTTGAAATTATATATTATTTCAAAAAAATATTTATCCCATTTCGTAACGTAACTAACAATCCAAAAACTGCTAAACATTTGTTTGTCATGTCCTAAATTTCAATATTTGCATTTGATTAATTTATGCCTGTTTCCTTTTCCAAAATTTTATGGTATGTGAGACGAATGTCCTGCTTCCGCGTGAAAATTATCACGTAATAAAATTTTATTATTAGTTATGCGACCCAATTAATTAATGAAAATACCGAAAGGGGAATCAAATCCCCAAATCCCCCCGACAACATACGAAATCCCCCTTCCCTGAACGAGCGAGATGGAGGGTTGGGACCCCAGCACGAAGTCGACCCTTACCCAGATCCCATTGTTGATGACGAAGGCGGGGCCACGGGATGGCGGTGGTGCGTGGACGCAGAGGCTGAAGGAGGAGTACAGGGCCCTGATCGCCTACACCCAGATGAACAAGTCCAACGACAACGACTGGTTCCGCATCTCGGCTGCTAACCCGGAGGGTACCCGATGGACAGGCAAATGCTGGTATATTCACAACCTCCTCAAGTACGAGTTCGACCTCCAGTTTGATATCCCAGTCACGTACCCCGCCACCTCCCCCGAGATCGAGTTGCCGCAGCTCGATGGCAAGACCCAGAAGGTTTTTCCGTTTTTCAAATTTGATTTCATCCTCCGAGCTTGATCCCTTTTTTTTGGGGGGAGGGGAGGTGGTTGTTGTTTGGTTGTGGGACAGGCATTAGATTGTTTTTTGTTTTCTCTTGCAGATGTATAGAGGAGGGAAGATATGCTTGACAGTGCATTTCAAGCCTCTCTGGGCCAAAAACTGGTAAAATACGACGACAGCTTGTGATCCGTATGGAAAATTATGGGTTTCTATATGTTCCTTTTTGATGTGTTGTCTTGGCGGCAGTGGTGTTTGGCAATTGGGAATGCAGTTTGGCTGTCGTTTTCCAATTTAGTGGATTGTGAAGTGCTTGATAGTTGTGGTGCATTGCCGCCTTAACATGGAGAAAAGAATTTTGATACCTTGCAGACTGAGCTGAATCAGTTCAAATGCTTTGTGCATGGGGCATCATGCAACGGAGGTTGCATTGGTTGATCTTGTCTGTAGGAATATGCATGTGATTGCTGATGAGGATTGTGTGCATGCACATGAATCCGCTTGTTTGGATTGATGGTGGATTGTGAATATAGGGTGGTTTGCCTTCGTCATCTTGCCCTCATATGGTGAAATGGCATTTTAGGGTGACAGTAAGAGAATCCATGTGAAGTTGAAACTGTTAGTCACATATGGTTGGAGATGATGGTCTCATGCAGATATGTTTCGGAGAATATCATTATTCATCGGATCAAATCTTTCTGATATCATCTCCTGAAGTAAATAATACTGTGCTTGTCGTTGCTCTTTGTGTGTGATGTACGGTCCTTATTTGCCATAGTGGATTTGACTTTGAATAGAATTCCTTTAATTTGGTTAGTGATGATTTTTACACTGAAATTGGGCTCGTGTAACTTAAATTGTTGTTTTTTCTACTTTTGCAGCCCCCGATTTGGCATTGCCCATGCTCTTTGTCTTGGACTAGCTCCATGGCTTGCTGCTGAGATCCCCATACTCGTGGATTCTGGCATGATTAAGCACGAAGATGACACCGCAAGCTCAACTGACTCTAACTAAATTTTGTGATTGTAAATGGATGCTTTGACTGTGGGGCGATAATTTATACTGATGAAAGAAATAAGGAGTAGCTACAAACTACATATGTATCAGAATCGTGGGTCATATTCATCCACTAATGAGATAATTATCGACCACGAAGTTGTTCTCCTTATACTGGAAGAGCAAATTATAACCCTACTTCTGTTGTGGTTGACTGGATTCTATTCTGATTCGGTCGAGTAATATGCTAAGATGTCTCAGACCTTTTACTTATGACTCCCGTTTGTGGCACAAGGAATTCCTGGGAAAGTATGTTTCTTCCTTGGATAGTGCTCGGGGTAAGGGGAAAGTTGGATTCTCGTCAAGATTTGATCTAGTCTTGGTGGATCAGCTGGTAAACCACGGAGTTGCCGAAGGCTAAGACAGAGAATCCTCCGCTAGTGATTTTGATATGCTTGGCCATCTTTTCTCCTTTTCTTTCTCATTTTTTCCTGGATTCTTCGAAACTGGCAATGCAGTGTGAGTTCTATCCTTTCAGGGTTCTTAATTGTGGACGAGGACAACAAATTGTTGGGGTTTCGTAAAGGTTATTGACAAGAGGAGTCGGCAATAATTGTAAAGAAACGGATAAACCAGAAGACAGGCCTAAGGAAACTGTTGCAGTTGTTCGGACCATGATGTCGGAAAGCAAAAGGGAAGCCGCAAGCTGGCAACTTTTTGAATTCACCCTGCCGATGCTCCATCCTTACACCAAACCCAGTTTCCCTTTTTCCCATCCCGATTCTCAAACATCGGGCAACTTGTTGGAACAAAATTCCGTGTCGTCGGTTCTACTTTCCACCGCCTGCGACTCTGAGCCAGGGAATTGTCTCATGTTGTTTTCGACGGGAGTTCCTGGATTTTCCTTTCCTCTCTGGCATTCGAGACGATGGTGTTGAGGCAGGTGGGAAAGTATAAGGTTGGGAGGACGATCGGTGAGGGGACTTTTGCTAAGGTTATGTTCACTCAGAACACAGAGACTGGTGAGAGCGAAGCGATGAAGGTGCTGAACAGGAGCACCATCATCAAGCACAAGATGGTTGACCAGGTTGGTTGTTTGCTGTTACGTCCATCTATAAGATTGGTCTGCATGTCGTGGGGGCAGTAGCGAGCCCGGAATTATGCGACGACGGAAGATAATGAATGCTTTGAATGTTAGGGAGAGTGTTAAAATCTGAATGCATGTGAAACGAGTTTCTGGCCGAGCGAGGTATCGGCGGAAGCGGCTAATGTGCCGTGAACGGCATCTTACGTGAGGTGTACTAATTTCGACCCCGATTTAGTACAATGTACTAACTTGGTTAGTACATTTTGAAATTACTAATGATGTACTAACACTGTAGTTAGTACAGTGTACTAAGTGGAACTGTTCTTGTACTAGTAATGATTAGTACAATGTACTAATGGGAACTGTTCTTGTACTAGTAATGTACAAGTGTACTAGTTGGTACGAAACAGGAACAGTAAGTCTTAGTACACTGTACATATGTACACTGTACAAGTGTACTAGTTGGTACGAAACAGGAACAGTAATCATTAGTACAGTGTACATATGTACACTGTACAAGTGTACTAGTTGGTACGAAACAGGAACAGTAACGTTTAGTACACTGTACATATGTACAGTGTACTAGTGTACTAGTGTACATATGTACAGTGTACTAGTGTACTAGTTGGTACGAAACAGGAACAGTAACAATTAGTACAGTGTACATATGTACACTGTACTAGTGTACTAGTTGGTACGAAACAGGAACAGTAACGATTAGTACAGTGTACATATGTACACTGTACTAGTGTACTAGTTGGTACGAAACAGGAACAGTAACGATTAGTACACTGTACATATGTACACTGTACTAGTGTACTAGTTGGTACGAAACAGGAACAGTAACGATTAGTACACTGTACATATGTACACTGTACTAGTGTACTAGTTGGTACGAAACAGGAACAGTGACGGTTAGTACATTGTACATATGTACACTGTACTAGTGTACTAGTTGGTACGAAACAGGAACAGTGTATCTTAGTACATTGTACATAGTATTACTAATGAAAAAGTAGTGATTTATAGTACGATGTACTAACTATAGTGGTAGTACATTATTAGTAATTGCAAAATGTGCGTCCCAATCAAAATGTACATTATTACTAATAATGTACTAACACTGTAGTTAGTACATTGTACAATAAATCACTACTTTTTCACTAGTAATACTATGTACAATGTACTAACCGTCACTGTTCCTGTTTCGTACCAACTAGTACACTAGTACAGTGTACATATGTACAATGTACTAACCGTCACTGTTCCTGTTTCGTACCAACTAGTACACTAGTACAGTGTACATATGTACAGTGTACTAATCGTTACTGTTCCTGTTTCGTACCAACTAGTACACTAGTACAGTGTACATATGTACACTGTACTAACGATTACTGTTCCTGTTTCGTACCAACTAGTACACTAGTACACTGTACATATGTACACTGTACTAATTGTTACTGTTCCTGTTTCGTACCAACTAGTACACTAGTACACTGTACATACACTGTACATATGTACAGTGTACTAAACGTTACTGTTCCTGTTTCGTACCAACTAGTACACTTGTACAGTGTACATATGTACACTGTACTAACGATTACTGTTCCTGTTTTGTACCAACTAGTACACTAGTACAGTGTACATATGTACAGTGTACTAACGATTACTGTTCCTGTTTCGTACCAACTAGTACACTAGTACAGTGTACATATGTACAGTGTACTAACCGTTACTGTTTCTGTTTCGTACCAACTAGTACACTTGTACATTACTAGTACAAGAACAGTTCCTATTAGTACATTGTACTAATCATTACTAGTACAAGAACAGTACCATTTAGTACATTGTACTAACCACAGTGTTAGTACATCATTAGTACATAGTACAATGTACTAATGGAGTTAGTACATTGTACTAAATCGGGGTCGAAATTAGTACAATTCACGTAAGATGCCGTTCACGGCACTTTAGCCGCTTCCGGTATCGGCTGTTGTTTTAGGTTTTTGTGTACCGGTTAAGATGTGTTTGAAAGCTAGTGAGTGAACTAGAGTCAATGTGACTTCAGCGGATCTCATCGTGGTGAAACCGGATAAAATAGGCTGGGTTAAATGGACAATTCCAGCCCTGACTGAGGTTAATCTAGCAGATTAAGAGGGAGATATCATCAACTGCGATGGATGATGTCAGGAGGAGAATCTTCGGGAAAAGTCTGTCACTACTGTCTGCTCCCGTCGTCGATCAACTATTATACACTCGTTATAGTTTTTAGGTGTCGGACTGGACGTGGATGGCCCACTCCCCATTTGCTTTTTGAATATCATTAAAGTAACAATTAACGCTTGGCTAGGAATTGGGATACGCGTTCGGGTTCTGATTTGGCGCAAGTGCCCAGATTTCTAAATGTCCGAATCGTCGTGGTCGACTTTGGGTCCGACTCGTGTCGCGTAGCCTCTAAATTATAATCTAATTGGTGTGTGTTTGGTGTAAAGCAAATACCGGATTAACTTACATGATGCGAGCGAGCAGAGCGTCAAAGATACAATTATCTATGGCAGTCAAGTCCTACTCCAATCTTCCGTTCGCCTTCGGTAACCCCCCGGCACCCTCCCATAAACAGCCCTCTTGATCTTCGCCATCTTGCTCCTTGCCGGTTGTCCCGCTCGGTACCTTTGGCGGCGTCGTTTCGAGCCCCTCCCGCCACAGGCCAAGTGTCTCGGCGACGCTACGCGATGGTCGGATCTGCTCCTTTGCTACTGGGCTCCGTGATGAATTAGGGTTCTTCCTGGATTTCACGTCGATGGCTCGACCGATCACGTATGCTTTCTAGGTAGCTATTTTTTTTTTCTATATTCTTGCATTGTTGCGGACGCTGCGTTTAGAGCTTTGTGATTTTTGTGTGCGTTCTGATCAGTTTTTACTTTTTGGAGATGCTGTTTCCGTACGGGGGGAAAATGTCTGTTCTGCAAGAGCAGGTCGAAGTTTGCTTCCGGTGAGCTGCTTTCTCTCTATTTTTTTTTTCGTTTTTCGGGGGAGAAAACGTTTTGCTCATTTAAGCATGGGAATGTCATGGTTGTTGCGAGTTTGGCTTTATTTGTTCGTTAGTTGAGGGAAATGAGAGCTATCAACGATTGGATTTATTGCTGATTCGCTGGGAGGACCGTTACTTTGGCGGCGTAGAATTTTAATCTTTCCTGGAGTAAGCCAGAAAATGCAGTCAAAGTTTAGACTGGACTGAGTTTGAGTAGTTTAACTATTAGTGGAAGCAAGAAAATGGAAGAGATTGTTGCATGAAATACAGTACATCGCTCTATAACTTCATTATTTGAATACATTGCTCTATAACTTCATTATTTGAATACATCGCTCTATAACTTCATTATTCGAAGCGTTTGTCTGGCACCATCGGAGCTTGTGGATGAGACTAACTTTGTCAATCTGCTGGTTCTTTACGAGTGTCTGTTGGAAAATTTGCATGGATAAACTTTCTTAGTTTTTTGGTCAATGTATATCACTCTTGAAATTGATCGCACGGTGAATTTATTTTTTAATAAGAAACCATTGGAATATTTTATGAACATTTAGAAATCATGTCTGTATGGGAACATTATCTTATAGCCTTATTTTATACTTCCATCAACGAGTTTTTTTTTTTTTGATAAATTCCATCAACGAGTTTATTGCAGCCATAATGTGTGTATTGTTGTTGTTGTGTGGCTGCTTTTGGATTGAGTGCTAGATGTAGTTAGTGACACCTCCATGGGGGGCTTGAAGACAACATAAAAGACAATGGTTGTCAAACTCTACTTGACAGGGC
The DNA here is from genome assembly GCA_023653495.1 of Melastoma candidum. NCBI lineage: Eukaryota > Viridiplantae > Streptophyta > Magnoliopsida > Myrtales > Melastomataceae > Melastoma > Melastoma candidum. The sequence goes on along the minus strand of CM042880.1, from coordinate 10,339,404 downwards.
TTCTTCCTATACCTATGAATTCCATTGGACCAACCGATGACTTACGCCTTACCATGGCGTTACTCTACCACTATATCGAATTTGCATATCAGAATAGTGGATAAAGTCATGAATCAATAGGTTAGGTCTTGAAGTACTATTTCAGCATCCCCTTGACCACGAGGTTGAATCATGAATCGAAAATGGCATATTTTGAATTGTGAATCCTAAGCTTCAAACTAAAATCATGAAATTACTAGAAATAACATTTCATACATTTAAATGGTTTGGATAAAGTATTTAAGTTTGGGAAAGGAAGAAAATATTTTGATGCAAAATTTGTTATCTTAGTTCGAGTTGATTTTTATTTCATCCAATCACTTACATTGTTTTTCGCTTCATTATCTTTCCCTTGTTCTTATGAGAACAACTACTCAGTTTTGTCCTCTTTACCATATGGAGTAGTTTCACTTTTGCCCTTAGCTTCTCATTTTCCATCTTCAACACCCTTAGCTTTCGTTTGTTTATTCATATCCAAGTTATCGATCCTATTATCATACTTAGTATATTTTGATCAATACAACTCAAATATAGTTTAGTCAACCAAGTATTAATTTTTCGATCGTAGGATCGTACAAATCGAAATGAATAATTAGGTTATCATAAGGTTTTGATGACAATGTAATACGACATATTTCATTGAGTGGCTACGAAACTGGAGAATATAAAGCATCCAAGAAGAGCACCTGCCCAATCAAATTCTTGGACAAATTTAGGATAGGTCCACATTTTCCAATAGATATACCAACTATTTTTACGAATTCCCTATGTAAGGTTTAGAGGGATTTGAGGAGGCGTGTTAACGCTATTGTATGAAAGTATGATATATTGGAAATAAATTAGATAGTAGCATCTTATTTATCTATCATTAATCATAAGGAAAAGAGGGATAACATAGATTTTTTTTCTTGCTATGTAATACATTGTGAACTTTGCAAAGTATGACAAATTGAAAACAACCTCAAGTACCTTCTTAGGAACTTGACGAGAAGTAATTTCAAGGGGTTTATTAATAAGTAAATTTTGTAATCAAGTGGTCTTGTTGCGGACAACACTTGACATGAAGCATCTCTCATGAATTACATTCCCTTACATTTTGCAAAGTCAGGATGTTGTTTGCCCATGTTGAATATGAAGCATGTTTGCTACACTTGAAGCCTTGTGTTTGTATTCACTAATTTTAATCCTTTTGAATAAAAAAACGGAAGTAGTTAGAAAGTATATGATTAGAAGACCATTTCATTCAAAGCGAAACATTGTTTCATCTAACAAAGAAATAAAGAGGGCAATGGTCATGCTTCATTATGATAATGACAAAGCAGTAGCATTTCTAGCTTTTAGTAGTTTTTTACCAGTATGTCGTGGCCGTTAACTGTGAATTGTTTACCGGAACCTCAACGTCGTGACAACATCTTCAAATGATATTGAAGGAAAAATTGTAAGCCAATTCAAAAGTTATTTTAGGTAAGGAATCGAAGCAATGGAACATAGATACTCCATCTCTATAGCATTGACATAGGAGGTTCCTTATACTTTTGTGGGATGTGAGGAAGTGTCCTTACATTCGCCTTGTAAGATAGTCATCTAATCTAGCCTTTCTATTTCTTGGTTTGCTTCTTGATCTAAGTTACTTTTGTTTGTTTAAGCATGTGGACAGTTTCTTGGCATGACGATGATTATGTTTGGACCATTTCAGAGAAGATGTGACAATACCTAACCGGTGCCTTTTGAAATTGCAACAACTGAAGGGATGCTTTTGACATTTCCTTTGAAATGATCAAAACATAGTCATATTGATCGTAGAAAATCATCCACTAGAAAACTGGTTCAAATTAACTGGTGGAAATACCCAATTACTTTACTTGAGGATTGCATATGTTTCGTGTGATAAATACCTTGAAGAGGTCTTCCCATACTCTTGCATTTAGTTAAGAAGGAAGAACCTTGATCACGGCTTGCAGCACAAGGCACCAAATAACATTTGGTGCATGGATTGACGTATGAGTTTGGTTGAATTTTTTATAGGAGGCTCTCGGTAAAGCCGACCCGGATATTATTTTTGGAAATACTGGTTTATTCATTATAAGGTTAGACTTAACCCGTGCTAGATGATAGTGGAGTTGGTCACTTTGTAGGACTATATCTTTTCATAGCTGTTAAAACTTAAAAGTGCTTGGAGTTCTTAGAGTGCTAGAGTTGTTTATTACTAGAGCTACTTGATGCCAAGCATTGGGCACTCGCTCAAATAGATAAGGGGATAAAACTGCAATCCAAATCCAATTATCATGAGGCAACTGTCTAAAATTCATGACTTGTCGTATTCTTTGTGAGAGTAGATGGTGAAGGAAGGAGTGCTCAAGAGTAGGCACTTCCTCTGGTCATATTCCTTTTGTCGCGCGAAAGTCAAACAGGCCTTAATAGATAGTTCTCATTTATTAATTTAAAAAGAAAAAAATATTAAAATGGAAAATAATATTGAAACCTCTCACATGTTATTTTATTTTAAAAATTCGATAGCCAGATCAAGTGAGCTGGAAGTCGAAATTGGACGATAGTTGCTGATGCGGTAAAAAATAAGCAAAATTGATGAATACCGGATGATGGCTCTACTGAGAGGCCACTGCTACGGGTAAAGTGGATCATGAGGCGAATGAATGGGATGTTATAACTCCACTATTAAAAGGCACGGGTCAGACTATATTAAGTCCTTGTTTGATTTTCGCTAAAAAAAATTCTAGATTGGCCAAAATTAGTATGAAAGCAAAAGTTGGTGACAAAATTATATAACAAACTAAAATAATGACAAAACAGAAAGTTGGCTCAAAGTTGATGCCATAAACGTATATTTTGCCTTTTCTTTTTGTTAAATAAATGGGGCTTTTACTCGATATATTTTCTGACTGTAGCAAAACCAGATTATCTTCATTTTCACTTAATATTTTTTCCGTAGATCTTTAGTGATCCCCATGAATGCTTTTCAAACTTGAAGGGAATAAAAATAGGAAGCTACGGGTTGAATAGTAAGTATTTAAAAAACCTTGATGTATCGAACACTTTGTCAAACTTCTCCATGGTAACTAAAGAATCACTGTTTTTTCTTCTGGCCATAAGCTCTGCCTTAAGTGGAAAAGGTTATAATTCGGTACTCTCTGTGGCCTGCCTTTTCAGATCCCGGTCCTCTGGTGGGGGAAGATCATCCCTGCACTGAAATATTTAAAGGTGAGTTTTCACAGCTTACAAGGAATTTATTTTTATGCTTGTTGTTTCATTGTGAAGTAGAACCATCTAACTGCAGACTGTAAGCAATGCTACTCTTTAGCTGATAATGTGTGAACGAGAAATCTAGTTTCGGTCTGGCACTTTTTTGTTGATACCACATTCTTTTTAACTGCTTAAATGATAATTCCAGTAGTTTGTCATGCATCGTGCTACAATGCAGTAGATTTGTGACTTGTCAGCATATTTCCCTTGAAATGTAAGTTTATTCTTGAAAGTTGGCGATTTCTCGAATCAAATTAATTTATTATTTGGTGATTAGAGCGGCTTTTAGTTGATGGGTTTTGTCCGGTCAAGTTTTTGCTTCTACTTTTCATCAACTAATAGGATTGTGCCTCATTTAAGTTCTTGGTTTAATGCAGGCGATAATGTGGTACTACTCTGTATACTGGGTCATCTGCCCTATTAGCAAAAGATTCCGTGAAAAATTATGTCGGTTTTAATCTTTCCATATAGCTGTTCAGCATTCTTGCTTCTTGTAAATTTAATTAGATATGTTCGAAGTTAAAAGTTTAGGGCGTTCATGAGATTCCGGTAGTTCTTCCAACTCTTGATCCGCTTTTGCTGATTCTGATACTTACTGATCTATTGAAGGCTGACCTACGTTATTAATGCCTGAATAATTTTGATGTTCAAATATAATTTTTTTTTTCGTTCTGGGACAATATTCTCTGTGCCGTTTCCAGTCTTGTATATGATCAGTCTCTAGAATGCTATACAACTTAGCAGGGACTTCATTTTAAATCTTATCGCAGTCATACATGTTCATTAATTCATTCGTACGTCCAGTGAATATTTATTGCATAAATCAATTCAAGCGAGACTCACTTGCTAGAAGAGGTTTAGTTTACCACAGATCTGTATGGATGCATAATGTTGTGAGCTCTGGTCTTGAATGCCTTTGCTAGTTGAGTTGTAGTCTGCTGCATGTAGATGTCTTATTGTAGTGATAATCTGCTCAACAATCAATGTCTTAACTTTGTGATCTTTCTTATTGGAGAAGTATGTACCCAAAATGGATGGTTCGCCCTGGTGTTTCAGTTGTCTGCCGTGGCTGGCTAAGCTGGAGTTGCACAGGTACTGAAGAGTCTTCGCCGTTGTTTAACCTTTTCATTTGCTCGTTTCTATTTGGCCCATTCATACCTTTTGCTCCATATACCTGATGCTTGAAAAGTAGGGAGATAAAGGATCTTTACAACATGGTTGTTTTAGTTTCTTAATTAAGGGGAGGCAGGTACCTTGTATAGTTCCCTGTTCTCTTGATGGATCAAGTTCATCTTTTTGTGCAATTCTGCATTTTCCTGGTTAATCAGGCTTGCCTGAATGGAGAATGATTGTCAGTGAAGTAAACCAGAAATTTGTAAATTCTTTTATTAAAGCTAGGATTAACCTTTCGGTTCAGTTCCTGTATTTCATCCACTAGAATTTGGTCCTGCAAAAGTTAGAAGTATTTTGGTGCATAAAAACCTTCTTGAGAAAAGCATATTAAGAACTTTCCGTTACCATTTCCATGATACCCACCCATGGCCCAGTTTTTACAATGTTCTACTCTACTTACACTGAACCGCGTGTACCTGAAGAATTAATGGGTTTCAGATGCAAACCTTCCTTTTGCGAACCCCATGGAGGCTGATTTCTAGCTGGTTCTCCAAGTTTTGCAGGTCTTGGACAGTTAACCCTGATAGCTCCTCACCCATCATTTGCCTGAATATGCAGAATTGTAGAAAGTGATTGTTCATGTCAAATTCTGTCTCGTGATTTGGGCTAGCTCTTTGAGATAAGGCATAGTGTGCAGCATTCTAGGAGCAACAAGATTTCTGGTGGGACATTAGTAAAGCAGGGTTGCAGTATTCTTGGACTACTAAACCATTAGGTGGAGTGATACACTTGCTATCAAGTAGAATTCTAGCCCTAAACTAGTTGGCTTTGCTCATGATCAGGTAGGGATTTATGGGAGAGATGAAACCTTTCCCTTGATTCTTTTTGTAATTTTTTGTCAGCGTCACTTTGTTGTGCTATGAAGATGCAAAGGACGTAGGAGGTTTATGGCAATTTATCAATTTTAAAGTTAAGATCCTGCAATGGTAACATGATGTTATCAGCCTACTGCTCATCTATAAAAAGACAGTCTGCTGCTGCTTGTTAGAAAATGCATCATTCGGTACTAATCATCCAGCTGTACTGACTTTATCTTCCTATGTCATATACTTGGTGGACTTTCTGTGCTATTGTATGATTCACATCAGTTAATGATGTTGGACATCTGCATTACCATATGAAACTGTCAAATGGTGCACGTGATTTATTGGAATACTGAGATATGATACTGGAATTTGCAGCCTTTCTGAGATTGCAAATTTATCAGTGAATTTACCCGTGAGTCGCACATTTAAAGAGTTCTTTCACTAACTGAGATTGTTTTCACAATGTGTCATTATCATGTCTATGAGTTTAGCCTCTATATGTACCTGTGCTTTTCCTGCAGGTTTTGCAGTTGTTGTCTCAATGCCACTGCCTCTCTTTGCCAAAACTAACAATCAAAATGTCATGAAGGTACAATATTATCAGTAAAAAAATAATATAAAGGTAAAACGAATCACTAATGGTTCATACCAAAGTTTAGGAAAGACGAGAAAATGTCAATATTAGGGTCTTCTTGTGTTTGTTCATTATAAGTTTCCCAAGGGCTACGTTTGTTCTTCGGGGTGGTAGCATACTAGGAGGAGCTTTCTGTAAAGAGAGCTTTTAATCCAGTGGTTGAGCTTGAAATTATTTGGCGTTGTGGAACCATCAATCATCTCATCTTTGCTTGAAAGCTAGAGATATACATGCACATGATTGTTCAGAGAAATGGAGGATTTAAGTGTTTGGGGCTCGATTTTCTCAACTGATGGATTAATTTGTCCTGGAAAAGCATCGCTCCATCCTAACCCTGCATCTTTAGTACCATAAGTTTGGATAATAGCACAAGGCGATTTTCTTGCTATTAGACTCATGATATTGTGCAGTCTTGTATTATGGCACTGTTTTTCAATTTGGGGAAACACTGTCTTAACGAGCTAAGAGAAATGCATGATAGTGTATTTAATATCTGTATGCCAGATTACTGTATCATTTGCACCCAAACATTATCATTTCTAGGCACAGTTGCTGAAAAGGTCAAATCAGCGAGTCATTCCAATTCCGAAAAGCACTTTGTTGAGATTTTCTTCCTTGCGTTTTACCTGGGCTTAACTGTTGTATATATTAATCTTGATCAAAAGAATAATTAATTAAGTATAAGTTGCCCTGCAAGTCTTCTTCGGACATTTGTTAGTATTAGTAGATTTCCCATTGCATCAGGCATCATTATTTATCTGAGTTGATAAAACCTGTTGCACAAATAGGTTTCTTTTTTCCCCATCTGATCCTTCTCTATGCGTTTACTTCATATTCTCTAGTGTCAGTCTCCTTATATTAGAAAAAAAAAAAGTGATTTCTGGCATTGTTTAGCAACTTTCAGGAGGATTTTGGTATCGCTACTCATAGACTTTGATTTGGAAACGTTTTAGGCAGATTATATTTTAATCTAAAATGTTCTCATGAAGAAGATATGATTCCTAAATGACCATCTTAACCTAAGAAATTCCATTGAAGTGAGTTTCTTGGAACAGGTTTCTTCAATAAGTCCCAAGTCCAAAATTGGAACCAGCAGCTTGACGTATAAGAGGAGTGATCTATAGCGTGGCAGGCAGGGTCCAGTGACTTGCCATTTTCAGTAGACTTGCACTTCTCTAGATCTGTAGTTTGGTTTCTGACCAGCTGATATTACTCTTCCGTTCTTCTATAAGGTGAAAAACATTCATAAAGGTAATATAGTCTAAGATCTTCCAAACTGTGTAAATTGCGGGACTAGCATTAGAAGTAAGTTTTATCAGGCCCTCCTTGTTTGTGTGTTCTGCCTATTGCTACCTTTCTGGGACTCAAATTTAGTAGCAGGACAACTCTCAGTTATAAGTCCTCAAATTCGCTACCTTGCTCTGAATCACGTTGTGCATTAGATAGCTATAGCCAAGAGTTTTCTTTACCTTGATTTCTGTCAATGAATTGTCTTGTTGATGATGCTCGCCTTTTGTTTTCTTGTACCTCTCGATGATGGACGCCATGCTGCAGGAAGTAAATGCCGTGTTAGGAATCCTTCCAGAAAAGATGGAGTAATAGCAACATTTATCAGAGTAATCAGCTTTCTCTAGTTAGCTGACAGGTTGAGGGAAATGAGGGGGGGAGAGTGTAGATTACAGAGCCACCATGTCTTTGCCTTGTCAAATTAATTTTCGCGTGGATTTCTCTAAAATTATTGCCACTCTTTCTCTGAGGTGTCATTAAGTTCGATACAATGTCTCCTCTTGCATGAAATAACCCCCCGTGAAGACGATCCACAAGATCCAAAAGAAAACAGGAATCAACTAATTCATCCTCTTTGCTGCAGTGCCCTTGTAGGCTTCATTTCGATTACTAACCACATGTATCTTTGCGAAGAGATGGATACCAAGGCCTGTTTTTGTCCAGTAACCAAAGAAATGCTTATGGACGCATTGAACCTAGTGACTGTTTTGGTTGTGTCAAAAACCATAATTGGGGATAAATGATCTCCCTCTTCCATCTTAATATTATTAGGCCCAGTAACTGGTTTGAACCGTGTTGGTCCTTTACCCTCTGTTTGACGATAATCTTGACGAAAAATAAAAAAGGAATTGACAGAGAGGGGGGGGGGGGGGGGGATGCTCTTTTCATGAGACCTTTTTCTAACATCTACAAAATCCAAACATTTTTTTATTAATTTTAAAGTCGATTTCATGAGAGGAATAGCTTACTAATATCCTAAATGCCTTTAGATCTCCTCAAGTCCCCTGCATATCAAACAAAGCAAGCTTTCTCTGAATGCATGTCAATAACTCGTTTGAATTCATTACCTGTTGGTGATTTTTCTTTTTTAAGTTTAATCATGGAATGGGGACAAATATTTGTAAATGAAGTGTCTGTGAACGGTATTAAGGTGGAGGTAATCTTTTTTTTTTCTTCCACAGGTCATTTTCCATCTCTAGAAAATTAAGTCAGTAGTGAAGAAGATCCGCGCGGAGGAAATCACCGGTGTTTAGTGAGTAGTAAACGGTCAAGCAAAGAACGTATACTCAGATATGTAAAGTGAATGCAAGAAAGTAACCTATGATATTACATAACACATGAAATATTCCAACAAGCATAATCACCTTTCCTCATCGACTCAAAGGTACGAGACAAATACCTTGGTTCGTGACAGTTTAGGCGAAGCATGCGTTCTTATCCCCCCGCTCTTGTAGTTTAAACATGCCTCCAAGATGAATTAGTTTTTTGTACGTAGTTCCATTTCTTTCTTTTCCCAGAGCTTGTTCGTTCCTTGTCACAACATAGACGTAGACAAATTGTACATGGACTGACTACCACGATTATAGAGAGACTATGGAGCACTTTTTAATTGAAGTATTTAAGACACGTCACAAAAAAAGACTTATTTTGTTGGAAGTATTTAACTCTTCAGGTGATTAATTTTTAGCCTTATAATATTTTCTTTATCAAATTATCTTTGAATTAATAAAACTAAGTCATGTAACGATTCTTACAAGTGACCGTAGAAGAGCGTCGTACCAAGTGGGAGAAATTGTCATTTACATGATCTGGTCCATAAAACAATGCTCTCGTGACAACCGAAGTTTACTAAGATGAAAAAAGCCATTCATTCGGTAATCGAGGATCCTTTCAAACACTACAAATTTATAGTTACGGGGCATCACTGCATTTCCATTGGCTTGGTTATTAATAGGCCGATTCTTCTTTAAACCCAGGATACCGCGCTAGGAGGAAAATTGGAGACGCGTTCGTGCTCGATTCCCGGACTAATATGTATCATTACTAAGCCCCCAAAGAAAAACTCACACTGGAACTATTGAGCTACTTTCCTGATGGATTTCTTCATGAAGTGATGTCAATTTCCGTCGAAGTAAATCTATGGTCCATCAGAAGCATTTGGAGTTGGACTATTAACTATCTGAGAACTATGATATAAGCTGGAACAAGGGGGTTTTTTTTCTTGTTTGTGGAGAGGATAGATGCCTACTACTACTTCTATGTTCGACATCCTTAGTCGATTCCTCCTCGATTAGACTGTTTCAACTTATCTATCTGCCTGTTTCGCACTCTCGGAACACAATACGGTTGTTATCCCATATCTCTCACCAATTACATACACTTATTTCACTATTTGAACACTTTTCTCTTACATTCCAACTTAGCTAACCATTGATTTGGCCATTAGCTGAGTAGAATTCATCCCTACTCAGAAGATAATTCCAGCACACCGGGATTCTTTACGTCGACTAGGCTTTGTTCCCGCCCTCCTCTTGTTTCCCAGAAAAGTTACTATTTTTTTGTTTGGCATGGTGGTGTCTTCAAGCTCAAATTAAACCGACTCTTTCCCACGAATTTCAGTAGTTATCATATGGATTTGAAGTCTGCTAGGCCTTGTAAACTACATTGTGGTTTCACCCTAAACTTTCCAAAGAACTTCAATCCATTTCTTTCTCCCAGATCTGTCTGCCCCTTATAGGACCATACGATAATAACATAATTAATACTGTCCGCAGTTACGAAAAAAAAAATCGAGCATCGGTAACGAGCATATATGGCCACACCTACTAACAAATTCGGAAAAGTCTGGAGAAATAAAGCTAACCTGGAGCTGGCGAAATCATAGAGCTTGTCGGTACTAGAGAAGATGACGACCCCGACCTCGGCATCGCAGAGGATGGCGAGCTCCTTTGCCTTCTTCAGCAACCCGGTCCTCCTCTTTGAGAAGGTTACCTGCCTGCTCGTCGAATCGTCGATCCTCCTTATCACTATCTTCCCTCTCCCCATAATTTCTCCTCCCCCTAAATCGAAAGGGAAAATACATCCATGTCGAAAAATACTCTCTTTTGGGATTTCATATTTTAGGGAAGTTTCTCGAGACAAGATCTGAAAACTCTTTAACCCCAAAAGAGGAAAGCTTCAAGTTCCAAAAATAGAACGAACTACAGAAACCCAGTACTCTTAAGTAACTTCATTACAAAACCCAGATTGACCGAAAGGGGAAAGAATTATTACATTTGAGTATGAGGAAAATTACAAAAATAAAAATAAAAAAAGTAATAAATGCCCAAACAAAAAGGAAAAGGATGAGCTTACTTTGTTAAGAAGCTTTTGCTGCCCAGGTTTTGTGTTTGTGTGTTTTTTTTTTTGTGGGTTGTAGTTTGGCAGTACTATCGAGAGAGAGAGATGGGTCGAGCTATGAAGCTTTTACCATACTTAAGTAAATGATAATGGCCATATAAGGCAAGAGATATGCGGGGGAGGCTTTTCTCTCGATCAGCTAGAAAACCACTAACTGTTTCATCCATGCCCATGGCCACGTGGACGAATCGCGGCGGTAGGTTCGTATTTTTTATTCCGAACACTTCGGGACCAGTGAGCGATCCATCGTATAGATCATCGACGCGTGGCTTACGGATTCGATTCGTTGCATTACCGCCTCTGGAGTTTCGTGAGCGATCTCACGTATAGACTGGGATCCTCCAATCGCGTTTTTGGGGTGGGGGGGGAGGCAACTGTTGTATGAGGTAGTTTTGAAGTAGCATCGAACCAGGCGGTGGCACGGACACCGGCCCTGCTGCCGTAAACACTGCCGGTTATCATCGACCTAAGGGTTAGCGGGTACAAAACCTTTCCAACTTTCTTCCGAGCTTCACTTACATTTGATTTATCGTTTTATATTCCATTCTTTAACAGGACTTAGATGTCACGGTCATTCAATGTCTGGTGGGTGATTTTAGCTATAAGGGAAAGACTATATTATATTACGATTACCTACCTTTATATAGCAATCTAAATTTATCAATCAACCACGACCATGGGAGGTTTTCTTATCAACCTTTCCAGTGATTAAGCTTAGAAAAGAAGGAACGGGACAATTGCGTCGATCAAGACGTCCTTGTCGTGTTCCTAGACTTTACCAATAACGCGACTTTCTCGTTTATCTCTTTGTTATTTTGTGATTCCCGTAAACGTTGTCGGTACATCCAACCATCAATCACCTTCAGACCGTTGTTGGGAATCACTGATCGATCTCAACCTATGCTTGAAATCAACAAACTCGCCTCCACGACGGTGTATGGTGTTCTCTCCACGGATGGACGAACACTTTTCGGTTCGAACATTACTCGTCGTTCAGCTTCCAAAGTATGCGAGGAAATGCTATTATCGAACGAGCCGAATCTCGCTGAATAGACACTTTCGTACCGCGACAAATACGGTAGACAACGCTGAGGTGGAGTCAAATGTCTTTTGTCCTAAAAAGGCACAAAATGAGCCAGCCCGAGTCCGAGGAGGGTCGCCTTCCACGCGTCATTTCCAAATTGGGAGGTCGTAAAGTGGCGTCGCATGTCGATTTTGGGAAACCCCCCGAGTCAGCATTTTCGAGAACAAATCAATTTTACGAAACTTCTCGGGTCGATGAATTTTGGTTGAAGCGCGCAACACGAAAATTATAGGAACATATCATAAAATGTCTCGACCTTCCAACCTATAAGAGCAAATCTTAGGACTACATGCGATGCTGGTCATGAAAGTGGTCATTCGAAAGTTACATGTCGAAATAATCAATCATTCAACATGAATAATTGCTGCGATTGCTTAATTTCCGGAGTTCCATGATCGTGCGATCAGAATTCACCGAGGCAAACTTTCGAAAAAAAAAAAAAATTTGTCGGTGGATTCCCGTTGTGTGGATGGGATACATTAGATTTCTCTAATGAATAATAAAATGCAAAGGTTTTTCTCATCGGGTGCATTTAAAAGACACTTACAAATCACATTAAATGCTGAACAACAATAATTAAAGCAAATTAAATGTGATTTAGCCCGCGTTTACAAAATCCTAAAAGTTAAAAGGAAAAACGTCTAAAAAAAGTACTTCGAAAACATAACCCATAAAAAAGAATAGTCGCAGGTGGGGGTATAAGTGAAAAGGAAAGAATGGGAAGAGATTGGTGGTGATTGAAGGTGGTGGGTGGCTGGTGGGGTTGAAGCCCTTTTTTTAAAATCCTGGGGTTTATCAAAATTTTAAGGTTGCCTGGGGGGCTGATGATTGACACTTGTGAACCTCTCTTCATCCCAGAAAGTCTTTGATTATGTTATATTCGTTGGCATTGCGAAACCCTTCAATTCCAAATCTCAATAATCGATTCCCAATTGGTGGGTTTTAGCCAATCACAACACAACGATTCTCCACGCAACACGTGGATTAGGAAAATATTATTTTCCCCATCTCCTGCACCGCACTTTACACACACTAAAAATCTAAAGCTCTTCCTCCTCCGGGAGTTCCACCCAACGTGGGACTTTTTTCCATGCGTCAAAATCCAGTAAGAAATCTCCTCTACAACACTAAAACCATCGACCGGACTAAAAAGAGACATAAAGAGAGATACCTAAGATGAATGGAATCCAATCACAGCATCCCAATAGTACGAGATAATCTGGGGTTGGATTTAGAGAGAAGCATAAACATATAACATTATACATGACAAAGCCATAGGGAGAGAGAATTTTGAGTGGCTTGTAAGATTGATTCTTCTTATTATTAGTGATGTTCTTTAACAATCTCAGGAAGGAATCGATTTCTTTTTATTGCTTAACATATGATACATGACGCGAAAGGAGAGACGAGAAGATGGGGACTCCCCAACTAATACCAAAGCAGGTGGTCCCGTCTTCAAACGCTTACTTGTGTTTTCCATTCCAACAACGGCTGTAGAAGGTGAAGGAACTGCACTATACTCATCGCGTGCTTGGATCATTGTTTGGGAGAATCGTGTGGATAACCGACTCTTAAAAGGCGTTCGAGATAAGGAATAAACAAAGTATGGAAAATTTCAAGCGACCCTTCCCCATTAGTTAGAAAAAGTGAGCCCTTAGAATTTGGTGTACCTGCTAAGAGCCTGACTGCAGTAGTTGTCGCTGTTTGCACAAGCATGGTGACTGTTATTGATATTTTTCCCGAAAGGTCTTGTTATCTGGCTCAGAAGCTGTCGACTAAGGCAATTGGTGACTTGATGCGAGAGGATGGGTAGGGGGCTGGGTCATTGCTAAAGTAATTCTTCATCTTAGGACATTACGACGGGAGTGCTGGCAAACCTTTTACTACTCTCCTCAAGATTGTCCTGTGTTATGTACAAGTACTGCCCCTTTCTTAGTAAAACAAATGCTGGAGGCATCACCATCATGAAGCTACGTGGTGCGCCTTATGAAGTATAGAGAGCCCTCTGGTGAAGTGGTTTTGAGCTTCAAGGAATACATTTTCTGCGAATATTCTCAGGTACTCGGTTCTTCCGGTGTCAAAGCGCTCCTTAGGCAACAGCTTTCACATCAACCTTTTGGTAATTGGATGAATAGAATGTTTGGCGAGGAGTGATTTCATTGTTCCTGGGATCCTTGAGAAGCATCATGGCCGTTGTCCAATGGGCAGGTTCCTTGATGATGTGCCAAGAGCTGACGGAATGTGATGTTTTCGGGGATCCATAAACAAAACAAGAAAATTGCCCTTAGAGAATCGCCACTCGTGAGTTTTGTGAGTTCCCTTCACTAGCGGTAGATTTAGCTGAACAGGAACACCAGGTTAGTTCTTTTTATTAATATCTTTCTGATGTTCTTGCTTCATGCCGATTCCTTGTAGGAAGTTTGTGGAAACGGGACAGACCTCTGCATTCACTGCAGCAAATATATCTGACTCTGCAAAAGAGACAGGTACTATGGTCAATGTAATCGAGAGACAGATGATGCTCCTGGAGCTTCCAGGTTAGAAATCGATAACTGCATCTCTCAAAATCTGGTGTTAATACATGCTCCATAGGAAAATACATAATAACTTTGGGCCTCTGAAGCAGCGAAGTTCATGCAAACAAAAGAGAAAAGCGTCCTATCGGCATGCCACGGGAATATTCACCAAGGTGCATACTGTTCGCGATTGCAGTCATGGGCATTGCCATCCTGTTAGGTTCCATCTCCTTCCAGATGAAAGTGGAAAACAACCTGGTGCATTGACATTGACAACACTCACAGGTATATACACCTTGTTTCGTGTAAATTGGGACCATATTCCGGTGCATTCTGCAGTTGCGACAGTAGTGCATAATCTGAAAACACTCTTATTTTGAGACTGGTTCTGCATAAACGTGGGACTTTTGCAAAAGTCTATGCTCATCGGCTGATCCAGATGCCAGAATGACCGCCTCGAGAGGCAAAGCTCCAATGGATGCAAGATATGCCCGTTCTTTGGGATTCAGTTTATCATGCTAACGTTCGGTTCATTCTACGATGTGTTGTGGTCTTGACGTGGGCCGTAGCAACAGGAGAAGCAACCTTATCAAAGGGCATGAATGATAATGACATTGACGACCGGACCGAGGTCCTTTCTCATCCGTTGTCTGATGAACGAACGAATGCGGTATCACTATGTCCCACTAGTCCCGTGATCAAATATTTGACAATTTCACCCTCCCCTGTCGCATGGTTGAGTCGATCGACCTCGCTGGAAAGAAGCCGCAATTGTCGGTGTGGGAAGAAGTAAAAGAGAAGATGGGATTGGGTCTCTGCAAATCCAAGAACGAGTTGAAGCAAGGCGTCTCTCTCCCTCAGGGCCTACTACACCACCACGGTAATCGAATTCCCCGATGATTGCTTCGATTTTTTATCGCGTCCGACGCTGATCTTCGTGGAAGATGGTATCTTTGGCTGTGTACCAGATTGAGGATTGATGGGGATAGCGGTTTCGCGTTCTGGGTTGTTTCCCATTATATGGATAAAGATGTGTGGGCCTTTTTTATGTCGAGAAATCGGATCGATAGAGAGGTTTGGTTAGGCTTGTTTGAAGAGGCAATCCGTGACTCTTTCAAGGAAGGGCTGGAATTCGAAGAAATCGTGCTGGGAATTTTACCTTGTGTACCTGGGAATGTTGATGAAACTGCTGGCGTAACCTTGGAAGTGTTTCAATCTGATGATAACTGGGTTGATAATTTTTAGGGATTTCCTGCGAAGATCAAGAATCCAGTGGCAGCTTGAATAAACGTCGCCGCCAGCAGGGACAAAACCCCATGATGCCTGCCCAAGGAGTGAAATTGCACATCCAGGATCATCACGTAATGCTTCCCATGTTTCTGGCTTATCCAACCTGGAAACAGGGCTATTTCGTGATGACAACATGAGTTCAATGGTCTTCTTGATATGTAGGTCATCATGGATAACGGGATTCTTCAAGTTACGTTGTCAAAGCCAGAAGGCATAGTCACTGGCATTCGGTATAATGGAGTTGACAATCTGTTAGAAGTCCGAAACAATGAATCTAACCGGGGGTGGGTACTAGCATGTGCACTAATCTATTTTTGTTTTCAAATTGTGTAAAACCCTACAAGGGAATTATTGCTCGTGGGCATCACAAGCAAGAGAAATGCACAGAGTTGTGCATACATGCCATTTATTTCAAGAGGCTTTCTTTTTATGATATAGTGAAAAGCCGTTGAACACTCCTTTATCTGGATTCTTTTGGCTAACAACTGCAGATATTGGGATCTGGTCTGGAATACCCCAGGAAGCAAGGGAACATTTGACGTGTATGGACATCATCTACTTCTGACTACAGTTTAATATGTACTCGTGTCTTCCTTACTTTTGTAGCTACAAGACAGTTGTGAGATCTGCTGTCTTTCTTGATTTGTTGAGAACTTGTTTCATGTTATTCTTCCACAGGATTAGAGGAACAAGTTTCAGGGTAATAGTAGAGAACGAGGAACAAGTTGAACTCTCCTTCCTAAGGATGTGGGATTCCTCTCTCGAGGGGAAACTCGTTCCCTTGAACATCGATAAAAGGTACTTTCAGAGACATAACTTGGTAGTAAGCAGTAGTAGGATTAAGTTAAATTGACAATCCAGTTTCCTATGTAGGTTTATAATGCTCAGGGGATCATCTGGCTTTTACTCGTATGGCATATATGAGCACTTGGAAGGATGGCCACCATTTGAACTGGGTGAAACGAGGATCACTTTCAAACTCCGAAAAGACAAGTACTTAGTTTGACTTAGCTGTTGCTTTCCTGAAGAAAATTTTTAGAAAGATGAACGTGACTGTGCAGGTTTCAGTTCATGGCTGTAGCACATGACAGGCAAAGAAAAATGCCTTTACCTGACGACCGAATGCCGGGAAGATGCCAACCCTTAGCATATCCTGAGTCCGTACTCCTCACTAATCCTGTAGATTCTCAGCTTCGAGGAGAGGTACTTAAGATCATCCACGTTAATGAGCGTTCTTAAATGGAAGTTTGGGATTTACCAGTGTTTGAGCAGGTGGATGACAAGTACCAGTATTCATGTGACAACAAAGATAACAAGGTCCATGGTTGGATAAGCTTCAATCCCCCTATTGGGTTCTGGCAAATCACCCCGAGTGATGAGTTCCGATCAGGTGGACCGCTGAAACAGAACTTAACTTCACATGTTGGCCCTACAACTCTTGCTGTAGGTGATTACTTACTGAGTAATGTTTCCGAGCACTGTAATAAGTGTCAGCATCATTTTCTGAGACGCTGATTTGTCATCAGATGTTTCTTAGTGCACATTATGCCGGGCAGGATCTTGTTCCAAAATTTGGGTGTGATGAAGCATGGAAAAAAGTTTTTGGTCCCGTCTTCATTTATGTCAATTCCTCGTCAGTTGGGGATGATCCGCGCTGGCTGTGGGAAGATGCCAACATTAAGGTTTGAATTGTATCTATTCTTCCTTTTTCTAGACTCTTTGCATTGTTTTGCTTGAAGTGTTTATGCCGATTAGATGATGAGTGAAGTCGAAAGCTGGCCATATAGTTTCCCAGCATCTGAAGATTTTCCAAACACAAATGAGCGGGGAAATGTTAGCGGCAGGCTGTTTGTCCAGGATAGGTAGGTCTTCTAAGACACAGATATTCCTTTCTAAGTACTCATTGATGCATCTGGATCATTGTTTAGATTCTCACGAAGCTAAAGATCAGGTGTTACCAGAACTGGCAGCTTGCTCGACAGATTGCTTTTTGAACTTTTGACTTAAATTTGCAATAACTTTTTGGGTACTTCACAATCACTCCAGGATTGCTGTTCCTTGTTATTTTACTGAAGGTTGTCTGCTTTTCCGATCATATTAGGTACATTTCTGGAACTTACATAGTAGCAGCTAGTGCTTATGTGGGGTTAGCTCGGCCTGGGGATCCCGGATCATGGCAGAGAGAGTGCAAGGTAGTCTTAATAGACTGTGTTACTCCAAACTTTGAATTTTCACTGCAGAGAACCTTTGAGCATGCTTGTTTCCAATATCGTGATCTTGTGATTAATACCTTTTTAATTTAAGACCACTATCCCATGGAACGTGATGCTCTAATACTGTCCATTTGCTGCAAATGCCTCGCTGAATGAATTATTACAATATCAGCACCTTATGTACCCATTTGAACATTTGTGATGGTGATTGTATAATTAACTGTTCCAGCTTATGATTGCATCATCCCATTATTTTTAGTTGCTGCAAGTTCTTTTACTTCCCACTGCAATTTCTTCTCTGATTTCTTGTGTTTATTGGGTCATCTAAACACTGCTTGCCAGATGGTAAAATCTGCACTGAGTATTGAGGTGAACTGCTCACATGATGCTTGTTAGGGCTATCAATTTTGGACCCAAGCTGACAAGGACGGGTATTTCTTCATTGGCAATGTCCGAACAGATGACTACAACGTATATGCTTGGGTGCCGGGCTTCATTGGTGATTATAGGCATGACCCAGTCATCACCATCTCCCCTGGTTCGAACCTGAGAGTTCTAACTTAAACACTTCTCGTATAGATTCTGTTGTATATGGTGAACGTAAGATATTTTCACGTGTTTTAGGTTCAGTGATCGATTTGGGTGATCTCGTGTATCAGCCTCCCAGAGACGGTCCAACCTTATGGGAAATAGGCATCCCTGATCGCACTGCCATGCCGTTTTTTGTACCCGATCCTAATCCATTATATGTTAATCGGCTTTTTATCAACCATCCCGACAGGTTTGCTTTCCAAGCTGCAGCTGAACTGAAATTAGATTTATCCCTTTGCTTACTGCACCATTTTTTCTAATTTTACTTTGGGGCTTTGGCTACTTGCACTTTTTAAATTTCAGGTTTAGGCAGTATGGGTTGTGGGATAGATATACTGATCTGTATCCCGGGGATGATTTGGTCTACACGATTGGTGTTAGTGATTACGTTAGAGATTGGTTTTTTGCCCAAGTTCCAAGGTGAGATTCTGCAACGAAGGGTACATAGCTAATTTATCTCTGTTAGTTTCTTTTGTTGATATGTTTGTGGACAAATCAATATAATCAGGAGGAAAGAAGACGGCACTCATCATGGAACTACATGGAAAGTAAAATTTAGTCTCAACTGCATCGACAAGAGAAATTCGTATCATCTACGAGTAGCGATTGCTTCGGCAACCCTGGCTGAATTGCAGGTAACCTCCGTACATCATGTCATTCCCATTGGATGCATAACTTTTGATAACAGTGAAGCTGTTTGTACAGTAACTTGTTTTCTGTGAAGGTTCGAGTCAACGATCCAAACACGAAGCGGCCTCTATTTACGAGCGGATTAATAGGGAGGGATAACACAATCGCCAGACATGGGATTCACGGGCTGTACTGGCTATACAACATAAAAGTTCCGGGCAATCTGCTGAAGGAGGGAGAGAACACCATATTCCTGACGCAGCCTCGATGCAACAGCCCTTTTCAGGGGATCATGTATGACTACATCCGTTTAGAAGGTCCCCCAAATTAGGGCAGTCTATTCAGGCGGCGACCACCGGTTTCCAATGGCTGCTGCAGCTTGAACTCTTATTGCTGTAAATTTCTCGAGTTTATTGTTCGGAATACAAGCTGTTGTCGAAATAAAGGATGAACAACTACAACTATGTTGCTTGTTTTGCTCATTTCATAACAGAAGACATGAAAGTAGTGGCGAGTGACGACCAAGCAAAGTAACAGAAAGTTTTTGTCTCATGCTTAATCTCCAGTTCAAGGAAACTTCGTCCCCACTTAGCTTCACCCCTCCAAAGGATATAAAGACCAGCATAATGACTGTACCATCCAATTTCGGCTCTCAGGTCATTGCGCTTGTACTGTCCAATTTCGGCTCTCAGGTCATTGCGCTTCAAATGTTGAGTAACGGGGTGCAGTTGCAAATTCAAGATCGCCAGGTATGTACCCTTACTTCCATGCTCGCGTGATTTCATGTGCTCTCGGTCCATTAGCCTGAACTGAATTGATGCCGTTTGATGTAAAGGTAGTACTAGATAATGGCTTACTTCAAGTAATGTTATCGAGCCCAGAGGGCATCATTACGGGCATAAGGTATGCGGGCATCGACAATCTGCTAGAAGTTCCCAATGATGAGTCAAACCGAGGGTACGTGTACGGTCTCGTGCACTAGTATATGTGTCTACAGGGTGTCGGATTTTAAGCCAGAGGACTTAGTGATGCTACCTGCTTGTTTGCAGTTACTGGGATCTCGTGTGGAATGCTCCGGGAAGCTCCACGGGAATATTCGATGTGTACGTTTGTGTCCCAATCACTTTGATGATTCTTCTGTCTTCCATTGAATCACTTCATTTTCCCCATCATCGAGGTGCAGGATCAAGGGGACAAGTTTCAAGGTCATTGTGGAAACTGACGACTTAGTGGAGGTTTCCTTTACTCGAACATGGGATCCCTCCCTTGAGGGAAAGCTCGTTCCATTGAATATCGATAAAAGGTCCATCTTGAGCCTACTAGGAGACAGAACGCGAGAAGATCTTTGCTTATGTTAGGCTCTGTCTCCATATGTTTTTGTCTCTCTTTTAGGTTTGTGATGCTCCGTGGTTCGTCAGGCTTCTATTCATATGCCATATATGAGCACTCAAAGGATTGTCCAGGTTTCAGCTTGGGCGAAACCCGGATCGCTTTCAAGCTCAGGAAGGATAAGTAATCAATTGATAAACTCTCTTAAGCGTGCGGTGCTATCTCAACTCAATTCATCGATCTTCTCACAGGTACTGCCCTTTACATTCTGTGCTTAGGTTTCATTACATGGCAATGGCAGACAACAGGCAAAGGAACATGCCTTTTCCAGAAGACCGACTGCCACCACGAGGACAGGCACTTGCTTACCCCGAAGCTGTCTTGCTCGTTGATCCTGTGGAACCCGAGCTCAAAGGGGAGGTGCTGTCTACTGAGCTTACACACACACTTTATGGCAGTCTACCAAGCATCGTTTAATTCTCGTGCATTTGCAGGTCGATGACAAGTACCAATACTCATGCAATAATAAGGACAATAAAGTTCACGGCTGGATCTGTGCCACTCCACCAGTTGGATTCTGGATGATAACGCCAAGCAATGAGTTCAAAACGGGTGGACCACTCAAGCAAAACCTTACTTCCCATGTCGGCCCAACGACTCTCTCGGTAAGCCTGTACAATCCTGCCCGTAAAAATCCCACTCGATCTCGTAGAGGATTGATTTGGTCTAGCCATTTAGGTCTTTCTTAGCTCACACTATGCCGGAGAAGATCTGACCCCAAAGTTCCAAGCCGGGGAGGAGTGGAAGAAGGTTTTCGGTCCGGTGTTTATCCACGTCAACTCCCTTTTTGAAGGACTAGACCCGCTCCTTCTCTGGGAGGAAGCAAAACTACAGGTTTGTTAAAGGAGTCACAGCTCCAGGTTGCTGCATTTTTTGATGTACGACACATCACCCGATTGATATGCAGATGATGGTTGAAGTAGCAGTCTGGCCATACGATTTTGTGGCATCGGAAGAGTTTCCCACGTCAGATCAACGGGGAAGTGTCAGTGGACGATTGCTAGTTCATGACTGGTACATAAGCGAGGACCCTGTAGCGGCTAGTGGTGCATACCTCGGATTGGCTCCACCAGGCGAGGCTGGGTCCTGGCAAAGAGAATGCAAGGTTTAATTCTTTAACATCTAATATCAACTTGAGTAAAAGTTTCTCTTGAACTTAATACGGGTTTTGTCGGCTTTTTGTGCGGCGGCAGGGCTACCAATTCTGGACAAAAGTGGACGACGAAGGTTACTTTTCCATTAATAACGCTAGGGCTGGAGGCTACAATCTGTATGGTTTCATACCGGGATTCATTGGAGACTACAAGCACGATACTCTCTTATCCATCACTGCCGGTATATCTCCCACAGTTCCTAATTACCTGCAACGATTCGTATTTTCTGACATCCTTTTGTTGTCTGATGCAAGCAGGCAGCGATGTTGATATAGGCGATTTAGTATACAAACCACCGAGAGATGGGCCAACGCTATGGGAGATCGGGATTCCAGATCGTTCAGCGGCAGAATTCTATGTCCCCGATCCCAATCCCAAGTACATCAATAAACTCTACCTAGATCACCCTGACAGGTTAGCTATCTCCTTAAGCATGGTTAAAGTTCGGAAACATTGCATTTGAGAATTCTTGTGACTCGGTCCAGGTTTAGACAATATGGCTTGTGGGAGAGGTACGCAGACTTATACCCCGACGGAGACCTGGTGTACATGGTTGGTGTCAGTGATTATTCCAAGGAATGGTTCTATGCCCAGGTCACGAGGTCGCCTCCTGCATTCCTGCTACATTTCAGTGCTGTGTCACGCTAGATATGTGTGTAAAAACAAATCCTGGATCTTTTCATGGTTTTGCAGAAACAAAGATGGAAAGTATCAAGGAACCACCTGGCAGATCAAATTCACTCTGGAGTCCATAGAACTGAGCGAGAACTATAAGCTGTGGATTGCCATCGCTTCTGCCACACTCGCCGAACTGCAGGTAACTCAAACGACTTCCCCTTGCCTAAACCGAAACAAACGGACCTTCCATTCTTACACGAGAAGGTTTGAAAAAAATTGAAGGTAAGGATAAACAACGTGAAAGGGAGGCCCGTGTTCTCGACGGGGATGATTGGGAGGGACAACACGATAGCAAGGCATGGCATCCACGGGCTCTACTGGTTGTACGGTGTGGATGTGAAGGGCGACATGCTGGTACGGGGGGAGAACACCATCTTCCTCACACAACCAAGGAGCACCAGCCCTTTCCAAGGGATCATGTATGACTACATCAGGCTCGAAGGCCCGCCACTGACGGCTTCTTAGTCTGCTTCCTGGAAGAATCAACAACGGCTCCTTTCTTTCTGGAAAATGAGGATCACCTGAAGGATTATGCTAGACAACTTTATCACATTATTATCATTATTGTCGTTGTTATAAATTGAGACGCATCCTTATCATGTTTTCTTGATATTTATTAAGAACGTTGATCTTAGAATGCTATTCTATTAACTTTATGAACGATTTTATTCCAAGTGCTATATTCTTTTTAACAAAAATAAAGAAGATATTTCGTCTTTGATGAAGACCTTTTCCGACAAAGAGATGACTTACGTGAAGGCTAGACTTGTTCCTAATTAACCGTACTAGTAATGAAAATGTTTCACGAATTTATTTCAAAATTCTTGAAATAATGTCTCGAAATCGACTTTTTAAAAGTGGAGTTTGATCCTTAAAAAACTCGATTTTTTAAAAGCCAATTTCGAGCACCTTTATTAGTTATTGAGAGACTTTTATAAAATCGAATTTGAGACATTATTTCGAAAATTTCGAAAATGAATGTCCTGAAAAGCAAAATATTTTTGCGATTAACCTAATTAAGAACAAAGCTCCTAGACTTATGTCCCAACTTTGCATTTGTGAAGTCAAGTCTAGTTGGGTCTCAAGTGAGGCCCACTGGGTCAAATAAGGATACAACATACAAGCATGCATGGGCCAAGCCCCATGTAAATGGCAAGCCCATAATAAGACTGGCCCAATGTACACCCGAAACACGCTCTTGCATAAAACCTCAGCAATTTTGAGGAGGTAAGAAATTTGTGTTCTGGTTTTAGGCGTTCGTACGAGGGTAATCCATCTTTTTTTTTATGATGAATTTAATTGTATATATATAAAAGGTGTTTGTTATCAGGAAAAATAAAACTGGGAAATGCCGGGAGAGTGAAGAAACAGAAAGTACACAAAAAAGGAGACCATGAACCTCCAGTTCTTTGTTTTCCTTGCTTTCCACTTCAAGCGAACAATACCAATAACACTTTCTATAAATGGCCTCAAGATAATATATATCGACTCGAACAAAACTGACAGAACCATACTTTCCGTCTCATTTATCGTATTGTATCGGCTCGATTTGAGCAGAATGCAGGCGGAAAATGTGGATTGCCATGGGATCCATGGGATGACAAGCAACGGCCGCCGAGCGAAGGCTTCTCAGGGTGTCAAGTTACATGTTCAGGATAAGCACGTACGTGTGCCAGCCCTTCCGTAGCCAAGGAAGGCAGAGATGCGGTTACCATCTCCCGGCGTGGTTTCTTACTTGTCAAACGGTCATGTCCGAGAAGTCGGTTCATGCTTGTTGGATGTATGCAGGTGATTGTAAACAATGGCATACTCCGAGTGACGATATCAAAGCCCGATGGATTCATCACCGGAGTAAAATACAATGGCATCAGCAATCTGCTCGAGACTCGTAACGAGGAGTATAACCGAGGGTAACTTTCATCAGGCTGCTGTTCTGTGGATCACAGATTGATCCAAGAAATCATCCAATTGATGATCCGCGATTTTTCTTTCAGTTATTGGGACCTCGTCTGGAGTCAAGCAGGAAGCACAGGCACGACTGGCATTTCTGACAAGTGAGTTTTCGCGATCCAAACATACAATGGCAGTATGAAGCCAATGAGGTTATCTCCTCCATGAAGCTATAACGTCATGTCTTCGTACAGTATGAAGGCGACCAGCTTCAGGGTCGTGGTCGAGAACGAGGAGCAGGTGGAGTTGTCATTTGTGAGGCAGTATGACAATTCACAGGAGGGAAAAATGGTCCCTCTTAACATTGACATGAGGTAAAATCCACGAATCCCCACTTCTCCAAACTGTAGCATCGATCACGGCTAGTATTTGGGCTACACGTTACTAAAGGGATGGAAAAGCTTTTTCAGGTTTATTATGCTGCGTGACTGCTCTGGCTTCTACTCCTATGGAATCTATGAGCACTTGCCGGAATGGCCGGCATTCAATCTTCCCCAGACGAGAATAGTGTTCAGGCTTAGGAAGGACAAGTATATCATGCACCTCTGTCTGCAAAATTGTTCCGACAGCTTAACTATCAAGTATCTGTATCTGGAGAGATATTGGAATCTTATGACACTATGATGGGCTATTAATATTTTCGTAGGTTTCGCTACATGGCAGTGTCCGATGATCGGCAGAGATACATGCCTCTTCCTGATGACAGATTGCCCGGAAGAGGTGAACCCCTGGCATACCCAGAAGCTGTGTTGCTTGTCCACCCAGTCGAGCCAGAGTTCAAGGGCGAGGTAGTTACTCTCGATTACCTTCACCATCACATCAAGTGCCTTCTCTAAGATCGTGATTCTGTTGATGGATTCAGGTGGACGACAAGTACCAGTACTCCTGCGAGAACAAAGATCTAAATGTTCATGGGTGGATATGCTCCGATCCTCCCACAGGGTTCTGGCAGATCACCCCGAGCAACGAGTTCCGTTCAGGTGGGCTTCTCAAACAGAACCTCACGTCACACGTCGGTCCAACCACCCTTGCTGTGAGTAAAACCCCTTGAACTTCTTTTACACAAGTCTTTGCCAGACGTTTCATGAGTGTGAGGGAGATAATTTGCAGATGTTAATTAGTGCGCATTACGGGGGTGAAGACTTGGTACTGAAACTGCAACCCGGGGAGCCGTGGAAGAAGATGTTTGGTCCGGTCTTCTTCTATGTCAATTCAGCGGCCAAGGGGGATGAGCTGAAAAGCCTCTGGGAGGACGCCAAAGAACAGGTCCTTCATTAGCTTTATTGAAAATACAGTCATGTTTACTGCTTCCGGGATGGTTTGGAGGAACTTTGCACGGATTTACTTTTTCTCAGATGACAAGTGAAGTGCATAACTGGCCATACAACTTCCCAGCTTCTGACGATTTTGAGGGTTCCGACCAAAGGGGCGACGTCAGTGGCAGACTGCTTGTCGGAGACACGTACTTTGCCGATGGTTTGATACCGGCGAAGGGGGCCTACGTTGGACTGGCTCTGCCTGGAGAATCAGGTTCATGGCAAACAGAGGTCAAGGGTTATCAATTCTGGACCACCACAGATTTGGGAGGCTACTTCTCGATAAACAATGTGCGTACCGGCAACTACAATCTCTATGCATTTGTGCCACACTTCATCGGAGACTACATGTTCGAAGATTCGATCAGCATAACATCAGGTGATGATGATTCCAACATCTGCTTGTCATCAAAACGATGAATTTCTAACAGTCATTTACTTAGCGTCTTCGGAAATTTCTCTACCAGGTTGCCAGATCAATATGGGCGATATTGTGTATCGACCCCCGAGAGATGGCCCGACGTTGTGGGAGATCGGCATGCCGGATCGTACTGCCATGGGGTTTTATATCCCCGATGTCGATCCCAGGTACTCCAACCCCCTATGTTTGAATGGTCCTGACAGGTTCAGACAGTATGGACTGTGGGAGAGGTACGCCGACTTGTATCCTGATGGAGATTTGGTATACACTGTCGGACAGAGCGACTATGCGAAAGATTGGTATTTTGTGCAAGTCAATAGGTACTGACTGACCTCCAAACACAGCATCTGCTCATTTCAGAACACCAAGAACCAGCGCCACTGTATACTTGATGTCGCATTACCAATAAAATTGCAGAAAGGTGAGCGACGGGACCTATAAAGGGACTACATGGCAGATCAAGTTCGAAATGGATAACGTGAACCAAGCAGCGACCTACAAACTCCGCCTGGCATTGGCTGCAGCAAATGTGGCGCAGCTCGAGGTACTCAATACTTAGCATAAATATGTCCTCGATCTACTTCGAGACTGAGGTCGTCCAAAATTTCAGGTTCGGGTAAATAAGCAGGTGACAGAGCCCCCGTTGTTCGCAACCGGAGTGATAGGCAAGGATAACGCGATCGCGAGACATGGGATCCACGGTCTCTACCGATTGTTCACCGTAGACATCCCGGGATCTCGGCTTGCAGCGGGGGAAAACACAATATACCTTTCGCAAACTATGAGTTCAACCCCATTACAAGGGATTATGTATGACTATATCCGATTGGAAGGTGCCTCCTCCTAATAAGCGACATTAGAAGAGGACGAAACGCTCATGATGTGGTTGGATGTAATCGCGTCTTTATTATGACATTAAGTTACGGTTCCTACGTTTCTTACAATAGCCATGGAATATCATTCGACAGATTCACTTTACTCGTAATTATGGTTGAAGACACTGACACACGGACTAACATTATCGAATAACAATGCTCAAGTGGACAAGGAAGAGAAGTCTCGAAAGAGGATAGATAAAATGAGGCAAAAGAAAAAAAAAAAGTCTAAGCAAAGTACAATAAGAATGAAAACACTAAAAACTTTTCAATAACCAAACAGGCACTTAAAAGGGCAAGCTCGGGCCACTTTTAGGACTTGACGGTGACTGCCGTACAAACTCAAAAATATAATTGTAATACATTTAGACTTAATCAACGGAGAGGGAGACTTTTATCATTAGCCAAAGCCAAGGAATTATCAAAAATATTTTAAACTTATCCATTTCCTTCTTTTCTTAATTTATGCTAATGCCTTTATTAGATGACCTAAGCTTCCATATTTTATCGGCCATAAAACGTTTGATCGTTTTCCTATTAAATAGAAATAAATAAATTTAGAATGACGTGGAAAATAATAATCTTACTGGGGGAAGGGAAGATCTGAAAAAATCTCTACGAATAAACGAACCAATTAAAATGGATTTTAATTGATTTATAATATCCCGGGCACGACTTTTGACGTGCGGGGTGGAAAGGGGTTGTGGTACTAATTGTCATTACACGGACAGACCCCAGTCGCATCGCTAAAACCTCGACTGTCGACCCAAGTAGCACTCCTCTTGCTCTGGCCGCTGGTGTGCCTTGCGACATAAGTAAACCCGAAAATCATCATCAAGATCGCGTCTTTCAGGGTTTTGAAGTTGCCACTGCTGACGGCCGAGGATACCCAGAAGTGCGATCTTCCTCCGATTCCTTCCTAGGGTTGTCTTTCTTTGTGTGTGTTTCTCTGAGTCGTTTTGGGTGTTCTCGAGTTTCTTCTCGTTGTTGTGTTTTGATGAGAAAGATTAGTTGTTTCTTGGCTCAGTATCGTTGAGGACGCTGAGACATTGTTGGGTTCGTTAAGGATTTCGTAGTTCCAGTGATGGTTTCGCTCGAGGGAAGCGGGGGTCATGTTTTGGCTGCGGCGAAGACTTATTTCTGCAAGATTTGCGGCGAGTCTTTCTCCAGTGGGAGGGTTTTGGGTGGCCATGTCAGGGGTCACCACGCCTCGGCAGGTTCGACTGTAAGAAAAATGATTTCTCCGGTTCTCGCTGTGAAATCAGAGAGCGACAGTTGCCTGACTGATCGAGCTGGCGATGGCGGAGGCGGATGCGACCTGGGAAAAAGCCCTAGGAATTCTGTGGAATCTATCGTCATAGGGGAGCAGAGGATTGATTCTTGGAGTAGTGAAAACTGCTGTGGCCTGTGTGGAAAGGGGTTCGGCTCCAGAAAGGCTCTGTTTGGCCACATGAGGATTCACTCTGGTAGCAAGCAACGTGTTAAAGGTCGAAGTGATAACCCTGACCCTTCTGCTGTAGTTCGGGTCCCCTCCGTCATGATCAATTTGAGGAAGCCGGTGGTGCAAGAAGTACCATCTAAGTGCAAAATTGTTTCCCCTACCATGAGGAGAAAGAGATCCCACCGGGTGATGTGCAGTGAGAATGAGCCTGTTAACAAAGTCCCCCCTAAATTCTCTGAAGATGAGAAGGAAGCTGCAGCAGGTCTGTTGATGCTTTCAAAGGGTGTAGTGAGTAGGAAATATTCTGGTGATATAAAAAATAGTTCTGGTTTCTTTCAAATTGGGAGCGGGGTTCAGGTTTTGGACGATTTGCTCACTGGAGTTGGTGATGAGAGGAGGTTTGAAGAGGTAGATGACACTGCTCCTAAGAAGTTGAAGCTTAGTGGGCATGAAGACAGCTTGTTGATCAACTCAATTGGGAAGGTAAAAGTTACTGAATGCCGAACTAGTGGCGAAATGACTTGCGGAGGCATTGAACTTCAGAGTATCGGAACCAGCAACATGGTTGAAAAGATGAGAAGCCTGGCAGTAGATGTCCTTGAGGGGGAAAGCCTCCCTGCTTTGAGCTCTGATGATGAACTGGAAGGAGGCAATGGGAAAAGGATTATTCCTGATACTTGTTGCAGGAAAAGTGTGCTTACATTCGAGAGAAGGGGATACAAACGCAGGAGTTGCGATAAGATCTTCTCGACTCATCCGGAATTAGGAAAACACTGGATGATGAGCGGCTGTTCCTCGGCGAATCCCGAGAAGACAGATAACAAGAAAGTGAATGGAGAAGGTGCTTCATGTCCTTCTAATGATAATGGCCGTGACATGGGGCTGTCAGTTGATGGAGTGGGAGGGCAATCTTTGAGTGGTTGCTACTGGAGTCATGGCAACAAGGAGAGTGAGGCAGCAACGAGCAATAAGGATGGTCATGGGGTGCCCCTGCCCGATCTCAATATTCCCGTGGAAGCTTTCGAGTAAGATTACTCGATCTGGTCTACCGAGCTATTATCAGTTTGACTCTGTCTAACATTAGGTTCATTCTTTAGTCGTTAAATCAGGGATATAGGGAAAGCCTTGTATAGTTTCCATTCGTGCTTCTTTGACGCGCGAATGATCCTCGAGCCTTATCTTCTCCAATAAAATGCTCGCAAGGTTGCACATTTTTTCAGAAATAAAACCCACTTTTTTTGGTTTATTTCCTCTCATGTTTCTCTCCGTGCAGTGAATCAAATGTTTGCGACTAGTTCATCAGTTCGAACATAATGCAGTAAGGCGCGGGACATGCAAAGTTAATGCTGTTGCTAACTAATGATTAATCTGCTTGTATTGGAGCTTCTGTTGTTTCTGCTCCCTCTGTCTTATCTCAATGGCATGCACGTTGCTTCGGAAGGAGGTGAGGAGCAGCACACAGCAGGATTTATCATAAGGCATGGTCTGAAGTCGGGAG
This sequence comes from Melastoma candidum, assembly GCA_023653495.1. Lineage (NCBI taxonomy): Eukaryota > Viridiplantae > Streptophyta > Magnoliopsida > Myrtales > Melastomataceae > Melastoma > Melastoma candidum. The sequence continues at coordinate 10,309,759 of CM042880.1, read as the reverse complement.
ATGCTTGTGGATGTCGTGAATCTGGTCAGGGCGAAGCAGAGAGTCAAGCTGGAGAAAGCAGAGAGTCAAGCTGGAGAACCACATTTGTCATCCAGTAATCAGGTAAGGGAAGCGTTGAATCGCATTGATTGTAAGATCAATTAATTGCCCATGATTAATTTTTGTGACAATGCCTTGCATAATTTTTTATGTTTCCCCCTAACGCCCCCAGAGTTTACCCACAAGAAGAGACAAAAGATTCAACCGGCACGTTGGATGGAGCTCGAGACCACCGTCCCTATTCTGCACCCCCGTCACAACCGACCACCCTTTCATCCAATCTTTGTTCCAAACAGAATAATTCACGAAATAAGACAGTAATTTTCGAATTTGGACAAATAATACCTTAACTCGATGTTAAAACGCCGAATTGAATGATGTGTTTCTGTCATTGTTATTGTCATATTAGTATATTCAAACTTTTATGCTATTTATTCCAACAGGTTTGTCGTGAATGATCTGAACCTGCTTATGGATACTCTCCGCCGAGATGAGTTTGTTGGCAACCGGAGAAGACTCTTTTCTCGAGTAAAGAGCACATTATCTGGGTGGTTCTCAAGTTGGTTACGGAGATGCAGGTACTTAGTTTTTCACCTGGTGTGGATACTCTCCTTATAATTCTTGGATTTGGCTGCAATAAGATCTTGACGGTTTTAGAAGCATGATGGTTTGGTGGCACACTCACTGAGCGTAATGATGATGTTGCGTCCTTTCTGTAGGGTAAGAAATTCAAAGAGAAACTTGGCCAGAAGGACCACAATGGAGCCGACAGTGACTTAAACTTTAGCGACAATGAAGGAGGTCAGGCTGAAAACAATGAACTATATCCCCTTTCCTGGCCTAGGCGGCCCATGGATGGCGCAGGGGACGGCTTCATAACTTACGTTAGAGGCTTATTTAACACACAGCGTCGTAAGGCAAAAAGTTTGTCCTGTGGTCAATTAATAAGCTGCTTCATCCTGTGTTTAGTCTTTTCTCTCTTGGTGTTGACCTAGCAAACATGATCCAAAATTATACACCCTAATCCTATCTTAAAATATAGTTGTAGTGCATATTTTCATGAAGTAGAACAAATTTATTGAAATTTTCTATTAGTGAAAAAATTAGCCTAGATAATAGGTTCTTATACTCTTGGCTCTAATCTCGGAATAGCTCTGTGGAGCATGTCTTGAGAACTGTGATATAGAATGATCTGCTAGGCAAGGGTCGAGAAGATGATGATGCTGTTATCCGAGGCTTGTAACTCTTTTTGTGCGGTCAGGTTCCTCATCCCGACAGAAAGATGTGCTCCCATCTTCACCCAGGGAGAACACTTCCCTGGTGAACGACTACTCGAGTGGTGGATCATCGGCCTTTGAGGATTTCAATCCGTAAGGTGCGTATGCATGTTCTGCAGTTCAGGGACATCACTCAAAGGCTGCGCCAACCTCAGAAGTTGCTAACCGGTAAATCCAAGTGGAGATCATGGATGGTGGTAAGTTACAGTGGAGATCATGGATGGTGGTAAGTTACGCCGGAGGACGGAGATGAGAACCATTCATGAGGTACGTGTTTCCTGATTTGATTAAATACTGCCATAATTTGAAAATTTTCCTATTTATTCCGGAACCGTATCTGAATCGTAACTTAGAGGTGATAAATAAAAACTACAGCCGTATTTTACCGATTCTTTTTTCAAACCAACAGCAAATTCTTACAAAAACGCAGTATAACACAACGGAGTTCCTATTATCAAAACATGAAATGTTTTCGGGTCTATGCCCAATTACGTTGAAGAGCGGGGGCTGGCAAAAGGGGGAAAGGGCGGCAGGTCGGCCGACGAGGAAAAGGCCTTGTCACAGCATGTCAAGGAGTGGACCACCTGGGCTATGAAGAAGGCGAAGGTGATCACCCACTATGGCTTCATCCCCCTTGTCATCATCATCGGCATGAACTCCGAAGCCAAGCCCCATTTCTCTCAGCTCATCAACCCTGTCTGATCTCTCAGCCTGTGTTTGGGTGTGAGGTTCCCTGGTATTTTACAGTCTATTCAGCACCATGATTGATTGCATATGCTGCTATTCAAGCCGTTTTAACCACGTTTGACTCTTTGGGACCGAAGACTCCGCTGTTATAAACAACGAGTTTATACACCGATTTTGTTGTTACAAACAACCCATCCCTCCCTTTCTTTATTTGATGCCCAGCTCTTTCTTCCCCGGTTGTTGGCGAGATCCTTCCCCCACCCATCCCCCTCATCCCTTGGAATAAGGGGGGTGAGTTTGTTGTTAATATTCCCCTGATCACAATTTCTTTTTTTTTTTAAAGTTCTGGAAAAAAATTTGCTAAGGATTAGTACCACAAGTCAAAAAAATCCTCCGGCCGACGCCGATTGAATGCAACCGTCCAGCCACTTATTAAATCTATTTTTTTTAGGACACATTTCATAACATGTTGCAACAGCAGGGTAGAACAATCCAACAAATATTTGTAAAATTCGACATATTTTGTTTTATTATTAAAAATAGAAAAATAGGGGGTGGGGTGGGGGATGTAGGTTTATCATGACTTTTCAATTGTCGGGGGTAAACTAAACTAAAGAGCCAATTTGTTTGTTTGTGTCATTTTATTTTGAAAGGGGTTCGTATCCCGACCCCCTTTCCAATACCACAACCGCATAATTCCAATCATTCTCTCCACAAATCCCCAATCCAATGGTAGGCGGACTTGCCGGCGGCGGCGACCCCGGCCACCGTCGTCTCCACATCGCCATGTTCCCGTGGCTCGCCACCGGACATATCACCCCATTCTTCCACCTCGCCAAGCGCCTCTCGCGCGACTATGGACACAAGGTCTCGTTCCTCTCGACCCCAGGAAACCTCCGCCGTTTAACCAAGTTACCTCCAGCCCTTACCTCCCTGATCACTACCGTCCCCATCCCGTTCCCCGAGACCGTCCACATCCCTCCACACGCGGAGTCCACAGCCGACTTACCTTCCATCAAACAGCCCCTCATTAAGAACGCCTACGATTGTCTCCGTCCGGCTGTCCAGTCGTTCCTCAAGTCTGCCAAGCCGGACTGGATCATCTATGACTTCGCGTCCCCCTGGCTCCCGCCCCTGGCAGTGGAGCTCGGCATCCATCATGCCTTCTTCTGTGTTTTTAACGCAGCCATCCTTGTATTCATGGGCTCCCCTGAGTCCCTCCTTGACCCGCCACCTTCTAGGAGGACTCTTGAGGGATATACGGTGGCCCCCGAGTGGGTTCCCTTTGAGTCCGACGTTGTCGCCTTCCGTCCATACGAGATGAAAAATTTCGCCAAGTACCACAAATCAGCAGAGTACACCTCCGACACCTCCGACGCTGAGCGTTGGGGCATCACATTAAGGGACTGCGAAGTGATCGCGGTGAGAACGTGTCCAGGCCTTGAGGAGGAATGGTGTGGCCTCCTCCAGGGGCTGCATCGGAAGCCTGTCTTCCCGATTGGTCTCCTCCCGCCGGAACTCGAGGAAGAGGAGGATGACGAGAAGTGGGAGTATATAAAGGGTTGGTTGGATAAGCAGGTTCCAAAATCAGTCGTCTACGTGGCCCTCGGGACGGAAACCGCCTTAAGAGAAGAGGAGGCGAGAGAGCTGGCGAAAGGACTGGACGAGTCGGGGATGCAGTTCCTCTGGGTGCTAAGGGACCCTCCAGAGTTCACAAAAAAGGCCGTTGAAATGCTACCGCCCGAGTTCATGAGCAAGGTAGAAGAAGAAGGCAAGGGGCTAGTGTACACGGGGTGGGCACCGCAGGCCAGGATACTGAGCCACGGGGCGGTAGGGGGGTTCGTGACGCACTGCGGCATGAACTCGGTGATAGAGGGACTGTCACTGGGGAAGGCACTGATACTCCTCCCGATGATGAACGAACAGGGAAACAACGCGAGGTTGTTGGTGAGTAAGAAGTTGGGGAAGAGGTGGCGAGGGACGAGTCGGATGGTTCGTTCACGGCCGGGTCGTTAGCGGAGGCGGTGAAGTCAGCGATGGAGGGCGGACCGGGCGGGCCCCACAAAGCATTGGAGTGGGAGGAAGAAGCTGCTACTTTTCTAAACCAATTTGTCAAATACATGGAGGGCATGTAATATGTATATCTATATATATGCTGAGCAGATTTCACCCTTTGTTGACTCACAACCTCCTTCCCCTCTTCCTTTGCTCTCTCTGCCTCCATTTCCAATTTTCCTGCACCAATCTTTGTGAAACAGAGAGAGATGTGGCAGGACATAGCGCTGCAAGGGGTGATCCTCCTGATAGCAGCCCTAATGTTCTCCTTCATCCACAACGTCCCCCAATCACTCCTCCGTAAGTACCGTTCCTACCGCGCCGATTCCAACCCCAACGTCCTCGCCAAGCGCCACTTCATCCTCGGCGCCCAGCTACTCTCCAAGGCCCGGTCATCCTCCCCCTCTTCTTCCTCTCCCATCGCTAGATCCGCCCTCGCCGAGGCCGATCTCTCCATCTCCCTGAACCCTAGGGACGCCGCCTCGCACATACTCAAGTCCCTCGCCCTGGACCTTCTCGATGGCCGTGAGAACTCCGTCGCCGCCCTCGAGTCGCTCGACACTGCCCTCTCGCCCCCTGCTGTGAGGTCCCTCGGGGAGGAGGAGAGGGCCGACGCCCTCGTCAAGAGGGCAGAGATTAGGATGAAGCTGGCTGCGATGATGAAGAGCAAGGGGAGCAGTAGGAAGAGGAAGGGAAAGGAGGAAGGATTGGAGGAATGCGTGGCGGATCTCGAGGAGTCGGTTAAGATCATGGGGAAAGGCAGCGCCAGGGCTTGGAGGCTCTTGGGGGAGTGTTACGAAGAGAAGGGGATGAAGGATCAGGCGAGGGCCGCCTACGAGTCTGCCGCTACTGCCGGGGATTCAAAGGCCGCGGAGGCAGCCCATCGGTTGGACGGGGTCAACGACGGCTACAAAGAGTCGTGATTGAGCTACGAAGAAGACTGGAATATTTGATTTACTGTGTCGTATGCCAAGTGATGAACATCCTTGTTAAATAGCAAGCCCAGCATCTTCTTCCCCAACTGTCTTGAGACAAAAACACCATTAGCTAAACAGAAATCCTCGTACTTTGTTCTAACCACCGAGTTCTGGTGTATCTGGTCGTTAATATATATTGGTTTGGTCAAACTAGTTTCTGGCCATCTAAGAACAGAAGGGAGGGCATTATCTTGACCAAGAACGAGCGGAACCTACCATCATCCACTGCATTGCCTATTGTATCCAATTGAGTCAACTTCAAGGATTTGAACAGCATGAACGCCTCCCAATAGTTGGTCGGGCTGGCGGCATCTGATGGAACCACATCGGGGTCCCATACGACTGCTTCGTTGTGGGACAAAGGAGAGGAGAATAAGTAGCGTCTCGTGTCAATGGAATGGGATCCTATCTCGTTGTCTGAGATGTTCAGCACTTTCAAGGACTTGAGATGTCTTAAGGGCTCCAACGCTGTGAAGCTACCGAGCTTGTTTTTGCTCAAATTTAAGCAAGAAAGAAGTTGCATGGCTTCCAACCCTGTTTCAGGACACATCCACCGATTAAAAATAATTTGATCATGCAAAGGCCGTTGTTTATGTACACTTGATGATTAATCAGAAGAGATTGAATCTTACCTTCAATAGACTGAAGCTCATTGTTGCTTAGGTCAAGCATCTGGACCCCCAACAACTTGTTAAATAATCCCAGACGGGACAGTGACAGGTTATTCAGACGTAGACAGAGAGGTTTATGAAAACTTGAGGTGTTCGCACCCTTGAAGTAAAAGAGGTGCCTTCGTAACATTTCTTCGCTTGAAGTTAACTGCAGGATGATTTAGGAGGATATAAGCATAACCAAAGCAGTTTACTTCACTTGCGCTAAGATATCGGCTAGCCAAATGGAGGATGACGAGTTGTATGAAAATGCGATATGAAAGAGTACAAACATACCAATAGATCCCAAGTTCACACCCCACCTTCATGATAAATGGTAACTATTGTGCTTTCATTCATTAAAGAGTGAGTCGGATCAAAGACAATGTAAGATAACGCAGCACAAGGCCAGGACATTTAATATGTTATTAGTTAGTATTTATCAGTAATTCAAAAAATTTTCCCTTAGCAACGAGCAGGCTGAAACTGTCACTAGTTATCCCAATTAACAAGTGAAGAGCATATTTTTCGGCATTTAGGCCATGCAATTGTACAAAATAAATTAGCATATTGGAGGTAAGACAGCATAGTTACCTGCTGCAATAGAACTAAGCTAATATGTTCTTCATAGTATCTGGAATGAGTTGGATCTGATTTCGTGAGGTCCTTCAGGAGTTCTAGAACTTCAGCAGAATGAACCGATCTATTTCCATAAGGAAATGACAATGCATCATCTGCCATCAATAGCCTGGCCAATGTAAGTTTCCCAATTTTACTGCAGGAAGGGAAAAACATACCATGAAAAAGATTAAAAGCCTGGAGACGCAAAAAGATTTGGGCCATTAAGCACAGACTTCTAAAGTTTAATGGTGAAATCAGACTTACTAGTCCTTAATGGACAACAAATCCCTGAAACCAGCTATCTCCTTGGAAATAGTATCTTTTTGCCACTCCGAAATTGTTGATTCCTTATTTTCTTTTCTTTCTTTTATAAAGGAAACATCTGAATTTAAAACTCCGGAATCCACTTCATCCGCACAAAAGTTGGGATCTTCCCATGATACCATCTCAGGATTATGTCCTTCCACGTCTTGCACTCTGATGGGTTCCTTAGTAACTGTAAAAGCTACACGCAAAGGTTTGCCATAAGGAGAACCACTTGATGACAGAATACCTTGGCTCTGCCCAATACAAAACTCCACGGTTATAGGACCTTCAAAATGGCATTCTTCTCCAGCTAAATTAAGATATGCCACCCAAATTTCAGACGCCAGAGAGTTGCTGGGGGAAAGTGGCTTCCACGTAACATTGAATGATTTAACAGTCACAGTGGAAGATCTTACACCACTAACAGCCTGATTAAAGTAGAGAACAACAGGAAACTCTTTCAAATCAATGTTGAGACCACGATACTCGTATAGAGGGCACTTGCCCTGGCACTGTTTCCTCGAAATGATAAGCTCTGAACCATTGGAAGGCCATGAAGACGTAAGAATGGGAGGTTTTGCCTTCATTGTTTGGTCAATAAGCCAGAGATGGTAAAACCAACCACTTTGATCATCCGGATCTGTAAAAATAGCATTTTGCACAAGCTCATACTCATTGCTGAGAACATCTTTTGATGTTAAGCCAGTGTCATTTTCCTTCAGTTGTTTGCATAAAAGCATACTGCAAAAAAATCCTAGCCAATATCAGCAAAAACATACTGTTCTGCATGTAATGAAAACTTCTGCTTCAACTAACCAAAATTAAAAAAAGAAAACTACTGTTTTTGGTGTCAAGGCCACAATCTCTACATATAGTGCCACACAAAATAGATGCAGTATCATTGGAACTGGGAGACACTTTTTACTTCCGTGGTCAACAATGTGCCCAAGAATCCATATAATATCTCAATGGATGACCAGTCTCACTTGATGCCTTGTCTATAATCATTTACTATGTTAACTATCAGTCATATAGGCAGCCATGGCATATAATTGGTGCTACCATGAATGAAGATCTAAGTTTACGAGCAATATATCCATGGGCAACCCCAGCATCAATATAAAGAATCACACCTACGGTTATGCGATGCAGAATACCCATGTAATGTCTCAAAAGACGACCAGTCTCACTAGATGCCTCAGCATGGTCTATAATCATTTACTATGTTAACTATCATTCATATGGGCTTGCATGGCATATAATTGGAGCTCTCACGAATGAAGATTTAAGTTTACAAGCAATATATCCATGGGCAACCGACAACCAAAGAATCAACATAAAGGATCACACCTACGGTTATGCCATGCAGAATAGTTGCTGAAATTGATTCCTATCATATCTTCGGTATGCATGAGCTCATCCTCCACCGATCTATTCAGCAATTCCGCCAAAAATCTGAAACCAAAGGAGGAAAGATGAGTTATACTGCATTGTTAATTTCGAAACTATAACACGGGTCATAGAAACCAACCTCCTATAGTTCCACGCGTGGAAGTTCCTTGAATCCAGCTGCTGTAACTTATCCAACAGCCGTAGCTCTTGATCTAGGGATGAATGGCCCATGCTTAACACCCACTTCCGGTGATGCCAAGCTCCATAAGACTTAAAATTCTGTCTCAGAGCAGCCTCAACCTGCGGGCAAAGAATTCCACCCACTACAATCAGTCACGAACAGCTTCAAACATCCAATCACGAAATTGGGGAAGCGCAATACAAGAGCCCTTGGGTCTAAGGTTCCTAATTTTCAACTGTTTTCTACCTCTTAATAACCCATACGCAGACAGCCTTGGAACCCAAAAAAGCAAAAATTAAAAACCCAACAACAGCAAACCCGATCGATCGGTTTAGATCACTCGCGCCTCACTCACCACGCGGAGCTCCTCATCGTAAACGGACTTGATTGCCTGAGGATCCGATCCAGCCTCCGCGACGTAATGCTGAACAGCGAGCTTACGGTAGTTCCAGGCGGTGTAGTACTCCGGATTGATCTCCAAAAGCTTCGCGTTCGCTTCCAGGGCCTCCTTCGTGTAACTGAAAAGGCGAACGTCAATTTCAGTCAAGCGAAAGAAGAGAAATCGGGGGGAGGGGGAGCGGGGGGCGACGGAGAGCTTTCTTTACATGCGGTTGTGGTGGTTGGAGAGGAACTGAGACTGGAGGAGCCGGAGCTTCTCTGCCTTCGCGGCGGACGCCGCCGCGTTCTCCGGCTTCTCCGGCTTCCGAGGGCGTCCGTGCATCTTTCTTCTTGTTTGTTTTTCTTTGGATTGCCAAGGAAGAAAATCGATCCCAACTTTGATTAATTTAAAATATTAGCGGAGGAGGACAAGCTATCTGAGCCTTGTTGTTTAAGCAAAAAGCATCCTATCAATTCGAGGATGAACTCATGCGATGTTTCATTAAAATGGAAGATAGCGCTATACTGATCTACGAACGTCAAACTCTAAAATCCAGATTTTTACTATCTTTTAGACGCGATTATAAACGTCAACGCTTGATTCAGTGATGGCGAGTCTGTACGAACCTCAAAACTACGAAATTAGACCAGGAGACCAGTTCTTGCTAAGCTGTGTGTAGCATCTGGTGTTCCAGTAAAATGGCATGGATCAGGCCAACGACTGACGTAAACTGAATCGAGAGATACGAATGCCGTGCAGGCAACAAGCTTTTCAGTAACAACCAGCCCTCCTGTAAATCATTCAAAATGAGATGTTTCCAAAGGCATCTCTTGTCAGTCGGCAACCATCTATGCGAAAACAAAAAGCAGCAGCATCCTGCGACATCACAATCACAGCCGATAGGAAGCTGAGGAGATGCTCACTGCTGTACAACTTTCAGGCATTCTTTCATCGTCAGTTACCAGAAGCTTGAGTGATCAAGGATCTTTTGTCACGATCCCCCATTCTCCTTCTCATCCATTTCTTGTGACCCATGACCCGAAGAACGTTCTACCTCCACCTCCTTGGTCGACACGAACTCATCGACCTTATCAGAGTTCCTTTCTCATAATATGCTATTGCCACTGGGCTTCAAGGACCTCATACCGCTTGGCAGCTTCGATGGAAGGTCCTCTGAGATAACGACAACCTTCGGTTTCTCCAATGGCATCGGCGTCTCCCATATGCAAGACCAGTTGCATTGTACCCTTTAAAGAATGCATCGATAAGCAAAGCTACAACTCGTCACATAAAGCTAAAGAAGGAGAAGCCGTGTTCCAATACACATAATCAATCATATGTGAAAGAATGTGAACCTATTTGCATCTGTTTTGGTTGACAAATGCCATCTCAGAATCAAAAACAACTCGAAGGATATGCAAAATCAAGGGCAACTTAAGTAAATAATGTGTCATTGAGATTTCAAGCATTCAAACAGATGAAATAGTGCCTGTGGTTCTCTGTGAACAACTGTGATGCAATTTGTCCATCCAATTTGAGGCTCGGAAGGGATCACAGGCCTAATATTCACCGCAAACCCTTACACACTGTGACGAGTCTTTTCCTTCGCAATGTTCCATCAGTTAAGCCTCGGATCTGCAAGGTCTAAGTGCTTTTCGATATGATACAAAACCTCTCATCATTCAGGTATAAAACAAAATGGCAGATAAAAGCATACAACAGCCTTTACCAATGGTCTAAAGCACTTCATGTCTCCGTGCATGAGCACAATTTCAAAATGCAATCGTGACAGACAAAATGAGAACATGTGGTCACGAAGAATACAAAAACAACGACAAGGAAGCTCGTGCCAACGCCCTTAAAAGGAAGGAATCATACAGAGCAGAACAACCCCTTACCCCGATGAAAAAGAACCGGAAAATGAAATACATAAATTTATCAACATTTGCAGCGCAGTTCCTACAAATTAACCGGTTTAATCAAATCACAACGGATGCAAGAAACAATCAATAAAGGCTCTTCGATCAAAGTTAACAAATGAACAGTAACTCATAACACCACTGTCAGACCAACGTGAATGCGATTGAATTTCTCCATTTTTCTCAAAGAAAAATCAATCTATGCTCACGTCGTCCTTCGGTAGCTTTGGATAGCAGAAACACAACATCTGTCAGGTGCCTACAGTTCCCCGTCCCAACCACAGACTTGGCTCTTTCTGCCAGCAGCAGCTGGAAGAAGCCGTACAGATCGAGCTCCGCAAATTCGCCGCGCAAGTAGATAATCGATCAGCTGAAACAGCGGGAGCTGCCACCGTCTCAGCGGATTGAAGGTCGTGGCGGGGGTGAGGCCGAGAATTGAAACGGAAGGAAAACGAGCGGCAGACACTTTCCAATTTCTCGGGGCGGTGATCTCAGTCGTTTCAATTGTGGGAGCGAGAGGGAAAAGCCGGTCTCCATTGGGCCGGTTGGGTGAAGGCCCAATTAGAAAAGACCGGCCCATTTAACATGAAAGCACGATCATTCTTCCAGTATTATTACACTGATCCATTTTGTCTAAAGATCAGTACACGCACTTTTCCCCCAAAATCGTCATTTTTTGGCAGATTTACGCCCCCACAATAACATGATCGAGCGACTGTTACATGTGAAGCAGACAGACCCCGAGAACTAACGTTCGTCCACTGTCTTATTTACTTAATCTAGTAATATAATATACGGAGATAAGAGTACGGCCTAGTTGGTATCATTTCATTCCCTTGGTCCGTTACATTTTTTATGTTACCGATTGCTTCTGGGTCGGGCGAGCCGATCGTTACAACACAAAAGGGAGCCTGCGAAGCCAACGCCAGGGTCCGTGATTCTCCAAAACGTGCTGTTTTGGAATTCCAAATAATATAAGACGGGGATGAATTCAGAACCCCAACTTGAGGGAGGTGTCCGAGCAGTCATCCTCGACGTGGCTGGAACTGCAGCTGCAGACATTGGCCGCCGAGTCGGACGACCCTTCCTTCGGTCCCCCGGCATCGAGATTCTTCGCCACATGACGCTTCCCCTTGGAGTACATTATCACCTGTGGTATGAAGGGAAAAACCGTATTAGGTGCATTGGCATGGTGAATTTCTTTGATATGTGGCAGGTGATCCATTTACTTTCTCCTTCAGCATCTTGTTTTCTTCCATCAGCTGTACTCCCTGAAAACGGAAAAATATCATTAAGCAGCACTCCTGAACGGCAGAGAATGATTGAAGCAAGAGTCAAGCAATGTGTCCTACCCTATTCTCCAGCTTGCTAATTTCACACATAATGCGCTCTTCCTGCGAATGGTGAGCACCGTTAACACAATAAAGGGAATGGACCACAGGTCAAAACAGCTACTCAGTTTACACAATAGAAGACGTTGTCCATATGAACTGGAATTTTTTTACTAATAATGTCAGTTGCCCAGCAGAACACTAATCAAGAGAACCTTGGCTGTGAAGACACGGTTATGCCCAGCTGCAAGCATCTTCTCAAGCCTGTGGAGCTCCTCGATGCCCAGTCCTTGAAGATCTTCCCCCCTCATCTGCCTGCTCGGGTGAAATTGATGATCAAGTCTCGACAGGAGATTCCGGAGTTTGCCATCTCAGAGACTAAGTATCAATCTTACCTGAGTAGGAGGCTCTTTTCTGCAAGCTCCTTGCTAAGCCTCATGCTATTGCTATGTTCCAACTATGTATGATTCGAAAAACAGAATTTAGCACACAAGTCAACCAAAAGATTTTCTATCATCGGAGACGGCATCGAGCGTGTAAGAGGAAGGGGAGTATGCGTACCTGCAGCTCAAGAGAAGGCTGGTCTAGTTTCTCCAGGTTGTTCTGACACAGCATATACCTTTCCAGCGAGCTTTTCATGCTGCCAAAGGACTCGAATTATTTCCCTACTCATTCTTATATTCAGTACACGCCCCCACTTCAAAAATGCTAAGAGGAAATAATATTTCGACGACCAATGACTGCGGGATTTTCTGAAATCCCAATCGCATATGTTTCATCTTGTTTCAATAAGCCATAACAACCAGATAACCTCTGTATAGCAAATTGATATATGTCATATGTCCTAAAAGTTGGAACTAGCATACTTCAATATGTTGTATCAAAACAAATGCGTGCATAATGCAATACTAAACCAATCACAAGAGTGTTCCTTGTCATCATTAGGCAAAGCAGTCTCTAACGCAACCACTCAGTCATATATCATGTTTCTTTTGCACGCAAAACGCATGACCATCGTTCTTTATATGTAGCTTACAGACATCAACCTGAAACTAATGAAATCAATCTTCAGGTCCTAATATTAGTACTTTTAGAGCAACCAATGCATATATCTAAATGCAAGATCATATTCAATGAATGCATCTTTCTTTCACATGGTGTTGCCAAAACAATCAAATTTTTGTTGAAGCAACAAAATTACACATATTGAGCTAATTTTCACAGAATAATACACCATCTTTGTAAAAAATCTACTGCATGAAAAATTTCTCTGCATCTCCATTGCACATGTCAGTTTCGCTCCAAATATGTGTTTCATCTTAACATACTAAGTGAATCATTCTGAATGTAATACTAACACCATATTTGGTTGGATGTAATAGAAATTCACTAAAGCCCTATTAATTCGTAATTACTATTAATGTGTTTAGTTCATCATAATGGCTATGGGAGGCATATTCCATATAATCCATATTTCCAGACTTTGTGGAGGAAGAGTTTTTGGTCTTGGATAAGAAGTTTTCCTACCATTCTATATTTGTAGAATCTAATGAAAGAAGTGTGAGGGCAATATACATCCTCCTCCTTATCTTGTTTTTGATATTCTACTCACTAAAACATAAAAATCTTTTCTCATTCATATGACAACTATTCAAATAAGTTAACTTTATACTTAAAAAATTACTCTTATTTTTTGTTTTTTGTTTTTATATCTTTAATCAACATATTCATTTTAATATTTACCAAAATATTTTATAAAATATTATTAATAATATATACCCGTATTAATAGTTCAATTCTTATTTTTGAAGTTCGAAATAATCATTTGAATTTTAAATATGATTTTTTAATATTGTATTAGTTATTTTTTCAATCTAGCTTGTAGAACCACATGTATCAGAAAAAAATTTACTTCATATGATGCATTCCGAAGGAGTTTAACTAAATTGATACTAAAGATTCTTAAAGTTGAATCAAAGTTGAAGGTTGATAGTCAGTGTATTCTTGATTTTTAAATTATCAATACAAAAATTTTAAGTGAGTTTTGTACAAAATTACCGTTAATTGGAGAAAAAATTATCAAATACGACAAGGCTCAAATTTAAGACCTTATAAACCATAAGTAATGGTTCCAAATGAAAAATTAGATTTAAAAAAAAAAATCATTATTTAAAATTTCCGAATTATTATAGAATTGTGTAAGTTTCACCATTTGCAATTAAGTTATCATATATCGAGGTGATTTTCTTCAGGTGTTAAGATTCATAATCGTAAGTTTGTAACACTTCAAAATGATTTATTGAAATTAACATGATAATATTATCTTTGTTCAAAACATCGTCTTAGTCTTACCGGAGTGTAATCATGGTTCTGAATAATAACTTTTTCTTAAAAAATTGAAACAATTTTTATAAAACAACTTACTATAGTTAGATATGTTTGATATATTAAATCGAAAGTATATTTGATTTTTCTGAAAAAAAGGTTGACAAATCTTACCCAACATAAAGAGAAGTAAGAAATATATTCAACGAATGTTAAATTATTATATTTTTTATTACGTAAAAAAATTCATTTTCTTTAATGTATCTGAATTTACTATCCCAAAACTCATGAGTGAGTGATCCTTGTGGGAGAATGACACCTTAGTTTTGTGAGGGGTACAACTTCAAGCTAGTCCATAAAATATTTTGCCCATTAGAGTACTAGGTTACAAAATTCTTGTTTTAGGGTTGAAAAATCGGTATTTATACTTCTAAAGAACTCGTTGTTTGAAACAACAGTTCCAAATATTTTGACAAGAAAATCGTTGTTTCTCACTATTATATTTTAAAATCATACTACTTGTTTAAAACCACTAGTTCTCGACCCTAAAATATGAATTTTAAAACTTAGTGGCCTAATGAGCAAAATATTTTGCGGACTATCGTTAATATGAAAAATAGCTCGTATAACGTCATCCTAAGTTTAACAATGTGATTATCTAAATATTTTTAAAAATAATCCTAACCTATGCTTTGTTATCAAGATTTCATTAGAAGTTTTGGTTTATTAAATTTTGAAGATTATTGTCCGTACATTTCGGAGAGTGCTCAAAGAACTTCTTCAGTAAAGGCTCCTCCAGGTTGGAATTGAGAACATTTTCTTATTGTATATCTTGTTTTTAAATATGTAGCCGAACAATTTTTTTGTGGATCAACATGTTCGAGAAGTACTGTCAATCGTGCTCTTATCATTGAAAAAATTTCTTCTGTTGACTTGCTGTCATGCCAAGTTGATACAGTCCCGTAATTAAAATATTTTTCTGTTTGCATTACGATAAATTGATTTTTACAAACTAATTAAAAAATTACATGATAAAAATAATAATTAAAATATCATCATGTTGATGCTCCAATAAAAAGGAGTTTTAAAAAATAAAAAATATCAAATAAATTAATTTCTTTAATAAAATATTTATCTCATCTCAAGAAACAGAAATATTTGTTGAAAATAAGAATGTACTAAATCAAATAAAAACAATTGATGATCATATGTAGAGAAAATATTGTCAATTGATATTTTAAATAAGTATATTTTTATTTGCAAACAATATAAAAGGATTTCTAATTCAAGTTAACCAAACGCATATAGGTTTATTTGAAATTCTATTTCAACATTTCAATTCCAATCTAATTTCATTTCTATTTGGAATAATATGATTTCTTTATACTAAAACTCCACGTACTTTGTTTAGCTTTCGGCAGATAAATCATCCATGTGTGCTTTTAAGTTATTTTCAAAGAAACAATATGTGTATCAAGATTTATAACTCCTTATTACATTTGTTTCATTAATCATGACGAATAAAAATCTAGCCAATTTAAAGAAATTTATTAGTCGAAATAAATTTACTGAAATGTACCTAATAACCAAGTGTGACAAATTGAATAACGGATTGGTTTGATGTCTTGATATGATTTTAAAACAGAGTATAACAATGATCTATTGACACACTCGTGAAGTATTTCTTGTCAACATAGTAAAGTATTTATTATGCTAATTCCTATACTTTTAATTTCATTAACTATGATAAAGATAAATTCGACATTTTTCTAATTTTTAGTATGTTTCTATTATTTCTACCTAGTTAATTTCTTTTTTTCAATATAGAAAGACGTTTAAAATTCTTCTGTCTTATTATATTTTAAGTTTTTTAGAGCAAATTCAACTTGTTTAATTAAAAATTTAATAAAAATAAAATATAAACCATATAAATAGTAAATGTTAAAAACCCTAAAAAATAAAAATACATGCATTTATACCTTAAACTACGAACCCAAAACATTAAAATTAAAAAATGATTAAATTATAATTTTTAAAACCTAAACGTTATATCATAAACACTAAACATTAAATCAAAAAACCTAAATCATAAACGCTAAATACAAAATATTAAACTGCAAATAATAAATCTTATGTTAAACAATAAATAAATACGATTGTTAAATCATAAATGACAAATATTAATAATTTATTTATTTTTTAATACATTAAATTAAAAGTATAGGAATAATTTTAGAATGCTAATTATAAAACTAACCATTGGATCAAGAAAGAATTTATCTTGTTCATTATTAGAGAAAGATTACTACAACTCCCAAAGTAACTTTACCTCATCAAATAGCCTGAAGAATACGAATTAAGTGTATCCAAATAAATTAATGTTCTCGATATCTGTCAGCATGAAGCCTCTGACACAGAATAAATTGGTACGGACTCCGATTAGAAAAACACTTCTCGATCCTTCTTTTAATCCCAACCAAATCCACCCAAAAACAAAGGAGGCAAAGAGGAGTTATTAGTTTATGATCTATCTCGCCCCTTTTCCATTAACCCGGTGGTGTGTTAATTGCAGGCAACATCAAAGTTCGTGGCAAAAGCACAGATCAAACGACAACAAAGCTTTGAATCGGTAGGGAAGAGCATAAATTGTGTACGGAGGGGCGATCTGCGGGGACAAAAGGAAAAATGAAAATCAAGGCTGGGGGGCGTAGTGTCGGTTTACCTGGTGCTGGAATACTCGAAGAGCTTGCCGGTGGCGGAGAAGATGATGACGGAGACCTCGGCATCGCACAGGACCGACAGCTCCCCAGCCTTCTTGAAGAGGCCCCGTCTCCTCTTGGAGAAGGTCACCTGCCTGGCGGTGATGTTGTCGATCTTCCTGATCTTGATCTTCTCCCTCGCCATTCCCTGCCCTACCACACGAACAGTCCAGCCAAAAGGATCAATCAGTGAGTAGTGGTAGGATCGAGACCCAAAACAAGAAAGGCAATCAAACAGCTCATAGCAAAAGGCAATCCATCATCTCATTTGCCTAAGATTCGAGCCGAAAACCCTAGCTTAGAACCCCTCGGCCGGGGCGGACAAGGAACGGCGGGCCTACAGGGAAGAACGGTCGGTACGGAAAAAAAGAAGGTCGAAGGAAAAGGAATGTTTGGAGGTACGGCCGGACTCATCTTTTTTTTTTTTACCTTGCAAAAGAGGATGATCGGCGAGAGGGAGGAGAAGTCCCTCCCCCCTCCTTGGGATTTGGGACGGGAGGGGAAGTGGAATGAGGAGAAGGCGAGAGGAGTAGGGGGAGTGAGAGTTTGAGAAGGGAGGGGATGATCAAGAAAGGAAAGGTTTCGTCAACAAGCACAAAAGGGGAAGCACAGCTTTCCTTCCTTTTTATAGCTAAACAGAGGTGTTGCTCCCCCTCCCCCTTCTGAACTTTACTTTTTTCTCCTCTCCTGAATGTGTGTGTCTATTTTACTCATGTTTTTTGCATTACCAAAAGCGGATAGAAATTAATTAATACTTTCATTTATTATTATTATTATTTATTGGTCGCACGAATTGGGTCTTCCAGAAATAGTAGCTACGATTTGATATTTGGGAATCTCTTTGTCGTTACTTGTCCAACCAGAAATAGTAGTTGCATACTCGACTGGCTTTTCTTTTTTCACTTCCTTCTTCTTAACTATTATTTTTTCTTTTCTCTTGCTACTATCGTTTATTTATTTTTTGTTTGACATAATGTATCAGTGCTAATATTAATTAATTGTATTATTTTTTATGAAATTTTCTAGATTAAACTTTATTTTACAATCATCGTTAAATGATTTTTTTTTTATCTAACAATAAAAGTCATGAAAAGATATCACGAAGCTTTTAAAAAAATCCTAGCTTTAGAATCACGTCCCGATTCGAACTTTAGAAGCTCTTCTTAGCCTGGTATTTTCTTTCATCGCTTACCAGAAAAATAAAAATAATGCAATATAAAAAGTTATGACTAATCTTCATTAGGTAAGAACAAGAAAATTTATCGCAAACATGTATGTAATAATGAACACCCGATTCGTCATTTTCAACGAAAGCTAAAAAAAAGGTTAGGAGGTAGAGACAAAGACGAATGAAGGAATCTTTCTTTTCATTTTTATGTAAAGCGAGTATTTCTTTTATCCGCTTTGACGATGGAGAGGTGGTAAGATAAAAAGGGCTCAAGTGGCATACTTTGGAATGCGATTGGGAAAAACTGGTCCATCTTGGTTTCCTACAAGACCAGCCTAATTGACAATGATTCCGCTCCCCTCTGCTTCCTTTTTAATTCTCATGAATCCCCCTCGACCTGATCTGATTCGGGTCGATTTTCCTAGTTTATAGTTCATAAAAGTTAGATGGTAATCCTCTTGCTTAACTAGGGATTTTGTATCGAAACAATTCGGAATGAAAATATTTTTGGTGGACTTCTTTTCGGTTGTGTGCAAAGGGTTGATATTGTGGCCAATACCACAACTTTCCGGGGGATTCTGAAGCTTTTTGTTAAAGAGATATCATTTGAATATCTTAAATTTTTATATCTGAACATCGTAAAGAAAGTAAAGAAAAAAAATTACCTGTCAATAAAATTATGAACAACATTTCAAATTTTTTTTATATTGTATATAGATTGGATTTGACAGGATCAATATATGATTTTCCTCCTCTTCCTTATGTAGGTGCCTAGGCATTCACCGTGAGTCTTTTCCTTGTTTGAACCTCGCCCTAAACTTTACAAGACTTTTTGAAGCCAACTTGAAGGTATGACTTTTGCTACGCATGTTGTCGTGCATATGGTCAATTATTTGCAAAGTATTTACCGGATCTTGTCTAGACAAGCAAAACTCAACTTCACTCACATTTCGGGACGTTGCTTTTTTTAGAAGGAACCTACTTTATAAATAATAATTTTAAGTGATTTTTTTTCCTTTTCCTTTTGGCATAAAGCATTCACGAGAAAGATTAGAATCTCCCGAGAGAAAGTAAAGGCATTGTCACAATGTCCCCTCCCCCAAGATTTTTAAGAAAACAAAGTAGCAACTTGTCTTGAGGTATCTATCTTTTATGTTATTGCTATTAAGGTTGGCAAAGGGAAAAAGATTTCATCCGAGAAGGCTTTTTGAGAAGAAGAAGAAGAAGAAGAAGAAGAAGAAGAAGAAGAAGAAGAAAGTTAGTACATCTGTTGAAAACGTAAGATAAGGTAACCACTCAAGTTGCGTTGCGAGATATGTTTTGGAGGGGGACCAAATGGATTGTCAGGGGACGACATCGATAGGGTTTCTACACGGAGGCGCACCGAGAGAAAATATCTGCAATGCACATGAAAGACGTTGCTAAAGTTGGCGCAACCGGCCAATTGTCGAGAAAGAAGGAGAAGATAAATCAGTCGATACTTACGTGAACTACTCGAGAGAATATTATAAATACATGTATATATACATGTATAAGGTATTGGCTCAAGCTCCATGTTGAGTACGTATTTAAATAGCACGCATGAAATTCATGTATTTCGTTTCCTTCGCTTTTCTACATAGAAACGTATATGTAATTGTACTAATATTTAAGTATTGTAAGACTGAATTAAAAAAAGAAAGGATGTGTGTTTGTTCCTCGTATTTTGACGGTTTAAGAAATGAACTAGTCGCGGGGGGGGGGGGGGGGGGGACTCACGTAAACACATGCCATAATTTATCCTAATCTACTTTTAAAATATTTCGCACGGACGACGTGGCGGTGTGAGTAATAAAAAGGAGGAGAGGGAAAAAGGGAACCAAACAAACCCTATGGGCACGGAAATCCAGCGTGATATTTAGTGACACAACTTTATTACTCTTCACCATTATTATGATTTAAAGAAAAGAAGAGGACAATCTTGGAGAACTCAACGATGGCTTCTCCCCAAAGTAGTAGGAAAAATGAATAATATATAATAAGAAAGGCTGGCAAATATCGAGGAAGCAGGAGGGGAAAAAGATTAGAGGGGGCACTCGAGAGAACAAACACCCGCCTACGCGGCTCATTGCAGTCCACATGTCTCAAAAAAGAAAAGGCTTTATTTTTGTTCCCTGCGCCCTCCCCGAGTGTCGCTGTCACACTCCTAGTTTTTTTGACAGCTCCGATGGGACTTTGGTGGTCTCTCCATCCAACTACACACCACACTCATCAAAACCCCCCCAATGTAAACAAGATATTGGGCGACCAAAAGTTCGGAAAGAAAGAAAGAAAGAAACACGCGATTAAACCAGCCCCTCTGTTGCAGTTCGGTTTCCTCTGAATCACTCTGGTTCGTTACTTCTCTTGTGTTGTGTTTCGACGACTTTGCCGTAACTATGACAAGAATATTAATTCAATGTGAGCGTAGTCTTAACATTCTTTTTTTTTTTTTGTAACATGTGAGGTTACAAGAATTGTAAGAAAACCCTTGGTTTCGTCCAGAGGTTCGATTGGAGGGCCGACTGAAATTAGTAGGCTGAAAGCGGCCTTTCACAGGTTTGATGGACCAATACGGTAAAAAACTTGCTTTATTTAAAAAAAAAATATGCGAAGCTGGAAAACAAAAGGCCCAGTAAGTTTAGCCCAATAAAAAAAAATATATCCGATGGCCTCCTGCGCCATTGGTGTGTGTCTCTTAGGTTTTCCATAAGTTGCGGTGTAAGAAATTTGTAATGACAAAGTTCGAGATTTCGTCCCACTAGACAGTGTCTTGATTCCGGGTCTTATTGGTGAAGTAATTTCTTGGACCCCCTAGAAGAATTAATGCAAATTATTTTTAGTATGATGGTTGCAAACCAGGCGGAACTAACTTATGAGAAATTATTGGTCAGTGGTTCCAGTCTGTCTAAAGCGTGCGTGCCATTGCCTTTTACTCTCGTCCACAGGCTGATCGACACGCCGAAGAAGAAGAAGACATTTGCAAAAGTTGCGTGCCCTTTTCTCTTTTACTCGCATCTGTTTTGAATATATTTACACGTGCGATTGAATCTAAAAGAACATTCGATATTCAAAAGTTGGGGAGGTTTGCATTCACAGTTAATTTTTTAAAAACTTTTGCCAAAATATTATTGAAATAAGTCTATTTTACGGTTTATGACCGCAACACTCAAAATACAAAGAAGTCTCGGTCTCGTACTGTAACTCTATAAATTTCAATCGTTGTCTTTATCATGGACCACGGTGTTATGGCATGTGAATTATTCGTGGATTTGTAGGGTATCACGATTTAAAACCTAGTTACTGGTTGAATTATAGAGTGTCGAGGTCGAGAACTCTGATAACGACAAAATTGAAGATTGTCGCAGTGCTTAATCGCGACATTTGGAAACTTAGAAAACAATTTATCAGAGGGGATTAATTTCGTGGTTCTAAACCACAATTTTGAAGGATTTTTTGAAATTGGTATAGTGTCGTTGTCCATGATCGTGAATCCAACCACTCTAATAGTGTCATAGCCCTGAACCGCGTTTTTATGATATGTATCGTAATCCACCGTAAAGTCACATTCCCAAATTACAACACTGGTGGAAATTTATAAGCGTCACAGTCATAATAGTATATTTTTTTATATTTTGAGTGTCACGGTCTTTAACCGCGAGATAACGACGATGTTTTAGGTATTTTAAAAATCTATGTTGTTAAATTACTTTTGCTAACAAAATATTAATGGGTTTCATTAAACGATGTATCTTTTATTTAATAATGATGCATTTTTTCCAATTTGATCACATGTCGAAACGTTCTCACGAAGGTAGTATGTGGACTATCCTTTTTCCTTTTGAGTGGCGAACACCACGTCTTTTTCTTTGAGGAATTCTCTTTTTTTTTTTTTGTTAATTTTTATTTTTCTCTTTCTCTCTGGAGAAAACAACGCAAACTAAGCAATTCATTGAAATATCTTAATTTTGATCTTTGATTAAGGCACCGAATATTTGAACATTATTGTTCAATTTTTAAATCATTTTTTATTGTAACGTGACACTGAAGACAAATATATTCATCACACTGATCGATAAGTGAAAGAAAACAAAAACATATTGAAAGTTAACGTGTTTGTGAAAATAAATAGGTGAAATTATTTCTACCGCATATGCCAAAACAATATTTAACTTACATTTTTTTTGTTAAATCGATCGAGAACAAACGTTTAATTCTATATATTCTTTAGTTGGACTCGCTATATTTGCGTGCTCAAATAGAGGTTAAGAGATGCATAACTTCATTGGCAAAGAAATCGAGCAACTCCATAATATTTGTAGGATAGTTTTTTATTCGAATGAAATTGGGATAAATATTGTATCTATATTTATATAACCCAATAAATTGAACCCTATTTCCTTTTCATCAATCTTTTCTTACATGTGCTTCCAAGATGATTTATCACCGCAAGTACGGAAGTTTTAATATGTTTAATTTTAGCTAAATATGTCTTTCTAGTCCAAACACAACTTATCACTGATATGTATTCTAGTTTGGCTTTCAAAACCACGCACCTATTAAAAACCTATGTTAAAATTCACACTAATTTTTTAATTATAAAAATTACATAATAGTTTTTAAAAAATGTAATAAAATCTTTGTCGTAATTGTATTGTTGTTGAACTTAATTTGTCTTAAGAAAAAATAAATAAATTATTCAAAAACAAAATTTTTTTTAAGTGACTCGAGTCACTAATTCAATTTATAACACAATTAGATTAAAGGAGTTCTTACCCGTCTTCGGAATTTTAGATACATAAGGACTCGTTTTTTGGAGCACAAATTGAGTGTTCTTTTCTCATTCTTCTCTTATTTTTTTTGTATAAACCCAGTTTCATCAGTACAATATATGATGAGACCATTCTAGTTGCGTTCTTCAAGCAGGTAAGTTTGGAAGTTGGGACGAAAGTGAAAGGAATTCATGGAGGAAGAAGTTACCTTCGGGGTTAGATTGCGCCCCACTTGTGCATACTTGCTAAGGTTTACATAAGGTTTATGCACTTTAGAATATTATATAATAAGGGAAAGATGGCTTGTTTAGCTGGTAGGGATGATCTCCATTAAACATAAATGTGCAGAGACAGATCTCCATTAAACTGAATTCAGCTAAACAGCTCGTGCAACCAAAGCGTAGTCCGTAGAGCGAGAGATAGAGTTCTACCTCGAGCTGGAGAACTCAAAATTGCTTCCCAGCGGCTGAAAACACGATCACGGAGATCTCGGCATCACCACGATTGTCGATCCTCCGGATCTTGATCTTATCCTTCACCGTTCCTACATAATTCCACCTAAAATGCATCAGGATCAACAACCAAAGAGAGGGCCGTCACCATCCCTAAGTAATCCCCTTCCCGTAAAGTTCTGGCGAAACGCTAGTTTAAGACCTCAACTCCTCCCTCCCTCCTGTTTGGATCCTACTCCCATAGAATATGTGAAACGGAAGAACAAAAAGGAAAAACATTCAGCCAAGGGGGAGAAATGCATAGCGGCCGGGATTTCTTTACTCACCTTGCAGAAGCAGGAGGAGTTGGCCGAAGATCAAATAAAGGAAAGGTTTCGTGGAAAATGAGGCTGGGTTTTTCCTGAGTTTGGCTATTTTTTATAGCCAAAAACTGGGGTCGTCAACTTTATCCTTTAGCACCATCCCCTTCCAACATTTGTACTTGGTTAAGTGGGAGTGTTCGAAAAGTCATGACGTGTTTAATATAAATTAAAGAACAAAACCGCCTCTTGCCTATTTTAGTGTTTATTTATTTGAGCGATGGATTATCATTAATGTTTCAGAAGCCAATACAATGGCTTTCACATCCGACAAATACTTTTTGTATAAAAATTATCGCAATGAATCACTTTAATAAAAAGAAAAAATGTTGGTTTAGAAACAGCTGTGGTGTATATTGTTGTTATTTCATCGTATCGGGGGTACTTCATGTTCATGTCAATGTCTGTCCGGATCCAGACAGAAGTTCTCGAAGAAAAGGAAGGGGAAGTGGAATATATATTGTGCTTACGTTTGAATATAAAGAAAAACCATATATATATATACTATTTTCCCTGCAAGTGGCCGGAAACACATTCCCAGCATTTCACGCGGCCGTGAAATCAATTTCCGATATATATATATTCTTATCGAAACACGCGATTTGAAATCACAAATTTATTGAGTTGATTATCCTTTTCTTGCCATTCGTTAAAGAGATAACGAAATTGTTCCGGAGACAACAACTGGACCATGCTCTAACAGAAACTAACTTTCGGTAACAGGACATGATGATATCCTAGTTGACGTAACTTATGACTATACAACCAGGACATGACTAGATGACACCTTACGTTGTTCGGTCATCAAGTTCAACTTTTTAAGCACCAGTCAAGGCTCCAAAGTACTTCTGATTCTCCTCTCAGTGTAACACGGAAGAACCACTTTTCTCGAATAACACAACTCATATACGGGAGTTCATCGCAATAGCAAGACCATGAATATCAACAATGTCCTCCACTTTGGTTATGTGGGAAGGGTTATAAGCGTGCCAGGAGACATGCACGACATGAATGATGTATTTTATTTGAACTTGAGATTAAATTATCGTCTTACCATTTCTTTGCGAGACCTTTTGGGTCTTGACTACGTTTAAGTCGTTTGATGTAACCTTTCAGATTTAACTTTTTTGAATTTTGAATTTATTATGTATGTTGTTTGAAAGATATTTGTTATTATGCACAAGAAACGGGGAACAAGTCAAGTTTTGTGTTTGTCTAAGCAAACTTTGCGGTTCGTGACCGCGATTTTTACGTGATGTAGTGGTTCTTTATCGCGATACTACACCTATTACGAGGTTCTGGACTGCAACACTATTTCAAACCAAAAAAACAAAGACAAACAACCTCATCAAATTTTCCTCTAAGTGTTCTAAAAGTGGAGTTTCAAACCGCGACATTTATGCAATTTGAAAAATTTTCTTGTAAAAACAATATCGCGGTCCTGGACTGTGGTATTTTACTAAAGACACGGTCCTAGACATCAACACTGACTGCCCTATAATAAACTATGTCATGATGTGTATTAAGTTTGTGGTCTTGTACGGTAAACTCAACTTCTCTACTATCGTCGCGATTTTGGGCCACGTTTTGATGCCATGTGAATTATCCATCACAAAGTCGATGTCTAGGACGTATTCTTTTGAAGAATTTGCAAGTTTTGCAGTGTCACGAATAACGTCGTGGGATAACATTTTGGGATTTCGGAAAGTATATCGTAGTTCATGAATTTGTTTTTAAAACTGTTAAAGGAGACGAGTGAAGGGTTAATAAATTATATTTTTATCGAAAATATATGACTATTACTTATGTTCTTCGTTACAAAAGGGTTCATATATGTTTCTATCATCTTCCCCCTCCTAATTTTATCGTCGTAATGTCAGAATACAAATTTACCCGAGCAGTAGCAGCGCGGTCCTGTATGGCTATTTAAGATAAGGGATCTGGATGATGGTGGTGAATTCTGGGGATTTCCCTGTCGGAGGGAATTGCGGACGTTCGAATCACGTGACGATATGTTCTTCTTTGTTTCTTTAACTCACTCGTCGCGCTTTCCATCTAAGATAAGAAAGAATATAATATTCGGGCGAATGTCTCCATATAATATTCGGGCGAATATCTCCCACCGCCCCCCGATATGCTCGGATTCCCACCACACCACCTCATCTTTTTTATCCTCTTTATTCTTTTTATGATGTATAGTGGTATTTGGAACCCGGGCAAAAAAGAAGAACCTCATTCTTCAATAGATTGGTATATTTTAAGCTTTTCACCGAATAGTCAAAGATTTTTTTCTTTTTAATCTGAATTCCAAAGTAGTAATAATAATTGATAACTCTATGAAAATAGAGTTAATGGATCATGTATAGACTTGATTTTGGTTAGTTTTAGGCATTTTAGTCGTTTAATTGTTATGTATTTTATTTCTTTAATGTCTCCTCACTTCCATATACTTTGTTGGTAGTATAAATGAGAGGAGGAAGAGTTGAAGATGAAAGGAGGAGCCATGAAGAAGTTACGGATCCGGATAGTCGGTGCAGCTGCAACGGAGGTCAGTGCAGCTACAACGAAGGGTGTGGTCAGAACAGTTGGTGCAGCTGCACCAGATTTCTGTGCAACTGCAAGTACGTACGCCAAAAATATTTCTTTTTCAGATTTTCTTTGATTCTCTAGGGTTATTTCTAGGACATATATATAGACTTTTTCAATTCTTTTGGAGGGGGGATCGGACAAGAGCCGGAGACGATTCCACCTACTTTACTTTTCATAGTTTACTTTATGTCGATTTTACTGCTTTCGTTTTATTTAGCTATGAACTAAATCGTTTTTCTAGGGCAATGATGGAACCTCGTGTTACTATGTAATTCGTGAACCTTCTTCCTCTATGTGATTCGGATTTTTAATAATTATTTATCAAATCATGTTCTTAATGCGTGTTAATTGATTGATCACCCTTTAACATTGATTCGATTAACCTAAGGAGACTCGGGAGGGTAGTCTAAGTTAGATCTGGAGTTGGATAGCCTAAGAATTCTATGTGTTAAGAAACCGGGCTTTAGTGTGAATGATATGAATATACCGGAACACCTTAGGTAAACTATATGGGGTTTGAATATAATGGGTCATCACTAGTTCCTTACTTAAGAATGGAGTAGGGAATTCGATACATGGTGGTACGTTTCCGGATGTTCGGGAGGACTACAGGGAGAGTCTAGCAACTTATGTTAGCAATTGTAATAATTTGGTAGCATTAGGAAGAAGAGGATCAGATACATAGGACGCGAGGGGAAGTTGGATGTCCTAAATATTATTAAAACTGGTAAACCTTAGTTATTTTCTTTGATTTCTTGCTTTTAATTAAAATCAATTTTCTTTTCGACTTGACTTCGACCAATTGCCGAGAACGATGCCAAGAGTGTTTTTATCAGCACAATTCTTCGTGAGATCGACCCTTGTTTGCCCTTGTTATTCTAGTTAGTTCGAAATATGAATTTATTTTCGTTGCATTGATGAGGCGCATCAATAATGGACCCATCGGACACGAGCCTTGGAATCCGGTAAGAAATAAATTCTGTTTTGCTCAAAAAGTTAGGTATTTGGAAATTAAAAGTGCGTGGGCTGGGAGAGGAGGGCCCGATAGGCCTAAGCCTAAGGCCCAACTAACCTAACCCGACCCGACCCGGTCAAGATGCGACCGCCACCCGACGGGGACCGCCCCCCATTCTTCGTCCTAACCCTAACCACCCAACGGGGGAGGTCAGCGAGGGAGGAGATCTGAGAAATGCAGAACCCGAGCAGGGCGGAGGCGGAGCGTCTGCTTGGGGTGTCGGAGAAGCTTCTGTACGCCCGGGACCTCAACGGTTCAAGGGACTTCGCCCTCCTATCCCAGGAGACCGACCCCCTCCTCGACGGCCCCGACCAGATCATCGCCATCGTCGACGTCCTCCTCGCCACCGAGAAGCGTGTCTCCCCTCAATCCTCCCACCACGACTGGTACTCCATCCTCCAGATCCCTCGCCCCTCCGACGACCTCGACCTCATCAAGAGCCAGTATCGCCGCCTCGCCCTGCTCCTCCACCCCGACAAGAACAAGTACCCGTTCGCGGACCAGGCATTCCGCTTTGCAGCCGCCGCCTGGACCATCCTCTCCGAACCCTCCAGGAAGTCCCTCTACGACAAGGAGTTCGCCAATTCGCCCTCCCCCTTCGCTGGGGTCGATCTCACATCCCCGCCCCCTTCCTCTTCCTCCTCCAAGCTCCCCGTGCGGAGGAACGCAGCCGAATTCCCTCTGCCACCTTCGCAGCAGCAGATGGGAAGTGGTGCTGATCCTGGCACCACGAATGTAAATAGTCATGGTAATGACGACGCTGACGATGGAGAGCCCCAGGGGCCCGTGACGTTCTGGACCGCATGTCCCTACTGTTATGTTCTGTACGAGTACCCTGGGGAGTACGTAGATTATTGCCTTAGGTGTGAGGGGTGTCAGAGGGCGTTTCAGGCAATCTTGATTGAGTCGCCACCACCGGCGGTTCCGGGGAAGGAAGCGTATAATTGTTGCTGGGGCATGTTTCCTCTAGGGTTTGAGATTGGGCCAGTTAAGACCAAGAAGGTTGCCCAAGCACCTGCGCCAGCTCCACCCCCAACTGGCGGGGAGGCTCTGCCGGATTGGATGGGCCAGCCAGGTGGTGCTGGTGCCAGTGGGGGCACTGCAACGCCTGCGAAGAGGAAGAGGGGACGGCCGAGGAAGAACCCGGTCCCGGCTTGAGCACGATTCTCGATAGTTGGGATGTAATGAAGTTGGGCGGTTTCGATTTATGCTTGATCCGATCAGAAGAAGCACATGGATTTCAGTCAAATGGATAGATTCCGTCAGGAAGCATGAAGGATGAGAAACGGACTGAAGTTTGAGAAGCGAATGTTTCAGACGGTGCCGTGCGGTTTATCCATGATGTTTATTGTTTTTCTCCGGTGCTGTTCGGTAGAAAAAAAAAGAAATAGATTAGGTTAGAGCAGATGGATGCGGTCTTTTGTGTGCCTGGTCATAGCGCTTTGGACAGCCCCCCGTAGGAAACCGCAATTCAGCTCCTGTGTTGTTGATATTCTGTGTATTGTGATAAGTCATCATGCAGCCAACCTAACTATCATCTAGTTCTCGGACTCTCCTCCTTGCTAATGAGTTCTGTTCCTTTGTACGGATAGTGTTAAAAAAATTTGTGCAATAATTTTCGATATCCCTTAACTTGCTTTTAAGAACAACTAGCTCGATTTACTGACACGTGTTTATGTGGTGGTATGTTCATCATGAACTTCTTGTTCCTGAGTTGCTTCTGACAACGGAAATACTTTTTTACTAAGAGGACATGAACTCACTCTTGGAAAGACGAGTTTCATGCTAACTTCATCCATTAGTCATCCTGGTCATTACACACTAACCTAGGGGTAGACGTGTGCCCATCATGCCTAAGTTGTTTGGGGTTATTCATATATAACAGTTTTTAAATGGATAGAAGTTGCCTCTTTTTGAGAAGTGAGGAGAGAAGTGATTTTATTCATATTAACAAATATATGACGTACTTCGATATATCAAATTGATATTGGTCATGTATTTTTTAATAAAGTCAATGACAAGTTCCGTAAACAGTTTGACTTCGAACAATATAACTTCACAAGACTTTTTTAGTAGCTCTTGAAGGTTGTTTAAAGACTGAAATTCTTCGTTACGAACTAGTCAAGTGCTTTTCAAAGTAGAAATGGGTTCCTCCTAATTTGCATCGTCATCATCACCTCCTTGGCATTAACGACAATCTTCTCAAGAGAATCTTCTAATGCAGTTTTGTCCTTAATGCAATCAAATAATTTATCATTATAAATCTTCAATCTTGGTATTAATAATATATTGTCTTTATAAAGTTGTCTCCTTCACCATAATATCCCTCTTTTTTGTCTTGAGCATTGCGAGACTATTTCTAACCAAGGCAAATTCTTTTTCACGATGTGCAATTTCCATTGCCCCTTCAACAGTGGCCAGCAGATCTACATATTTTTTAGATCTTTGTATATACTTTTCCAAAAAGACCCGGACAAGGCCCAATCTATATGTTCGTTGTCATTGATGAGATCGAGAATACTTTTGAGCTCCTCAATAATGGTGTGACTTTGACTTAAAGAAGTCTTGAAAATCTTCTCATTAATGCCTTCTCATATATTGACAGCAAATCTCGTATAAGCTCGAAAAGCCACAGTCTGCATAGTCAAGTCAGGACTAATAAAATCATCAATAACTTCTTTAGTTCCCTCGAGCTGAATTATCCTTTTAGGAGTTTGAGCGCGCATCAACGGTTCCTTCTGTAGGGTACATTCAAACTCAACTCATTGTCCGACCCATGATGAATATGTTATATTAAAACAATAGGCCCATTGAGCCCATAATAGAGGCTCTCCCCCATCTAGGATGACACATTTTAAGAGTGAGGTGTTCCTTGACTTAACAAAGCTCTCGAACATTCTCCCCCTACATGACAGACGACGAAGTTTCGCCGACGCCCATACATCACG
Source organism: Melastoma candidum (assembly GCA_023653495.1). Lineage (NCBI taxonomy): Eukaryota > Viridiplantae > Streptophyta > Magnoliopsida > Myrtales > Melastomataceae > Melastoma > Melastoma candidum. The sequence goes on along the minus strand of CM042880.1, from coordinate 10,279,540 downwards.
TGTTCTTCGTCATCTTCTTGAAGACCAATCGGACTAAGCTTTTACAATCCCGATGTTCTTTGTTATCTTCCGGAAGATACGTCAGATGAAGCTTTTATTGCCCTGATATTCTCTGTCGCTCTCTGAAGACCTGTCCATCAAGCTCTACAGCCCCGACACCTTCGTTAGCATACTTCTTAAAGCTTTATCATATATCCGTTAGAATCTATCCACATTTCAAATATCCAATAAGTTAGAATAAGGGGATTTAAATCCACGGAGTAAGCAATTTTGGGTTCACAACTACTATTGAACCCATTAATGAAATGATTAATTGATTTGTTTCATGGACACGTTGGGACGCTGGGCCCTCTGGTAAGACCGGTCCACCTTATCCCTAACACCCTATGTTGCCACTGTCCCAACTTCCCTCTCTTGTTAACTCAGGAATAGCACAGATCTTAAAAAGTCATATACTTTTCATTTACCCGAAACTACATCTACTTTTCTTTGGATCTGTTCTCCCCGAAGTCAATTTTCCGGGCACTTACACCGGATTTTACATCAAGAAAGGGACCTCTGGGGTGGATTGATCCTCCCGCCATGCTCTCGCTAATTGCGCTACCTCTACTACCACTATTACTACTGCTATTGCTACTACTAAGCCTAGGCACCTCCGTCGGAGACAAAACACTGCTCTTCTCAACAGCCGGAAGCCGAAGGATTGGCGACTGCCTAGAATGAGCAGGGGACGAGGTCGTCGAGGAACAAGTTTCCGAATCGGAGGTCCTCCAGGGACTGCTAGCTCCGCGGACAACGTCCCCTAATGCATAGTCCGAGAGGCCGTCCACGCTGGCAGAGTCTCGGGTGCTGTCTGTACTACAAGAGCCTTCGTCCGAATTGCTGCTGAACAAAGAAAAATTGTCGCTCAAGGAATCCTCCTCGGAAGCCCTTTCCGAGAGTTGAAATTCCGGATTGAAAGCCTCAATGCCTGCTGAACCTTCCAAGGGGGACCCAATAGGATGAATATCGCTAGGTATTCTGCTGATGGATTTTCCGGTCGAGACAGAGAGCCTCCCGTTGGCTTTATTGGGTCCTGTTCTGTGTTTGACATCCACAGTTACCATTGAATTCCTAACAGATCGTGGGGCACGGGGAGAGCATCTGCAGCAGAAACGAGTTTGACTTATCAAGCACTGTTACACCGACACGTATAGATTCACGACACAAGGAGCATTTGAAACACAATGGTGTACCTTGCGTACAACAACATATATGCTCCTACTCGCAAAACACTCGCCAGTTCTACAGGTGTAACCTGTAAGAGAGATAGAAGAATTCTTTAGCTCAGATATTTTAATTGGAGAAACGAATAGCAAACAAATTTCAAGGGCAGAAGAAACAAGTCATGTTGTGCAGCTCAAAATTCTTGTGCTTGGAAAACATCGAAAAACAGTACCAGGGTCACCTCTAGAAAACACATTTCCAAGAAGCTTTGTTTGTAAAAAACGGGTTGTTTTTTTTTATAGGAGAAACAATCTACCACTATGGGACACATGCTATAAGTTTTTATAGGAGAAACAGGTGAGGAAAATGCTTACGACCGCAAGTATGAAAAAATATGCACTCTTTTTGAATAAAAACGAATGCGGAGGTAGTAAAGATTCAATTGAAACAGAAAGAAATAGGCACAACCAAACAATCCAAAAAATGACACTGCATAAATCTACCGTGCTGTCATCGATCTTGAACCACTTGTTTTGAGGATTCTTCACGTAGCATACGTAGTGGCCAGAAAAAGTGGCATTCATTACGTCCAAATGCACAATTACTCCATATAGTCGGTAAACAGAAAGATTATCACTTGTTCCACTCATGTATGGAGCCAAGTTAAGGATCTCTGGAAATGTAATACGCTTGTTTATCTTCCCATATCCTCCAGTCTGTCAAGGGAAACAGTATATAAGGTAACAATAAGTTGATCACAAACTAATAAATCTACATAAAAGGACAGAATTTAGACCAACAGAAGCACCTGGAATCGCTTGAGGGAAATGGTAAGAATATTTGGGGCTTCCAGAACTGTCAACTTCTTTCTGGCCTTCTCGTATGACTTACAGCTGGCAATGAAATAACCCAAATGAGATGGCATATTTGCAACATGGGCAGCAAATGCCAAATGAGATATTCTATAGGGGCAGAAAACCAATATCACCAATTAAGATATAACAGATATACTATAGAGTGCAAAGATAACAAACATACTAAAGGTAGCATAAAAAACACAATAATGCAATATATTTCGTGAGGACCTTCCCTTAGAATAGAAATGCACATTCGCTTCGTTTTTAAATCTTGCAAGGCTGCTGGAGGAAACAGTGATGTCCATGGTAGCTAATGGTTTTCACGATATAAAATCAAATGTGTTAAAACTGTAGCAAAATCACGGTTCAGAAAACATAACCACCATAAGATCTGCACCTCGACCCATTACTCAGAACACGCTGCTAAGAAATGTTTGCACAATAACAGTTCCCTGTAGCAATATTACGCAGAGGATGACAATAAACCAACCTGCTACATTGGTACTTGTTATCTCCATCAAGGGTCTCAGTATCAGTAAACCGATGAAGAGCTTCTTCTAAGGTACCAATATCCCCCTCGATCTCAACAGTTAGATCCATCATTCTTTCATGCCTCTCAGACTTGCTCTGACATTTGGTGCATCGAATCTGCACAGGAATAAGCTTTAAAAATTCAGATTTCCACAAGGAGAAGCAGACAGGGCTAGTCATGAGTAGATTGTCTATAAATGAAAATAACGGTCGCATCTCAGATATGGCACCTTTGACCGAAGATAGCCCCCAAAGGTCAATCCTATCAGAGTAGTTTCTTCGTCCAATGAAGTACATTTCCTCCCAGATTCGGCCAAGCATATAGATTGCATAGCATCAATAACATACCTGTTCAAGTCACAGTTAGAAATCCCTATCTTAAAAACGGATTGATTAGAAAAAACACAGTTATCAGGGGAACCATCTCCTAACACCTTAAAAATTCATGTGCATCTTCCTGTCTCCCGTTGCTGAGTTGGCTTCCGATGTTCCTCAGATGGGACACAATCTCAATTGGGGAAATGGGAGAAATCCCTACCTTCGCCTTCAAAATTACACCCTCAAACTTACACATGAAACACCAATCCTTCTTTGTACCTAATGGAATACAGACCACAATAAATAATCAACACTCCCCACAAAAGATAACCAAGAAACCAAAGGAAGCAGACTTACATGTCCTACAGTGTAACCCTTGCAGAAAATAAGCTGTCAAGGGAGGAGTAAAAGCCAGGCACTGGAGAATAGCATTTGCATAGCAACTGCAAAGAGCAGAGAATAAACAAGCAGTAATTAGCAGATGCATAAAAACTCAATGTCATGTAAGGGATGGTTTTTCATATGCACAACCTTATCCTCAAAAATTCATCTCCCAATGACGGGTAGATAAAAAGAAACCAAACAATGACAGAACAGGCCAATTATTACTATCAATCTTACAATAATCTTATAACTCTAAGAGCATAGCCGCCATTTTCTATAACATGTAATCAACAAAAACATTAGGATACACTTGAAATTATCAGAGACCATCCAATCATGCGCACGATCAAACTGCTGCTGTATTAGACAATCAAGCATTCGGACATCTAATGGCCAACCTGTTCCCACAATTAATGAAGCCACATGGGAGCAACTCCACTTCTTTCCAAGTATAAAGCTTGACGAACAATTTGTAAGAGAAGATCCCCTGGGAGAACCTTTAAATTGATAAATGACCAAAATAATAAAAAATATATATATAATCAGCATTACAGTGTAAAAGTCATCTAAATGAAGAAAAAAACTTTTCACCAAAGCTCCCCACTTTGTCAGTTGCTCACCCATATGATTCATGTTTTGACAATGATGACCTTACTGCCCTACATATACCAGTGTCACCAGATGCTTTCCAGCTGTCCAAAGTATTTGGTGCACTACTAGAGTGATGAGATGAGACAGCAACGTTCATATCATCTACACCGGCGAAATGCTCTTTTACAAGGAGAACTGGCTGCTCTGGGAGGCAAATTTTCAAAGAATCCATTCTCAATGCATTTGCCTTGGCATTGGACAAGGTAGACTCGTCTTCCTTATTCCTCAGTTGACTGGAGGGCTTGATGTCTTCATCACCAATAGAACCATACTTCTCGCACTTGGAAATGGTTTCCCTGCTCAAAATAGTTGATTTGTTGATGACGGTGCCCTGACTAAGCATATCATGATTGCTGACGAAACCATCCCTAACATGTTTGGTATGTAAAGCAGATGCATCGACAAAGCGTAAATGGATTCCAGAATTGGATGCATTTTGAATTTGACTATCCACGAGTGAGGGAGACTGAAAATGGCCACTTGAAGTTTCTTCCTTCTCATCGGAATCCAAATTACTCCTCCAAAAAGCAGACATTTTTGTAGGTGGTTCAACTGTGGGACCTCCATCATCATCACTACCCAAATGCATGATGGTTTCGGTAGACTCATCACAGCAGCTGGAAGATCCATCCGCTGCATTTACTGAAGCTGAGAAAACTTGAGGGTGAGACTTTGCGTCAGCCGCATGTTTGTCAGTACGGTTGCCAAGCAGATCTCGTCCATTGGCATCCAATAAGCGTTCATCTGATCCTCCAGATTCATTTGAGCAAATACTCTCACAACCACAGGCATCATCAGACGAAGTGTTCTCAGCAGAGGAGGAAGAGAACCCGGAAAATGAGGCACTGGGAGATCGGACTGAAGAATTCTCTGTTTCGAGCTTGACTTGTGCATGGTCAGAGCATCCAGAATCGGCCAAGCCAACTACATTTTTGCCTTTTGAGGTCGAGTCCAATAGATGCCTGACTTCATTAACAACATCAGCACCGTCATGTTCATCTTTTTGGTTATCAATAGCCTCCCAACCAAAGTCGTGCATATCCATTGGTGGATGGCATTCTTCTTTATGACCTTGCCTCCAGTGAATTATTTGACATTTCCCAGAGCTGCAAAGAAAGAAATTTCACAATCTTCATTCCCAAAGTAAAAGAAATATGCATAGGAAGTACACTTTCTCCCAATGCTAAGGCCAATCGGGGGCCTATCCTTCATACAATCACAAAGCAATCTCTCTACTGCAAACTTATAGAAAAGCATGCTTATGCAGTCTAAACAGTAAGGATAGATTGCATCCAAGGAAGAACAACAGCCCAAGCAATTACTTGTCAATTCACGGATATTTCCTTACCACGAAAGCCAAAAAAGAAAAAAGAGTCGAAAGGCAATTGATGACACATCCAAGATACTTGTAGCTCCAGGCTTAACCCGCTGTCAGTGTCAATACTCCCTTCCTCCACCATGAATTCAGTTAACTGAACCTACAACCCAGTTACCTTATACCTTCCTAAACTAAAGGCGGTTCCTCCCTCAATTCTTCGATATTATATAAGTGGTTGCAACGCCGAACATGAACAACCCAAATAAAATTACCCCAAACATAACCCCAACCCATAAAAGGTAAACCCACCAGATCAATCAGACAAAAGAACCGCGAGGCACGTACCAGTACCAAACAGCCTTGCATCGGGAGCACCGGGTAGTCGTGGGGCAGTAACACGCGGCACAGAAGTACTCCCTCGGGGGCTGCGGGGAGATCACGTCCCCGTCGTAGCCGTATCCGTAAGAAGCCTCGAGCTCGGCCCTGGCGTCCTCTTCCTTGGCCAACACGAGCAGCCTCCGGACCTCCTCCCCACGAGACACCGACTTCCGCCACTCCCTCCGGACGATCAAACCGACGAGAAGCGGGAAGGCTAGGCAGGCGAACAAGAGGAGGAGGCCCTGCGGCCCTAGATCGAGGTGGATGACAACCATCTATCGGACCCTGAACCGGAACCGGCTTAAGAAAAGGAGGACCCTCCTGATCAACGTCCCTGGTACAGTAATCAATCCGCGGAACATAGAGGACAGCGACGAAGGCGCGTCCCGAATCTCGGCTTAAGCCTGGATCGGAGGTCGGAGGACCGACGGGCGGTCGAATTGAAGGGAGCGGATAAAAGGAATCGGGAAGGGGGATGAGGAGAAGGAAGACTCCTCTTTCCTTGTTTTCTTTTCAATACAGGAGGAGGAGGAGGAGGAGGAAACGACGAGTTCTTCTGCGGGAAGGAAGACGATGATGACCTGGGCTTGGGGGGGGGGGGGGCCCGGAACGGACAAGATGATGGGACGGGGACAAGAACATTTGACGGTTGAAACCGTAAGAGAAGGAAGAAAAATGTCTGAAAGGAAATAACACGTAACGATTCAATACTAGGTAAATCAACTAATTAATTCTTAAAAAAAAATAATTTGAAAATTAATGAGAAGTTACTTCTTCTGAATTATGAATTTTTTAAAAAAAATTTATCTACTATTATTGTTTTTGTTAGAACTACATGGATTTAGGGAAACCCAATGAATTCCATCCATTGTACAGAGGAGAACACCAAACGACGGGACGGATGAGGGGCGCCCAAAGGTTTTCTCGTTTTTACACTTCCTCGTTGTTAATACCGAATGAATGATCGTGTTTAAGACTTCAAAAAGTATTTCTTTTTGTTTCGCACCTCCCCTCTCCCAAAACTGAGATAATACACAGAGTGGGAAGCATAATATCCGGTCCAGATATTTCCGGCTCGCCGGTTCGGACTTTGGGACTTGGACTTGTTGACTAACCTCGTACTAGATCTGGAGTTAATAAAAAGGAAAGTAGGACCGAGGTAACACTTAGTGGAACTACACTTTGAAATTCCAAACACATGTACATTTCTTTTATGTGGGTTGGCGAAATTGGAGATGAAACTCCGGTGCCAATGAAGGTCACGTTTCCCTCCCGGTTCCAAGCTTATCGCTGATCGTTATGCTGGACCCTTTTCCTTTTCCAAGACTAGAAAACGATCTTCGGGGATGTGGAAAGAGACTGGCTTCTTCATAAAATAACGATCAGTGTAAATTGCCGGCTGCGTGAGATCACGAAATTTCACACCCCCCCCCCCCCCCCCCCACACACACACACAACCCACATCTTCCAATCCGAATCGAAATTGAATCCCATCGTCTCTAAATATTTATTCTAAGAACGACCCTTGTGAGTAACCAAAGGTCAAATAAGTTAGAGCAAAGGTCGAGTTCATCCCTTTTGGACAAATCATTCGTTCATCCTCCGGAGGCTGTTTTGATCATCATAATGAACGACGACAGACGTTACTTTCCCTCGACACGTTCCATATATTCAGTCGCGGTGCTTGGCTAGTTAAGTGGACGGAGTTACCCGTAGATGGGGTAAGGAGACTATTATGAAGGGTTTTGTTCGCAGCAATCGTAACCCTCTCTGGTAATCTTCTTTGCATTCTTACAGCTGTGGATATTTCGGACAGAAAGCTTTCGCGTACCCTCGCAGACCAAAAGATTCAGACCACATGCACACAATAGTAGGATGAGACTCACGAGAATGGTAATGGAGAAAAGAAAACGAGGATGTCGCAGGCGGGATGGGGCGCCTGTGTCGAATGCATGCACCAATTTTTCTCCCATGACCCAATTGTTTGAAAAGGAATATTGTCCTGTCCTCCAAATGGACCTTTTAAAACTGGAAAGAAGATGATGATTCACTGAAACCAGCCTTAATGGGCTAACCTAAAATGAAAGCCCATTGAGCCTAAACGTAGGCCCGATCCAAGAAACCGACGGAAAGAGACTTGGGATCTTCGGCGTCACGTATCGTGTCGGCCTTGTTGTCATACATTGTTTGTAACTTTCAGGGCAGGAATTCCCACTACTTGTCGTGGAAGACATTGAATGACGACGCTTTTTTGTTTGTATTGAAAGGTTGGGTGTGTGATGATAGCGGCGGTTGGATACTCGGGTTAGTTATTGTAGTACTAAACCGATTGAAAAAATATCTTTTCCAAACACGATCCGTTCCTAATTATATTAATATGTCCTAATCAAATTTGTCCCCGGGGGAAGGGGATTTGAATAAATTAGATCGATGTATATTCACGTGTCGGCCAAAAAGCGCCGAGAGAAAACGTCGTCCTATGAGGGGGCAATTATTACATGCAAGGCGACAGCGAGGGGGAGGTGGGGATTAAAGTGGGCCCGGCCCAAGACAAACCCGTGAACCGCCTCGTCGGTTTCTCCCGGCCCACTTCTGCCTCTGATTGGGGGGTTAATTTGTCTCTAAATTGTCATATATAATAATATATATATATTTAAGACGACGCCAAGGACAAAAAAGCTTTTATGTTCCCCAAAAAGGGAAGAAGATAGAAAGATTCACGGGTCTTCCCCATTCTTTCCCGTCATCGCCTCCTCCATCGTGAATTGGTTTTACAATCCTCAGATATTTTTACTTTTTTGCTGGTGACATGAAAGAAAGGAGCGACGCGCATCACAGGCTCTCCCCTACATGATTTGATTGCTGGGCGGGGGCGGGGGGGTGACATTTGTTTGATTCCAAATTTGTCCTTTCTGGGTTTTGCCCACAATTATTAGTTCTATTTTATCCCCGGTTTTTATTAATTATTATTTTGATTTTGAAAAAGAATTTGTTCTTCGGGGATAAATAAATATGTCAAACTTCCTCCCTGCAAACCGCAAATTGTTCCACTTTAGCCATGGAATTCGCCATTTCCCTTCTCCTGATATTTGCCATCGTCGCCTCCTCCCCAGCAAAAGCCTTAGACCCTTGCGACTCGACCTCCTCGGACTCGGGCCTCTCGGTGCACCACATCTACGGCAAATGCTCGCCGTTCAGCCCCACCAGGCGCGAGCCCACCTGGGTCAACACCGTCCTCGACATGGCCACCAAGGATCCCCAGAGGGTCGACTTCTTGTACAGCATCTCATCCAAAAAGACCACCGCCGTCCCTATTGGCCCCGGCCAGCAGCTACTCAACATCGGCAACTACGTTCTCCGGGTCAAGATTGGCACTCCCGGCCAGGTAATGTACATGGTTCTTGACACTAGCAGTAATGATGCGTGGGCTCCCTGCAGTGGCTGCACGGGATGCTCCAACACAACGTTCTCGCCCACCGCTTCGTCCACTTACGGTGGCTCGTTGGAGTGCTCGGTGCCCGAATGTGCACAGGTCAGTAGCCTGCAGTGTCCTACGACCGGCACAGGTGCGTGCACCTTCAACCAGTCTTACGGCGGGTCGTCCTTTGCTGCCACCCTGGTGAGGGATTCGCTAACTTTAGGCCCAGACATTGTGGGCAACTACACGTTCGGGTGCATCAACACGGTCTCAGGTGCATCCATCCCGCCGCAAGGGCTACTAGGCTTGGGACGGGGCCCCATGTCTCTGCTTTCCCAAACCGGGGCGCTCTACTCGGGTATCTTCTCGTACTGCCTCCCCAGCTTCAGGTCCTACTACTTCTCCGGCTCCCTCAAGCTCGGCCCAATAGGCCAACCGAAGAGCATCAGGACCACCCCGCTTCTCCATAGCCCCCATCGCTCGTCCCTCTACTACGTCAACCTTACAGGGATCAGCGTCGGACGGGTCACAGTCCCCATCGACCCCCAATACCTGGCCTTCGACCCTGTCACTGGTGCGGGCACTGTGGTGGATTCCGGCACGGTCATAACCCGGCTGGTGGAGCCCGTCTACAATGCAACCCGGGACGAGTTCCGGAAACAGGTTCCAGGACCATTCTCGAGCGTGGGGGCATTCGACACGTGCTTCACACCAGCCAGCGAGGCCGACACGCCACTTATAACCTTGCACTTGGAAGGGCTTGACCTGAAGCTGCCACTAGAGAATAGCTTGATACACAGGAGCTCGGGTCCACAGGCATGCCTGGCTATGGCAGCCACACCGAACAATGTCAACTCTGTTCTCAATGTCATAGCCAGCTTCCAGCAGCAGAACCTGAGGGTCGTGTTCGATTCCCCGAACTCCAAGTTGGGGATTGCAAGGGAGCTCTGCAACTGATCACGTCGAACGCACTCCTCTTCTACCAAGTCCTCGAGTATTTCATAGTTAAACATATTTAGCTTGGGAACTGGAAGAATAACCGTGCTCTCCTGTGGGAACGGGATGGAATCGAATGCTGTCTATGTTTTTGTAGTCCGGGATGAAAATGCATCAGTGGATGTATTGATATTGGAATTGAATTTTCGATGTTCCTACGAGTGGCTGTCTGTCCGGTGGTGCTGTGCACTATGGCAGCTGTAACAGGGTACAACGTACTATCAAGTAAATCGCCCCGTGGGTATCGAAACTCGCCCTTGAGCCCGATCAGCCACCCAAACACACACACAATGGAAGCTTTTGTTTTGATGAAGACATTGAATTGTATTATCTGACATTCCCACGAATACAACTCAATTCCTTTATACCTACGTCCCTTCATAAGTCCTCTCTTATATACAGGGATCGTGGCTATTCACTAAGCATTACGATATTTCATAAGGGTCGTGTCACTTAAAATGTAACCGCCCTTTAATACTATTTGGGGTCGCACCCTTTCACATGTCATGCGTCCTTTCCCAAATGTTATGGTTGTCCAAATGTGTCACTCCCTTAAGACATGTCATTTTTTTAATAGTCGCCCCCTTCAAGGGGTGAGTGCTGCCCTCTTAAAGGACATATCCGTCCATGGACGCCCCTTCACCAACGGATGCGTCCAAACACTCTTTTGGCCTCTCGTACCTTTGCGACCCAGACCATCCACGTTCGTGCATCTTCACGAACACCGCTCATAGGACCGCCCACGAACATCTCTCAAGCGTTCCCGCTTAAGTAATCTGGTCACATTGCGCCTCGTGCTAGCTTCATTGTCCAAGCACCGACTCGAACCATCACTTGATTCGTCAAGTGTCAACGAGCGCACCTACGCTCGTTGTTGTCCATGCTTTCCGACCCATTGACACTACCCAAGCAGCCTCGCTCAACCATCCGTAGACGACAGGCAGCAGCCCTCGTCTTGTACCTGTGACAGTAGCTTTGTCCGGTCGATCTCCACTGAAATATCCCTTTCTTTGGTGGTTGTCCTGAATAACCATTGATTTGCCGCGCATATTCGCATCCCTGACTGTTGATTGTAAGGCGTGGCCCTTGATTAGCGGCACCCGAAGTTGTCAGTAACAGGGTCACAAAGAAATGGTTCGTTATGCATACAAGAAAGGTCTTCGTGTCCCTCCTCCGTGCACCAGTGTGACAGGTATCTGACCTAAGACGGACACTCTTACGCCGCATCAAGAGCTCCCTGGAAATCAATGACGGGTCTGTTTCGGCCGAAGGCAGCGGCCAGAACTCTTGCTGAAATCCGTTCCAAACCCTTCTTCATTGTCTTATGATCAAGACTCGGGCAGCTTCAAGCATCAGATTTGAGGGAAGAGGATGAACTTTTCCCGATCTCGCAACAGTGGGAGGAACAATATGAAGAAGTTTCGACCACCACCACCGTCGCCATTCCTACTAATGCACAAATTCAAGATTACAGAAGTACTGCACTTTGAAATCTCTGTCTGAATCTCGACCTTTTTTTTCTCTTTGAACAACACATGATCAAAAATGAACAGTGGACACGATACAAAGACAGACAAAACAAGGTAAGAATGTAACAAAATCAACCCCACCATTGGTGCACCGCAACACCCTCATCCCTGAGCCTTCCATAGAGTGCTAAACACTCCCAGTAAGCCCTCCTGCTCCTGTGGGTTCGCCTTGCCAACCCCCTCGGCTTGCACTCCAGGAACAGCTCGTCCACCAGCCGAACCGATTCCTTGCTCTTCACCATCTCCTCCATCAACTCCGCATCGGCCTTCATCACCACATATTCCTCCTCCTTCACGTTCTTCCTCAGCCATTCTGACATCCCAACATTTGTCCGCTCCCTTTCCTCCCCTGCCGTTGCTGTCGAGGAGGGATCCTCACTTTCTCTCTCTATCTTGTACATGTCGAAATCCAGGTCTTGGGTCGGGTAGTGCTTTGTGAACCACTTCGTTGTGCTGTCCTCCCCATCTTTCTCAGGTGATCCGACATTGATGAACACTCGTCTTGGGTAGTTTTCTAGCGAGACTCCCATCAAGTCCGGGAGGTACTTCATCCTATTAAGGTACCTTCTCGATCTCCCGGAGGCCGCACGCGGCGGTTCCAGGAGGACGTCTTCCAGTTTCATGAGCACAGCCTTCTTCTGCTCTGGTCCGAACCCGCACAGCCGCCGCTTCATCATGGAGGACAAGTTGTCTGCCTCTTGCGTCTGATCCATCTTCTTTAGGGCAATGACAGGTTCCTTTAACTTTCTGAAGTACACGATCTTGTAGTTTGATGGCAGATCAAATGTCGGAGAAGTACCGTTTAGAAATGTGGTGGCAATTCCGCCAACCTTCAGGGTCCTGTCGACAAACTCCAGAGCAGACGGAAAGTCGAATGTGAATACGAAGTCTACTGTATTGTCGAGGACCGAAATCTGCCTTTTCGAGTCTCTAATGGGCACGTATTCCATGTTGTAGCCGGTCGGAACAATCTCAGAGGCTTCAATCGCGGTTTGCTCTGCATCGGTACTGATTAGCAACACGGCCTTGTTTCTGGCCTTCAGTAAACCTTCGTTTGCCAAATCATGTAAAAACACCGGCAACATCATCATCTTCTGCTCGTTGATGGGAGATCCGATGGAATTCTCGTGACCAACCTCGCGGTCAAGAATAGATCGAGACAACTCGACGGACTTCAACCAGGGGAATGATACAGTGAGAAGAGCCAAAATGAAGGAACGAGTGAGGACCTTGGAGATCCTCGAGTTGGGGAGCTTTATTATCAAATACTTAGCTCCCTCGGCATCAAAGCCGATCCCACCAACTCTGAAGCATCTAGCACACTTCTTCCGAGTCTGGTGCCATGGAAGCAAATCTCGAAAGGCCAAACCCATTGCCACCCACCGACTTTTTCGATAAAAAAGATGAAAGCGCCGGATGAGTGGTGCCCTTAAGGCCGAAGAAACCAAAAAAGTATGATGTTATTTCGAAAATTTAAAAGGAAGTAAGGAAGAGGAAGATTTCAGGAGGGGTTCGTAATCAGCCTCCGAGAGAGGGAAGAGCTGGCGTGACAATGAAAGTTTAACTAACTAGAAGAAGAAGAAGAAGAAGAGGGAGCGAGCGAGCGCAACTTCTTCTAACGAGTGCAGAACCTGGCGGCGGTATGATTTCCACCCACAAGAGCTACCCAACCTGAATGTCCTCCGGAGGTCAGTAATATGAATCGTCTATGGCGTTCCGCCTCCATCACGGTCATTAACGCCCTATCTTTTTTTCTGGGGAGCTCAGCATTCCATGCGTATCCTTAAACTTAGCTCTCTAGCGTCGAGACATAAGGTCGCGAGGGGTAGTTGGGGGGGGGGGGGTGTCTTCTCCTGGCGGTGATGGTGTGGGGTCGTCCAAGGATGGTTGGAGAAGAAAGTGGGGCCGTGGCTTATATTAAGGGTGGAAGGGCGACGAGAATCCAGTTGAGCCGCTCTCTTTCCCTCCAGATCTTCTCAACAAGTTCCTTAGCTGTCTTCCTTCCTACAACCTCGCCCGGGGGGGGGGGGGCCTCGTTTCTTCTTGTCCCCCCCGGCCCCAATTCATAACGTGTGTATTGCGCGTCCAAAGGCAAGGACGTTTCTTTTCCATAATCTCGTTCCACTCCTTTATAGTTCGAGTTAACATTTATTCTCCATGTGAATCAACAATTCAAATTAAAACCAACAACAAAAAAACTAAAACACATCGCCGTTGATGATGTAATGATCTGGAATTGGGCCTGTCGATGGCCGGCCCTCTGGAATCTGGTCGGAGCACACAAAATATTTTACCCCGGGACCGACCAAGAAGTGGGGGGGGGGGGGGGGGGGGGGGGCATCGCCATATTACTATTACTTCTTTCGGACATAAACAGCTCAGCTGTTCCAAACAGAAGAAGTGTCCAAAAATTCCAAACCCCCAGACGCAACCATGTCTCCACCACAAACATAGCAACACTTTTTCCAGAGAGAATTCTCTTTATTAGCACTGGCCCCCATCCCATAACATTAGTCAAAAGTCGTCTACTCTAGCTAGGAGAGAATAAAGGGAACATAGGAATGAACATAGTGTTTGAGAGTATGGCTTTTAATTTCCCATTTGAATGAATTGCTCGTGTAAAAAAAGGCGTGGAGGAAAAGGGATCACATAAAAAGTGGGGGAAAAGGAACTTTCTAAGTTAGTCACCGGAAGTGATCGACTTTTAAAATATTATTTTTTATTAAAATTATAAAAATTATCGCTACGATTTTCATTAAAAGTGAGTTAAAAGTGGACATTTGGTATTTACTCAATTGTTTCCCGGACATTTGGTTGCAAAAGTCCATCCATGAAAGTGGACTCACCAAAAATGGAGCATTTGACATATTCCGAAGGGGGAGAAAATATCTAGTGAAAGGAAGAAGAGGACGAACCAAATGAAGTTAGCTTGCTAATTAAAGCATCTTTCCTGGAGATGCCTATTCTTCTCTACGATTTCGAGTTAGTTGGGGATCCTTTACGCTCTATTTGGAAACGTTGAAAAAGAAAAAAAAGAAAGGGATTTGTTGAGACGAGGGACACGTGGACGGTTGAGATCTCATGAATAATCTTGTCAATCGAACTCAGCCGTCCACGTGTCCCCTATCCCGCAAATCTTTTCCTTTCCTTTCTTTTCCAACATTTTAAAACGGAGCGTTAATTTCGTCGGCGTGGATTCGCAACTGGCGGAAAATGAGGCATGTTAGCCTGGTGCCTGACCATCAGCGGGATTCAAATTCTCTCACGAAACTCGAGCACAAGATCTCGTTAATATTGACATGACAAATATCATAGCCTCATTTCACGTGAAGCCCATAAGTCCAGGGGTTTATAAGTATATTTACAAGCTTACCGTTATGCGAGCTTGTCAAGAAATGTATTAAATTTACGATGGTAGAATTGTACCAAATCTAATAAAAAAAATGAACGAGACGAGTCTACAAGGCAAAGTTTTCTGAATCAAGAAAAGGTGACCCACGTCTCATATATTAGACTAAATATAAAAGGAATTAAAATTCTCTTAAACAAGCAGCACAAACATTCATCTAAGGCCAAAGAGTAACATTTGTCTAACATCTTTCCGTTCTCAGTCCTCTAACGCTTAGCTTTCCAACCTCCCGTTTACATACATGTGTGCATATCATCCCTACATCAAATCTCCATCCACCTCCACGCCCACACCCACATCCATCACCATCGAAAATCAGATTCTACCATGCTAGTTCGTAAGTCTATTGCGTCTCTACTGTTTCAGTTTCAGTTCTTTTGTGCTTCATGTGTAAGCTTTTCTTTTGATTGTAAGACATCATTTGTTAATACGATTCATCTGCATTTCTTTTACTGTCGACCACATCCAAACCCCCATGTTATTTGTGCTAAATATTTTCAACGTGCTCCGTTTCGAACAATTAAGAATCAAATTCTATGTAAACTTTTTTTTTTTTTGGTTGTACCTCGGAGGATGATGTGTAACGAATTCCAAACGCGAGAAGGGGAAGTTGAAATAACACCCATTTCCTTGTTCCGGCCGGTTTCAAACAAACTCTAGAAAGTCACGGCTGGGTTATGCCGTAGCTAGACGGGATGGATTCATCAGACTGGTTCTAATTCAAACTATCGGATGTGCGATTTCTGAGGTTAACAACATGAAAACCTCATGTAGTTTTTAGGCAGTAAAATATGGAATCCACACGGCCTCCAACAATGTTTGAGAAAAAGGGCTGACCTGACTGAGTTCATTAATGGTAGATATTAATTTTATGGAAACGCCAACTATTGCTGACTAAGTCTCCTTGAAGGTCCACACCTTGCATTAAAAGTTCGTAGACGAAGACTAATTCATACGCTTCCTTTTAGACGAATCGGAGTAGATGTCTCCCCTCACCCTTCTCATTGATTTAGCATGTGTTTGCAACTAATCCATGAGCGTAGTAAAAACTGTTCAAAAACCCTAATTCATTCCGCCGTATGCTTATTGTTATCGGACGTGTTGTCCCGCCGAGCATCGTCTCTTCTCGATGGTTCCCCAAATGGTCTGAAAACAAGGAGGAGGAAAGGAGACAATGAGGGAACTTTCCCACCGTTGGTTTTTCTTTCTCTTTTGTCTGAACTTAAGGTTGTTCCCAGAAAGCGCCTGCCTGAGTTAAATCCTCCAAAAGAAAAATTTGACCCCCACCACCAATCCCGCGTTCCCTCCAAGTCCAACCCTCCTCCGGTGGAGCTAATCATGCGTACACGTACTAATTATACCATAATAATAACGATGACAATTCGTGTCAGTTTCTTCTATCGAATTCATTAGCCTTTTGACAAAAAATTACAAGGGCTACTAATGCTTTGTATATATCACATCACGCACTACATACATAAATCGTGCCAAACCAAATATTAGCTTTCATAATAATATTTCCGGTGGATCAAAATATTCTCCTAAATATAAGAATGTTATTTGTTGAGGGGGGCGGGGTTGGGGAAAGAACGCGGAGTTAGAGGAAGGAGACGGCGTCGTTTCTAAGCACCTTCTTCTTCTTCTTCTTCTTTTTCTTCTTCTTCTTACGCAACCTACGAACTCGACGTCCCCCGAACATTCATGACTATAAATACTCGGAACCCACGGCAGCCCTGAAAAACCATCACCACCCCATCAAATAAACACAGCCCAAAGGGAAGAAACTCGTTATATGTCTCAGAGAGCTTGCGTCCCTCACTACTCCTCCATCGCCTTCGGCCTCCATTCCCATCTCCTCGTCTCCTCTGACATGAACCCGAGCCCCAACTGGTGATCGAAGACGCGATAAGCTCCCACTCCCCGTTCCTTCTTTTCTGGTCCCTTTGAAGTATCTAGCGGTTTAACAGCGATGGGAGTTAAGGGATTCGTTGAGGGCGGCATCGCGTCCATCGTTGCCGGTTGCTCCACCCACCCCCTCGACCTCATCAAGGTCCGTATGCAGCTCCAGGGTGAGAAGCCAGCCCCAGCCCCCGCTCCCCTTCGTCCCGCGCTTGCCTTTGGTTCTCACCCTTCTGTCGCCACTGCTGAGGCAGCCGTCTGCCTCCCAAGGCCTCAGCGTGTCGGTCCGATCTCGGTCGGGCTCCGCATTGTCCAGACCGAAGGCCTTGCCGCGCTCTTCTCCGGGGTCTCTGCCACTGTCCTCCGCCAGACCCTTTACTCAACCACCCGGATGGGCCTCTATGACATCCTCAAGCAGAAATGGACCGACCCCAACACCAAGTCGATGCCCCTAGCAAGGAAGATAGCCGCTGGGCTCATTGCAGGCGGGATCGGCGCTGCCGTCGGCAACCCTGCTGATGTCGCCATGGTCAGGATGCAGGCTGACGGGCGTCTCCCCATAGACCAGCGCAGGAACTACCGGAGCGTGGTCGATGCCATTTCCTGCATGGCGAAGCAGGAGGGGGTCGCGTCCCTTTGGCGAGGGTCAAGCCTCACGGTGAACCGGGCGATGATCGTGACGGCGTCCCAGCTTGCGACCTATGACCAGGTGAAGGAATCTGTCATTGGGAACCACATGATGGCTGACGGGCTCGGGACCCACGTCACGGCAAGCTTCGCAGCAGGGTTCGTGGCAGCAGTTGCGTCGAACCCGGTAGACGTGATAAAGACCCGGGTGATGAACATGAAGGTCGTCCCAGGGGAGGAGCCCCCATACGCAGGGGCCATGGATTGCGCGATAAAGACGGTGAGGGTGGAGGGGCCGATGGCACTCTACAAGGGGTTCGTGCCGACGATATCGAGGCAGGGTCCGTTCACTGTGGTCCTGTTCGTGACGCTGGAGCAAGTCAGGAAGCTGCTCAAGGACTTCTGAGTCCATACTTAATATTTGACGACGACGATGATGATGATGAAAGAAAAGGAATATATTTCAATACTTAGTTATACTTCTTTCTAGAAATGATGGTCCCTTGATCAAAAGTTAACATCGAACGGCTTCGATACATAGGATTGAATTTAATTGGGAAGTGTCTTCGTTTCGTTGGTGTGTGGCTTTAGGCTTTAACCAATGCCAGAGGGAAAGAACGAGGGATCAGAACAACTTGTCCACTTGCCCGCAAGCTGTTGCGTCCACGAATCCTGGAAGGAAATTGATTTCTTCTTCTCTTTGGTTGGTTGGGGGAGGGGGACTTAGGCCGGACCCCGTGACCGACACAACTTTACATGTCCTAAGCTCTGTTTATCATTTCCATCCATTGAACAATGAACGAGTCAACCTGATGAAAGAAAAGGAACTTTTTCTTTTATTTGGCTCGTGGGTGCCACGTGTCCGGCACAACTCGTCTTTGGAAAACCAAACCAAAGAAGTTTTTTGCTTCCTTCGCATGTATGATGTGGATACGAATTTTGGGGGAATGAATATTGAATGAACCATTTCTTCAATCCCTATCATCATCATCCAACAAAACGCCAGGATGCCGTGGAGAGGGAGTGGCTTTCGCTTCGTTATGTACAGGATTAGAGTCCCTAGTAATGGAAAGGGTTGTCCTTGTGATTCGGGGCATCCTTGCAGAGGATGGACCTGACTTCCATGATCGACCTTGGCGGCTCGAGGTCCTTCTCCTGCACCGCGTTCCCCAACAGCTGCTGCATCTGCGATGCAAACGTGTCGTCCAGCACCTGCGGAGAGTACAAACACCCCCAGGGGAAGCACCATATTGGCATCGGCTATTAAAAAAAAAAAAAGAAAAACACAGCACGTATCCGCCTGCCAGTATGCATGAAGGCACGCCTTCCCCTCTGCTTACCGATACGGCTATACGACAACCCTTGTACCACGACCTGTTCTCTTTTCTGTTCTCCAGGAAGCTCAGCATGTCCTGTTTCATTACAGAGAAGGACGAACGGTTACGTCCCTTGCCACATGACGACCACCGGGTAACAAAAAAACGGGGATTGTGGCTCATTACGCACCTGTCCCATTTGATCCCAGTAACCCCGGCATAGCGAAACGAAGACCCGAGTCTCGAATAATCCGTGCAGGTGGTTCATTGTGGTGGCCAGCTGCTCCTTCAGAGGCTGCAAGCTTCCTCGCACATCGGATTCAATTGCTGTGCCTTTCGAATCCTGGAGAATCTTCTTTAGTTTTGTGCCTGGGTGTAACTTGCTCTAATAGACCAAACTCGAGGGTTAATTGACAGATATAAGAAGACAACGCAAAACATATTCCTCTACCAGAAATGTTGCACACACTAATTGCAGAAAGTGGTGAAAGCTTACATTCTCAGCAAGTTTCTCCACGACAGCCTGCAAATAGTTCCTGAACTTGGCTCTCAACATAACCGTTACTTCACTCAGGCGCTCTCCCGGAGCAGTGCTCCCACTGTTCGGCATGCATGAACCCCATGTCCTGAATTGTACCTCTACCCTCGGACGCAGGATGTCCAGCATCCTTTTCATTGAATTCAGCAGTATGCCCAACTGCAAACGGCCCCACAGATAATTTGGATTGGACAACTATGAGTAATTTCATTGGGATGCAGCCAACTCATACCTCATCGGGCACCACATATGAGCACACTGATCTTTTCGCAAGCTTCTGGACATATTTGAGGCCAAACTTTTTAGGCGCTAAATTCTCCTTCAGAGGTGCAAGGACGTCAGCATATTGTTTATCCAGGGCCTCAACCACTGCTTTTTCAATGTCAGCAACAGCCTTCAAAGAAGAAACCGTCGAAGAGACAATAATGTGGTTATGACCTTAAACCTCTTCTAGTAATGTGGAACTAGAGCCAGAAATGGAGAGCATCGATGGGTAACATCAACAAAGATGCAAACATATTCGGAGTTCATTTCATGCTTCCCGTACATTTTCTAGCACAAAGCAGTACTCTGGCCACCTACAAATGATGATTTCATAGTTCTTCAGCGTTTCCTTAAGCCGATCATACATTTCATCTACGAAAGGAGTTGTGGAATGTTGCGTCCTAATGCCAGACCATTTCACCTGAAAGGGAGAAAGAGGACATTGATGAACTGATTATTCAAACATAGCAGATTTAGTTTCCAAAGCATGATTACAGATCTGCCAGAGCCACAAGGTGGGCCAATGCCAATAACTATAACAAAATGCCAAATGGCTTTAAATGCCTTGTATACACTATGCTATATGTCATATCAACCGGCAAAGAAAGAGTTGAGAGAAAACATGTAATGTTTGATTATGCCAAATTCATATTGCTGTGCCACTGGCTATTGACTATTGAGTAGTGATCACTACTCGTCCTACAGCTCATCATTAATCCAACGGAATAACCTATTCCTGAAAAAAGGCAATGGACCCACAAAGAAGAGTTGCAAAAACTATATACTCATTTTGCTTCAAATAAAGATTATCACACTGTGAAAATTTAATTTTGAATATGGTACAAATAAATTATGAATTCTGTGAACACGTACCTTATCCAGTTTACAAGACTCGAGTAGGGCTAGGCGTCTGTCTTGAATCCAAACCAATATGTACACATGGAATAATTCTTTGGCATCAACTCCACCTTTCACAGGACTGTCATAATAATGGAAACGCAAACGAAATAAGCTTTGATTTCCCCAGAAAAAAAAAGGTAAGAGAAAGGAACAGCATGAATATGGCATTGCTGTAAATAACTCACCCTATTTTCCAGCTAGAAATATCACTCTGAAAATCAGCAGTAGCAATTACAAGATCTGTTACGTGTGGCGAAGGTCCAGAAGGTGGGCAAGCAGTGAGAAATGAACGTAATCTGTTGCATAGTTCAGTACTATATATTGCTGAAGACAGATTTGGCAGGTCTACAAAACTGATTCAATTAGGCATCATCAGAGTTCTATCCAAGTATTAAAACCTTTGCACGAATAAACAAGCATCCACAAGAGTCTGAACAATTGTATTTGCTAAGCAGATAACAGCACTACCTGTCCAGCTTTTTCGTTTTCGGTGGAAAGGTGTCCAGCTTCTTCTAAAGTTATTATTGTTTTAAGTATCATACCAACCTTGTAATTTCAGTTTTCTGTGGTGAAGAATAATGACTTTATGAAGATGTACCGTCCCTCTTTTTTTTATTATTCACTGTCCAACCAGAAGGCAATGATTACCTGGGTAGTATATGCTGATTGTGGATCTCAATGTCAGCATAGATCTCCTTCTTTATATTCATGCACAATGAAGTCATCTTCTGGTAGGCTGCATTAATACTCGCAGTATCCATCAATATGCATTCAGTGCCACAACTGAGGAACTCATCTGTCTCTGCCATGTGTCTTCTTGATCTCTTTCTGGAAGCCGCCTGGAAAAGGATGTATAATAGATTGCAATCGGAGGGAAAAAGAGAAGCAAGGGGACTCTGAGCTACAGAAGAAAGCTCTAGGCTATGTTTGGAGAACATCAAAACAGGGTAAAAGAGACCTGGAAATAGTGACAAAGGTTTGTCTGCGCCTCAGGAGATAGTACATCATGGAGAAGAGTATATAATTTGATGGCGGGTTCCAGTGCAGGGGCGGCGATACAAGAAGCAGGTCTAAGGACATCCAAAATTCCTGAAAATGTTGACTCATCTAGTGACTTGTAGTTCTCAAAAGCCAGCGCAAGTATTTGCTCAATTTGATCCCTGGCATCTCCCAGGATTCGGTTCTGCATGAAGATTCGTACCCACTAAGCTAATAATAGGTCCAGAAGCCTCACAGGTTTACTCAAGAGGTGAAACAGTGAAGTACTTTCACAAAACCGGAAATTTGATAATCAATCCCCAAGTGAGAAGATGACGTGCAATCACCATCTGAAAGAATCTGAAAATTAAAAACGTACCTCCTGATGGCTCAGTTTTCCTTTGCTTTGGCCTTTCAAAATTACAGGGAGCAACAAGTCATGCACCAGATTGAGACAGTCAGCTGTGGGCGTAGCAACATCCATTATATAGGAAAGATATCTGCACCAATTATGATCATATCCACAAAGACAGAGGTTGTCACGGGTGGTTTATTTAATTAATGACGCAAAAACACCCCGTTGGGTAACAAAGAAAATAATGGCTTTATTCACCTTAGCTTCGAGTAGATTTCAGAAACTCCATAGTATGATGCAAATTCTGTTAAAAGCCACTTCCATGGACCATCTAACAGTAGGTTTCTCTGCTGAAATTCCTGGACCTTCATCGCCACTTCCATGACAAGGTCATATGCAACTGTTTCTGCCACAGTGCCATACTGGTCCAAAAAGTTAAAATGACAAAGTTCAATGAAATAATTATTATCAGCCATTCACATAGCGTAGTGGTCAGCTTGCCTTGTAGAGGTCACACATCTTTTACCATCTAATTTAGGACACAAAAACTAAGTTGATTAGAATTTTATAATGTATTCCCTCGCAACAATATTCAATGCTCCTGGAAATAATTTCCTCTGTTTGATCCACCACTCCATTTATATCCTCATAACCACATTATTATGGAACACTCAGCCTGAGTTCAGCAATGGAAAAAGTAGGAAAAAAGAAAGCACAGTTTCATATTCTGAAACAAGTCAGCCAATTTACATACAAGAATATGCAACATTAGAAAGGCCCTTTGCTGTATGTCCGATATTTCCTTAACTGGGTATAAGGTGACTCTAAGTATTGGCCCATCCAACTTGATTATATCAGAAATTTATCCAGCAAACAGTAGTTATCTCTCACAAACCTTAAGATGGTTGTCATCAGAATTGGTTGAGTAATTTATGTACAGTTGCAACTTTCCAATTAGCTCATGCTCTGGCTCCCGATAGATAGACCACCAGCGCAGTTTGTCAACCTGCAACCAATTTTTATGCAAAGAATACATCAGAACCACGTAGTATGATAATCTATTCCACACATTTTTGCATTGACTTATATTGATAACAAAGCTAATAAATTACTGGATCTTCAGCAACCGTAGCAATCTGTGCGAGGACACGACCAGTGTATGAACCCTTGGAATCATGAATGTCGATAATCAGATCATCTCCAGCACCATCTGGAAAGCTGCATTTCTTCTAAAGGTCATTCACCATCTGCACAAAGAAAAGTAACATAATCTAATTGCAGATCAGGCAAGATACATACAACACGTGTGTTTCCCCAGATCCAGGTTGCATGCGTATGACATCTTCTTCAGGTGAACTTTTCAGCCTCAATGAACAAGAATGCGTTTCTGGTTAGAACAAAAAAAGAAAAAAAAATTCATTCACAACTTATATGAATTTGGATAAAGGAATATCATGGAGGGATAAACTAGTATCAAGATGTTCATGTCTTAGAAAATAGAGTGCATTTAATTATAGCAACTGCCAAAGCATTGGTTCAAAGTTATTTGTATCACTGTTACACATTTACCTAGAAGAAGAGAATACGAAAGCAGTAAAAAAAACTGAAATATCATACTAATTCAAGATTCATGCCGGATGACCCTTCTAAGCAAGTGAATTTAACATATATAAATGCAAACATGACAAACCTACTATAGAGAACAAAGTATGTTAAAATATTAACCTTGCACCACTTCACATGACATTGAACTGTTCCGCAAACTTGTCACACCGCTTTTGAAGAGTCCGGACACCTGTTTCAGGTAGCGAGTGCTTGCACTGACATAGGCCATGCTCTGGCGTGAGAAAGAGCCATTTGTCGGCATGTGTGGGGCCAAGCTCATTTTCTTTAGATCATGCCATTTTGAAGCTACAGCTAACTGAAAGCTGGAGAAACTTTGCCGGACAGATTCAAAATTCATGGAAGGCAGCCGTAGAGATGGTTGTCTTGTAAGAGACAAAATACCACATCCAGTAGGTTGATCAAAGCCTAATTTCACTTTACGTACTGCAACAGGGACAAATAAGTAGAAATTTATGCACTGATAAAGATCTCAACAGCTTCGCACAACAAGCAAATATTTGGTGAGCTATTGGCCATGGTTCGCAAGGTGCATATTATATACATATTCTCCTCTTCGCTGGCACCAGCTAAGCGTTCTATGAACCGGGGATGCTTAAAATTGAACAGCTTTCCCAAACTAGAGTGTTGATATTTTCTTGGAGGTAGTTACCTTGAACTTTCATTTTGCCAATCATTTGCTTAGGTTTAGCAGCAGAAGCCTTTTCGCTTCCTAACTGGGCACATTTTTTGGCCAATAGCTCCTCCTCAGACTGTAGCAGCACATGTTGTAGACTATATGAAACGAAAGGATGAGAACAATAGTAAGCATTATGAAGCATTAAAAGCAAATAAGGATGTCATTCATTGAAGTAGGTAAAATTCTATATTTGATAGGACTCTAAGAAGTTGGGATAAAATTACATTCCAATATCCAATAAACAATTTATCGACTTTTTTCACTTATCTGACAATTAAATATAAATTTTCCCATTATCTCTTCGATGATTGGCTGTTTCAGAAATATCCCAATTAGCATGCTATATTCCCAAAATTAGGAAAGAAAACTAACCCGAACTTGTCACGCAACAAAAGACATTCATTCTCCAAAAACACTGGTGCCTCCATGCAACCCCTGGCCCAGGCATTGAGGCAAACCTTTACACAGGCCTCATAGGCTATCACAGCGTGCCATGGTCCCAGTGTGCTGTTTTGTTCAAGAACAGGATTTAATAGACAAACAATTATATCCAAATCGGAGACCTTCAGCAGAAAAAATGCTACCTAGCATGAAATGCAGGGAAACGAGTAGGCTGTGAACTGGAGGATAGAACTGGTTCTCCAGAAGCAGTCCTGTAGTATACAGCAGACAAATTAGCACGCCCTAGAAAATTCAAAAAACAGCAAATATCACTCCAGGGGTCCAAATATCTACATCCAATAACAGCTTTGTCCGACAGAAAAGTTAAGAGTTCTTACAAACCTTAAATTCTCTGAATTCTTGCTTTGATTTGGATCCTTGCTATTCATGACTCTTTCCTTTTTTGTGTCCAGGCTATCACTCTTTCTGAAACCTGCCAAATCATTCCATTTAGCTCCGTGTAAAGGAGATGGCTCGGCCTTGATTTCTGGCACAGCAGAACCAAATGGAGGAGCACTAGGAATATCTTCATCAGAGTAATCATCCTTCTTAAGTACTCTGGTACCACCCTGCACAATACAAAGAGTGAGTTGATGCGTTTCTCTAACTCATCGATGAAGCATAAGATGAAGTGTGACTTTCATCCATTATCAGATTAGTGCAACAAGAAGGAAAAGAGTGCCCTTCCATAGAGACAACTGCTATTACTTCCCACCAGCTGAAACCATAACATCAAAATTTGCATTAGAGATCATCCAGTTTTGATACAAGTAAAATCTTCCTTGCAAATTAGAAAAAATAAACTTTTTCCCTGAATAATATAATAATAGGACAAAATAAGACACATATTATCCAGACAATTAGCTAATTCAACAAATTATTTTGAACCCAGTATTTTCATGCTAATGTAGCAAGAACAGCAGATTCTCTCCCCGTGATTGGGAGTTTCACTTACTTCATGTAAACAACATCACCATATGAAATCCATGGAATTCAGTGAAAGGAACTAGGTTCTCATGATGCTATCATCTTTCATAAAAAACCAAAAGATCTAAACTATGCATACGTCCACTTCGTCCTTAGCATCAATTATTATGTACTTGGACCCCAGGAACTTCTGCAGTTAGATCAAACTTAGTGAAATGTGGTAACGAATCATCAAAAGGGGCAATAATCAACAAGCTTACCCAAATTAAATACACGATAGTATACTTAGAACAACAGTAAATCCATTCGACGTACTACAAACAAGTGATTTACAATGTTTTAAACAATCATCTTCCAATATTAGTAAATTCTCCGTGACATCTTACAGTGTGTTATGCATAAGTGACTGGGTCCAGCAAAAATCAGAAACAAAGATCAATAGACATCTCTCTGAACACTGGATCTGATCTTTTCGTTAGGATCACTTTTGTGAACTGAAACAGAAAATAAAATGCCACACAAGTATTGTGACACGACATTTAATAACATTAGCATGAAGAAAATCTTGCTCATGCACATTTAGGTACTTCAAAGTAAAACAGACCTTCTCGAATGCAGCTTGTCTGTTCAGCACAGAAGGTACAGTTGATGTATAGCTGGAAGCAGAATCAGAGGACTCCTCTGTATAACCACTCTGTCCGAGGGAATATCTTCCATTGGCCTTGACTGAAATCTCTCCATATCTCCCCAAATTAGTCTCCCTTGATGAACTTACATCCGAATATGCGAAGCCACTCGCATGCTGGGTTTGCAACCGTGAAGGATTCCTTGGTTGAGGAAGGCAATTTCCATTAGGAACTCTCTCATCCTGAGGCGGCGATTTCCGTGAGTACAGCCTGCCCAAAGTTTCCTCTTCTGAATCCGTCGCCATATCTTCCTCAGAGGCCGAGCCACTATCTTCAGCATCGTCGTGTAGTGTCCTGGACATAGGCAACGCACTCGCCGGAAGGTGCCCGCTGCGAAACTTCGATGTTGGTGGCAGCCCAAGTCCGCGTCCTCCATGCCGTGTGCCCGTTATTGGATCAATTCTGGCCCGCAGATTTGAGCTCGGGAAATGCCTGTCCTTCTGACAGAAAGCATTGAAACAATTTCAGTAAAAAGAAGCGTTCGATTAAAAAGAAATGTACAATGGGGCGACGGGCTCCTCCTAAAATGAGGACTTTGCCGTAGAATTCCCAAACTCGACGCTTGATCATAACGCTCTACAACATCTGGAACGCCTCAAATTCTCTAGAACGGTATGAATGCAGCCAACCCAAAAAAAGCAACAAACTTTAAAAAACAGGAAGAAAATAGAACGGGGACGACAGATCAACGAAATGCGGAGCGAAACAAGAAAAACCCTTCCATGAAGGAACGGGGTTTCACCAAACAGGACGGCCAACCTCGTTCACCCATCTCACGGCACTGTCGTCCAGTCCTCCGGTAAACATGCCGCCTGACAACTTCGGACGGGATCGGCCGCACCCCAAAAGAAAGCCACCGACTTTAGCCCACAGATCCCGAGGATAACCAAACAAGGGAATCCGAACCGGTAATCAGCACGATTTCATCGGGAAGAGGAGAGGATGCCCCTTCACGGTCACGGGTCTCGAGAATCCCGGCAACAGTAAAAAGGAGCTCAGTCAAAAATAGTAGCAATGCAAGTGCCGCAGTTTACTCAAGGAGCGGGCTTTCTTGTTCTCTTTCTTTTTTACAGTACGAGGTATTTCTGGGTGTAGGAAGGAACTGGAGAAAGACACCAACTTTGAGAAAGAAACCAACTTTGAGATTCACTCTATTGGACCTTGCTTTTTTGTTCTTCTTCCGAAACGCGTGACCCAACGAAGGCGATGGAGCAAATCGGTAATCCGTTTAGGGCAATGTACTTCCAAACGCTTAATTTTAAAAAAAGTTTACCAAATAGTTTTTCAAAAAGTTAAAAAAAATCGTTACTTGACCTAACAATTTTCTACGCTTAAAAAAAATCGGGGTTGCTTTCACTTGAAGCAGTGAATTATAATAAAAGCTAACACCATCAACAAACTTTTACTTTTTTTCACCGTGAAAGTCGATACTTTAACGGGGGCATCTCATTCGGCCATCATGAAATCAGTACTGCATTTTCCTGCTAGACTAAAACAATACGGAGTTACATTAGTCAGCAGAAGTAATGTCCCATTTTGATGGGGATGGCGTAGTTTGGTGCTTCCTTTCCTTCCTTCCATTGTGTACCACTGGACAATGGACCCAGCAACGTTGTCGTTTTCTTTACTTTCTCTTATTTCCTTACTACCATAGTCGTCGGAATCGCGATTTTACTCGTGAAATCGTCCGATTTTACGATTTTGATGGAAGAAACGAGTTGAATCGGTGTAGAAAACGTTGTATAGTAAAATCGTTGTAAAATCGTTGTAAAATCGTAAAATCGAAAGCGGAAACGTAGGATCGTAAAATCGTTGTAAATCGTGGGGTTTCGACTTAGACAGTGTTATATAAGTCCAGCACTGATATTAAGGTAGACTGGCTGCCGCTTGGGAGTACTCGTTTTCGTATTCTGTTGATTGGTGTTGTTTGCCCCATTTTGTACCTTTAGTTCATGTTCTTTTTTTTGATGTTGGAGTTTGGTGTTTGCAGTAAACGTTAAGTTTGGGAATTCGGAAAAGAGGCAGCCAAATCTTAGAGATAGTCCACTAATGTAGCCCATCTAAACCTAAGCCCACCTAACCATTTGTTCATTGGACTAATTTGTAAAAAATTTCAAATGTGAGGACTAAATGGACTAAATTGAATTAAATAAAAAATGCAATTTGTTCGTTGCCTCATCCTTCCTCTTTTTTACTTTCCCTCTCGAAATATACTACCCCTTCAGGATCAGGGTTTTCCAGCAGCCGGCCCTCCGAGCTCGCCCTAGAGCAGCCGGCATCTCTCCCCCAAGCTCAATCCCACTATCTTTTATGGGGTAGGTGGGTTTGTTCGAATTTCGGTGTGTTAATAATCAACTTTTTGTTGCATCGAACTCAATCCCTGCGAAATATTAATCTTAAAACAAAAAACTGGAAAAGATAGTTTTGTCCTTTTTCAGGAAGATATGGCTAAAAGAAGCTGTCAAATATAGCATATGTATTGAATTGTTTCTCCAGTTTGTGGCATGGAGTCGTGCTAGTCTATAGTCTCGTTTATGGGTTCTCGACATTTGATCTTCTCGCTGTTCTTTCGCTTGATGATTTTTTTTCCAGCCAGAAACAACAAATCTATTCTAGAACATACCTAAATTTTAAGTGGACTGAAGATGATATTGAGTTTGCTGAGCTTTTTGATGGGCATATTATCCTGTATGCATACATATGCGTGTTCAAATCACAATTTTGTAAACTTTTCCGATTTTACTTACGATTCTATGAGTTACCAGACCCCTCCCGATTCTACGTAGGATCTCGATTTGGACAACCTTGCTTAGACGACTCAGGAATCGAAATTGACATTACATTTTTGGGTATGGGCATGGCCCAGAGTAAAGGGTGGGTAGTCCAACCTTGAGGTGGGCCAGGGCCTACACCACTTGCGTCTAGTTCACCACGACGTGGAAGAACAAACCAATATCATTATTATCATTATAAAGTACAATTAGGCATGGAGAAACATGTCTTATTCGATTTTCTTATCCGCATCTGAACAAAAAATGGGTGTACCAAAACATAATTAATTTTACAACCATGCGTCTGTCGTTAAGACATCTTCCCTAAGTCAAATTTTGTTTTCTATTGATCTCCATTTTCCATGCCACGGGGTTGCAACTCAGAAAGAAAATATCTCGAAAGCTTCCAGATTCTTCTGATAAGGGATCCCTTTTTCCAAAAGGAAGAAAAAAAAAGTAATCACCACGAGAAGGAGAGAAAGAAGTCGTGGATCTCATTGTCGATCGATTTTCAACGAGAAGCATCGTATCTTCCCCCCCACACACCAAAAATTCCATATCATGCATCCACCGTTAATCCTCGATCGCATCTCCCTTCCAAATTTTAATTATTCACTACGTAGGAGTGGCAAAGCATTGGGTGGTTTCATGTCGGGAAATGATACGAAATCACCAAAACGATTGCACAGATATGAGTTATGATAACGTGGATTACCAGACATAATCTATATATACATACTAAGACGCGGTAATGGATAAACATAAAAGAAATAAATGAAACCCTAAATCAGCCAAAAAGTGCCTTAACGAGTTATATAAACATTCCAACTTAGGTTCCACAACAACTGAAAGGACATGCCATGGAATGATAAAACGTCGATGTCAGATCACCGATAAATTATGGAACCGTGTTCATACATATACCCCTACTACGAGCCGCCTCAGAAAGGAAAACATGATATGGTAATTAGGAGAAGCTATGCAACGTAGGCAAACCCCTTTTTCATTCCTTGAAATCTTCCGGGTTTCCAAAAAGCTTTCTAATTCGTGTCCCGAGGGTATTATATTTTCTTCTCTAAATGACACCCCCCCGACTATAATAAAGACCAAAATTAAATTATACCACAGCACATAACTCTGCTCCTATCTACTACCAGCATCACTTGCGAAGGAACTATTCATAATGTGGGATTTACAACACAATTTTAAGACCGACCAACCAACCCTAGCCGACCCCAATATCCATCCACCAGATCTTCCCTTAGTAATTATTTTTTGTTTTCCCCCACCGCCACGTTGACCTAATAAAAGGAGATAAACGAAAAAAAGCAACAAATAATAAACGATTCTGGGCATTTATCATGGAGGTGTCATGTCATGTCAACCTATTGAACGAGGTTTCTGTTTCCATTAGGAATGATACACGGAAGTATCTTCTGTTTGTTACTCGGATTAATTCGATCTCTTAAGCCACAATCAAATCGAGACGGGTGAGACTGGACCCCCCCCCCCCCCCCCCCCCCGGGGAGATAAATGGACGACGACTTTACTTTCTCCTTAAAGCAAATCATCGACGAATTTGGAAAAAAAGGATAAACGAAGGAGATGATAACCTTAATCGAGTTATTCTTTAATCAATCTTTTTTTTTTTTTTGCCAGCCAAAGCAAAGCAAAAAAAAAAAATGTATTTCTATATACAAAATGGGAGGGAGGGAGGGATGGTTGGATCAATAATCGTCTGGCTGAAAAGTCACGTCGCGTGTGATGTCCTTTGAGAATATTAACGTCCACACGTATATTATATATATTTAGTACGAATTTCATTACGTTAAGAAAATATTAATGCGTCGCCGTCCTTATCGTTGTCGGGTTTCCCGAAATATAATAATAAAATGAATTCA
This sequence comes from Melastoma candidum, assembly GCA_023653495.1. NCBI lineage: Eukaryota > Viridiplantae > Streptophyta > Magnoliopsida > Myrtales > Melastomataceae > Melastoma > Melastoma candidum. Next base: position 10,248,640 of record CM042880.1, on the reverse strand, counting down.
TCGTACGTTTCTATGACCCGTAAGAAAAAAGGGAGGTGGGTTATGGCGGTGGGAGTGGCGTGATTCGAAACATAATATATGCATATATAATCATAGCACGTTAAAATATAATTAAATGTGATCGGGCTGTGTTATCGCGAGAGAGGAGAACATTCCCTTCTGGCAACTTTCCTTGTATATATAAAAACAAGAGAATACTTCCCCCCCCCCCCCCCCAACCCGGTGTCCCCAAGGCAAACCAAAACCCACTCCTCCCCTCCCTCTTCCCCCTTTTCCTTCTCTACTCTCTCTTGTTCGACCAGATGATTCAATTAGGAGACATCGGTGTCAAGCTCCCGGTGTGCTGCATGTGCGGAGATTCAGGCCTCCCCGACGAGCTATACAGTTGCAGGCTTTGCCTCTTCCGCTCCCAGCACAGGTAAAGCAAGTCCATCCCGGATCCATCCGGTGTGTTTTCGTTCCAGAGTCCTGTGGAGCAGAAAGTTAAGGTCTGTCTTGGTCATCTGCAGATACTGTAGCAATCAGTACCCTATAGCCGACGGGGCTTACGAAGTATGCAACTGGTGTCTGATTCCCGCGAAGGAAGGTTCGAGTGATTCAACGAAGAAGGCAGCCGGGAATAACTCGTTGGATTCGAACCCTTCCCATTACAAGACCCCCGAGAGCGGACAGGATGACGACGGCCGCAGCAAGAGGCTGAGGAAGAGTACTGTTTTAGGTTTGGACTTGAGGAACGGGGCCGACCGTAATGGTAACGGTAAGGGAAGGGTAAAGAAGGCCGACGAGGCGCGGAGGACGAACACCCGAAAGAGGATCATCACCAGGGGGGCGCTGGAGGAGAAGCTCCGAATGATGAAGTCCGACAAGGCGGCGAATCGGAGGGACATCATAGTCCGGAGGCCAGTGTTTAGGAATAAGGTTAGAAGGTATAAGCTTCTGCATGAGGTCTCGTGTTAATCCCAGTCTCTTCTACACTTTATCAGTAAATTACATCTTCGATTCTTTTCTATACTCCCGGAACACGATCATGAAATTAACCCTTTCATCTCCGCAAGAGGATGATCACCTTTTCGGACTTGATATTTTTTTGGGCGAATAGTGTGGAATTGACTACGTGTAAGAGTGGTGTTGATCTCCATTATAGTTTGTGCCGTTGTCCCCTTGTCTAATCAGAAACATCACTTTCTATTACAACGTCTTCCCACCAATCACGTTGAACGCGTCGGAAGAGATTAACGTCGCAATTGTCTCGCCGCTTAAAAAAAAAACACTCCATTAACGACCGTTTTATAATGGGCCGTTGTTGGGCCAGGCCCAAATAGATTCTTGGTCCACGGGCCGTTAGGTCCAATGTGGAATATAAGGGCGGGGCTTCGTCGACTTCCGGTTAGATTTTTTTAATAGTTAAACGACATTGGTAAAATGCCAACAGAATTTTCCTTTCTTCCTTTTTCATATTGGAGAAATATTGTTAATGACTCTTTCGGCACTATAATTTATCTTTTGGGCCGACCAACTATCAAACTATTCTGCAGGGCTGAAAGAATGAGGGCACAGTACCATCCTTCTACGGAAATAATGGTACCAACGAGTCCAAGAAGAGGGGCATCAACGTGTATAAATGCACGGACCTCGGACACGATTCGAGCAGAATTAGCGTAAGTAAAACATTACCCCTAGACAGGAACAAAGGACTTACCCCAGAAAAGAAAGAAAATGCAAAAAAAAAAAAGAAAAAAGAGATGGCTTTCCCTATTTTGAAGAACACCTCCACTCCACTCGATTCTCTAAAAAGGACAGGCGGTCAAAATTCCGAACCCAACAGGTTTTGGCATTCAATTGTGCTCTTCTTCTTCTTCATGTGCATTTATCTCCACTCCCTCCCCATTGATGAATAAAAATGCATTCATTGAATTGCCTGGGGTTTTTTACCCTCATAAATCTACATCCGTACATATCACTGCGATGCCTTTCATCTCCGGGGAGTTCATGGAGATAACATTCAAGATCAAGCATATGCTATGGACCCGGATTCTCTGGTTCCGACAAATCTCTTTTCCAGAGAGAGAGCACGTGGACATTATAGATGGACTACCCCCAAAGAGATACGAAACTCTAAGTTGTAATATTTTGGGACATCTCTTTATATAATAAACTCTTTTGTCTGAATCGAAAGGAAGGAGGAGGAGTAGTGGCGAATGCGGGGGGCAACATTGGAGTGGAAAAGGCCGCGGGAGGGGGGCGGTGGGGAGACAAGCCGAGAGGAGGAAGAAAGATTGGAAGGTGTGAATCTAAAAAGGCGATGAAGATGGAAAAGTGGTTGGGAAATTACAGAGAAACTGAAAGGAAAGGCACATGAGATTGTGAAATGATACGATGCGAGGTGTGTAAGAGAGAATCATGAGGAAAAAAGGAGTGGGGGACACACCCTTCATTTTTCTTTGTTATTATTATTTACAGGTTTGCGGAGGGGTAGATCATCGAGTTGTCAACATCCATGTCTCCCTTTTCCCGCAATTCCCTCTCTGCGCCCTCCCACTCCCACAACACCACATTCCACGCTATACAAATCCCTTCTTCCCCCCCCCCCCCCCCTCTTCCCACCCCCCACATCTCCCTTATCTCTTTCAAATATCATCATCCCCTATGAGATGATATTATAACTACTCTCCTCTCCACTCCCACGTGTCAAATGATTACCCCCTCTCATCCTGTAATTACTTACAATCACCAGTTTGTGTTGCTTATTTATGTCCTTACATGTGTCTGTTTGGATTGTGTTTTCCCGTACTCCAAAACCCCCCAAAAAAGAATAATGAAAAAAGAAAGCCTGCACTGCAAGCCCCTCCCATCTCATTTCTTACATGCATGTAGATTGGTTTACTGATAATGTCGTACATAGTAACAACGCCGAGTATGATTTTAAATATATTTGCCTTTTCCTCAATGATAGTGTGATTTAGTAGTACACACATATACATGAGGATTTGATTTCGATCCCTCCGACAGCCTTTGATTCACTAGGGTAGTGAAAAATCTTATGAAGGCCCATTTCTAACATGTTTTCTTGGTCTTAGAATATAATCATTACGTTCCCCTAAGCAAAAGGACGAGGGAATTTTTTGTTGAAATAAATCATGCCAAAAGAATTTAAGCTAAAGATAAAGGAGCTCGTCGTCCTTTAAACTTACCAACAATTCGTATGTATAAATATATATTCAATGCAGTTGTTATGATTCGCTTAAGTATTAAAGAAATGGCCAGTTTCTTTTTTAAATGATTTTCATGAAATGACAAATAAAACATTTTGGACACATTTTTTCTTATTCTTTATTTTCAAGTGTATATCCAGATATAAATAATAAAAATGTTCTCAATGTTATAGTTTATGGACATGAGCACATCATAATAATAATTCCAATATTTTTTTTTTTTTGGGGGGCTTTTATAGATCGATTAGGAAAGAAAGAAGATGATGTTAAAAAGCAAAGGGCAGGCGACGACAGCATTGAATGTCCTTAGAGAGCACCTTTTCCCCTTGATGCGATTATCAAGGCATTGCTTTCACCAAATCAATGATCCGTACTTCCCTCTTCACGGTCACCCCAAACATATCACGAATTGGGCTAACCATTTAAAAAAATAAATAAATCTTTAGTCCCTCAAACACGTATCCTCAGAAAATCCAATGCTTACATTGTTATCAGAGGAGACATGAAAATTGAATGATAAATGTAAAAGCTCAACATGAGAAGTAGTATTATTGCACCAAAATACGAGATCTCCAAATATAGCATAAAAATGAGGTTGATGGAGGAGCCATTTGGATCAACACATGCATTACTCATTTTTTTAAAAAAAATAAAACACATCTTACCTTCTAATTCCCTTCCAGAAATAAAAAGCATTTTAGTACGAGTACTCTATATTCAAATAAAAACAATTAACACAATTATTCAAAATTTTTAAATAATATCTAAAAATTGAACTCTAAAATGTCGAGTTCACCTAAAAGTCGAAATCATAAAGTCTAATTTCGAGGTTTTATTTCTAAAATTTTAAAAATATTTATCTTATTTCAAGAAATATTTTCCATAATGCTTAGTATCCGAACATATCACCAATAATTCCTCAAAGGAGCAATTTCCTTTCGTTTCCTCTGGATAAGAAAAAAAGGACACTGGAGGGGAAAAATATTAAAAAAATCAGGACACAGATTGAGGAGTTGGCTGCATAAAGACAACCAACAAGAAAAAAAAAAGGAGCAGTCTGATTACAGAAACACCCACACCACGTACTGCAGCCTCGCAATTAATCAAAACCGCGCCGTTTTCAGTAAGACGTTTGAAAAGCAGGCAGACTGGGAACAAAACAAAAAACTTTGAGAAAGAGATAGAGATAGAGATAGTGAAGGAGAAGGAATACATACGTGGGGTCGATCAATTTAATTCAATGGTGTGAAGAAATCAACGTGGCGATAGTTGATAGACATTAATTATCCGTGAGCATCCTTTTTGTTTTTAGTAAGATAAAAAATGGGAGTGATATTATTTTCTACTAAAAGGATAAGTGAAAAGAAGGGGGGGGTGAGGGTGCTGCCTAATAAAGAGCAACATGTTTCTTACCATCAAACTGCGGTAGAGATTCTCTCTTCTTTTGGTGTTTGGGGGGGGGGGGGGGGATGATGGGATGTCCACTCCACACTCAACACACACTCTTATCCCCATGTCCTTCAGATTAATGTTAAAAGCGCCCCGTATGTTTGGTTAAAGTCTTTGTTATCATCACCATCACCTACGCCATTCCCCAGCTGCAGCTATATTATCTTTAAAGCTCTCTCTCATAAAAACCCCCACAGCTTTATTACCTAACTCCACAACCCCCTCCCATGTAAGAAGGAAAAAATAAAAGGATTAAAAAGAGACCACCTCGGATCTTCAACTCAACTCAACCCCACCCCCATCCCCCTCCGACTCCCAAAATATAAAAATAATAAATAATAAAAAAAAATCAGGGGAAGAGGGAGGGAGAGTGGAGAAATAATTGAGGAAGTGGAGCTTGGGGAATGGAGTTCGAGGAGGAGCACGAAGAGGAGCAAGATGAGGAGATGGAAATCCCCGACGACCACCCCCAGGAACCACCTCTCCATCATCAGCCCTACGCCCAGCCCCAGCCAGCCAACTCCTCCCCCGCCTTGTCCAGCAAGCCCTATTCCCCCGCCTCTTCGTCGGCGGGAGTAAGGTACAGGGAGTGCCAGAAGAACCATGCCGTTGGGATAGGGGGCAGCGCGGTCGACGGCTGCGGAGAGTTCATGCCCGCCGGGGAGGAGGGGAGCCTCGAAGCCCTCCGGTGCGCTGCCTGCAACTGCCACCGCAACTTCCACCGAAGGGAAACCACAGCGGAGTCCTCCCCGGGGGGGATGCTCTACCCTCCACCCCCCCACCAGTACCACCATTATGGCCCCGGCCCTTACCAGCAGTTCTCCTCATATTACCGTGCGGCGCCGGCTCCCTCTGGATACCTGCAGCTGACGTCAGGGCCATTGACACAGAGGCAGCTGGCGCTGCCGGCTGCTCCTGGGGGCCCGTCGTCGAGCCGGGAGGACGCGGAGGACTACCCGGGGAGCAGCGGGGGGAGCGGGAGCATGAAGAAGAGGTTCAGGACCAAGTTCACGCAGGAGCAGAAGGATAGGATGCTGGCGTTCGCGGAGAGGCTCGGGTGGAGGATACAGAAGCACGACGACCCCGCGGTGGAACAGTTCTGCATCGAGAACGGGATTCGGAGGCACGTCCTCAAGGTGTGGATGCACAACAACAAGCACACCCTTGGGAAGAAACCCTAGCGCACCCCAAAACCAACTGAAGTCGTTCGAGCAATATGAACTCCAAGAACAAAATGGTGGGTTGTCTCTTCTCTTCTCTTCTCATCTGCTTATCTCATCCAACGAAAAAGAATGTAGCTTAGGGCTTTTTCTTTCTCATTTAGCCAGGCTTTAGTTTTTGGGATTATCAATATCATTATTATTATTATTTCCCTCCCCCCCCCCCTCCCCCCCCGGTTTCTTCTTCCTTGTAATTTCCTTTCCATGTTATTATGATTCTCTTCTTTTATTGTCCAGAGATGACAATTATTTGATCGTCGAGTTGATCAAAGGAAAGGTTGTCAGTACATTAATGTTTTTTGCACTATTATTACAATGCTTAGGCAGTTGTTGTTGTAGTAGTAAATTTAGAATGTTGTCGTGAGCCTGAGGAGTCCATGCGAGGGAGAGTGCGTGCTTATGAGTGTATATCCGGTATTGAAGGAACAAGAACGCGGGAGGTCTGATTTTCTTTATTGTTGTATATAGAGATCAGGAGAAGGAGGAGGAGGAGGTGGTGATGATGACATGTGAAGGTATTAAATATTGAGGGAGTTTATTTTTAGTTTGGCAACAAAGGGAGAAAGAGAGGGAGCGAGTGAGTTTGTTGTTTCTTTAAGTCACGATCAAACGTGTTTAGCATGCAAATCAACACCCCTTCCATCTGTCATGTCTTATTTAAACTTACTTCCTGACGTCGATTATTATCGATGGACGATTTTCGACGTCCTGAAAATAACAAAAAAAAAAAGAGTAAAACGACGAACGGTGCGTGTGGTCCAAAGGGGGAAATATTACATGGCTTTCTTCCGAACGTTACGTATCACGAAACGTTAGTGAGGAGACGATTCGTGGCATTAAAAGTGGTTTATTTTAAGGGAGAGTATGTGGTCCAAAAGGAGAGATTGGGGGATTTTGGTGGTGATGGGTGGGTCAGTGAATTGGCGTGCAAAAATGAAACACGAGATTGGGAAGTGGTTTTCAGAAGCTTTGAGGGGTGCACAGACGCAGAAGAACTACTTATAAAAGACAGACGATGCTGTCATGTGCTCTAGAGGAGGAGAAGGAAAGGTCGTGCCACCCCCCTCCCTTTTATATACTTCCATCTCCCTATTAGTTGCTTCTTTTAACCCGCAGTTTGTCTAGTTTCGTTCTCCCCCACCCCTGCCCCCTGCAAATAATAATAATAATAAATAATGGGCAGCCTTTGCCTCTTTTAACTGGCTTTAGTTTTACCCTCTTCCGTTACCTTTTCCTCCCCCAACTTTTATTATATCGTGACATTATTGAGTTAACCCCTGGCCTTCCCCAGGCTCTCATGTTGAGAAATTCAGTCCTGTCGTATCGTCCAATTATACGGAATAGTCGTCCGTTTAATGTTTACGTAAAACCCGAAATCAGTTTTATAAGTTCTAAGATGAACTATTATATTGATGGAGAACTCGGGGTAAACAACAACACTTGGGGTTTGGGAAGGTGGCATGTGTTGTTGGTTGTGTCGGAGAAAGCCGAGGTTCTCCAAGTTGTTGTCGGAGAAACGAAGCCCCAAACACACACACACTCCCCCCGTTCCCCCCAATCTCACGACATCATATGGCGGGTGTCGCCTTGAACCTCGACCTTCAACTACGCTAGTTAGTACCAGCCCCTCCCCCCCTCCGATGCTGCCATTTCTTGAATCATTTCTCCCGATTTTTTCTAGGACCAATCCGTGGGGTCTCTTCCTCCACCCGAGGGATATGTGAAAAGGAAACAACGAGTGGACTGACATTACAGCTCACACCTTGTATTTTCCCTTGTCCGAAACTTGGGTCCCAACATCACATCAACATCACCAGCCCTCCCCCGGAAAGAAAAAATAAAAGAGGGGTGGGGGGGGAAACAACACTGGTTAAATTTTCTTGAGGGAAATGCTCGCGATAATGGGTTGGATACGTCTCCCTTGGTCGGGATAAGATCTCTCATTGAGGAATGAAGTGAGCAGTCCAGACGGGAACAGCATGAGACAAAAATGTCGTCTTTGGGGAGGGGAGGAGAGGAGAATAACGAAATCCTTTAGAGGATGATGACATTATATCCCAATTGCACAAAGTAACGTCCCAACGTCCCGTCCGACCGGGGCTCGCTCGCTCACATAGCTTTCAATGCTGGTTCCAGGGAGACATTGCTACGGGGGAGCACTTAATATCTACAATAAATCCTGGGGGTGATGTGGATCAAGCTAATGGGTCGGGTCAGGTAAGGGGTGATCATAGGAGATGAGAGAGTGGATTGATGTTGAATGGGGGAGCCTCTCTAGTCCCCCCCCCCCCCCCCCCCCCGTTAAGAAAAGTTAAGAGGGTGGTTGATTGTTTGATTGGGGGGCGGGGGGGGGGGGGGGGTGCTCCTGCAACAACACATGGGGGGGGATGGGTGGATATACTAGGGCAAGGCAAAGGACCCTGTAAAACCAAAAGATGGGGTTTCCATTTGCCCCTATAATATCCCTTTTCTCTTCTCTTTCTTTCAGTTTCAGTGTTTACAGCTGTTGAGCATGCACCCCCAGAAATACTCATCATCCAGTTTAACATTTATCCATGATATTCCAGGGAGGGTGATGAAATGATGATGACGATGTTCACATCACATCATTGGGATGATATTTTTTTCCTTTACTTTTGTTTGGGGGGGGGGGGGGGGGGGGGGGGGAGGGGACCCCCGAATATCCGACCCAACTAATGTTGACAAATGTTTGCCCGACTTATTTCTAATCAACAAGATCTTGGAGATCAATTTTGGGTTTGAGAGGGGGTTGGCTTGTCGGTGCATATAGCCACCACCCACTTTTATAATTCTCTGAACAAGATGTATAGAGCGCGTGCTCTATGTGGCCAATCAAACATAACTTTTGATATGATTTGTCTTTTATTTATTTATTTTATTTTATTGGTCACACTTCGCATGAGATGATGATTCGGGTTATTTTTAAAAACCAAGTTTGGAGGAGGAATGGAAAAGGCCGAAGTTAGTACTTTTTCGAGTAAATTGGGCCGGTATTGGGCTTAATTTCAACGGAATGTGGGCCACGTCGGCCCATAATAACTATGTTTGTCAAGCTTTGTTTCACATTAATGTTGTTACGTAAAATATTTTATCCTTGTGGTACTAAATTTTTAAAATTCATATTTTAGGGTTGAAAACTCGCTGCATAATTTGGACCCCAAATTTTTCCAAGCTATATCCCAAAATAATGTTTATCGAGAAAATATTTTTCGAAATAAGATAACAATTTTAAAAATTTATCAAATAATGCTTTTAAAAAATTAATGTTTGTAAAACCGAATTGAACTCTTTAAGAAACTTCATATTTCTAACACCGAGTGCCCACTTTTCAAAAACAAATTCGATGCTATAAACACCGAATTAGAAGCCTTATTTAGCGAATTTTGAAAATAATGATTGCGAAACTAACATAATTTTTTAAGAAAAGCTCATATTTTTTCCTTATGGAAATGTTAAATGAATTTCCACCCAAAGCCACCACCTCCACCCACGTTATTTGGGTTAGGTTACCAAAAACAACATACACCACTCACACGTTAAGGTTGACAAAAGCAAAAAACGAGACAGGAAGAACCAGCATTCACAAAAACCTCCCTTCGAATATTTTGACTTTTTATTAAAAAGAAAAAGGGAAGCATCTGAATTTCTTCTTACTCTATCGCCCACCCCACCACAATTTCATGGGCCTATGAATGTGGGCTTCTCAATTTTTAAAGGTAAAAGAAAATGAATTGGCCCAAGCCCACCTTTCTTTCTCTTTTCGGGTAGAGTTTTTTGCCTACATATAAATATTTTATATTCTGAGCTCACATGAATACAAGTCACCGGGCACCCCACATAAGGTTCTTTTTTGTCCCCACCCAGAAGCCTTTCCCATTCCCAGAACCCTCATAATATTATCACAAAGTGGCATGAACACGATCTGTTCCTAAGAATGTGGCTTGTCTGGACGATGATTTGCCTCCTCATTGCAAGCAATGAATTGGATCTCTTACCAGATGAAGAATGAAGAAGACAATCATTTACCCAACCAACAAACATTTTCTCCGATCAGTTTCAGTTACGAATTGTAGTAATATCGGTTTAAGCATAGACATTGCAAGCCAAAACACCCGCCAACCAGTATTGAGGGGAGGAGGACACACACAACCCCTGACCCTGAACTGTAAAAGAATACCCGGATTTTACAGTAATCTTATTATCTTTATCCAAGTGTACACAGAGCTCAAAAACAACTCCTGGCCTATGTCTGGAAGCAAAAAATGGCTTCAGTTTCCCACTGTTTTCGCTGAAACCAATCAATCTGACTGATCTGCTCTTGCTTCCTGATCCAACCTGATTCGGCTGTAATTTGATTTGATCCTCAGTTCGAGGAAACCAGGGCCTTCATTCCTTCTCCCAGTTTCGATGGCTCTGGTACTACAAATTCTACTCCCAAAACTCCCAGTTTCGATGGCTCTGGTACTGCAAATTCTACTCCCAAAACTCCCAGTTTCTTTTGCTCGTGGCACTCCTTTGATTGGGGTCAGTTCCCATTTCAAAAATTCCCCATCTACCTTATTCAGCTAAGATGCCCTACATATACCATTGATTTTGTTTACCTATGTTCTTCTCCCTATTACTATCTGCTTCCCCGATCAGCGGAACCTTCCGCTACCAGGCAGTGACCTTACTCCCCCGATCTGACCCCTTTCATTGCCTTCTCTGTCCAAGTTCACAACCCCAATTGCAATATTGTCCATCGAAACCGACCGCCTACCTACCGAAGCCCCAGCCTCAGCCTCCTCCGCACTGGGTTTTTCATTCGATCCTTCCTCCCTGTGACCTCCTTCATCCCCATTGCCGGAATCTCCCATGTTGTCCCTAGCCGTGTCACCACCCTCGGCATTCTCCCTCACATCCTCTCCTATGCTGCTCCTGCTCCCGTTCCCAGTTGTTTCAGGAACAGCGAGTGAACCGGACAGAGGTGGGGGAGCCAAAATTGGAGCTCGGCAGAGGGGGCAGCTGGTGTGGGATTGGAGCCAGGTGTCGATACAAGGGATGTGGAAAGCGTGGCTGCACTTGGGCAAAAGCCTCAAGTTTTCCCCTTCCTCAAATTCACTGAGGCAGATCGAGCAGTAGTCCCCCTCAATCAGGCCCTCGCCCTTCCTGTACACGCAGACAGCGATCGAGGCGATCACGGCAGGCTGAAGCCCGGCAGTGTTGATAAGCCAGATCGGGTGAACCATAGCAAGGTTCTGATTCCACTCCTCCCCATCCGCCCATTGACCGTCGTCCCCAGGTGGAGGAGAAGGAGGGCCCTGACGGGGACCACGGCCATAGGGGCGATTACGGCGGTACCTGGCGAGGAGGATGAAGTAGATAGTGAGGAAGAAGAGGGAGGAGACGATGGAGACGGCGAGGATGCCGGGGGTGGAAAGGAGCGGGGATCGGCCGGGGGAGGAGGAGGGGGGAGGCGGGAGTAGGGGGGGTGGGGGTGGGGGAGGGGAGGCGTAGGGCCAGCGATCAGGGCAGGTGAGATCGCTGGATAGACAGGTGATCCCGTCGGAGGGCGAGGGGGAAGGAGAAGGAGGGGAAGGGGAAGGGGAAGGGGAAGGGGAAGGGGAAAGGGAAGGGGAGGAGTAGATTAGGGCTTGGGGGAGAAGTCTTCGGGAAGGAAACACCATCTTGAATTATGGGAGAGGACGACGAAGAAGAAGAGGTAAAAAGGAGAAAGGAGAGTGTTTTGCTCTTGGGGGAGGAGTAAGTCAAGACAAGTTGGGGGGGTTGGGTTTAGGTCGTTGTCGGGAGAACAACGAGAGGTTGTAATGCTGCTGGCGTTCTGTTGCGTTGGAACATTTTTGGATTACAAGTACAACCAAACCAAATGAGTTTAGTTGAAGCTCTGAAACTAAACTTGTTGTAGATTCTTTGGATTGAGCGTTCTTTGGAACCTCAATTTATTATACACCACTGGATGATCGATTAGATATTCTTTTGGGTATATCTTTCCACGAACTGTTAGGAGTTCGATTTTGGAATTCTAATCAGACCCAAAATGATTCACGATCGAAATCTTGAATACGTAGTCAAAACCAGAGAAAAACAAGGAACCAAATTACAACCTAAAGTCCTATAAACCAAACTGCTAATGGCCATAAATAAGCTATTGAAGACATGGTGTTATATTAAAATTTCCGAAGATTATTTTAGGATAGTGGAAAATTTCGATAGGATTCACTCTAGAACCAATTAGCAATAAAAAAAAATTGGCCAATTGGTCTGTGTAGGAGACGAACAAAGCCAATGCGAGAGAGGAAAATGAAAAGGACAACCTCGGATTTTTAAACCGAAGGAGCACATGACGTGCTTCTCAAACTTTTATTTGTCTCCGTCCAACTGGACCAGCCCCACAAGATGGACCTGAAAAACGTGTTCCTAAAGAATCAGTGAGATATTTCGGGCAACGCCACAACTTCAGCTTCAACATCCCCCTGCTCCTCTCTGGTACCAGTAATCCGATTGATACTTAGGGATGAGCCTGTCGATGTCGACTACTGTGGCAAAGGTCCCAGCTAGCTACCTCCCTGAGGAGATCCCATGGAGTGCGCACCACCAGGTTGTCCGCCGTGGTGTGTCCCTGCACGCCGGCCGTTCTACGACCAGAGTAAAAAAGTGAGTCCGACCTGTCAATCTTCTTCGGGAGATCTTACAGCCACCATGCCACTCTCTTACACGTGTTCCCAGGGCCGGTATCTGTCTCAGTTTCTATAGGGGTAGCAGAGTGGTGGTGCGGAGCAGCGCCGATCCTAAGCCTGAGGGTCCGTCGGATCGTTCTGATCCCTGGTAATGAACCGAATTCCCCGACGGTTTTGAGTTCTGGGTGAGCCCAGGGTTGTGATTTCCCCGTGATGGGTGTCATGACAGGAGAACATGGGTGCTTGGGGTGACCATGTCGACGGTCCTGTCGTTCTTTGGCAGCAAGTGGGGACCATTGATGAAGATCAAGAGTGAGTCCGGTCATTTTCTCTTTTCCCTTGCTGCCAAGCGATTGATTTTGATTGTAAGGACATGTCGAGGGAGCAGACGAGGTGGAGACGACGGTGGACGTGGCGGCACGGGTGACGGAGGTGGTTGAGGACGTGGCAGAAGCCGTGGAGGATGTCGCGGATGCTGCAGAGGTAAAATTGCCGCCGGGAGGGAAGATGAGGGAGGCGGCGGAGGAGGTTGCCGCGGCAGCCAAGGTCACAGCCAAAGATGCGGAGGTGGTGGAGGGCGTCCTGGATAAGGTTCCCAATTACTTCTCTTCGATTTGATTTCGGACATTAAAGATGTTAGAAAAGTGATATGGTTCGGTATGCATTCGCATTCAAGGTGGAGGAACTGGAGGAGGATGTGAACGAGTTAATGGGCTCCGACAAGGACGAGGACGGCAAGGCAGCTTAAATCCCCCATGTCTTTTCCTTTTTCTTACCCGACTTACATACATACAGTACGTCGACTCAAATCCTTTATTTTCTTCTGAGAATATTCCGGAAAATTTCTTGTTTACTATATGGATATATGGAGAGTTCCGTGGCTTTAATATGAAGAAAGATTCACGAAAGATATTCCCCCTTATATATTATTACACTACTGAAAATGTACACATTTTAGTTATGAACGAGAATGTCCTCCGGGATGTGATTGATAAGTTGTTCAATTTTATATAAATTTTTATTTACATAAGAAAATAAAATAAATGCGCAGGGGAAAAAAAAAAGGGAAAAAAGTAATTCTCATTCAATAATCCCAACGGCTCTCTTCCGCTGCTGATTCAAATTGAATCCCCGATCAGGTACGCGGCAGAAAAAAATAAAAAAGGGAGGATTTTAACACCTTTTACTCGGCCATCCCTTCTCTTCGTTTCAGCCCTCGAGCCCTAACCCACAGATCGCGTGCGTGCCGTCGTCAGTTGGTTCCACGATGGACCTCCATCCGTTCATCGACCACCGCATCAGAGAAACCATCGAGACGGCGCTCGGTCTCCCCTCTCACCCTTGCACCCTTGACTCGAACCTCCTTGACTATGAGGAGGCCCTCTCGCGCCTTCGCGGCGAGTGCTCCCTCCTCCGTTTGCGGTTGGACGAAAAGGATCAACTCATATCCCGTGCCAAGGTAATCGAGGTCGATCTCCCCGTTCGTGTCAGGGAATAAAGAAAGACCCTTCCCTTTCTTTTTTCTTCCGGATGTGCTCGGGTTTTGAGTGCTTGGTATTTATGTTTTCCATCGGGGTGTAGGCAGAGGCTGCTATGAATGCGCAGGCTGTAAGGAAGTTTGTGGAAGCCAATCGGAGTTTGGCGGGAGAGTGCGCCGAATTGCTGGTGCAGAGGAACAAGTTGGAGACGGAGTGCTCGCTTTACGATCATGATAGGGAGGCATTGATGGATTTCGGGAACGAGGCAGAGGAGAGGGCTAGGGATGCCGAAGCCAGGGTTCAACAGTTGGAGGGAGAGGTCCAGCGATTGTCCGACGAGTTGCGGTTGCAAAACCATGACTTAGAGAATCAAATGGTAGTGGTTTCTTGAATTTCAAGAAGTATTCCTTTTGTTTTTGGTTTTTTTCGTCATGCCAGTTTTCTTTGGCAAGGCTTACATGGCGGCTGAATTTAAGGAGGGGGGGGGGTTATTCAGTTGGGAATCTAGAGAATGAAGGTCACTGTTTATTATTCTGGAGTTTTGCAAATCCGATTTGTAGACAATAACGGTAAGTATTCTCTTCTTTAGGAAGAGGATAGGAAAGATGATACCTGGTTTTTGTCCAATTTCACTGAATACTGTCAAGAACTGCTGATCTTGATGACATGTAATGCTTCTGTCGTGTCATTCTAGGGTCATGTTAGGAATATGTTTTGTTGGATACTATATGAGATAGATAGGCTTCAATTCAAGTCGGGTTAAACTAAATATAACATTGTGAATGTCCATAACAAAAATGTAGAGAAAGGGTGAATGGTTGATTATCCATGATTTTTCATGTCAAAAACATGTAGTATATTGCTACTCGTACTATTGGCAGTGCCACGTACCTTTGGCTGCCAATTTTAATGTTTGAAATACTGAGCAAGCAGTTGGTATAGTTTTGCTTTGTGCAGCACCGTCTTGGTTCTCGAGGATACGGGAAGTTATCTGCCATTGAAAACAATATAGAGAAGTAGACGACTGGATTATTCACAGCCGCACTTCCTGGCTATATTAAGTGCATGAAATCTTTCTTTCATCGTCATATTTCATGTTAACAATTGCTAGAACACATACAGGCTTCATTACTATGTAGCAAGAGAACATTCTTTTGTAGATGCTATAGGAGTTAGATAGTTCCTTTTTTCTTAAAGAGTCATATTTATCTGAATGTAAAATATCTTGCATGTATCGAATTAACTGGAATTGATTTATATACCGAATGCGTCTCATTATAGGGTTATTTTTTAGGAAAGAGAGAAGGGATTTTATAGTCCTTTCATTTTATAAGTGCTTATGATAGTCCTTTGTTCCTATAGGGCAGTGCCTTGTTGCTGCTTCTATTTTTTAGGATGTTTCCACCCTTTTCAATTAGATTGAATGGGTTTTAGATGCCGTACTTACCAGATTTTGGCCTATGGTCAGGGTGATTTGTGCATCTGGTGCAGTTTTGATGCTCAATGCATTTGCTTATCCTTTGCTGATCACCACTGAAAGACCATGATTTTGAATAAATTGGTGTCGTGGAATTCTTTTCAGCCACAGTTCATTTCGGCATCTTTAGAATTACTTTGCGTTTGACATAATGATTATATGAAGGCACTGAATGATGAGCATGAATTGTCTTTAAAGGATGGTGAACTCGCGAAGGCCAGGATGCAGGAGGATGAGTTACTGGAATCTGTGGTTAGTTCAGTGATCGATAAAGGAGAAGCTGAACTCGCTCGTGCATTCTTAGAAGCACATAGCTCTCAAGAGTCGTGTAAGGAATTGCTTCAGATGTGGGACATGTGAGTATAGTATCCTTTCATAAGAATATGCCCTTAGCATCCTGCTTTTACTTATCATTCTTATTCTATCACGAGGCACACTTGCTACCAGTGATGACGACGCTAAGATGGTGTTACTTTTTGTCTGTCATGTGTATGGCAGGTTAAGACCATCGACACAGAAAGTTTTGTCACTAGCTGCAATGGTAAGAAAACTTGAGAAAGATAAAGAACTCTGCAGGATCAACCTCCGTAAAGCCGAGGACGAGGTGAATCAATTGCGGGAGGATGAGTTGGGTTTTCTTTTAGTTAACTATATTACTTATTCGAGAAGCTTGAATGTGTTTCTCTTGTTTTCTATGTAGGTCAAGCTATTTTATGAAGAGAATAGCATATTACAAGAGGAAAACAAAAGGCTGCTCCTTCATTACCAGAGAGAGAGAAGCCTTTCTTGTTCTCGTAGCACAAGTAAGAGCGGCACCTCTGCCAAGGTATCTTACGAATCCACTACACTGACCTGCAGCTGTCACGAAGTTTTCAGTTGCGTCCTTACGAATGGGAATCCACTACACGGACTACCCTAATAGTCCGTTTGCTTTGTTTTTTAGCAGACCAACAAGCGAAAAACGAGCAGTCGTGCGAATACTACCCCAGTAAAGAGGATCGACTTCAGTGAAGCGGAGTCGCCGAGACACCCTCTATCTTCTCTGAAGCAGAACTCTCCGGACATTATTAGGGTGCTTAGCATGTAGAAGAAGAGAAAGGAACATTGTTTCCTGTTGTTTTCTTGTGTGTTGAAACTGGGTGGCAAGATGGAAAGATCTTCATCTCTCTAACGACGTGTGTTTGTCCAGGTCAATGGAAGGGGGCTGAAGGAATTTAAAATGGTTTTAATCGAGAGAGAGGAATTAATGAAACCTCACTCTCTTTCATAATGTTTAAAAAGATTTCGTTGGGGCGGGGTGGCTGGAACGGAACATTAAGTCCACGTGTCGTGTGCCTATTAGAGTCTTTGTTCTGGGGTTTTGTATGAAAATACGGTTAATTTAAAAAAATTTTTTCGAAATACGGTCCCGGTTTCGTAAAATACGGTTTTACAGTCAAAATGAATCGTTTTGAAAACGTGCCCCTTAATTTATGAAGAGGGCATGTTTTATCTACAATAGGAAGGGGCGGACCTGCCCCTATGCGGCATCTGGGCACAGCATGAGGGGCCCTCATGCAGGGGCGAGTTTTAGAGAATTTCGCCAAGTGTTGGGGGCCTTTTCTGGCATACACAAGGGCGCGAGTTTTCAAAACAACCCGCCTCTTCAACACTTGGGCGAATTCGCAGAATGGGGTCGGAAGGTTTCGGCATCGGACGGAAAACCCGCCCCTTTCATAACCCCACAAGAAAAACCCGCTCACCAAGTAACTGAATAAGGGGCGGGTTTTGAAAACCCGCTCCCCTGGCGGCTTAAGTCGGGTCCCCCACCCTCGAATTCATTTTACCCAAACCCTAACCTGACCCCCAAACGCCCGATGCCCGAGCCCCCGTCCTCCGTCAGCCTTCCCTCGACCGTACTTCGTTCTCCGCTACTCCTCCTACGCCCTCACGTACTTCGTCCTCCGGCCTCACGCCGTCACCCCCTCCGTTCTCTCGCCGACGCCCTTCGTCCTCCGTCCTTTACTACTGCTGTTCGACCTCTGCCTGTTACCCCCTCCGTCCTCTGCCCTTTACCGCCGACGGCTTCCTCGTCTCGATAATTAATTTATGTTTATGCCGTGAAATTATGTGTAGTTGAAATTAGGTTTTAGTTGATACCCCCTCCGTCCTCTACCCATTTGTAAATGATATGCCCTTGAGCTTTCGCTGGGCCGTTGCGAAGGATGTCCGCACGGTGACTGCCCATGTCTTTTCTTCCTATCCAGAGGCCTTTGATAGGCAAAGCAATGATCAGATAAACTTTACGATTCAATAAAGCAATTTCATTTCATTATATCGTATCTTACTCATACATTCACATCGAAATATGCAGGTTATTTGGCATCCTTACCCAGAAGAGTTGATGGCCATGCTTCCGGAGTATTGCCGATCGAGAGAGGCCTTTTGGCGTGCCCGAGTCCCTCTCATCTGCTTCTACATCGTGGAGTGACATTACCCGGACAGAGTGATCCAACAGTTTGGCCATCAGCAGCTCGTGTCGGATCAATGCGACACCAACAAGGCCCTCCAGAATGGATTTGCACAGCAAGACTATGAACAACTGGAGAGAGATCCATCGAGAGTTTGTGGAGTTGTGGCAGGATCGGGTGAGCAGGGTCGTGCCGCTACTTTGGGAGTCTCGCAGTAAATACTCCAAATGGTACGCGAGCCAAAGTAGGCAATACATATCGCACATTAGCTCCATGTTAGGCACAATGGTAAGTCGTTTACATTTTTCCATTCAATTTTTCAGCTATGAACTATATTCACTTCTGTCGTGCTTTTTTGTGATATAGATGATGAATTTTCAAAATATTAAGTTTCGATCCGACCAGCCCGAACTCGTTTCTATTGCCGATGATTCTATGTAGTTGATGAAGGAGTACGCACTTGTACGATAGTATGGTTGTATCGGCGGGTTGGGAGATCAACCTGCATATGAGTTCGTGCCGCCACATAGTGGACAACATATGGACGAAGATCCTAGAGGAGAATGCGGAGGAAAGGGATGATGACGTGCCACCTGCATATGAGGAACCCGTGTTTGATGAGGAGGGCAATGAAGTCAGAGAGGGCATGCTCATCTCACAGGTGACACATCTAGAGGTTGATTACAGTACACCTCACTTCGAAGCTGGTTCCAATTCGACCCCAGGAGCTTCGGTTGAAGGCACGAGATAATTCGGGTATGTCCATTACAACTTTCATGTTCGTTTGAGTTAAACTCCCAGAACTCAACTAATATAACATTTCAGGTACGACCATCATTTATATTAAGGAGAAAGACCTTCCCATATCACCCAACTGTATCCGGATGATTCATCGAAACAGCCTCGCGTACCAGATCCCGTCATTATGCCTTATGTGAGGAGGAAATCGACGAGGCGTAGGGGACTTTACTGACGTTTGTAAATAAACATGTATGACTTTTACGTATTATATTCTAAGGTTTTATGAATGATACTGTTCTAGTTTTCTGTTTTCAATCGAGGATTGTTTCGAAGTTAGATTGATTAGTTATTCATTGTTGAAACATGGTTTCTAATATAATTTATATGTGTATGTTTATGTCTAAGAGGGGAACGAGTTTTGAAAACCCGTCCCTTGTGCATTTCTAAAAGGGGCGGGTTTTGCTCGTTACTAAAGGGGGCGGGTTTTAAAACCTGCCCCAGTCAAACGCCAGAAACCCCAACACGCGCGTTTTGAAACTGGCTGAATTCGGAGTTTTCAAAACGCACCCCTTCGACGGTAAAATCGAATTTTACAAAACTTGAACCGTGTTTCACGAATTTTTTTTAAAACAAACTCTACTGCCTGGCCGTACAAAAATCGTTTGTTCGGGGTACTAACTTCAACAAAGTCAAACCCTCGGACGAAGCAAAACAAAAAACCCTCAAACTCAGTCTCGCGGGCGACAAACAAAAAGCAGCCCCTGTTTTAAGCCGCCGCTCCAGTGAAGTTGAAGAAGCCTTCCGCTTTCAGCGCCTGGCCGATTTTCTCTCTTCCTTTTTCTCTTCGAATTCAGGTTCTCTTCCTAAGGAAGTTTTGTTTCTTTTCCTTGGAGCGCTTCGCTTATGAAACTCGCGTCTCCGCGGGCCTTGATTTTCTTTCTGTCTTTTTTTTTCAGATAAAGGTGTTCGGCGGCGTCCATGGCGCTTCGGTTCGAGGTAAATCTTTTTTTTTTTTTTGTAATGCCAGCCAGGCGGTGGTTTGAAACCTGAAGCGTTCTTTTGGAAAACCAGTTGTTCTGATTGATTGCCTGGCCTGCGAGTTGTGTGTTTTGTTGGAGGATTGTACGAAATTTGGTCGAAATTTGAGAAATATCGCCCATGAGTGGCAGTCGGAAACCACGACACTCAAATATGAAGAAAATGTGTTTAGCAACCGCGACACTAGCACAGTTAAAAATACCTCGATATTCAAACACTTAGAACTGCAACACTCCTGTATGTGTCAATGTAGCGGTTTCCAACTGTGATATACCTTCCCGAGCTAGTGTCGCAGTTGGAAATCGCGTTTTCATTGTAAGTTGAGTGTCGTTGTGTACAGTGATTTCAAGGCGAGGCGCCAGGGCGAGGCAAGGCGAGGCCTCGTCGCCCATTTTTGCTCTGGGCGGGCGCTACGGCCTGGGCGCCGCCTAGGCGAGCGCCCGACACCAGGCGCCAATAAGGCGCTGGCGCCTCTCCCCCCCCCCCGTGTTTTCCCCTTCCCTGTTGGAGTCTCGGTTTGATTGGTAAAAAATAAAAAAATTGAAGGACCAGAAAGGTATTACAAATTTAATCAAACCCTATCTCCCCCCTCACCTCCTATCGCGCCCTCGTTTCTCCTCCTCCGTTGCAAATCAGAAACTTCGATCACAGGCTCCCGGGACTCTTTTAATCGTCATAGTAGGGCGCCGGAAGAAGACTGCTTGTTAGGGTATTTGATCGTCGGGCAGGTTTCTTCTTCTTCTCGCTTGCCTCGTTCTTGAAATATATTGCCTCGTACAGTGATATGTGTAGGCGTAGTGTTCGTGGGGGGGAAGAAAGAGGGGGAGAGGGAGTGGGGGGAGGGGAGAAGGAGGAGATAAGGGAGCGGAGGGCGTGGTTGGGGATGAGGGGAAGGGACCAATCTGCCGGAGGAATGACAAGTCAAACCTTGCACAATTAAAATATCATTTTCAACTGCCATTAATGGCATAAAACATGAGTTTGGGTGTAACCAACTGATTGCATCCTGTCAAGTATTCAGAGAACTAGTTGATGCACACACCCTGCATTCCCATTCAGAAAACCGCATCCTCACAGATCACGAAACTTTGAGAAACTAGTAGATGCGGATGTCGTTTATTTGGAACTGATGTGGATTGTGATTGTGGATGGTGATGCTTTTTTTTGGATTGAGGATGATGATGCCTCTTGTGGATGAGGATTGTAGATTGTGGAACTTGAAATTGTCTTTTTGATTGATGAAGACATTTACATTTGGCATTTTAATTACAAAAAATTGTTCTATGATCTATACATTGATGCATTAGCGCCTTATCTAGCGCCTAGCGCCTCGCCTAGCGCCTAGCGCCCTGGGCGATGAGAGGCCTTCTCGCCTTGGTGGCGCCTTGGCGCCTTGAAATCACTGGTTGTGTATGACCACGGCATAGGCAACTGTAA
The DNA here is from genome assembly GCA_023653495.1 of Melastoma candidum. Taxonomy (NCBI): domain Eukaryota; kingdom Viridiplantae; phylum Streptophyta; class Magnoliopsida; order Myrtales; family Melastomataceae; genus Melastoma; species Melastoma candidum. Next base: position 10,227,440 of record CM042880.1, on the reverse strand, counting down.
CCGTATTTCACATTTTTTTTAAACATCCTCTGTTTTATTGATTGTCTGCTGTTTGGAATTTCGTCCCAACTAATTCGGACTCGATCCGGGTAGTGAACTTGGCTTTGGTAGGGGAGTCTACCAATAGGGTGGCTGCATACGGTTTCGAACCCAAGAGCTCCTTAAGCGAATTTAACCACTTACCGCTTGGACCAAACCCATGATGGTGGCCTACTACTTGTTTGACTGAATCCTGATTTTTTATTCTTTTGTCTCGTTGATTATGCTCAGATAAATAACTTTCTCTTTTTGAGGGTTGTCCCTCAGACATTAACAGGAATGTTCTTGTTTCTTTTTCATCTTAGTGTGATGTCGTGTGTGAAGTGAAGACGTTGATAGGATTTGTCAGGCCCAGTGAGAACAGAAAGAAAACTTGCTGATTATTGTTTCTTTTTCGTTATATGAATGTTGTTCCAGGTACTGGGACGGTTTAATCGTGCCCGTGCAGCTCAATTGACCCTCCCTCACTTTGTCTGCCAGACACCTCTGTTTATGCCTGTTGGAACACAAGGTATGTGATTTGGGTCAGAATCTTTGGGGTTTAGCTTCTGGTGGGGGAGGTGAACCATTTGGTTTCACCTTATACTTCGGTTATGAGTTGTTTAAATTGTATAGTTTCTGCTCTTACAGGCACTATAAAAGGACTTACGACTGATCAACTTGAAGACATCGGTTGCCAGATAATACTTGGGAATACCTATCATTTGGCTCTGCGTCCTACTTCTGAGCTGATAGATGAATTGAGCGGTCTTCACAAGTTTATGAACTGGCCTAGGGCTCTGCTCACCGATTCTGGTGGTTTTCAAATGGTTGTCAATTTGGGAATCCTCTCTCTATAAAAATGTTTTCATGACTTGGGGTGATCCGGTTTTTTGTTATTCTGTGTTTTTTCTGGGCTGTCCTTATTCCTTATGATTTTTTAGTCTCATAAATATAGAGTGCTGAAATTATATATCTCATAATGAGTGGAAGCTTTATTTTTTTAACAAGCTGATTATTACCTTCTTGATTGGTTTGCATGAATTCGATACTGTTCCTGGGGTGTCATGCAAGCATGAACATAGGTGACTATGTGAAAATTGGTTCTTGAAGTTGGAAACTATTCACGGTGAAACTGGAATTTTAATGCTTTGCTTATAATTTGTAATGACTTTTCTCTACCTGTACATAAAACCTTTAACTTTTTTTGACATCTGAAAAGCAATGAATTTCACTTTCTCAGGTATCACTTCTACACCTAGCTGATATCACAGAAGAGGGTGTTACTTTTCAGGTAATTCTCTTTTGGCATATTGAAATTTTCTTAGTTAGCAATGTTGGATTAATGTCTAGTGGAAGGTCTCATCCTTATTAATCTGTATGGGACATTCCTCAAAGAGACCAATTGTTAGGGTTAGATTCACTTAACCCCAACAAATAGCAGACCAAATTCTGCTCCAAGGCAAGACAACCGAAAATACTCGTTCCCAAAATATGATGATAAATCCTAGACAATGCTTGCTTTTATAAAATAAAATAGCAACTATTTGGGTTAAACCATTCTTCCTATAAACTATTAAATTAGTGCTTATTTTGCCTAATGTAAACCTGAAGCAGGTCGGGCAAGCGCTCGACCCCTAACTCCATTTTCCATAACAAATCCATCTGATAATGCTTCTTTTCATTTATATAGCTCTTCTGCTACATTTATGTCAAATTTCTTGTTTTGCATGGTAGTATAATCTGAAATGTAGAAGTATAATTTTCCTTCTGACAATGGATTAGGTGAAATTGTTAGTCCTATGATATTTTGTCTGGCTTCTTTATGAGGATATTGTTTTTGCCCGCTTTTCCTTCGGTAATTTTGCATTGTGCTTTTGCAATTGTCTTTATCCAGTCACCAGTTGATGGCAAGCCAATGCTTCTCACACCCGAGGAGTCCATACAAATTCAAGTAGGTTCAGTTTGTGTTCTTCTTAAGTAAGTGTTTTGTTTATCCCGAAGTGCCTTATTGCTGCCATAGTATATATTCTCTGTAATATCCAACACCTATGGAGACACCTTTTAGGCATTGCGAGAATCTAGATAGTTGGCATGTTAAATAGGTCTGGGCAGATAGAAAAAGACTTAGAATGAACTACAGGAGGATGCACATCGGCATAAGTGAGTTAACGACCCTTCTATGGTGAGATAAAGGCATGTTGGTTATTGTTGTTGTATCCAACTGTTGTATTCGGGGATTTTACATTAGCAGAATTTTTCACATGTTCTAATCAGAATGTTTATCACTTTTTCTTTACGATGTCCCTTTAAATATGTTAGAATGTATTTAGACATAAATTTAATTTAGATTTATTTTGTGCGTTCTCACATAAATTAGAATTTAGGTTAGGGGTTAGGATTTTCCCTATATATACACCTTGTACTTGTCATTGTTATATATATACATATTTTCTTCTATACTCTTTTACAAAATAGCAGTGGTTGGCATGTCTAGTGCTGCAAGATGACAATAACTTAAAATGTTTGGTAGATTCTATTTTTTGAACTAACGTGCAACCTTATGCAAAAAAGGCTTCTTCTCTTCGAGTAAAGTGAGTATATAAATACAAAATTATAGTTTCTGCATTTTATGCTTGTGTTAGCTGTCTTTGAGGGACTGTGATATTTTTTCCTGGGATATTATCAGGAATTGATGTCTTATTACTCTCAGTAGATGCCACGTCATTTACTGGCAGAGTTATGAGACATTTTCTCAACTTATGGAAGGCAGACATTGGCCGTTGAATATCAATGATATGGGAGCTTTTGAAAGATTGTTGTGCCTGAGAATACTGACAAACAGTTCTCGTTTTGATTTAAACTTTTTGCTTACATAAAAATTTTTAAAGTGATTCGCTTTCGGCCTTTGCTTTGTTTTTGGCCTATGTGATTGTTACTCCACTTCTCATTCAACATCTATTTGGGTTCAGAACAGAATTGGGGCAGACATAATAATGGCTTTAGATGATGTTGTAAAAACTACCATCACAGGTCCTCGCATAGAGGAGGCCATGTATCGCACTCTTCGTTGGATTGATCGTTGTGTAGCAGGTAAACATAAGTTCGCTGATTAATACTTCTTCTGCCGCATAAGGAATTTAATGTGCGTGAACTAGGGCTTTTCCTTTGTAGAGACGTATCCGGAAGGTTTTAAATCATGTTTCTAAATCATGTTCAGAGATTGAATATTAATTACTTTTATGTAGTCATCCCGTGGTTTATATATTTACTATATACTGAACCTTGTCCAATCTTCTTCCCAATATAAAGCTCATAAAAGACCGGCAGAGCAGAATCTCTTCGGTATAGTTCAAGGAGGACTTGACCCTATTTTGAGGTTAGTTTTCATTTTCTCTTTTGATTAACTATTCCTGATTTCCGATGGATGTTACTTACCCCCTCCTTCCCACTTCTTAATCAGGGACATATGTGTCAGAGGTTTGGTTGAACGAAACCTGCCAGGGTATGTCTTTACTTCGTTAATGAAATTGCTGGTTGCTGATAGCTTGTTTTCTGTGACTCAATCAAACTGCATGATCATTTGTGGCATTTTCTCAAGTGGAAAATGCCGTGATGCTTTACATGTGGGGTTAGACATTGTCCTTTTTTCACATTATTTTTAGTTTAGTTGTTTTATCAAATGAAGCAATGAATTCTTCATAAATCCAAGAATGATACAAGAGACATGTATATATACAAGTCTAATTCTCCTAAAATTCCTTAGAGATCATCAATAACGGTAATGCTGATCCCTAATTATAAGGAAATCAAATCACATCAATTCAAATCGAATCCAACATCCAAGATTAAGTTGATAGTTTTGTTTATAATATCTAATTGTGTAACTCATTGAAGTAATTTCTCATAGAACTCTTTGCTTCCTTTAGAGGTCAATGAAAACATGGCAATTCTTATTGTTTTTGTCTGAAAGCACTGTCTACATTGATAAAAAATTGTTCACTTTTTCTGATTTTGGTGAATTGTGTGGTGCCAATTCATGCACAAACGTTTTCATGTTTATTTTGCTTAAAGATGTCTTGCTCCTTTGACAGCTATGCCATTGGTGGCCTATCAGGAGGAGAGGACAAAAATTCATTTTGGCGTGTTGTCGCTCAGTGTACTGGTGCACTGCCTGAGGACAAACCACGTTATGTCATGGTAAAGATGATTGTTAGTTTACTTCATATTCCCATGCATTATTCTGAATAGTCGCAGGTGTTGTGATATCTCGTCTCCATGGTGTATCAGCATCTTTTCAGACATCATCTTACCTCTTCCTTCTTCTAGGGCGTTGGTTATCCACTTGATATCGTGGTGTGCAGTGCTTTAGGTGCTGACATGTATGATTGCGTCTATCCAACTCGCACTGCACGATTTGGCACGGCTCTTGTACCTGAGGTACCTCGAATGCCATGGCAGACATGTATTTCTGTAACAAACTGACTTCTTGCATTCTCTGTTTCCATCGAGACTTTAGGAGTTCAGAACAAAATATCGTGTTTCAACCTGGACAACCCATACATGTGATTTTCATTGCATCGAAATTTATATACTATATAGGCCGGTAGAGCTTATTTTTAATCACATAAACTCTGTAGGATGATTTTTCTTCAATTCTATGTTTAATATGCTGTTAAATTTAATACTTCAAGCTTGCTCATTCTCCGAATTTTAAGGTTTTTTTTTATGAATTAAAAACTTGCATGATTGCATACAGAGCAAAAAAGACGTTATAATGTGTGTTTCTGATTAGATATTTGGAGTTTAAGGCTTATTCTCTATTTGAACCATTGATTCTCTAATATCTCATTGTGGAAAATTTTCTATCAGGGAGTTCTGAAGTTGAAACATAAAGCTATGGCTGAAGATATTCGGCCAATTGATCCTACATGCAGTTGCATGGTATGTGCTTATTTAGCAATTTGAAAGGCTTTCTAAAGAAAGTACAGGACTTATTTTTCTTTCATCTCTCAGGTATGCAAGAAATATTCCCGTGCCTACATGCATTGTCTTGTGACAAAAGATGCAATGGGATCTCAACTTCTGTCATATCATAATTTACACTACATTATGAAGGTGGAAAGAAACACATGATAGACACTTTATGAAATTTATGGATGTCCATTTCATAATCAAGTACCAAAGAATACTTATGTTTGATTTACATGAAATTAAATCTGTATTCCTGGAAGGATTGTCCTTTTTACTTGTGAAACTAAGTTATACACTTCTTGCTCTCGATGCAGCTTAGTAGAGATCTACACTCCTCAATTCTCCATGGGAATTTTCCAGAGTATGCACTTCAATGATGATTCATATTTTTAATCTTAATTGGAAAATGCTAGGTGTGTATTTGCCAATAGTTCATGTGCACCCTAATTGATGGGTGTATCCTATAGTTAGCTCTCACCTGCAAGAACATACACCTAGCACTATCCTCTATAGTTAGCTCTCACCTGTTCCTCTCATCCCTTTTTTTTTTAATTTTTGTGTGTGGATTCCTGACATTTTGCTCAATCTTGCAGGTATGTTTGCAAGTTCCTTCAGAAAATGGTACTTCCACATCTTTTTGTCAGTTGGACTATATATGCTTCTCGTTTAAAGCAATTTCTATAGCTCGTTTTCGAGGGGTTTATGAAGTCAGTTCAATTCTTTAGGAATTTCTGGAAGAAAATTTCTGTTATTTTTCATGTTTTTAATCTACATACAAAATTGAATTATATAACTGGATCTCATTGGGATCTCACGCCGCATCAAGTTTCCTTGTGCGACTTAATTTGATACATGGCTGTAATTGTTCCATATAGCACTCAATGCAAACCAGGGTAGAATTTTTAGAAACAATGAAAGAAACCTGACTGGATATCGATATGATATGTGGTAGTGGTGATTCGATGTTGGATGTTTTGATAATTCGATGGTCTATGGGAGGCAATGCCAACATTAGAGTTACTGGCCAATGTTTATGATTGTCATTTTGGAGACTGGTTCTTGTCCTGGTGAATTGTTGATAGATGTACTCCAATGGAGAGGTTTAAATGAAGTTGTCAACTGGTGGTAAGCATGTTCTGGTTCTTGTTGTAAGGCTTTTTGTCGAGCTAAGATATATATTCCAGATTTCTCTTTATTTGTGATGTCCATCACCTGCAACAAATTTTGGAGACTCACAATTGATTAATAGGTTACATAAAATACCTTCTTTGATGCTAAATTCCTTCTGGAGATGAGATTGTGCAACGGCAAGTTGTGTCTATCAGTAATGTCAAACTGTTCTTTGTTTCGGGTAATGAAGAAAAATTGGAGAACCCAGTGCCTTGCTTTTATGTTAATCTTGGCTGCATCTTTTTTAGCAATCCTATTACAGCATTCTGAAGAAAACTTCATTTCAGTTCCTACATCTGCGACAGATCCACCTTTTTTAGGATTTGTGAGCTTGGTTGACTGGCGTCACTATTCGCTTGTTAAGAACAAGCCGTGCAATCTATGTATTTAGTATATTTTATGTTCTATTCTAGTCCCATCTGTTGATCACCTTGTAGTGTGACTTTCATGGATTTTTTTTCTTCATGGGCCATTTGAAGGGATGTCCAAAAGAAAAGATTTAATACGAAATAATTCTCTTTACCAGAATGGTTTATGGTTAGATCATTACCGAAGGAGAAAAGTTGATTATAACGATCAATGAATTTGGCTAAATCATCTTAATATTTTGCAGTTCCCTGAAGGCGATGTTCCAAAATGGGTTTGCAATGCCATGGAAGTTGCTGGAGTTGACATATCATCATGCTGTTCTTTCAACCTAAAGCAGGGAAAGAAAACTCAAGAGTCAAGAGAAGATTACTGAAGTAGGTTAACACGCTCCACCCACTAACAAAGTAAGCAACCATACTGCAGCATAGATTTTGTTAAATTCCATATGCTGCTCGGTCAATAGGTTTGTTTTTCATTCATGTTACTCGCCATTAACCATGTGATAGGTTTACCGATCATGTACTTTTGCTCCATGATCAACCCTAGTTTTCCAATTTTGGTCAAAAATGATGTCGAAAGTTGCAGCTTACGTTATTACTTGTTGGGACATACACTTGCCCATGTTAAACTACAAGCATTTCTTCCTGTCATTTTATGCTTACTGTTAATATAGTATTTGTTGGTGCACTTTTGTGCGTCTAATCAGCTTGGCGGCATTTCAGTAAGAAAAACGAATAGCTCTCTTCTTCCCATTATTGATTACTTGTGATTGAGCCGTTGCCGTTTTTGTTCTAGAACTTCATATGCAGTTTAAAAGAAAAATGAGAGAATTCCTACTTTATGGTGGTTAACTGCTGTCGCAACACGAGCACTTGACACTGACCCTTCTAGAAGATGTGAACCTTTCCTCTCTAGTCAAAATAAGCAGACGCAAAGAAAAGCAATGTCTACTTCCCACCATCACTATCCCTTGTCATTTCAATTTCAAACCTAAGTTCATCGAGGCCCACGACTTTTTCTCTTTAAATCCTTTTATTTTTTGGTGGGGAAGGGGGGGGGGGGGGTGGGGAGGAGAATGGTGTCCCTACCTTTTGGTAATTTGGACAACGACATGTATGACTGGATCTGAACATGTTCAATGTGTCTGTTGAATTAGATGGAACTAGATACTTGCTGGTGTGTGGGTTCGTAGACTGTGTCCAGCATCGACAGGTGTCCCCCCCTCTCTCCTCATCCACATCTAATAATATACTTGATCTATTCAATCCTTCTGCCTGTTGTTTTCAAGGCTGACACCGACTACCAAGCAAGTGTGAAGGCCCCATCTTTTAATGTTTCTTGTTTGCTCTCTTTCCTCTCATTTCTTGTTTAAATTTTTCTCAAGGATTGTCTCCGTGTGTGCAGGGAGGCGTTCACGGGAAGAATCTTGTGTTCAGACCCATCTCATAGTACACACACGCACACACAGACACACAGGCAAACCCCCCACGTTGTTCTTTTACTTCCCCCTGCCAACACTGTCCATCTCTCCACACAGGCTCAGCCAGAATTGAAGGACTCTGTGGGTCTGTCGTGTCCTTTTCAGGCTTTTGATTAAATGCTAATCAAGTCTCTGGTCTCTGGTATTCGTGATGTTCGGTATTACAAAAAAAACTGAGTTCAGAGAGCTGCAATGTTACTTGAATTCTCTTCTTGGGTATCTGTCCTTTGGGAACTAATTCAGGCAACTAATTCAGGTCTGTGCCTGTTTCCCAATGTCAAGTCGTCGGATGGGGAAGGACTAAAAATGGATCTGGGTGTTACTCAAAAGAAACTTTTGGTTCTGATGCTTGCTACTACTACTTGACTTGATTGATGAAGTTGAGAGCACTGTTTTGAGAAGGGAGGCCTTTATTATTGTCCAATGATTTGAAGCAGGGTTGTCTTTTTGTTTTTGGGTTTTTCTGGGTTTTGCTTGGAAGGTTTCTGTGATTTAATCAAAGATTTGCAGGTTTCTATCTCTAGAATGATCTTGATAATAATAATAATAATAATATAAACCGGGAAAAGATCAACTTGCTTTTCCCATTTATGGGAAGATGTGTCGTGGTCGGAATCTGAGAGGAGGAGAAAAAGGCCAACCAAGGTTGTGTTTCGTGGAAGGAGGGGGATGTGAACTGGGAACACCGCCACAAACACAACAACAACCACCATGTTCTTTTCTTCCCATCATATTTTTTTCCTCTCTCTCTCTCCTTCAAGTTTTCCATTTCCTTTTCCTTTCTAGTACTTGGAAAATTGACAGATTGACTGTGTATCCAATTTTCTGGACCCCCTCATTTTCCCTCCACACACACACACACACACAAAACACAAAAAAACAAGAGAGATTTTAAGTTTGATTTGGGGCAATTTAAGCAAGGAGGCTGTCCAATTATGGTCTTTGATACACTCGTTTTAACAAAGTCCCTAGAAACCCAACACTACTTGGGATCCTGATTCTGGGATTTTGTAATAAGAGAGAGACAGAAGGTATGAGAAGGAATTGGGAAAAGAAATGAAAAGGAAACCTTCCCGACTTTATGAGAAAAGTGAAATGCACCTCCTGTCACACACAAAACATATTATGCCCCACCACGCCACCGTTCCCCCAAACTCTCCTTTGTCCAAGCCACGAGAATGCCAAACAACTCATGTCACTGTTCCCTTATCTCCCCCCTTCCTTCCACCCAAAACCATCAACATAAAAAGGAGGAAGAAAAAAAGAGATTCATACATACGACAACACTGTTGTCCTGTCCTGTAAAAGCCACAACAAGAATATATACATGCAATGCACATATATTCTTTTGGCAATTTGTGAGGGAGAAAAACCTCACCAATTTGATTTACTAAGTACGTGATTATAATTATCACATAATATGTTCACCAAACATTTTTTTATTAACGCAAAACCTCCAAACACCCTTTTGTCTTTCTGGGTTTTGTTATTAACCAACGTTTTGATCGCGAAAATATTTCGTATTTTATGGCGGCCATCTATGAAATTATGCGAATAATTTCCAAAACTCTACTTTTATAAAATCGTATTTGTTTTCCTTTAATGAATAACAAACCCCGCTCCCTTCAATAACTTAGCTTTTAAAAGCCGAGTTCGGTAAAAAACTTATACGTGACCCGATCTCGATTTTTAAAAAGCAAAGTTCATTAAGATAACGGACATTCGTGTTCAGAGAAGGAGATTTCAGCTTTTATAAATCCGAGTTCGAAAATAAATTTCGAAAATGAAATCATAAAATATTCGTTAATTATGAACAAATTTCTGGTCTTTCTTTACACACAACTGATATTCGTGCTCACGTCGCTTTCTACGGTTACTTTTATTATTGTTTAAAGAAAAGAAAGAAGGGCGAGGGAGAAAAAGTCCAACAAGGGCGGGCCCCTTACTAACATGACCAAAAGACTTTTGAATTCACGTACAAGACTCTCTTAACCTTAGTTCTTCATGCTAATTTTTAAAATTTTTTACATAATATTAATAATTCAATTTTAATTTATTTCTTATGAAAAATTAGAGAATTCGACGTTTGAGTTCCCTCCGGTAGGGTTAGAGTCATTGCCCAGTTACTAATTTTTCATTCACTTGCAAAAATCGAACACCATATTTGAGATAATTTTTGTCCAAATTTAAAAATTTATTATTTTATTTTGAAATATTTTTACGAAAAACAACTAAAAAAATAAAAGTTGAAACACCCTAAACTTTTTTTGTTTTAAATTCTCTCTAAATTCCTCCCTAGATAAAATAAAGCAAGCGAACAAACAAAACCTCCGTCGCTTTCGCTTTAGCTCTCAGCTCCACTACAACTCCTTCACGTCACCACACCCAATTCAAAGGACCCCACTTCCTTTGATATTTTTTTTTTTTTTATTTCTCTCTTCCTCATCCCATCAACCCACCTTACATTACATATCTACACATATTTTATGAACCAATCTCCTTTCATTACATCTCGATTCCACTGTTGTTGTTGAATTTCGCCTCGAAATTGTCTTGGTGAATTGGGTGGAGTTGTTTCTGTACCTTCTTTCTTCTTCCTTTTGTTTGTTTTACTCTTACATCGTTAATTTGTTTGTACTACTACTACGGGATTCAACAAACTAACTGCTTCCATTCTCTTCCTCCTTCTCCCTTTCTTTCTTTTTCTCCTTTCTTTTATGTTGTAATGAAAAGAGCACTGCAAGAATGTAATGAAATCCGAGGATATAAAATAAACAAAAAAAAGGAAGGGGATATGAACATGAAGAGGTTCTGTGCTTCCCCAGGCTCTTCCCATGTCTGGCCTTCAGTCTGTCCAGGTAAAAATTTACTAATCCCATCCCCAGTTTGGGTTGAATCAGACTGTGTGTGTGTGTGTGTTTAGTTGTGGTTATGCGTTATGCGTACGGGGTTGTCCTTGCTGGTCTTCCTTCCAGAGGAGAAGCCGCCTCTCAAGAGGAAGCAGATATACAGCAAGGAGTTCCAGGAAATGCTGGATAAGCTCGACCAGGAGGAGCTCGGAGAGGATGAAGCAGATGCGGACAACGCGGGGTTGTTTGGGTTCGGGGGTGGGGCCGAGAAGAAGCGGAGGCTGAGCGTCGACCAGGTGAAGGCCCTGGAGAGGAGCTTCGAGAAGGAGAACAAGCTAGAGCCTGAGAGGAAGAACAGGCTCGCTGAGGAGCTGGGCCTCCAGCCCAGGCAGGTCGCTATCTGGTTCCAGAACAGGCGCGCCCGTTGGAAGACGAAGCAGCTCGAGAGGGATTACGGTATGCTCAAGTCGGACTATGACTCCCTTAGGGTCGACTATGACTCCCTTGATCAGGAGAACAAGTCTCTGCTCTCCCAGGTATGGCTCATACAAGGGGATTATCAAGAAACCATTTGCTCGATTTGATAGGGAGGGACGGTGACTCTTAGTTTGACTCTTGGCCATATCTTATTGCAGCTGACGGAACTGAAGGGGAAGCTCAAGCAGCAAGCCCGTGTCGCTGAGAATAATCCCGAGAGTGATCGTCAGGTCGTAGCGGAGGAGGAATGCCCTGTTTCAGGATCAGTGGTGGTAGTCGTGAAACCCCAATTCGGTTACTGTTCCGAGACGGATGCATCATCCGACAGCGACGACTGCAGCGATGCCGTAGTCAAGGAGGAAGTACTGGAGGAAGAGGGAGAAGATCCCAATCTCATGAAAACAGAGGCGGATGCAGTAATGCCAATGTCCTCACCCGCATCCGTCTCCTCCCTAAACCAAAACAACACGTCAACAGCCTCCTCGGGGTCTTCCTGCACGACATCGATGTTCAGCTGGTTTCAGGGATGGGATTTGAGAGGACCCACGTCAGGAACAACAGGGAAGGCGGCATACGCAAACCCATACCCAAGGGTCAATGTGGAAGAGCATCAGCACGGCTGGCTCAACTTCTTCTCAGTCGATCACGCCCCGACACTGCACTGCTACTTCACGGAGGGGGACGAGAAGTAGGCCGCATCGTAATAGTAGGAGTAAGCATCATGCTGTTTGATCTTTGGAGGGGAGGATGGAGGGCAAAGCGAATTGCAAGATCCTAATGTGTGATGGGAATGTGGAGGAAAAAATAATAAGCCAATGGATTAAGAAGATAAAAAATAATAAAAGCTCGTCCTTTGGTATCAACTAAAACTCTCTCTTCGAATCCTAAAAATTAGAGGCGAGCCGAACGACGATCCCTGTTCCATCGACGGATATACACGCCGGACCTTGACATTGTAGGGTCCGATTAAAGAGCGATCCTTTCGAACAGGGTTTTATTTTTCTTGGGGGTGGTCATTGAATGGGGATGGTCCCATGACTTGACGAATCAGCAGTAAACATCATCGCGCTGTTTCAGTGAATTGAATTATCAAAGTAAAAAGGGGGACCTATAAACCTGTCGACAACAACAACGTCTAAAGCCAGCACTATGGTGTGTAGTGTGTGACCATCACACACATGAACCAACCATCAAACCGTGTGTTTAAAAAGGAATAACGAGTGTTCATTATAGGCCATCGGAAGGGACGAGAAAAAAACAATCAGAGGCTTTGTTTTCAGAAAGAAAGGGAAGGGGAGGGACAGCCCACATCCACACCACCCCTCCTAAGTCCTAACACCACAATCTCAGTGATGATGATGATGATGATGATATTACCGCTGTTTGAACACCCTATTTTTTTTTATATTTATCTTTGTTTAGTTCAATGAGGTGGAAGGACCTTATTATTGGTTTGCTTCTTGGGATTATCTCTCGTTAGCAGGAGCAAGCAACGATCCCCTTTGTTGGGAAATATCTTTTTCCGTAGTCGTTTATCGTAAAGAAGTTTTAAAATTGGACAGATATCGTTCGCACAGAGTTTCACTGGAGGAAATCGTTGTTTCTACCTGAATATTTTGTTGAAGAAGATGTTTTTGGAGCAAAACCGGAAGGCCTAGAAATCCTTTGTAGAAAGGGAATTTTTGCAGCAGGCCCAATTAGAGGACGTCCCCAGCGTCGTCCACTCAACATTATTAACCAATTTATAATCCTCCTCATAAAATTGCCGCCACCCAAGTTTGTATAAATCAATTTAGGGTAAAATAAAGACATGGGGAGTAGGGGAATCATCATCCATACCGTGTGTTAAACTCCATTTCGGTCAGACCCAAAATATGTCTCGTACCATTTGAAAGAGTAGTCAGTGAATGCGAATGTGAACAATAGGAAAAGAGTGTGCCCAAATTCTCCGTCTTTCTTTTTCAATCTCTTTCTCCCAAATTATCCGTAACAATCTCTTCCTCCCAACCCCTTCCTCTTGTCCAAATCATTGGATTGGATCTGATCAGAAATTAAAAAGAAACACTCTCCAGCCGCCGCGTCTCTCCCCTAATGCTGCTCCTCGGGCTTAGGGGCTTCCTTGATCTCATCGGCACCCTCGTCCTGCACATCGCCAATCAATCAAGCAGAGCTAGCTTTTTAGAAATGCTTGGCGTGGCCCCCCCGGGATTAGCTGACCTGCATGTCGGAGGTCCACAAGGTGAGATTGTCGCGGAGGAGTTGCATGATCAGGGTGCTGTCCTTGTAAGACTCCTCCCCGAGGGTGTCCAACTCCGCGATTGCCTCATCGAAGGCCTAGACACAACAATCCATCCCCACCGCACACCAGTATCAAAATCATCCTCATCAACCCATCGTTCCGGCATAGAAAATAGTATGTTATTCGGTAGAGATTCACCTGCTTTGCAAGGCTGCAGGCACGATCAGGAGAATTCAGGATCTCGTAGTAGAATACCGAGAAGTTGAGGGCCAATCCGAGCCGGATCGGATGGGTGGAGGCGAGCTCCGCGTTGGCGATATCCTAAAACATAAGAATTGCATAATGGGGGGGGGGGGGAGGGGGGGAATCCAAATCAGTCCTTGCAAACAAAAAAAATGACAAAATCCCAGATCCAAACCTGAGCGGATTTGTAGGCGGTGAGCGTGCTCTCCGCGGCCTCCTTCCTCTCGGCGCCTGACTTGAACTCAGCGAGGTAACGGTGGTAGTCGCCCTTCATCTTGAGGTAGAACACCTTGGAGTCACTGGAGGAGGCAGAAGGGATGAGCCTGGCGTCGAGGAGCTTGAGGATGCCGGCGCAGATCCCAGAGAGCTCGGACTCGATCTTCGTGCGGTATTCGCGTATGGCGGAGACGTGGTCCTCATTGCCACGGGACGACTCCTTCTGCTCGATGGAGGAGACGATCCTCCAGGAAGCACGGCGGGTCCCGATGACGTTCTTATAGGCAACGGAAAGGAGGTTGCGCTCCTCAACGGAGAGCTCCCCGGAGTCGGCGGCGGATGAGACCTTCTCCATGAACTCGACCATCTCCTCGTACCGCTCGGCCTGCTCGGCGAGCTTGGCCATGTAGACGTTCTCCTCGCGGGTGGCCATTGTCGTGGAGTTCAGGAGGCTCTCGGCGGGCGGAGATGGATGGGATCCGAGGGGGGAGGGGGGAATGGAGGAGACGTGGGTCGAGTTTTTAGGGGTTGGTTACGGTAGTTGGTTGCGGGGAGTGGGAGGGTGGGTTTGAGGCGTCCCGCTGATTGCGGGGTTGTTGAGGTTGAGGATGTGCCCCTTCTCTCTTCTCCCCCTCCCCTAAACATTTCCCCTGTCCAAGTTGGGCCTCCATGTCAATGATTTACCTCTTGGGCCTTATTTTTATGAAATATGCCATTAGTTCTAACAACGGGCCCAAGTATGCAGGCCTATGCCCAAAGGTGATATTGAGGCCCATGTTTGGGCCCATAATCGACCCATTTACAACGAGAGGAAAATAAAGGGAACTCTGCCTGCAATTGCAAAACCCTAGCCCTGAAGCAGAAGGCAAACAGGCAACCGCCGCCTTTGCGCTACCAGGATCTCCACGAAGATGAAGGTGAGGATTCTCTGTGGAGGACGCGCTCGGCGGCTGAATTTCCGTTTGAATGGCTTGAATTCATGTTTTGGCTGACGATTGATTTTGTTGTCGTGTGATTTCTGCAGTTCAACATTGCGAATCCGACCACCGGTTGCCAGAAGAAGCTCGAGATCGACGATGACCAGAAGCTGTAAGTTCGGCTTGCCTCGTCCCGTTTGTGTTGATGATGTATAGAGTAGAATACGCAGCTGCCTTTTCTGTTGATTTACTCGATTTCGTTGGCCGTGAGCCGTGGTTGGGGAAGACTTCTACAGGCATTATGACCACGCTGGTTTTGGAGGTCTGTTTTGCAGTTTTGTAGTCTGGCGGATGTGTTCTTCAGGTTTAGTTGGAGGGTTTTAGGTGGTTAATGATCAATCTTCTTGTATGACTCGGGTTTGGAAGCGATTAGTGCTTAGCATCAGACTAAACGCTTAGAAGTTTTATGCACTTTTAAGTTGCCTTCCACATGGCATGAGCTGATGCTTTTCTTCCTTGCCATTTTCCACTCCACATTGTTTATATGCATTTAGTTGTGCAGTTGTTTAGTTGTTTTGCATATGTTTCGGTTGATTAGATCAATTTTTAATGTTTTGTCGTATGATTACTGCTTGTCAATATTTATGCTTGTTGCAGTGTGTTAATCTGTTTTGCTCTTTAATTAGGCGTGCCTTCTTTGACAAGAGGATCTCCCAGGAAGTCAGCGGCGATGCCCTTGGAGAGGTGAAGCTCTCAGCTGTAGTTAAGATCTTTGACTAAGTGAGTGATTCTTTACCCTTATGAGGTTGGGTTTTCTGACAAACAGGAGTTCAAAGGTTATGTGTTCAAGATCATGGGAGGCTGTGACAAGCAGGGATTTCCAATGAAGCAGGGAGTGTTGACTCCTGGTCGTGTTCGCCTATTGCTTCACAGGGGTGAGTGGTTTTTGTTTCACCTTCTTTTCTTCCTTTGAAGATGGGTTTTCTCAATAGTGGATTGTCTGTTATTTCAATGCAATGTTAAGATTACATGTCCTCATAAGCTTTGTTGTTAACCGTATTAGGAACTCCTTGCTTCCGTGGCTATGGAAGGCGCAACGGAGAGAGGAGAAGGAAGTCTGTACGTGGTTGCATTGTCAGCCCTGACCTTTCCGTGCTGAACCTTGTCATTGTGAAGAAAGGGGACAATGAACTGCCTGGTCTCACTGATACCGAGAAGCCAAGGATGAGAGGCCCTAAAAGGGCTTCCAAGATTAGGAAGCTCTTCAACCTCTCAAAGGAAGATGATGTCCGCAAATACGTGAACACCTACCGACGATCATTCACCACCAAAGCTGGTACTTTCCGTCACTGGATCTTCCTGAGCACATTGGATTCTGCCAAAACATTAATTTTTAAATTGTGACTGCTGTTCTGACAATGGTTGCTCTGTGGTGTTATCAGGCAAGAAGGTGAGCAAGGCACCTAAGATCCAGAGGCTGGTCACTCCCTTGACGCTGCAAAGGAAGAGATCCAGAATTGCCGAGAAGAAGAAGAGGATTGCCAAGGCCAAGTCTGAGGCTGCGGAGTACCAGAAGCTCCTGGCAACCAGGTTGAAGGAGCAGAGGGAGCGCCGCAGCGAGAGCTTGGCCAAGAAGAGGTCCCGGCTCTCTGCTGCCTCCAAGCCATCCGTTGCAGCATAAGATGTATGGCTTGTGAGTCGGTTTCTTTTTTCGATTAGATTCATTTCTGGGTACTCTGCATGCTGGAACTAATGTTGTTTCTTTTTCCCCTAATTCTGGAGAGCTGATTATAGTTTTTTCCTTTCCCATGGTGTTATATAAATTACTTGAAATCTGAAGCTACAAGTTTATGGCTCGTCTCTTCTTTTGTATCTACCGAAACAATATTAACCGCCCTGAACAAGTGGAAGGGTCCCGAACTGATGGGAGCATCCCATTTCTCTCCTGGAAAACAACGCTCTAATACATTGATTTTAATGGAACACTTCCACCGGATTTAATGTAAGCTGAGGGGGGAGGTAAGAAATTATTTCATGTACCATCATGATTGATGATAGCAGCGATCTCGTCTGGAGTTAGAGCTAATGCATCTTAGTATACAATGTTAAAGTCTTGGTCATGTTATCTCAAGTCGGAAGATATTTATCTGCCCGTCGAAACTGTTCGTTTTCTAGTAACGTAGAAACCATAATAAGATACAACGAGTGGCACGAATGCATCACCTTTTTGGCAGCCGAAGAAATATAATAAGCTCCACCTTAATAGGATCAGAATATTACTCGAGACAATGAACCCAAAAATGAAAACCAGTAAAACTAACCAAAATTACATACAACATGCCCGAACATTAGTAGGCGCAGACAGTTTTTTTTTTCTTGTTCCTTGTTATCAAGCGATGGTGTCGCACTTGGAAGTCCTAGGATTCCACATGGCGGGAAGCAAGTACTTCCTGCTATTGATCCCGTTCGTGTTGTAGCTGGCTCCGGTGGTCTTGTCCATGAGCACTGATCCAGGGTACCCTGGGTACGCCCCCTTCCTGAAAATCCCCATGCACGCGCTCACTGCCTCCAGGGGAGCGCCCGCTGATCCCTGGAAGTAGCCATTGCCGAAGGGGTTCGTGATGATCCTGCCAGGACGGTTGCCAGGTTGATGATCATCCCGTCGATCCCGACGTCACCGTTGGGTGCAACCAGTGGAGGGGTCTGGGGCCCGTATATCGGCTAGTGGAAGGGCCAACCACACTGGCCAGGACATTGGCTGGCAGTGTTCCCGACCCAGGTGTACGCTAACCTTCCCTTGCCCCCTGCAGTGGCAGAAGATGCGTGAGTCCCGCACCTGTTCATGCAGAAACCATCCACGGCAACATCAGCAGAGGTCAGCAGTAGATTGATGACTGTGCCACCATTCCTCGAGGCGCTGCCGGCCTTTGTGGCAAGGATGGGCATCTGAGGAGACTTGAGGAGCTTCCCGAGGGAGTAGTTCTCATCAAAGACTTGGCTTCCAAGGTCAAGAGTGGAAGGGCCTCCCTTGTAGTACTGGGTGGTCCGCCACCAGGATGAGACAGTAGGGGAGGGAGCTTTAGGGGAGTTGAGGGACTGAAGGAAGTCGAGGATGATGGAAAGCTGGGTTGGGGTGAACTTTCCGTACCAAAGGAGGTTAAGGGTGACATAGCCCTTGAGGAGGGGACCGTTGTGTTGGCCTAGTTCTTATCCAAACGTATCGAAAGAAATGACGTTTCGGCTACCAGGGGAATGCTGCTCCCACGTTTTTGTAGTTGTTCAGTTTAATACGATCCACTAGGGCTCGACGCTAGCAACTTATGGCGGCCGCGCTGTCCGAATTTGATCTCCCCTCCTCAGGGACCTTCGAATTTATTTTCTCATGGACAAGTTGTTGATTTAGGCCCCATTCAATCATGTTCGTCAAAGACTCGAGGAATAGTAAGTATATCACACATAAATATCATACACACGTACGCGTTGAAACTTCTTCATGCCCTCTTAGTTGATAACTCACAAGATTTTGATGTCCCCCGACAGCATTTCTCCCATGCAATTCCAAAAATGTTTTCATATGCCGACGTTAAAGAAAAACAAGGCTAGGACGTAAACTGTCGGTCCCATCTACCTAATCGATAATTACTAATTAAAACCCTGACGATAGATTGATGGTCGACCCTCGACCCGGAATACATGCTGCATGTCGGGGGATTATGATCCGGAATAGTAAGAATGCTTCAGTTACGATTGCTGATGAACAATTTGTAAACAACCTCAACACAGACTCAAACACGGACTCAAGGTAACTAAGAAAAGGACGTGGTTGGTACTTTTGAACCGAGTTTTATGACGAGAACCATGAAATTGAAATTACTAGAATGGTTATCTAATCGACGACGCGCGTCTTTTTCATATATTAACATAAGTTTGGACGTAGGAAACCACCACATATTGCATCGACCTGTCCTCCTGTATTATGCGCAGCTACAGCGCATCATCAGAGATCGAGTCCCGGTTCTGTTTTGAACGACGACACATCTGAACGATCACGTCTGATTGATATTTATGAATGCGACTGCCATTGATCTCGAAACTTTTAAATCATTCAACAATTTGCTCTATTCACAATAGGTATGTCATTTAATACAGAGGAGACAGGTACGTGTCCAGGGTGGTGGAACGTCACACCCCGCGAGACTACAATTGCCCATCTCGTGTAAGAATAAGACAGACTCGCTGTGTACACCCAGAAAAAAAAAAGGAATGTATTTGTTTTTTACAAGGGTGGTGGAGCCAAAACAATTATGAGTCGGCCGCCACCATACTATTCATTGAGTTGGCTTTGCTTGAAAAATACAGAACAGGAGGAGGAAAACAGTAGCCGTGCCTGAGGTAAAGTAAATATGAGATGAAACGTTTAAAGCTTTAAAATGAGTTAAGTACGTATTAGTCTTGTGAACCTAATGTATCTAAATTAAGCCGCATGAAAAATTAGTGAGATGAGAGTTAATCACCAAATGTTTATCCATATCGAAGAGATCTTCCTTCTATATTGAGTACCTAAAAAATATTCATAACGTGTTTACTCAGCCCACTTATCTACTAACTTGATGATGCCACCCGAACAAAAGAAGAAAAATATCGTCAAATGTTATGTTGATATAGATTGAAAAAATATTTAATAAATCCGATATAAGTTGACATGGCATGCATGATGATTGAAATAAAAAATATTATACGGAAAAAATGAGTAAAACCCGATCTAATCCTATGTCATATTATATGCCAAATGAGGGTAATCACTAATTGGGCAACCAGGCGGATAACAAACACTCTTCAGCCAAGTAAGATTTTTTTTTTTTTTTTTTTTTGCTTATTGCAAACGAAGAGAGTGGAAATTAAATAACTTTGAACGATGAAACTAGTCGTTGATCAAACGTGATTAGAAATATTTTCAATCTCTAAGGAAAACCGACCTTTTTATGCGGACATAAATTAATGTTTGCTCGCGTACACACACATAACTGAAATTACATAAAAAAGAAATCCAAGCCCCGATTTTTTAAGGCAAGGGGACGGCTTTATCAAACGACGGGGTCGCATGCGGAAGTCCTGGGATTCCACATAGCAGGAAGAAGGTACTTCCTGCCATTGATCCCGTTCGTGTTGTAGCTGGCTCCGGTGGTCTTGTCCGCGAGCACTGATCCGGGGTACCCTGGGTACGCCCCCTTCCCGAATATCCCTGTGCACGCGCTCACGGCCTCCAGGGGAGCTCCTGCAGGGCCCTGGAAGTAGCCGTCGTTGAAGGGGTTCGTGATGGTCCCAGCCAGGACGGTCGCCAGGTTGATGATCATCCCGTCGATCCCGACATCACCGTTCGGAGCTACCAAGGGAGGGGTCTGGGGGCCGTATATCGGCTGGTGGAAGGGCCACGCGCACTGGCCAGGACACTGGCTGGCAGAGTTCCCAACCCAGGCATATGCAAACCTGCTCCCCTTTCCCCCCGCGGCGGCAGAAGATGCGTGAGTCCCACACCTGTTCATGCAGAACCCGTCAACCACAACATCGGCTGAGGTCAGTAAAAGATTGATGGCTGTGCCACCACTCCTCAAGGCCCTGCCTGCCTTTGCAGCGATAATGGGTATCTGAGGAGACTGGAGGAGCTTCCCAAGGGAGTAATTCTCATCGAGGACTTGTCTGCCAAGGGTGAGAGTGGAAGGGCCTCCCTTGTAGTACCCGGTTGTCCGCCACCAGGAAGAGACGGAGGGGGAGGGTGCATTAGGGGAGTTGAGGGAGCAGAGGAAGTCGAGGATGACGGAACGCTGGGCAGGGGTGAACTTGCCGTACCAAACGAGGTTAAGGGTGATGTTGCCCTTGAGGAGAGGTCCGTTGTGGTAGTTGAGGACGAGAGGTTGCTGCTGGACGAGGGAGGTGAGCTTGCGGGGGATGGCAGAGGAAGGGGAGAAAACTATGAAGAGGAGGAGGCAAGCAAGGAGGGCGGACAAAGATGGATTGCCGATGGAGTTCATCGTTTTCATGGGTTAGGGCTGCTATGAGAAGATGTATTCAGATAATCACAGTTGTGAACGGTGAGTATAGAATATGATTAGAATGAGAAGTAGGAAACGCTGATGGGTGAATGTGAAGGGAATAGGGCACTTGGCCTGCCTTTTTATAGGGGGGAAGAAGGAAGTAAGGTGTGTTTTGGGTTCTGCTCGTGTGGAGTGGACAGCTTGGATGCGATGTAGTCGTAGACAACAGCGTGCGATGCCTTTGACCTCAGTGTTGTTGGTCGACCAACGAGCACGAGTAAAAGCTTAGATGATAAGAATGAATCATACTATACATAAGAATGAATCAAACTATACATTAGGACGAACTAAAATGTTACGATATATTTTTGGTGTGCTCATCGAGTTTCACAAGACACTCAAACTTAAGCCTGGTTTGGCATAACTAGAAAGTGAATTGAGTGATTCAAGCCTCTTCTTGGTAGATTGATTATTACTATTAAGTATATTATGATCCAATCTATATTGGGGTGCCAACTTCTGTAGCATGGAGAGTCGCGTTTGGATCGCTCCAGGGAAGATGTTCGTATCCAAACTCATACAGTCCACCAAGGCTGCGCTGACTGCATTCGATCTGGACCCTCCCAAATTTATTGGCTCAACAAGTTGCGGTTCAGGGTCCCGATTCAGTTTTCTCTCGAGGCTTACCTTGGTATGCTTATGGAACTTAAACATTCAGTATTACATTCGATTGTGGCATGAGATATGATATACATCTCACATGTAAAAAATCTATTCTTACAGGCAACATCTCGATTTTTACATACCTCTTTAGGGACACAAAATGTACGAGTTATTTGACGACCGAGTATTTGAATCAATCGCCTGGGACTTACTGTCTTCATGACAAAAGAGGATTAGCTGTAATTGGGTTAGGGATGGGTCCGACTTTCGAATATCGCTGTAGGGTCGATAAAGGAGAGACATTGCATCTCCCATGCCGACTTCGAAACTTTTCTTGGTAGGAACCACGTAGCTGTCTATAACAATAGAAGTTGATATTTGATATTATACAGCTTTGTTCCGATGTGACGTGGACGCGCCGGGGGGTCGAACCACACACGCAAGAATACCAAAAATAACACATCTGGCCCCAGTTGGGGAAATCCACACCGATTCAATCATATTCGATCAACGCTTAGCCTTATCCATGGCTTGAGCTCAAGCAAGCTGACGATATTTGTGCTCCTACGCATTCAATCCGAACGGCTAAGTTCAAAATCTGAAGCTAACAGCGACTTGTGTGAGTAAACTGGAATCTTGATTTCACAGCCTTATTACAGCACAAGGGGGCATGTGGACGGACAGCTCAATGTTCTGAGGAGGGATCGATGGAGGACAGGCAAAAATCTAGTTAGTTTCATCTCGGTTGATAATGTAGGGAACCGATATGAAATAACCAGTTCGAACACAGAAAAATTGTGGGATTACGTTTGAATTTTCCTCAGTGTTTCTTATTGATGCTCAGGTTTCAACCAACAAATGAATGAATGAATCAATGTATTTCTCTGACTATATCCTTTGTAAAATGTCTCCCTACACCAAAGTTGAACAAGCAGAAGTCGACGGATCGTACAATGCCGGAAGCAAGTACTTCCTCCCGTTCACCCCGTTCGCGTTGTAACTCCCCCCGCTCTGCCTGTCAACCAGCAAGTTCCCGGCATAACCCGGGTATGCCCCGTTCCCGTAGATCCCGGGACACGCCGATGCAGCCTCCAGGGGCGCATCCTTGTCTCCTTGAAAGAAGCCGTTCCCGAATGGGTTGGTTGCCGTCCCTGCCAGCAAGCTCCCAAGGTTGATCACCATCCCGTCGATCCCCACGTCGTTGTTGGGGGCAACGAGCGGAGGGGACTGGGGACCATAGACCGGCTGGTGGAAGGGCCATGCGCACATCCCCGGGCATTGCTTCTCGGAGTTGCCCACCCAGATGTATGCAAACCTATACTTCTTGCCGGTTCCATTGGAGACGGCCGATCCAGGCGCCGACCCATGGGTACCGCACCTGCTCGTGCAGAAGCCTTCAACCACCACATTGTCCGCAGTGAGGACAATGTTGATGGCGTTCTTCTGACCGCCTCGGGAAGCCAGCCGGACAATGTCGTCGGAGGTGAGGGATTTCCCGAGGGAGTAGGAGTCGTCGTGGACCTGAGGGCCGAGGGAGAGCGACAGGGATGGGGAGCGGGACCGGGCAGGGGAGGAGAGGGGGTAATACTTGTGGACGGTGGACCACCACTGGGCGACAGAGGGATGTGGCTGGTCGTGGGAGGAGGCGGAGGGCGTGGACAAGGAGGAGAGGAAGTCGGAGACGACGGCACGTTGAGAGGGGGAGAAGCGGCCGTACCAGATGAGGTTGAGGGAGATGGGGCCGGAGAGGAGGGGGCCGTGGTGATAGGTGAGGAGGTTGGTCTGCTGCTGGACGAGCTCGTGGAGCCTTCGGGTGGCGGTGGATGTTTGGGAGAGGGAAAGAAGGAGGAGGAGGAGGAAGAAGAAGCAGCAGCTCGGGATGAAGGTGGAAATGGAGGAGGCCATTGTTTGTTTGGGAGAGAGTATTGAAGTGAGAGGAGGACGATGGATGGGTGTTTGGGGGAGGTAAGGAGTGTTTGTTTATATAGAGAGTGAGATGATGAGCTGGAACTGGTCATTTTGGGATACGACATTATGAAAGCAGCGGACCGCGTTTTGGAGGCGAAACAGACAGACCATGCTGAGCTGGAACTAAAGTGCTTCTTCTTACAACGAGTGTAATGGGGTTTAAGTAGGGGGACTCGAACTCGGATCGATCGATGGAGAGAGAGAGAGAGAGAGAGAGAGATACGGACAGATAACTTAATTTAAACACAAAGTAAATGGTCCCCCTCGCCCCGTGTGAGAGAGAACTCCAGGCTGTATGGGAGAAGGCCGAGAGGAAAGAGAGACGGGAAATGGGTGGTAATTTCAAAAGGACAACAAAGACACAGCTGGCTTCATCTCATCGGTCCTCGTCCCAACCAAAGGGAGGATGACCACCCTACCCACCAGGAATCCTAAGTTCCCCCCGCTCGCTGGCTGGCTGGCTCGCACTACTCAGTTCCTTCGTCCAGTGTTGTTACCTTTACATTCATATTGCCTCGTAAAAGGTGTGCGAGCTGGCGCGGTGGAGCTCTCTCGTGAAGAAGGGTAGTTTTTTGGCCTTTAACAGCTGGTTCATGCCCAATGCCATAACCCCCCACATTCGGAGAGATTGAAAAGGATTTACAGGCCTTGCATCACCACCCCCTTTCCCTTATTATAACTTCACCGCTCGCTCACGGGGGTCGTGTGGTCAACCCCTACAAAATCTCTTAAAGGTTGATCGGCTGCCAGTTTCGACTCAAGAGAAATCTTTTAATAGAGCTAATTATTATTATCAACAAATATAACAAAACGCTAAAATCTCAAAACAACGCATCTTGTAAGAAACATTTGTAGTTTTGGATCGACACACCACATAATTATTACAATTGACTATCAGTCTTATACCTCTACAGTTTCTCTAAATATTTTTCCACCTGGATTCTACCTTCGAGAAAGTGTTTCCCGAGTAGATCGAGTACTGCTCGTTATTTGACCGGCGTGTCAAATGAAGCAAGTGGAATATTTGCTAAAAGTAAAACAAAAACAAAACTGAGGTTCCCAAAGACACTGAGGTGTCGATGCTCAGCATTAAATCTCTTCTCCGTTTATATATTGTCGACAAAAGTATGAATTAATTATCACACTTGTATCAAAATCTCTTCCCTTTTTTCAACTCATTTGACTTTTTCCATCGGCGGCGAATTTGCACACCAACTCTTTTGGTTCACATTTAGTTTGTGTTTATAAGAAGTGGGGTCGAATCGTTTGTGCTTTATTTGACAAATATGTCAAATAGAATAAATTGAAGATATCTGACCCCGATCCATTTCCATCTCCAAAGATAAAAATGAACTTTTTCGGACTAACAATAAAGTCTTACGTAGTGATGTGTTGATTGATTAAAAAGGAAAGAAATTGTCGCGTACCCGGATGAACAAAAGTTTATGGATATTAATAAGTTGTGCAGCGCAGGTTCCATTGTCATGCCATGTCTTCCTCCTGATGCCGGAGATGGACGGAGCTTGTTCCAAAATAAATGAAGTTAGTCGCCAAATAAGATAATTAATTTCAAAATTAGATAAATAATGTCTCAAAATCGAAGTTAATAATTTTGATTTATGTTTCCCTAAGGAAATCGGAGTTGAGAATTTCAAAGCAAATCGAAAATCGAAACGCTAGTTTCTGGACAAATTTTAGAATTATATTTTTTTTTACCTAACCTTAAATTGGAAAAAAAAAATTATACATTTTCGTATCTAATCTTAAATCGGAGCCCGAGATGAGCGAAGATGCACGCAAGATGTGACGTCTCATTTTATTAGGCAAACGAACCTGTCTTCGTCGTCGTGTTCCGTTACAGAACCACTCTTCCAAATTTGGAAAGCATAAAGAAAACGTAACAATTATTGCATGCATTGCCGGATCGCCGCCGCCGAAGATTTTATAGCCCCAGGGCGCACGTTGACACGGCATAACCACCGAAATGGACGATCCCCATTGCTATGTCGGCCGAAGAAAACTTGGTATTTTACAAAATTTAGCAACCAAGAAAGTAGTAACAATTTCAATGTTTCATACCTCACGGTCAACATGCTGGTGCATGCTGTAAGACCAGCCGCCGCCGACTGAAAAATATTACATGAAGAATTTTAATGTAATGTTTTTTTTTTCATTATGTTTTTTCTGGACCCATCGAGCGACCTTTCTCTCCAATAAGGGACTCAAATTCGAATTTGGATGGCCTTCTTCTTTCTATTATAAATAAGGGATGCCCTCTTCCCATTTTGTCCAATCCAATATCATATTCGGAAGGGCAGCGGAGATGGCCCCTGTCGAGATCCCCGCGGCACCCGCATCGTCTCCGAAGAGACCACACGCGGTCTGCATCCCCTACCCTGCCCAGGGCCACATCAACCCCATGCTGAAGTTGGCGAAGCTCCTACATCAAAGCGGCTTCCACATCACCTTTGTCAACAGCGAGTACAACCACCGTCGCCTCCTCAAGTCATGTGGACCCAACTCCCTCGATGGCCTCCCGTCCTTCCGGTTCCGGAACATCCCCGACGGTCTTCCCCCGACTGATGCCGATGCGACTCAGGACATACCTTCCCTATGCGAGTCCACCACGAAGAAGTGCCTGCCGTACTTCCGGGAGCTAATCTCGGAGCTGAACTGCGATGGCCCACCCGTAACTTGTATAATTTCGGACGGCGTGATGAGCTTCACCATGGATGCTGCCGAGGAGCTCGGGGTGCCGGAAGTACTGTTCTGGACGACCAGCGCGTGTGGGTTCATGGGATATGTGCAGTTCCGTCGCCTCATCAAGGAAGGTTACACGCCACTTAAAGGTAAATTTTTATATTCCGTAGTTGTCTTTACACGAGATGTTACTCTTGGTAGATGTTCGTGTAATTGTTTATGCGTAATCACAGATGTGAGCTACTTGACGAACGGGTACTTGGACACGGTCATCGACTGGATACCTGGAATGAAGAACATCCGCCTGAGGGATCTCCCTAGCTTCCTCAGAACCACCGACCCAAACGAATTCATGTCGGACTTCGTCATGAAGGAATGCGAGAGAGCTCGGCGTGCTTCCGCCATCATCCTCAACACCTTTGAGAGCCTCGAGCACGACGTCCTCGATGCCCTGAGGTCCACCTACCCATGCCCAGTATACCCCATTGGACCCCTGCAGCAACTACTCGACAACCAGGTTCACAACCCCGAGATCAAGTCGATAGGGTCCAACCTATGGAAGGAGGACGCGAGCTGCCTGGACTGGCTCGACACGCAGGAGCCAAACTCGGTCATCTACGTGAACTTCGGGAGCATCGCGGTGATGACGAACCAGCAGCTGGTGGAGTTCGCATGGGGGCTGGCGAACAGCGAGTACCACTTCCTATGGATCATAAGGCCTGACCTGGTCATAGGGGATTCGGCGGTCCTCCCAGCTGAATTCATGGAAACAACAAAAGGGAGGGGCAGGCTCGCTGGCTGGTGCCCCCAGGAGAAGGTCTTGAGCCACCCGTCGATTGGTGGGTTCCTGACGCACAACGGCTGGAACTCGACCTTGGAGAGCTTGTGCGCAGGGGTGGCCATGGTTTCGTGGCCATTCTTCGCGGAGCAGCAGACGAACTGCAGGTACTGCTGCACGGAGTGGGGGATAGGGATGGAGATCGACGCGGACGTGAGGAGGGAGGCGGTGGAGAGGCAAGTGAGGGAGCTGATGGCAGGGGAGGCGGGGAATGCGATGAGGGAGAAGGCGGCGGAGTGGAGGAGGGCGGCCGAGTCGGCCGCAGCATGTGGCTCCGGGACATCGTACTCCAACCTGGAGGAAGTGGTAAACAACGTCCTGCTACCGGGCCGAAAGAATTAACAAGAAGTCCGATCTGCTCTGCCAAAATTCGTGGATTTCCCAATATCTGTCGTGTTACTTCCTGTCTATTTTCATTGAAATCCGAAATTTCTTTCTTTTTTTTTCCGTAAGGATTTGTCGGGTCAGTGATCCCCAAGTCACGTTCATTGCATGTGATTTATGCATAAATTGTCAGTCGGGCACGAACAGATCCAAGCCTGCGAAATTAATGCACCACCCTCTTTGGAAAAAAAAAAACCAATTCCCTGCGGTCGCTTTCATCCAGAGATAAGTTGCACTTTTCTATTAACAATAGAGGGAAATTGTACGAGTCCAAAATGCTAAACAACGTTGTTGACAGAGCAACATATTCCCTTTTATACATTTGTCGAAACAAACGTGTGCCAAACCGGCGCATTTTTTAACAATTTGACCAAACTAAAGTCATAATTGTTCTACATAATTGAAGACAAGATGAACGAATAAGTATGATAAAGGAAATATTATAAATAATTATCAATGACAATATCTTTAATAAACTTCTGTGCCCACATCAACCACACTTTTTCTAAATATTTTTTGCTAGTTGGATTTTGTTTTTTTTCCATCAAAGAGTTTCACGACATTTGATTGAGGAATGCTCGTTATTTGACCAATACGAGGTTGCGTCAAATGAAGCAAGGGAAAGGCCCATGCCCCGAGCCGAAGGCCTTGGTGTGGTCCTTGAGCGACCGCTTGTGCTTGAAGTCGGAGCCGCACATGCACAGCCACCGTTTCCCACAGTTCTTCTCGTGTGTCCTCCAGTCTCCCCTCACCGCCAGCTGCTTCCCGCACTTTCGGCAAGCGAACGGCTTTGCCCCGTGCTTCCTCTTGTAGTGCGTCTGCAGAGTCCTGAAGTCCTTGAGTGGCTTCGCCCTCGGGTGGTCTATGTTGTTCTTGCAACCCGGGGTGAAGCAGTAGCACGGGATCCCTAGCATATTCCTCGGCTGGCTCCCTTTCAGGGACTCCGGCCCCCTTCGATACTGCGACCCGTGACCCCACATGTGCATCTACACACGAAATAGAGAAGCCACGCGTCTCTGCCATTAAACAAAGTATGTTGTTTGTGAGAAATCGAGGTTCACCCCGCAAGGGAATACCTGCAGGTTATTGTAGCGGGTGAAGCTCTTCAAGCAGACGGGACATGAGAAATGGGCGAACCCTATGATGATCTGTTCGTGGGTTGGGATCCAGTATCTTCTTTCTAATGCCGATGGCTCCGTTCTCGAAGAAACTCCACATTGGTCATGATAGTTCCCCGAGAATTCCCACAATTGACAAGGTAGTCCGATGTGCAGCGACACCATAACGTCATCTATTTCTTGAATTTCCCCATTATCCAAGGCCACCGAGTTCGACTGCACCTCCGGGGGGCGAAGCAAGCAGTTGAGCAGTGGTAGCACCTCCCTCGTGGCATTGCCTGAGTCAACCAGACTGCTGGTGACAACGTGCGAAACAGAGGAGTCCAAGCAGACAGACTCGCACGAACCCTCCCATGATGGTTCCTCCATCTTCTGTCCCACTAACTCTGAGCCAGCTGAGGGCATTGCACGCGTTCATTTATAGAGTGGAACGAACACACAGGAGGGACTAAAGAAACCTGAGGGATGGAGTAAAGGGGGGTTGGCCGGAGAATATGGCGGTTGGATGAAAAAGGCCATCGTGGCAGGGTGTCATAACTAACTTCTGTTGCGCTCTTCCTATCCATTTTCGGAGGGGAAGTGAAAGAGAAAGGATTAAATTACGCTGGTGGGAGGGACTTGTTTTTGTCTTCTGGTTTTTGAAGGAAAGTTTGAGTTGCAGAAGTCTTTTGGAAAATAACAATGAAACGAAAGGGGACTGAAAGCTGCAGATCTATGAACAAGGGACTCATAGAAACACTGCCTTAAGTTCGACTCAGCGGTTGGGAGCCATGACATTCTTGGTTAATTGCCATATGAACTAAGGAATAGGAAGGGCGGAAATTCATCCGAGTTGGTTAGGCGTGTTTTCGGGAAAGGTAAAATGGAACTAACGGAGTGGTGTCCCTGCCTCGCACGATACCTGAAAGGACCACAAACATGTAAGAACGGATGTCACTTTTCTTTAATAACCATGATGCTTCGATAAGGATGTATCCGAAGGTCAAGAACACAGAGAGTCGATCTCTGGAGATATATGCATCCCCTTTTAGAACTGAATTAGTTACGACCTGAAAATTGATTGGGAAGACGCGACTGTTGCTGTGCGTGCTTGTTTTCGGATCGTCTTCTTGCACGAGGGCCATGGATGGAACTTTGCATAATGGAATGGACTGATTCTCAGCTCTTTTGAGCATCATCTGCAACAGTGGGCAACTTCGTGTTACCGAAGACAACTGGGTTCTTCGTATTAGTTACTTCCTCTTTAGTTATGAGAAACAATTCTCAACTTTTCAATATGACCAACAAAGCAATCAATACATAAATAACACTCCAATTTCATTTCTTAAACTCCTGATCCAATAAAATGAATCATGACAAAAGAGCTAAAACAGAACCGAGGCCGATGACACGTGAGAGATAGAATCGACCGCCCAACTCTAAAAAGTGACCTTTTTGTGCCGATTGTTCGGCTGTTCCCCTCCGCACAACCACTGCCTCCCGGCATCGACGGAATCGAGAGTTGGAAGCTGCGATTCGCTGCAAGCGCATCCGATACGATCCCGACAATCCTATGTCCCCATCTCCATCTCCATCTCCCGAGCAACAGTCAGACGACAGCAACAACAATAACTACTTGGTGAGGAGGCAGTGACACCCTATTCCGATGCTCCCCCACACTCTCCCCTTCGTCAACTTCGATGTTGTCCTAAAAATTCGCCCATTTGCCTTCCCCCACAAGCTTCTCCCTTCGTTAAGACCCCCCGCTGCACATCGCTTGCGATCCTAAGAAAGCTCGCGCCTTTCTTCGTCGCCGACGGATCATCATCCCAATTCCGTCTTTTCAGGGAGTACCCAGTTTCCCTTTTCGGCAATGCAAGGACAAGGTTTGAGCCTTAGGATCCGGATCAGCCCCGGGGAGCAGTCGGAACCGGCGTTTGTTCCCGGGGGTTTGTTCCTCGACGGCGCCCTTCCTTCTTGTTTGGCGAGGAGCGTGTTTTTCTCTGGGCGGTGTGGTGGGGGGAATCCCGTGCTGAGATGTCGTAGAGAAAGGGTCGCTTTGGTGTTGGGTTGGCGAGGGAGAGGAACGGGTCTCGGAGGGAGCTGGGTTTCCTCTCTGTGAGCTTGTCGGTCAAGGGAAGCCAAGGGGTTGACGGGTGCTCTGTGGGTTCTGCGGAGGTTTTGAGTGAGGATTGGGAGAAGGAGACGGTTGACGCGGCGGAAGAGAAGAAGGAGGTTAAGAAGGTGAAGGGATCGTCTGGTGCGATGAACATGACCAAGCACTTGTGGGCTGGAGCCGTTGCTGCCATGGTCTCCAGGTATTTTTTTTAACTTGCCCTGCTTTCTCTCTTAGTAGTGTCTAGATATTCGTGATGATCTGTGGGCGTAGTTTGATCCTCTAGTCATGTCTAACATCGCCTGACACGTGTGTTTGTTGTCCGGATAACTGCCCGGGAGTTGTGATGGAAAACCCTTTGAAATTATGCCCAATCTGGAGGGCTTTGATTCTAACTATTGGAGCGTTGATGCATGTTCGCTGTTAATAACTCTGAACACCACCAAGAGGAGGGGAGGATATTTTTAGTTCCTTCTCTTGCAAAGGAATTGATGTTCTCCTTGCATGCACCTTCTATTATTCAGAATGGTTTTTGCATTTGCTTCTGCTGCAACAAGAGAAATTCTTCTTTCAAAGTTTTCCTATCACATATTATATATGTTTTGTGAGATGTCCAGTAATATTTTTATACACCAACTGCATGATCGTCCTGAAATCCTTTTAATAGTAGAACGATCCCTCTTCTGCCAGTCAGACTGTTCAATGGGATATAACTGTATAGTTTGCTCATTTGACATCTGCATATGCTTTCAACCCTTTTGGTGGAGCTAGAAGCAAGGGAAAGATTCATGCAAATTCTTTGTTTGTACCAGCACTGGCTTGGGTGCGTATGCTTTACTTTCCCATTATTGTGAAGTTTGCAGCTCTTGTAGTAGTTTCAGTTTCTCATAAGTTCGAAATAGTTTATACATTGTTACCAGGACGTGTGTTGCGCCTCTTGAGAGATTGAAGTTGGAATACATTGTACGTGGCGAGCAAAAGAAATCTTTTTGATCTCATCAGGATAATCTTTGCTTCTCAAGGTCTGAAAGGATTTTGGAAAGGGAATTTTGTCAATATACTACGCACAACTCCGTTTAAGGCCATCAAGTTTTATGCCTATGATACATACGGGAGCAAGTTGCTTAAAATATCAGGAAATGAGGATGCTACTAATTTCGAGAGATTTCTTGCCGGTGCCGGAGCAGGAATTACCGCTACCTTGTTATGCTTGCCCATGGACACCATATGTATAGCTTATGACTGCTATCTTTGAAGGCTTATCGTGCATTTTTATTTTATCAAATTATCTCTTCAAAAGTATAATAGTTGTCTCTAGATTTATACTATGCTATGCATAAGGTTAGGAAATGTAATCTCTTGTGACCGGGTTTTTACTTATGTAGTCTAGACCATAAATGGACTGACATTTGAGCATGCTAGCTGAGGAACAAGTTGCCTCGTGCACTCATCTTATGTGCAGCTGTAGCTCTGTGCATTTTCAACACACATGGCTCTTTAATTATTGTGCTCCTCACTAGCCGATTAGGAGATGTAAACTATCCACCAAATCACTTTATGAAAGATTGGTCTCGTAGTAACAAATAAAATCACTTTCTGAGTGGACTTTTATTTGGGAGAATGGATTTATCTAGAGATTCCTCCAGGCAAGGAATTGATTTCTGTTAGTCATTTCAGCACGTTTTTAGCATTCAGATTCCTGAGCTTGGTAACAAATGTGATATTGGTGAATTGAAATTATGCTTCCAAATGAGTTATAAGAGCAATGAATCAACGATATTGATCACTTCCAGTGAATTTAAGCCTGATTTTCAAAGTCAAGGGATTCATAATGATTCTGGTGAATACTGATATCTAGTTAATATAGTTACTAATCTCATGGCAGCTGCTTCCATTAGCCTTTTGGATGGCTTCACCTTACCAAGTAGATTATCTTTTCAAATTGTTTTCCTAGGCATTATCTTATCCTTTGAAGTCCCTGAATCCTTTCCCTTTTGTGTCTTCTTTTTAGATAAGGACAAAGATGGTTGCCCCAGGTGGTGAGGCCTTGGGTGGGGTAATCGGTACTTTTAAGCACATGGTTCAGACAGAAGGATTTTTTTCACTGTACAAGGGTTTGGTACCCTCCCTTGTGGCCATGGCTCCATCTGGCGCTGTTTTCTATGGCGTATATGATATTTTGAAATCTGCTTATCTTAATTCTCCTGAAAGGAGGAAAAGGCTAGAGCACATGAAAGAAGAAGGCCAAGAACTGAACGCCCTGGAACAATTGGAACTGGGTCCTATTCGGACGTTGTTATATGGCGCAATCGCTGGTGTGTGTTCTGAAGCTGCTACCTACCCTTTTGAAGTTGTTCGTAGACAATTGCAGATGTAAGTTCGATCGACAAGATTGAGTCCCATGGCCATTTGTATCAAGATTGTTCAGCAAGGTGGAGTTCCTGCCCTTTATGCTGGATTGATACCCAGTTTGCTACAGGTATGCCAATTTTTTTTTCTTTAGACGACATGATGTTATTCTGGTCTATGTGATGCTCACAAAGTGTCAACCCTCCATTGCTTTTTGTGGACTTCATTATACCCAAATTTGGGAGGAGTCTCATCCCTTTCTCCCTTCTTCTGCTTTAATTCAACACCTATTTTAAGAATTTTATCCTCATTGAATCCTTGGTTGAAAGTTTTCTGTCCTAATGATTTTCAGTTAATTAGACATTGTTGCTTGGTGCAAGGAATGGGGTTAAAGTATGATAAAAACAACTCTATGTTGACTTGTTGTTTCGGGCCAATCGTTGTCAATAGATTATGCTGCTAACGTACAAAAGACAATAGTCAGCAGCTATTCTTGTTTATGTGGCTTTTTGCGAATTCTATTGGCTTTTTCCTGTGCTGTTTGAATTCGAGTTCGATGCAGTTCATCCTCAGTTGGAGGATGTGTTTGGATTTCACCAGTCAGACTATAATTTTGTTGTTTCACAGGTTTTACCTTCCGCTGCTATAAGTTACTTAGTGTATGAATGCATGAAGATAGTCCTCAAAGTCGAGTCGACGTGATGGAGGATTGTCAGAGAACGTGCACTAATCATCGAATCTGGTCAGGAACATCGTCATGGTTTTCTTTGGCAAAGTTTCGAGGATTGTGTTTCGAAAGTAGGCAATATGGGACTCTCTGGAACCACATACAGGTGACAGATTGTCTGGTTGGAATGGTGCCTAACAACATTTTTACTCGTTTACAAAATCTTTCCCGGACATAAGTTCGTAGTCATACATGTAATAAAGCTAGAAAGCACTTTGTGAATGCCTACCTGATAAATGTTGCAGATGAAAACGGAGTAGACGGTTTTATCCGTTTCCATGGTAAATCCTGAAGTGTGATGTTGCCATCACCTGCTTTTAACCTGGTTTCTTATAACTGGGAGTCATGTTGAATCTAGTAACTGGTCAGAGGGGAACCATGACAGCGGATGGCTGCT
This sequence comes from Melastoma candidum, assembly GCA_023653495.1. Lineage (NCBI taxonomy): Eukaryota > Viridiplantae > Streptophyta > Magnoliopsida > Myrtales > Melastomataceae > Melastoma > Melastoma candidum. The sequence goes on along the minus strand of CM042880.1, from coordinate 10,193,217 downwards.
GCTTAGCGTTGTTGTCCGAAAATAGGGTTCATACTCGATTTGATTATTAGCATAATCCTTAATTCAAACACTTCATGGGTCATATATGATAGAGAAGGTTTGTACATACAGTTAATTGTTAAAAATTTTGCGAATACAGTTCTAGTTTGCAAACTCACTTCTTACATATGGCGGAGGTATGTCGCGGTTTTTTCTAAGTGTCCGTCGAGATTGTCGATCGATTGGATATCAATGGCATGATTCCCAGCCGTGAAATACTTCCCCGAGTTATTTTTGTCTCTCTGCTTTTTGTGGCAACCTTCTCTGCATCTCCAACGAACAGTGGGAATGCATTTCAAATGTGCTTGTGTTTTTTTTCGGAATTCGCATTCGTCTTCCATAATCTAACGACTGTTCGAGGTATTATATAATCATGACGTGCTACTGGCTTCAGACTGCTGCTGGATCCATATTAACAAACTTCGGCCATGTAAATTACCTACATGCTAGCCGCAAGCCTTTGAAATGTAAATTTGATAGTTCCTCGGATTGGATCATGGAAAATGTCATTAGTTAATGCAAAATCATTTATTTAGTATTTCAATATTTCACCAGAGGAGCAATGGAGTTCTGGAAAAAGGAGTATTGATTGCTCAGGTTTTGCATATTCCAATATCTCACTCACCGTTTCAGGCACCTGATGGGAAACACGGAATGCTCCCTTATAATTATCTTTTTTGAACTGTCCTGCAAACTCCACCCTCACAAAAAAGAATAAATGACATTATCATACTGTTAACTTTCATGTCAGATTAATCAGATGTCCTACCCGAATCAAGTCTGAATTAGTCAGGACAAAACTTCGGATACTGGGTGGACAAATAAAAAAGAAACTTTCAAGTCAGAACCATTTTGGATATTGAATGCGGGTATGGTAGCTTGGCGCTCATCAAGTCTCGAAGCAGCTTTTGACGATGTGCATTGCTCGCTATGAGACATATGGTAGTCAAGTGCAACCCACCCTTGAAAGGGGTCTCCCAGCAATGATCAGTACTTTTACTTCAAATCAGCTGCTGCCTTATCCATCTCTTTCCTTTGACATGCTGCATTGCTTGAGGTGTGGTATAGACTGGGAAACAAAAGGTAATTGACTCATTTGCCTTTTTTTTTTTTCTTCCTCGCTTGAAACCCAATGCGAAGGCTTAATTGATCTCACTAATCAATATTTAGGAGGGCAGCGACATTGGATTGCATGATCTCTGCAGTTTTTGCTTCTCTCACTTGTTGGGAGCCTGATATGATTGTTGGGATACATGGTTTTCTGCATTTTTTTCATAATTCTTTCGGGTATGAGTATATGGTTCCGACAATGGTACAATAAATTCTGAGATCAAATTACAAAATCACTGGTTTGCATTTCATCTTTCAGCGTCCTCAGACACACGGCATGTACAGGACTGCGTGAATAAATTTAATTTATTAACTCATGGGACGAAATTTGTCATTCCATGTAATAAGACAAACTCGGAGAAATGTTACTCCACAAGGTTTCCGGTACAAAATAATTTCCGGAATAGGTAAACTCATAATTCGTCGATTAATAATAATAAATCTCGATTTCATTTTTTTTTTTAGAAAATAATTGCGCTGGCATCACTAAATATTTGAATCCGAATTGCAGCCTGTCATAAGCAGACCAGACACTACACAAACAGCAACATTCCCCTTCCCTCTTGTCCTTAGCCATTGCCAGGAACCACCCCCCCCAAAAAAAAAAAATCGGACCGACCCCAATTCGATCCCGTCACCAAGGATAAGCAAAGTCGTCTCCTTTTCCCTTCCCCTGGATTCCCGAGATGCTTAACCTGATCGGCTGATTAGGGTTCTTCTGCCCTTTTCAATTCTTTTTGGGGTTTCGATTCGGGATTGGTGGCTGGGCGTCGGGGGTGCTGTCGGTCGGTTATATGATGCGAGTTTGGGAAGCTGGGTTGTTCATGTTATTGGCGTGCTATGCTTCTGCGGAGCCCGTCCAAGGAATCTGTGGTGCGAAATCTTCGCCCGTGGAGATCATTCTAGGTTTTCCTGACGATTTATGCCCCCTCGAGGCTCCCAGATGCCCTCCCGGATTCGTGGGTGTGATCGAGGTAGTAGGGATTTTGTGTTTTTTTGGGGTGCTGTTGGGAAATTGGGTTAAGGGTTTGGTTGGTTGATGCATGTCATGGATTAGGCAGGGAACTTTCAGGCCCCACAAGAGAAATGCGTGCTTGGGCTTGGACTAGTGGGTGCATGCACTACATTACTTGTGCGAATTCACTGGAGTTGGACTGGTGTTAGTGATCCGTAATGATCACATAGAAGGTTGCCAGTATGTTATATAGAGAGCAAGTTGCCTATACCTGGGTTATTTGGGAAGGAATAGCTTTTCCGAATTTGTTATTGCATACGCGGTTCATTTGCAAACTTTTGATTAGTTATGCATAGAACAAGCAGGAGGATAATGAAGTTAGCAAACACTTAACGGGATTGAATTCTCAGTTGAAGTAATCTATTTAGAGTTTGGAGCTCTGATATATAATCATGAGTTCATATTATATTTAGTTGAATGGCTAGCTGGAAAGTGTTGATCGTTGGATTTCTGATTTATCCCTTTTCCAAATGAAGGGTGATGAAGTCTCCCTACAAAGAGCATTAGCCATCGTCCACGGGGACAGTCAAGCTTATGTAGCTGTGCTTTTCTATGCATCATGGTGTCCGTTCTCCAGGGTGTTTAGGCCTACGTTCTCCATCTTATCTTCTTTATTCCCTTCCATTCGCCATTTTGCTATTGAAGAGTCTTCTGTTCGCCCTAGGTTTGTTCATTTCCAACAAGGACTTCATTTTCCAGATCTTTGTGTTTGGGAATCAGCTGACTGTTTTAATTTTACAGTATTCTCTCCAAGTATGGAGTCCATGGCTTTCCTACATTATTCATTATGAATTCCACACTTCGGGATCGCTATCGTGGTCCACGCACCCTAGGATCTCTCATAGCATTTTACAATGGTTTCACCGGTAAGGTCTCTCAATTTCTTAATCCCAAGATCTTTTAGACTTGTTTCGCATTTATGTGATTCTATAGTTTCTGTCGGGTAAGTGAAGCATTCTGTTTTCTTTTGCAATATGGTGACTGTTCAAACAGAAAGTAATATTCATTTTTTTAATTTGAAAGTTTGCTGTCAATCCTTTGCCTCTTCTACATATGAATTTGAGTTTTTTTTTCCCACTTGAAACAGGCATTAAATCATCATCTTTGGATACACTATTGCAAGGAAACAATAATTTTTCAATGTATGAGAGACATGACAAGGGCGAGCCCGAAATTTGTCCTTTCTGGTGGGCAAGATCTCCCGAGAATTTGCTGCATCACGAGACATATCTGGCCCTTGCCGCTGCATTTGTTCTTCTGAGGCTGCTCTATTTTCTATATCCAACTCTTCTTGCATGTGCTCAATGGGTTTGGAGGAGGCATATCACAAACATGGACCTCCTTAGCTTGTTTGAGCAGTTCCCAATGTACCTAAAGCGAGCCATCCATCTTTTCAAGTCTCTTGATGATCCCTGCAAGAAAAGCAATCTCCAGGAGGGAGCTAGGAATGCCGGTGTCTGGGCTTCTAAATCACTCGCCACTGTTGCGATCGGGGAGGCGAGCTCAAGCCGCAGTACATGCCTTGGAGCTCAGTGACGTAACCTTTGGGACAAGATGCAAACAATTTACAAGACTACATTTGCATGAACAGGCTTGGGCGGAACAGTGGACACAACCTCATTGATGCCTTCGTTACTTGTTCTAACTGTTTCACAGAGCAGGCCCCCCTGGTATATTGGATAATTTCGCACTGCTCTGTAACCAAGTTTATAATCTTAGATAATGATATTTTCATTCATACCAGCCTCTGGACGTGGGTTTCCTCATTCTTTTGCACCTTCCCAAATACAATTGCGACGCAAAGCGAGAGCATGTATTAGTTAGGCAAGTATTGTAAGCCACTCATTGTGAGATCTTTCTTTTTGACATGAGTTGCACGAGTGTAGAACATGGTTGTGGCTTAATGGAAGGTAAGATATTGGTGGCATTCGGTGATTTCCCCTTTGTCAGTTTCTGGGTCTGGCAGATAATTCCTGCAAGTGAAAGACTGTCGACTTGCTCAGCATTAAAGATGCCTAGCAACCATATAACCTAAATCCAAGATCACATAACTGTCGTGTGCTTTCTAAAAACTCTACAATTAACTTCAGAAAAACTCTTTCGATTAACTCCATGTAACAGGCTTTGCAAATTCCTCTGGAACAAATACTCAGTCAGGATCTTCACTGACAGCATCTTTCTTAACAATCTGCAATCACAGAAATCTGTCGATAGCTAGGAGTTGCGCAAAAATCTTTCGCTTAACATTAGAACTAATATATTGTTATACAGTTCAGTCACACTGGTCTTTTAAGATGTACAGACCACCTCCTGTAAAGATCCACGGTGAGAAAATGACTCATCCTATCTTTGGCGAAGATATTTAACATGACCACACGGGAAGGCTAATTAACAACTTGACACAGCGAAGATCCGACAGCATAGCCATAAAGAGACCAGCAGTCAACCATAATAAACATGCTACAAGTTTTACGACAATCATCTGTACTTGGGACATCAGCATCTAATAAGGCAGCTCTTATGCATTTCTAAAGATATGGACCGGGCTGAAGTCTGGCATCACGCAGAAAACATGCATTTAACAAATGAAAAATGGCATTAACAACATTGTGTGAGACAGTTTAAAGGAAGATATACCTGTAATATATATTCTTTTATCTTATCCCCGAGATTGGCATCTAATGCTCTCTCAGCAAGTTCATAAAAGAAGGTCTTTCGCAAGTATCTGCAGAAACAAAAGACAAATGAAACCCACACAGCCGGGGCATGAAGAATGCTTCAAAGAGAATTCAAACCTTTGTGCGACGAGAGAGTCCAACGCCTGATTTAAATTTCCAATATGTTCGTGGTTCTCATCATTTTCGTGTAATCCCAGCCGCCTCAGGTGGTGGCACAGATTATCTGAAATATAATTAAAAATAATCCCAAACACGACTTAAATGAGTCCTTTAAAAGTAATCAACCAAAGATAGATACCTTCATGGATCTTGCCCCCAGCAAGACGCACCACGCTAATTATAACAAAAGCTAAACCCGACCATGGAAATGTATATGCATCTTCCACGTGTTGCTAATACAAGTCATCTGGTAGCTCGCTTCAGCAGTGCCTGAGAGGAAAAAATGCACAAGGAATCAACCAAAGGCTAACAAATGGCCAAATGCTCAATCAATTATCAGGGGAAAAATATCTCAGTAAACATATCAGGAAAAAAACACAAGAACTTGTAGCCCACCCGAGCTGTCATCAGAAGGATAAGATAAACATATCCCATAAGAAGAAAACCTTTAACATCAACCTCATTGCTCTAAGGTTTGCTTTTGGCAAAATTAACCATGCTCCAAAAGTATCTAATGAGTAAATTTAACCACGGACAAGCAGTGGCCTCATAACAGAGACAACCTGCAGATTCTTCCCTGTTAATTTTAGTGGCCAACAAGTCCTCCAAGAAGTTGGAGGATAATATGTAGTGCGAAAGCTCACGATGGAGATAATCAAGAACACTAACCCTAGAAAACCACCAGAACATTGAATCACTCAGAAAGGCTTATTATCTTCAACTATGTCTGAATATCCGACTCCTAAACTCCTAAATTTGCCCAACTGAGCGAAACAAGATAAAGAACGGAACTCTACTCGATATGGCGGCGCGGGATTGGTCGGTGGAAGAAGGGCGAGAACGGCGGAGCTCGACCAATCTGTACCCGAAGTCAGCAGACAGCTTGGCAAGGGCCTCGTTGATGACGAGGGTGAAGAAGTTCTTGTTCTTGTAGTTCCTGTTGACGAACTGGGCGAGTTCTTCACACTTCAAGGGACATCCTGAATTCTGGCGGGTCTTGAACAGGACGTGCCGTATCACCTCCCCGACCTACTTCTCCTTCTCCTAGGATCAATTTCCCAACTCCAAATCCTCAACAAAAACAAAACCCAGAGCAAACATCCGACCTGGAGCTTTGTTCCAATTTAACCTTGTTTTTCAAAATAATTCGCGAAATGACCTCGTCAGTTTGAAAATTCGTAAAATAACTTTGTAAACTCGGCCTTTGAAAGGCCGACTTCAATATCTTAAAAAGTCGGCCTTTGAAAGACCGACTTCCACTAAATAGGAAAAAAAAAATAAGGAAACGGGGGATTGTGGGGGATTTGGGGGATTTGTTTTTTTTTATTTGATGAAAGGTCGACTTCCCTAAAATTTTTTATTTTTATGAAGTCGGCCTTCTTTAAGAATTTGAGGTCGGCCTTTCTAAGGCCGATTTCACGAGGTTATTTGCGGAATTTCGAAATTGACGAGGTTATTTCGCGAATTATTTTATAAATTAAGGTTAAATTGGAACAAAACTCTCCGACCTTGCATCATCTGACAAAGAAAAAGGATTCCTTTCTTTTTCGTCCCTGGACATGCCAGGGAACTGGGAAAGACCTCGACATGGAACGCCGAAATCTTCCCAAATCGCGAGGGACGAATCAAGGACGAAAATAATCCACGCATATTCACTTAAAGGTGGGTTTTTTCCATAAGCTCAGAATTCGGACATGCCCAATAAGCAGAGGATTCGTTCCATTGCCATGAAGTCCTAAGCATACTTGCTTCCTAACAGAAGGGAATAAGATCTCAGAGTCCGCATTTAAGACTTGTTTTAGTCCCTCTAAACACAAACATATTATATTAGTATAAGCACCAAACACAGGAACAGTTACCACGGCTCTGTCAAAGATGAGAAAATCGGCTAATTTTCGTATTGTACATGAAAGCGAAAACGCGAAGCTTTAGCCCACAGAGGACAGCGGTTTGATACTGATACTATACCACTGCTCGCTCCCGGGAGTTGGCAGGAACAAAAAAGCAGTTCCATCAGCACGTTACTTGCCTGACTTCTGTCAAAGTCAGGGACTCACTAGGTCACTCAAATCGACTGTCTTTGCCTTCGGCAGAATACCCGTGGGTCGTTGCCTTCGTGTCTGTCACCTGCACCGGCAGTTCAATGTATCAGGATCAAATGTCAGCTTGCAAACAGGTCTTCCGGCTCACAGGACGCCAATATGACAAAACAGTTTCCGGCAGATGACAAGAGACATGGAAGTGAACACGGGATTGGCAGCTGCATTCAGGAACTTATTTCAATCTTACCCGGTTTGAGAGAGCCTCCTCCAGTTAATCTCTTGACGGGATTGTGGGTGCCTGGGCAAAAATTGCGGGTTCGTGTGAATTCCATTCTCTTCAGTGACAAATTGGTCTGAGAAGCTAGAAGCTGAAGGTGACCAAACAGGAACGACTCCCCCATTCCTTTCCCTCCTGCTAGTGCTCGATGATTCTGCGGTTGAATCTTCAGCATCATACAGCAGCCCCATGATGAAATTGTTCCGAGGAACCGCATCGTTTCTTGGAGCTGTTTGAAAAGCAGCACCCTCTCTTGTTGGTTCTGCATTCACATTTATGTTGGTTGGGACCTCGGCCCTGCTGTTGCCGACTGAGTTTTCAATCCCGGAAGTGGTTTCAGCATCTTCAACACTGACCAAAGATGTGATGCTAGGAACCATCTGATCCTCATACCGGCGAACCAGACCAGGCAAATTGTTCCGAACTACTTCGTGGTTTTCTTCCATTGGTACATCTTGAGGAAAGGCAATAGGGGTCGATTCGGAAGATTCTCCCAGCCCTTCCTCTGTTCCATTCTCCATTGCAGCTCGTGAAGCTGCCGTGTGTTGCCACATGACAGAGAGTGCTTCTTGCAACCTTACTTTCGCGGCATCCACACTGACAATGGGTAGAGGGTAGTTTGATCCTAGCTCGATCCCAGCAGCTTGAAGAACGGACTCAGGTGCATTCCAGGGATGATGGATCCACTCCGTCGGAAGTCTAGCTAGTTCTGGGAGCCACCGCCTAACATACTCTCCATTCGGATCAAATTTGTAGCCTTCAAACTACAGGTGTTTGCAGAAATTTGGGTCAAAACTTGGACATGATAAAATGGTAGCAGTCGAAAGTTACTCGATTCAAATCGATTTCATACCTGAGGGTTGTCTATTCTGTCAAATTCGCGGCCATCGGGCAAGGTACCAGAGATATACTGCCACCCGAGAGCATCGCTCTCTAAATCAGCATCCAAGAGGGTGTCCCAGAAATACTTCATGCCCCATCTCCATGGAAGCTGGAGAACCTTCACGAAGAAACTCGACACCACCACTCGAATACGATCATGGAGCCATCCCGTGGCCCACAACTCTCGCATCCCAGCATCGACCAAGGGATAACCCGTCCTCCCCTGTCTCCATGCCTTGAAGTACCCTTCATCCACAACCCAGGGGAAGTACTTGAGATGTCCAAGGAGAGGCCTTTCGTGGCTATAAGGATGGTTAAAGCTCATGTACCGCGAGTATTCTCGCAGGCCAATCGATTTAAGGAACACATTCACGCTCTCTTCACAGGCTTTGTTACCCTCGTTAGCCCATAGAACTTGCTTGACACGAACTAGGTGAAAAACTTTCCTCACACTCACTTCGCCAAAATGCAAATGAGGAGAAAGAAATGATGTCGTAGCGCTGTCCGCCTTCCTCCGATTCTTTGAATAATCAATAAGAGGTCCATTAATGAACGCAGTGAGAGCCTTATCGGCATTGCTCCAGCCAGGAGACCATGCACGAGCAAGCAGCGCATTGCTTCCCCTTTCTGATTCGTCTTCAAACACTAATGTATCCGCAGCACATCTCGAAAGATCGCCTAAAACATAGTTCAGTGAGAACCAGGATAGGAAAAGGCGAAAGCTTCAGTCGATAGATTAATAGCATTGGAACAAAACCTTATGCATCGTTCTATGCAAATAATAAGGCGTGAAAAATTGCAAGAACCTGAAATGACTCTTTTCGGCGGAAGAAGAGGTGCCTCTGGATCACATGGCATGCTGAGGCATCTCTCCCAAAAGTCAGAAAAGGTCGTAAACGGCCGGCCTTGCGGGTCATTAACTTCCCAGGGCTCGTAAAGCAAGTCTGCATTGAAAGAGCGTACTTCTATCCCCAGGGTCGTTAGTATTTCCTTGGCTTTGTGATCTCTCACGAGTGATATTGGATCTGAAATCAAAAGATATTTATCACCAATGAGTGGTATTAGATGCTCAGAAGATGCATCTTCCTCTGCGAAGACATCTTCATAAGCAAAGTCGTCTGCCAAATAACTTCATTCGAGAAGGTTCTGGCAATCGATTCAAGCGACCATGATAGCGCTGCCGGTACAAATGCATTCGGCCGATAACTTCACGCATCTTTGAGAAGACTGGAGTGGGAAATGAATAGAACCAGAACAGAAATCGACCGGACAAAACTGCTCTGTCGTAGCAACATGAAGACGGTTTCAAGGAGTGGCACTAACCATAAAGGTGGTTGAAGAAGAGTTGGGTGGCCCCGGTGGAACGTACGACCTCGACGAGGGAAGAGATACTATCTGCAGATCTCTTGGTAACGAGTCGAGTGCCGAGGCTCCTGAGGGAGGAGTCGAGGTGAGACAGGCTTTGCTTAAGCCACCATCTGGACACCCTCCCGGGGAAGAAAGGCCCCTCCTCTTCTGGCGCCCAAACGAAAACCGCTACCACACTCCCCGACCGCACCCCCGCCGCCAGCGCAGGGTTGTCCTCGACCCTAAGATCCCTCCTGAACCACACTATGCTCGTACAACTACTCCCACCACCACCACTAGCAGACATATCTAACCCACACAACTTCACAACCCCAGAATCCTTATCCAAATATTCCCTCCCCCTCTCACCTGATCTTATCCCCCTAAACTAAATATTATAATCAAAACTCAGATTGGGAATGTCCCCCCTCCCATCCCCCCTAGTCAACCAAATCTAATTTTAAAAAAATAATAATAAAGAAAAAAGGAAGAAAGAAGAGAAGGTGAGAAAAGGATCCCCCCACCCACCCAGGATGTAATAACAATAACTATAAAATGCTAAAAGAAGGCCAGGCGCGTTACCCTCCTTCTTTTTCCCCCTAGTAACACCCACCCACACACACACACACGGCTTAATCAGCTAAGACAGCAATAACACCTCGACAACCAACGGGAGACAGACGTTTCGGACAGGACAGTGGGATGGGACTATGTTTTAATGGTACGGCGGTGGTCTGTTTCACGAAAAAACCGGCACGGCAGTTAAGAACCGCAGTTCAGGACATCCCTCCGGGGGGGGCTTTTAAGATTGAGGGGAGAAGTGAAGGAAAGAATTTACAAGGAACGCAGGGGAGGAACTGTAGCCACAACTTTCCTCTCCTCCTTTTTGCTAGTTTGGTATTTTCTTGACAGATTTTTGTGTTTCTTTATTCGTACCCCCTATCTCGCATCTTACACGTCATCTCGTAGAAAAAACTAAGAGGACAGGAGACGAGAGAGGGATCTATCACTCTATCCCTATCCAAAACTCACCCCCCCCCCCCCCCCCTTCCACCATTATTACAATTATCATTAGATTTAATGTCAGAGTAGAGCTCATGAAGGAATCATCAGGAGAGCAGAGAGAGAATCATATGCTTCCCTACCACGACAATTTTTGTTTACTTTTAAATGGCTTTTGTCCTGATACCATTTCTCTGGGTTCTTCCGATGCCCATCATCCTACAAAATTATTGATGAGGGAGAAACGAAAAGGGTGTCTTTTTGTCATGTTCCTACTATTATTATTATTATTATTAGGCTGGGACTACGGGGCATGGCCATGCCATGTATCTCTCTGATAGGGACCTCAGCATTGAAAAATTCTTTTGCCCATCATCCGTCGTCGCGTCGCCCTCAGGGCTGGATCGTCGTCTCCCGCTGGATTTTGGAACCTTTGTAACTAGTTAATGATCATGTTCGGAGAAATCTGGCCCCGGCACGCGGGCGACGTGAAATGACATCGACTCCTTGGGATGCACGAACGGCGGTTATGGTACAAACTTAGGCGACATATATCCAGGTCAAAAGAACCATGGCCTGCCCTTTTTTGAGTTCTTATTACGGAGTGGATGACTATGACATGAAATGGAGAAGATTAAATGCACTTTCCATAAATATGAAGTGGAGTTTAAAAAGGGGAGCAAATTATTGAATGTTATCATTTACAGAGAGTAGCCTGAGCTTACACTTATGGACACTTTTCCCTTGTCGATACGGGATTTGGATTTTGCCCAACCCTGAAAATGGGATTGTTAGGGAGTTGCGTTTGGGCTTCCTATGAGGTTCATGAAGCAATGAAATCAGAGAAGACAGGAGCCAAAAGCTGTGCCGGCCACGATTCCATCGTTATCGATCGTTACACGAATCTTCGCCAGAACCAGTGCCTCTTCCACACCACATGCAATTCGTCGATCGGGATCCCCTTCGTCTCCGGAAGGAGAATCATCACGAATATCGTCATCACTGCTATCCAGCCTCCGTAGAAGATGAAGGCCCAGTACTTGAACAGGCAGAGCATGGAGAGGAACGTCTGGGAAATGATGAAGGTGACCGCGAAGCTAACGGCCACGCTGATGCTTTGACCTGCCATTCGGATCCTTAGTGGGAATATCTCACTGGGGATTAGGATGCCGAGTGGACCCCAGGACCATCCGAAGCCCGCTGAATACACACACATCAGCACCACGACCAGAATCCCGTCGCCCCTGGGGATGTGTCCTGTGCCTGACGTGCCTGTGGTTATCCCCAACACGATCGTCAATGCAACCTTCGCAATCCAAGCATATAACGTCAATTGGATTCACAAAAGTCAGACATCGAAATGGGGATCGATTAGTTAACTTTCAGCAGGAATTACCTGGCAGATTAACATCTGTATACCGCCCTCCAGTAACAAGAACCTGCGGCCGAAATGGTCCACCAACAGTGCAGAGGCCGCATTTGACCCCAGGTTCACTGAGCCTATTATGATGGCTGCAATGAGTGCCGCGTCACCCTTAAACCCGACTGTCTGGAACAGCACCGGCCCGTAGAATGGGACGATGCTGATCCCAGTGACCTGCTGAAAGAAGGACACGGCAATGGCCATCACGAGGTGTGGCCTGTATTGCCTTTCAAATATGGTCATGAAGGCCCCTTCATTGGTGGCCTCGGCGATCATGCTGTATCTGATGAGCTCCTCTAGCTCTGTCTCCACATCCATTTCCGGACCACGGATCTTGACAAGGACACGTTTGGCCTCGGTGAACCTGCCCCGCTCGACGAGACTGGATGGGGTATCGGGGATGACGAGGGCACCAATGATCATCACAAGGGCGGGAACCGCTCCAAGTCCCAGGGAGAAACGCCAGCCCCAGGTGTACTTGGAAGCGATGTAGTTGATACAGTTGGCCGTGAGAATGCCGATCCCCATAAAGAATTCAAAGCCGACATTGAAAGCACCACGCCATCTCGGTGGTGCCATTTCGGATAAGTACACTGGAGTTGCCTGCAAGTATCATCCCACCGGAGGAAGTTCGGAAATGCACAAAAATACAAATGAATCATAGTGTTCATCAAAGTGCTCAAGCCTTTTATAGCATATTTAGTTCTCGGAATGGAATTCCGAAGAAAATGGTATGGAAATGGATAAAAAATACAGTGAATTAAAAGGAAATTGATTAAAAAAATTATGTGTTTATTTTAAAGATGAAGAGCGGAATGTGAGAGAAATAAAATGAGTAAGGGAATCGGCATTCCATAACTCATGATATTGAATGTACATTTTCTTATTCATTCCATTTTCCTTCTCTTCTTCTTTTCATTGTTCAACTAAACAAACTATTTTTTAAGCAATTCTTTTTCTAATTACTGTATTTTTTCTATATTCTCGTTCCATTCCGGAAACCTGTTCATAGTTTTAATAGTAAACTAAGTCTGCTTCGTCCTATTACTTTCCGTTGGATAACGTACAGCATCTGTTTGGATACCTGAGTGGTTAAGCCGACTCCGGCACCAAGTAAAATACGGCCGAGGATGAGCATGGGGATGTTGACAGCACCGCTTTTGATGGCTGCACCTGTTAGAAAGGTGCATCCTCCCAGCAACATCACGTTCTTCCGACCCAAAGCAGCCGTGAGCCTGCTCGCTGCTAGCGATGCAATGAGTGCCGCTATGTACATGGAGGACGTGAAGAAGGTCAGGATCTGGCTGTTGTACATGCAGTACATGTTTGTCTTCGCCTCCATCTGGTTCCGTAGTATGGACGGGAAAAATTTCGAGAGGAACGGCACCATCGTGGTCACACCACCTTCAAACACAGACCGTTACGAACCTTGGCAGTTTCCCGCAGACCGTGTCAATTTTAGTGCACTTGGGGATGTCATACCTGAAATTCCAATGTCGTAACCGAAGATAAGCCCGCTGGTGGCAGCAACAATACACGTGATCGCAACGGCCGCGGTGATCCTGCCAGAAGAGCCGCTCGTGTTGCCGCCATTGGCTACAAAATCCCTACTAGCCATGCCTCTGCAAACCAGACCGGGGACTGCGATTCTGGACGCAAGTAAAATGCTAATCGTGCTTTGATTAGACAAAGTGGGGCAGGTGACACAAAATCATTATCCGGCCGGGTAATTTCCAAAAGACAGAATAATTCGATCTCAGGGAAGCATGGTAAAATTTCCATATTAGCAGTCACGCTTATCATGCATGTAGCTTTTCCATATTAGTTATTATGAATAATTAATTAAATTTAAAAAAGGATAATGCTATCCTGAGTGCGTGTTCCAACAGAAGTTGAAGCATGTTAAATTTCCTTATTAAGATAAGGGAATTCAATCTCCAATTAAATAAATAAATAAAGGTGCATAGTCACTGATGGATGGTCCCGTAGATTTTATCGTCTCCGTGAGGTCATTGAAGGAACACGTCAGTGGGCACCTGTGGTCCCCGGTTCTACAAGCTTTGCGGCTGCAAAGCTTAATAAATCGACCCATACGTTTCCCTGTTCTCAGGAAGGCAATGGCCGCAGCGTCAGCATCGGCATCGACCGGTTTTGGCAACCTCACCACTTCGACTCTCCCAAGCCTGCACGCCAACTTTGGCACGACCATGATTACCCTCGGCAGGTTTGCTTCTGCGGGAAAACTGAGGGCCTCGGCAACCTCTCCCATGGCTGTCGTGGAAACCGTGTCGCCGGTAACGAATTAGGGTGGCTTCTTAGCGGCTTCGTTTGTTTCGCAGTGTTGTGAGTAAAACCATATACTTGCGTAGGAAGTTACAGTGGACGAGGTAGGAAGGAGCATTGGCGCTGGTCAGAGTCTGTTGTCCTGCCCCATATGTTTCGAACGGTTGACGCTCGTCGATGGCTCGGGATCATCTGGGTACGTTGGCCTGCCTGCTCTTCATATCATTAAGTTAACTTGAGAGTCCACCTGCACCTTTTTTCACTGTCAACGAGTGTTTAGCTGCTGCGTTTATGTTGATAGGGATTCTGTATCAAAGACTACGTTGCTATGTGAAACCTGTAAGAAAGAGTATGGTGGCCCCGAAAGCCATCTTGATCTAACGGTGTCTAGTGGGACAAAAGTGTACGGAGAAGCCCTGGCCCTCTCCACAGAGTTCTTCCGGTTCGTTTCTCTAACAGCTTGAAGTTTGAGAATTAGTTGAGTTATGATTCTTATCGAGCATATTTTGATTCAGACAAGTTTGTGATTGGTTTCTCTTACAAGGTGTGCTAGTTGTAGTAGTCTAGGATGGTATAGAACCTCAACTTTTGTCTGCATAAGTTTTCTGACCATTGGGACTGGCTTTTGGAGCCAGGTTTCCGCTCATATCATACTTGTACGAGAGGGGCTGGCGTCAAAGCTTTTCAGTTTGGGGCGGTTTTCCGGGTCCAGAGAAGGAGGTGAGATGGACTTGCCTTCACAGCTTTCTCATCATTAGTTTCGCCTTGCTCCTGTGAACTTTATATGTTGTGAACATCCTGTTGGTGGAAACTTTCATTGTTGTTGATCCGTGGAGAGGAGTGAGTCTGGGTTGTCCTAATTATAGCCTCAAACTGTAAATCTATTTGCAGTTCGATTTGATGAAAGGATTCATGAAGCCAGTTTTGGGAGGAACTATCGTGGATGCCAGTTGTGGGAGCGGCCTCTTCTCGCGATTGTTTGCAAAGAGTGGGTTGTTCTCCCTTGTTATTGCTTTAGACTATTCGGAAAGCATGTTGAAGCAGTGCTACGACTATGCGCGTCAAGAAGAGAATTTTCCCAAAGAGTTAGTCTTCTCCCTATCCCCCTCACGTCTTAAAATCATCCTGAAGCTCTAAGTTTGTATTTTCCTACTGGGATTGCCAGGAAATTGTTGTTGGTCAGAGCAGACATTTCTCGGCTACCTTTTGCTTCTCGTTCTATCAATGCAGTGCATGCCGGTGCTGCTTTACATTGCTGGCCTTCACCGTCGACAGCGGTAAGCTAACTTCATCTGTCTGCCGTGTGAGCTAATGCCCTGTTTGATTTCCACTGGTACACTTTCTGGAAATGTTGCAACTACACAATATACTGCACTGCTGCAAGTTTCTGAGTTTTTGGCTGGTAATTTAGCTCCCAGGTTAATACAAGTGGAATTGGGTTTCCAGTTAACTAATCCTTCGCTGGAAATCTTCTCTGGACTATAAGAGAGTTGTCTCATTGAGTGCTTTATCTTTTGCATTTCTAGGTTGCAGAAATAAACAGAGTTCTAAGGCCAGGGGGAGTATTTGTGGCAACCACGTACTTACTGGATGGCCCTTTTTCTTTGATTCCATTCTTGAGGCCTCTACGCCAGGTAATCTAATCATTCATAGGCTCTCTTGCATTGAATGCTGTGGTTTCGGGGCTCCCGTAAGTTCCTGAAATAATGTTTTGGGGGTAAACATAGTGAAATTCAAATAATTAAGAATCTCTACCGTTTTAGGCCAACATTGGATGGTAAGCGGCGCGATCTTATTATATAGGCTTTGCTTAGGCTTGATATGATATGATATTGAACTTGACCACATTATCCGGCAGGCTATGCTTCCTACTCTCCCTTTTACCTGTTACTTGCTCGAATGCTCCTCAATTGAAATTTTGTTGGCGGAAGCTGCGGTTCCCCGTTGTGTCATTTGTCTGAAGTCTGCAATGACTCTTGTTTGGCTGGAACCACCTTAATCTGGAGCTTTTTCCACTTCATCTGTTTGCAGAATATCGTACAAGTATCAGGGAGCCATGTGTTCTTGGGAGAGCAGGAGTTGGAAGATCTCTGCAGGGCCTGCGGTTTAATCAACTTCAAATGCGTGAGGAACAGAAGGTTCGTAATGATCTCCGCCACGAAACCGAGCTGAGTTGCCGAAATTCCCATTATAGGTATTGCCGCCAGACATGATACAGCATCCACGATAGGAACTAGGAAGTGCAGATCTCTGTTTATGGTACAAGTACAGCGAATTCCGAAGAACAACATCTGTATATAGAATTCTATCTCTGCCTTCCTTCCGGACTTGCCGCGGCTACTGGAAGCTCGTACCATTTTAGCGAGGAAAATGACGTGAATGACACGATCATCATTCCGGAAAATACGTTCTAACGTTACTCTCTCATGTCCACTTCGCGATTCATCTACTTACATAGTATGTAACATCGAATAAAAATTTTGAACCGTTCGACGTGTCACATGTCTTTATGCCATCCAATCTTGTTAAACATCCAATGAAGTTCGTATACACAAAATATTTTGTTGAAACTTTTTTAGTTAGAACATAGGGCTCCCTCGGGTCTGCGTGAACGTATCATGAAAAAATTAACATGTCCTCATCAATTTTTACTAAGATGGATGAAACTTATATGCACGTCTCACAACTCCCTATCACTGCGCTGTGATTAAACTCAGTGTTAACTCAAATATGACACTGATTACTGATATCATCAACGCCCAGGTGAGGCCAAAAACCTCATCATTACCATCACCATTCATCATCATGGCAGTGACAAAATGTTACCCAACAAATCCCGTTTGCTCCAATTCCCATGGCCATCATATCGTCAATCAATATTCTCCTCCCCGTCCCCCACCAAGACTTTAAAGAGACAACAATGATTAGACCATAAAAAAAGAAAATTAGTATTAGCATAATCTTAAACAGATGGACCAAACGAATTCTCAACAGCCATATTCTCCCGACCCTTGTCGTTGTTGTGGCTATTAATTCATCTTAGCCCTCCGTGTGCCATGACCGTAATCCTCGTTGCTTGACGGTCGACTGTGATCGTTGCCGTTGTCGGTATTGGTCGTGCCAATGCCACGTGCTTGCAAACCATCGTCCCATTTCGAGCCGAGCCGATCTTGGAAGTACATGTTGTTGTTGGCTTCAAAAAGTTGCAAGGATCTGGTTGTGTCGAGGGGATTTTGATTAGGTGTTAGCAAAGGGAATGCGGTGAGGATGTCGGAGTCAGGTAGAGTGATCGAGTTTTGATGGTCTCCAGAAGGGTGTTTCGGTAAATTCAGCAGCGGGGCTGCAGTGGCGGCGGCATTGTTGGGTTTGGCGGTGGTGGCCATCTGAGCTATGGAAGAGGTGATGGTGCTCATGAGGGCGTTGTTGATGATGCAGCTGGGATTGCCATTAGAGGTAGCATCGGTGGAGTTGATCAGGGGAGGCTGCTGGAACCTTTGAGCAGAGGGACGCAGCGGAAACACCTGGCTCAATGGATGCTGACCATGATTGCTCGACCGGAAGATGGATCCGGATCCGAACATATCAAGCTTCCTTGATCCTGAGAAGGGCGGAGTGGGGAACCCTGTGAACTCCTGGACCATTGCCCTGAAGTTGGATGTGTCGATAGAGAGAACGGTGGTTGGTGCCTTCCGTGAGGCCCGTGTCCTCTTCCGGGGATTCCTTGATGCCTTCTTAGGCTCGTTCGTGGTCGTCGTCAAGCTTGGAGGGTACTGTTGCACTTGTGTCAAGCCTTGAGGAACCAACACAGTTTGCCGGGGCGACAAAGACGAGCTCACGGCCAGACCACCCAGGCCAGTGTAACTGGGACCAGGGCGGAAGGTGTCTAGGTGGAGATGGCTGCTGAGGACCGAGTCCTGCTGGGGCTGCTGTTGAGTCTGGGAGGAGTAGGGAGCATGGGGTAGACAGTCGGGATCGAACATCAAGGAGGACGGTAGGAAGGTGTTGTTAAGGTCGTAGTAATTTGGGAGGGAGGGAGAATGGTGGTGGTCTAGGAAGAGGGGCATGGGCATATGCATGGTCATGGACATGGATGACTCCGCTTTGGAGCCGACGTCATCATCTCCTCCGCTACTCGACTGCATGCTACTGCTATTCCCCGAGTCCATTCCCAGCCACGATCGCCTAAGGTCGACACCGGGAAGACGCCCGACCTACCAGATGGTCCTAACCAAGCGCGCTGCTTACCACACTGAAAATCATCAAGGCAGGACGCTCACCGGAAGAAAGCAAAACTCATGGACAAAGAGAGATAAAAGGGAAAGGAAAAAAGGGAGCCGATGCTTTTGCTATGAGTTGGGAAATGGGAAAGAAGAAGGAAGACAAAAAGATATGAGGGGTTTGATGCGTTTGTTGAACTTGCTTGGTATTTTAACTTTCTTAGGGTCCCAAAGTGAGAAATTGACTGCAACTCCGTCGATCATTGTTTGAAAGAAATACCCAACGAGAGAAAAAAAAAAAGAGGCATTCAATTTTTATCCCGGACTCGACTTAAGCAAATTTTGATAAATGAGTTTCATAGGAACGTCTAACGTTAGATTTCGAGCTCTAACAAGCCGGTTATGAAAAAAATCTTTATTTAGAAATTCGATTTTTATAATATTGAATTTATGATGGATAAAATCGATGTTATAAAAACTGAATTATTAAGATGCTTAGAAATTAAACTTAGTTTTTTAAATATTGATTTTTAAAAAAATATTTGTTTTAAATTTAAAGGATTCGTGAAATATTTTTCACAAAAAGCGAAAGAGGTTGCAACCAACGTTTTTCCCCTCGAATGGAAGATAAACGACTCCATGGCTTTGTGAGTAGAATCAGGGAGGATGGGGAATATGGGATGGACTGTCCCGTAATAATCACAATTATACTAAAATAATATATTAAAAAATCGAATAAATTCCATAAAAGAACACGTGAGGCTGCCCAATCTCATCCTTGTGTTGCAGAAAGAGGGCAGACATGCAGAGAGATTAGCGATGCGTTGCGAGTATATGATGTGTGTGTCTGGGCGTGGTGTGGCTGGCAAGAGACCGGGTCAAACCCTAAAAAGCAGTCGGCTACCCAAAAAAAAAAAGAGCTCCCAAGTAGAAAGAAACAACAACCATTCATGGCATTCACACCACGGGAGAATATTCACTCGATTATTATATCTCATTTGCCTTTTCTTCGCATTACGCATGCTTTTGGAGATTGGGATTCGGGATGGTTGGCGGAATTCTTTACCAGGTTTGACAAAACCCTTTGCGATTGTACAAATGTGGCACTGCCTCTTTTTCCTTGCTACACGGGTCAGGGTGAAGAGGGGGGAAACGAAAGAAATACCTAATCTTTTGGACCATGGAAAAAATCAATCCCCGGGGTGAGACAATTCCTTCGCTTGCCTCATTTCTTTGACCGACCCCCCGGAATGATCGATAACAACGTTCCATACCCGGGGGGGGGGGGGGGGGACACAGGTTGGATTGCGTGAATGTCTCTAGTTCTTCATGTCTAATTTTATTAGATTTAGTGTAATCCCAGTTCGGGACGTGGACGGATAGATAGATGTTCGGTTGAACCACATCAGGGTTCGCCACGACTAAGCGATCCAACCTCGGTTATTTAATTAGTCAGTTAATCATTATTAAAGCGAGTGATTATTAGTTAATGCCACGTAATTGGCACTAGTAACATCAAACCCTCACGGACGAGTCTTCTCAAACTGGTAGCCTCAAAGTAATCTTTTATTGACTAATGAAATAATTCGCGAGTGCGATCTACCAAAACGACATTTCGTAAGAGAAGCTAAATCATTCTTTACTTGGGCGTGTAGGGGGGAGGGGGAGGGGGCGATGATCACCCCTGTCGGTTGGTGAATTTCGGTTTAGCGGCTAAGCTAAAACCCTCCCAGTTGGGCTCATGCGAGTAATATAAGTCATGGGGGACCTATCGGCCTAGTATAAGTGGATCATGTGAAAAATTCACACAAACACATGAACAGCAAACAAAGAAGATAACGGAAGACATGATCGGTTATACGGGTTTACGATCATCGAGAAAGATCTAAACCCTAAACGTCATATTCGTCATGCGTAAATTTGAAGAAAGAAAGCCGGAGTGACGTATATCTTCTTCTCCTTTTCCTTCCCGTACGACTGCTCTCGATGGAGAAAGCAAAATTGGTGAAATCGACGATTAGCGTAACCCTCAAAAAACCTTACAGAAAACCTAGTAAATGATTTTCTTTTAATGAATCATATCTCATCAACTTTAGTAATCACGATACTTTAGTGAGATTTCATGCAATCAGTTTGGTTTTATAAAATATACATTAATAAAAGTAAAGTAAAAAAAAAACAATTAATAGAAGCACGAATAAAATATTTCTAAGAAATCCTTCGTTCTTCAAATTCCGTCGATTTAGTACTACAAATCTAACGAGGTTTTGTTGTTATTACGCTTCATATTTTTGGTGAAGAGTTAGATTTCTGGCGGGTATGTTTGCTTGCCAGCATTAGTTTCCTATTTCATGTTGTTGAGACCGGTGGGAAAAGTCCTTAGGCATGGTAATACTAAACTTATAGGGTGTTATGTTCTTATCATTAGCGATGGTGTCGGACAATGTTGTAAGGGTTACTTCGTTTGTGGTGTTACAGAAAAAAAAAATACGAGTATACTCTGTCTGCTATTGGGACGCAATAATTTCACTCTGAAATAGTCGGGTCGCAATTGTAGTATGGAAGAAGGCAAGGGGGGGCCCAAATTTGTGGCCCAAAGCACTTGTTTGGATGATGAACATTTAAAAAGGTCTCTTTTATCTTCCATCCGAGATTTCAGGATTCTGCATACAATTAAAACACAACACCCAAGATCTCAATACGAAAACATGTCCTGTAAGTTGTGCTGATGGGATGATGCATGCGGACATATATGTCTTGTGATATACCCAAATTATCATTACATTTCTTTTTCTTTTAGGAAATCGGATGTAAATAATAGACGGTCGGGACGCCAAACAGGATCCGCCGGCTCTGACGGCTTCACCGTGGATATTCCTCGTATTGTCGAGTAAGAAAGGACCCGTGAGCGGCCGTCAGCTCGTCGGTGTGCCGAAAGTTCATACAGAGGCGTCGCCCCCCGGTCCAACTTTTGCTCCTCGTTAATGAATCCGTTCCACAGGTCGGTTGACCATCCGATGTTCTTTCTGGGGAACTCCCGAGAAAGGGTCGGAGTCGAACTTCGTCGTAACTAAGCTGTCATTGATCTTTTGTTTAGTCGGATCACCTTGATCTTCTTCTTCTTCTTCTTGTTCTGTTTCCCCATCATTCTCCCCTTGGTAATCGTTCCGACTGCTCTCTGTTCTGTCGGACCAAGCTCTTGTGGGAGTGGACCGGCATCGCATCAGCAGAAGTGCGTTCCCCGGAGGAGGATCGCCGGGAGGTGCATCAACGACCGAGATTATGTCTTTGCCTCTGACGACACCGATGGTGTTGTCATCACGGTTGTCTTGTTGTAGTACCATGAACCACTTGGCGAACATGGTTCCCATAGCGTCGGCTTTGCCGCTCTGTTGCTCCTCACCACCTCTCGAGTCGGCAGCAATCCGAGACTCAGGAAAGGAGCAGCCAAAGCACCTGAGATCAAGCCACGGCCTCCTTGAGCAAGCCGGAGGCTGCTGCACCCCATCTTTCTTCGACCCCTGACCATCCGCCTTGCAACCCGTGCTCTTCTTCCTGCTCGGTTTCTTCCCGCCATCTCGAAACCTCTCGATCTCCCCTGCACCCGACCGCAGGCTCCGCCGAACCCTGATCTGTCCGGAACACGTGACCCTGGGAGAAGTCGGCTCCGCGATCACAGACGCATGCCCATCGCCCTTGCCCCGGACGAGGGGGCTCGCTCTGCCAAGCCCGACCGCGCTGTACGATCTACCCAAGCCAACCTGCCTGCGACGGAGTGGATCAGCGGTCAAGGGCGGAGTGGGGTTGCAGACGCGCTTGGGGATCAAGGGGAGGCGAGTCCTGGAAGGGAAGCAAACGAGGAGGTCGGTGGAGGTGGAATTGGTGAGCTTGGATCTCGGGGCTTCTCTTCCCGGGTCGTCCCTCGGTCCCGTCATTTCTTACACCTAGTCGAATGAAGGACGACGACAGAGTATTACAACTAACAAGAACAAGAACAAGAACAGAACTCTCTCTGTCCGCCGATCCAATGCTTTAGTACAAGTCAAAAAAAAAAAAATTGCAAAAAGAAAGATAAAGAGTGGGGGAAGGATCCCAAAAGTGTCGAGAATAGTAATGATGCATCCTCGTTACAGGGCTGAAATCACAAAGCAAGAAAAGACGATATCTTGGAACACGAGGGAGGAGGGGGCGGGACTCTGTTGTGCTTCTACTTTGATTTTGTTTCCCCCTTTTCCGCTACTTGTGGCTTTTTCTTCCTTTTCCCTGGTTTCCTGTTCGTTTTGTCTACTCTACACCCCCAATATACACACGTATATATATAAGCGAAAGGCATGGCATGTACTAATCAGACGAGCTTCTATCCCCGTTCATAACCATCGACTTAACTATCGACTTATAGATTGGGCACGGCTACTTATCGAGACAAAACTATCTCTATCAGAGAGAAGAAAGAGTTGTAGGCAGGGGGTAGAGATCAAAGTGGGTGTTGTGCTATCCAATGCCATTTGGGGATCATGATTAGGACTGCGTATCCATTCTTTGTTAAACTAAGTTACAAACCCATTATCTTCTTCTTCGTCATTCCCATGAAAATTATCCGCAATTATGTGAAGGAAGATGACTACAACTGGGGGGGAGTTCAATTGGGATGTGTGATCTTACATACAGCTTTTGTTTAGACTGATGTTGATATTTAACCGTAGTATCGTATTCACCTAAACTATATTGATTGCGCGTACATGGGAACAATGTACGCCACATGAACCCGGAACGGCATAAGTGTTGAATGAGCTAAAGGCTTTTCATATGAGGAAGGAATTGATCTCCAAGGAATAGCTCCTGTTCTTCATCAACTCCCCTACTGCCTCCTTGTATCCTCCGTCTGACCCAAAGGCATCCGTGGCCCTTGCCGCGTCGTCCCCGTCCGGCCAGTCACGAGTCCCATCGTCATTCATTGTCCTGACCACGACCAGTGTGGCGCCCTCGAACACCTCCCCTCCACGTTGGACCTCTGTCTTCCTCCCGTACCGCATCTGCATCTTCACTCTAGGCACCCTACACCCTTCCCGGGGCGCCGGGCACTTCCTGCATTCCTCCAGACCCCGCTTGCCCATCTCCACCACGCCCTCCCCGGCGGCATCGCTCATCCTAAGGCTCGCGAGTCCTTGATGCTCCCGTATCAACTCCCTGGCCGCGTAATTGTGCCTCTTGCACGCATCCACCAACGCCCTGATAACCCAGAACACCCTCTCCTTGACCTCCCCCTCCTCATCTGCCGCTTTCACCACCTCTCTGCCGGCCCCCTCCTTCCCTTCCTTCCCCCGGAAGCCAACAATCATCACGCACTCCTCTAGAGTCTCCCCGAAGGTCGCCCTGTACCTGAGGAAAGTGCTGCCGTTGTCGTTCAGAGTCACTGGGGACGGCAGCTGGATGTCGAGGTGACGGACGCAACGAAATCCTCGGAGGACGGAGCTCGGGGAGGAGTAAGGCGAGGACGGCGGGGGGAAAGGGAGGGGGAAGAAGAGGTTGAGGAAGGCGGCGAACGAGTCGAAGAGGGAGGGGGAAGGGGAGGGGGGGACGACACGGTCGACGAGGAGGCGGAGTGAGGTGGCGAGGGGGACGAGGGAGCGGAAGCGGGAGGAGACGGAGAGGCAGCGGACGAGGGACTTGGCGTCGGAGAGGCGGTCGAGGATGTCGAGGAGGAGGCAGTCGGGGAGGCGATCGAAATGGTCTTCCATGGTCGTTGGAGGGGAAGGGGGTGTTGGAAATGTCTGTTGTTTATATATAGAAAAGGGGGGAGTTGGTTGACCCCGTGAAGGAGAGGAGAGTGGAATGCAGGCTATTAGTTGCAACCGGTGGTGGTGCCCGTCCTTCCCTTCCCTTCCCTTTTGGTTAGGCGGGTGGTCGGATTGGAGGGGATTTGATTGTTTTCCGTTCCGTCTAAACTTCTGCGAAAAATTTGGACGCGGAGGATCAACTCCCCACCCACCCCAACTGTGATCCCATCCCAATTGATTCGCATTCCAAATTTCGTAAAAAATGATGGAGAAAGAGGCGGATGATATTAACTTCGGAACTCCTTCTTTCAACCCAAGTACATAAAAAAACCATGAGATTAGCCCGTCATAATAATGATAATAATAATTTAAGTTTAAAATATGGGGGGGTTTGGTCGGGATGCATGATTGAATTGAGTTTGGGGGTAATATCCATCCACCTAGTCATCATTGACACGTTCAGATTAAGGTCATCTTCAACTCTCGAGAGTCCGATTGCGACTGTTTATCTTGAATCGTTCCAAATCCATTCTGCTCACACACGCACTGCTCCCCTCTCCTTTGACCTATCCATCGCTCCCTCGTGATTAATTTGGGGGCGTGGAGTAAGGGAAAAGTCCGGCCTGGATGTTCACACGGAGTTGGGGAGGAGGCCCCGTCCGTCAATGGGAAAGCCGCAAAAATTTAGCGGGGGGACGGTCATTCCTCGCGATTTACGAACCGAGATCATAAAGCCTGCATGATTATTAGGTAATTTACGAACATCACTTGTCGCATTCGTTAAGTTCAACCTATATCCATTAGGATTATACTTGATTATATATCAATTGGATCTTCCGATCCCCAACATATAGAAGTGCCGAGCTGATAAGATTAGCAAACTTCTATAGATGTATTATAAATTTATTTTAAAGTGAGTTAATCTGTTTCATAATCGTTCCTAAGTACAAATCAGGTCACTTGCATGATAAAACATAACTTTTTAGTTAACGATCTCCTCTTGTTAAAAATAAATTAACCTAAATAATTAATATAATTTTTTTAGAAGAGTTCATGCTCAAATGGATGTTACGTTACTTTGATGAATCTGCGTCAGTGTGACAATTTCAGATATGAAAACATTAATACGGACACGATCCGACACGATTTAAAGCGGGTTAAGATTTAATTAAACGTGTCTTTTCGAGTCAAGACATAATTAGACACGATAAAATCTGCATTCAAGATCATCACAATCCTAGCAATTGACGTCTTTTTCTTAAGGTTGCATGGAAAAGGAGGTCGCATCCAATTCCTACGAAGCATTCGGGTTTCAAGGGGCAACGAGATTCGCGCATGAAATAGGGAAAAAGGGACAGACGAGACAGAGGCATGTCCTAAATTCGGGAAAGAACATAACCGAAACTACCTGTCGAACCGCATTTCAGTTTGCCCTTTTCGGGGGAGGGGTTGGAATCTAATTTACTACCATCACCACCACTTTTCTTTTTTTTTGGGGGGGGGGGGGGGGGATTGGGGTTGGTGTCGGTGTCGGTGTGGGTGTGAGGTGGGGAGGGGTCACGCCCCCCGGTCTTCTCCCTTTCCATGCAATCCTCCTCCTCGTTGCAGGAGCATAGCCTTTATCCGCCGCTCCCCCATCTTCCCATGGAGGAGCGGGTCCCCCCTCACCCCTCGTCCTCGCCCCGCCTCCTCACCCACCCTCATCATCATCTCGAGACCTACGTCGTCCAGATCCCCAAGGACCAGATCTACCACGTCCCCCCTCCCGTGAATGCCCTCATCGTCGAGCGCTTCCGCAACCCTTCCCCCGCCAAGACCAACTCCAGGGGCTCCTGCTGCTGCTGCGGTTGGGTGTGTTGCACCGTCCTCGCCGTCGTTGTCCTCCTGCTGGTCGCCCTCGGCATGGCCGTCGACCTCTTCAGCATCTTCTGCAACGCGCGGGACCCTATTTTCCACTTGGAGAGCTTCCGAGCGAGAAATGTGACGGGTGGGAATGTGTTTACCTTCGGGCTGAAGGTAAGCAACCCGAACAAGTACTCCGACGTGGTGTACAAGCAGGGCGGGGAGAGCTCCCTCGCGTACCGGGGGAAGGAGGTCGGGTCGGGGAAGTTCCCTGCATTCCTCCAGGACAGGAAGAGCTCGTCCGACGTGAGGATCGTCCTGCACGGCCCGGGGGGGAGGTCGCCCCTGGAGATCGTGGCGGCGATGTCGGGAAATAGGAAGGTGGGGCAGCCAAAGCTGTCTTTCACGCTGAGGGTGACGGTCACCTCGAGGATGAACGCGGGGTTCCTCCAACAGAGGGACGTGGAGCTGGGGGTGACGTGCGACTACGCGGTCGACAAGTTGTCAGGGGGGACGAACGTATTGTCGGAGGAATGCGTGGTGGGACACGGGTGAGGCAAACGAAACGGCGAGGGGGGGGGAGGGGTTAACATTTTTTAACATCCAAGTTCATGCTTTTATTCCAAAGATTCGATTGACATTTAAGCTACGGTCGTCTTCTTTTTTTTTTTTTTTTTACGTCACACTCTAATCTGATGCTGCTGCCTTTTAGGGTTTTTTGTTATTTGTTTTTTTTTTTTTCGAATTGCTTGTTTTTATTAAAAAAAAGGAAAATAGCTGATTTTTCTTCATCTTGTTATCCTTAGACACTACCTTCTGTAACAAAAACCTTGGGAAAAAAAAATCATGTGAGTTGGAGTCGTTTTATTATCCATCGTTCGTTGATGATTCATTTTGCTTAGCTAAAAAGGATGGAGTGATCGGATTGGAGAGAGAGAGATAAAAAAACAAAATACTCTTGGAGAAGTGATAGAATCATATCCTCCTCCTACAACACTTATTTATTTATTTATATATTTTTCTTTTTCAAGTTAAGGGGCCAAATATTTATTGATACGGGATAACAAATATGGGGAAAGGCCAAGCCATTGCGTCTGTGGCATTCTGATCAGTGAATATGTTAAATTTTAACATAATATGATATGATCATAAGTCGAAATTCCAGTGTATCTTCACTATAAGACAAAAATGAGCAAAAAAGAGTCCATCTAACCAAGTTGAGTAAATTGTGCTCATCATAGACTAACCTAATTCGAACTCATGTTTAGATAAAACTAACTCGTTTTATATTTAGAGTTTATATTTCCAATTAGCTTAATCGAGGAAAAATTTGTGAAATAAAATTTTCAAAACTCAGAAAGTAATTCATTAAAAATGAATTTATCAAATTCGACTTTTTTTTTAATTAAAGTTGGACTTTATAAGACTAATTTCGAGACGTTATTTTTAAAATTTCAAAATCATGCGTCTTATTTTTTAAAAAATTTTCGCCACAATGTACTAAGCCCTGTATAACACTGTTAGTCACACCAAGTACAAGCAAAGTTCCAATAGCATTCAATGCAAATTCATAGACAAAACACTTTTTGTACATAAAAATTCATACACCACGAAATAAACACAATGAAGTGAAGAAACAGCATTAACAATAAAAAATAAAAAACACATATTTACTCAGGGGGTCAAGCTGGAGCTCCAATAAATGCTTGCAGCTCTCCCTCTCTCTCTCGCCTCCATTCTTTTTCTCTTTTTGGGCATATTTACTCTAAACATATATCTAAAGCAAATGGTTCCATTTTAAAACACACCATCTGCCAACACAAACCCTTGTGCCGGGCCGGATTTTATGGTTTAATTGTACAAACCGGCCTAGTCCTCCTCATCTTCATGCTGCCAGGGAGTCTGCGCAATGCGTCCCTAAAAGACACAGTCGGTGTAACAGTAACCATGGCTCCTGTTGAACTCCAACAGGCTGCCGTAGGTGTGGTCAGCTATTCCCACGAACAGGGCCTCTGTGTCTGGGCTGAATGATATCCCGGCAATTTCGCCGAACAGGTCAATCTCCTGCCCTCGGACAAAGTCCGACCGAGCGTCGAAGATGTGGACAAAGTCCGCGGGCTCGGCCATCGCCATGAACCTCCCATCCGACGTGAATTTAAGAGCTCGTATCGCTCCCATGTTCCCCTTAAGGACGGCAAACGATTGAGACGTGTTCCTTATGTCCCACAACCGGCACGTCCTGTCCTGGTTCCCGGTGGCCAGGATCCGGCCATCTGGGTGCCATGCTGAGGCAAAGGAATAGTCCAAGTGCCCTTTCAGGCAGCTGATCATCTATTTTTTCACCATATAGCACAGCCTTTGGATCAGATTGTGTCCCAAAATGAAAAGATGAAGCCGTGAATGGAGAAAAGAAAGCAACAACACTCACTTTACCCGACTGAGCATCGGATATCAGGCAGTCTTCACTGTCTCCAAGAACAGCAAGCAATTTGCCATCGGGATTCACAGATGTGTTCTGGAAGGGGAAAACGATCCACATCAGAAAATAAATTACAAAACTACAGGACGGAAGATTAGAATGAGAACACACTTACATTCACGGACCAATCAAAGCTCCAGCAACTAAGAGCAGAGAAAGTCTGGGCATCTAACACTCTAATTTTAGCATCATTATTGGCCGTGATAACCCTTAACGATCCTCTGTCAGTGCATGACCGCATCAGCAAAAAAATCTCTGATGGAGACCATAGAGGAAGTGAATCACAATAAGAACAAAGTTCTTACACAGAGTTACGGAATATATCCACACAGTTGGTAATGGCATTCTCTTCTGCAGTCATTCTGGTTGCAAAGGCAACACCAGCTTTGTTCAAGGGCTGAGCATAATCAAACACTTAAGCACGTGAGAGAATAGTCCATCCAATTAAGGCGCCACAGAGCAAAAATAGTCTTCTTACCTTGCAAATGAGCTCCCCATGAAAGCCTCCAGCAACCAACAGATTGTCCCTGATGGCCATAGTGCTTATTTGCACCCTCGACAAGGATGGTGATACAAGCCCGGGACATTGCTACAGAGATATGCAGAGAACACATAAGATCATGAAACACTGGATGGACTTTTCCCCAAACAATGATTGTGGATATCCAGGTACCGGGGAGGCAACAACAGGTTTAGCCACATTCATAACTTCTTGGCTCCTCCTACGCAGTGCTGACCAGTGCATCACAGAGTGGTTCTGCATAAGGTAGACATCGTGCTTTGATGTTGCCGATAAAAGATTACGCAACTGCAATGACCATAAAATACAAAAGCTGAGAATAACTGTCAAGTACAAAATGCAACTCATGAGGTAAGAGGAAGGTAATGCAGCTAATGCCAGGAATTGGACAATGCATCACCGAAATGGGAAGTATGCTTGGCAATTTCATGCGCTAGGTTTCCAGAAAAGCCAATATAATATCATCAACGTATCATCGAAAAGGTAGCAGTAATTCCAGTGATAACAAATAAATTGAAATCAAGAGAAAGGAAAAGGTGAAATTTGGTCTGTTAAAACATCAAATATTCTACATTGCTTCAGTTCCAACTCTCCCACCACACAGTAGATCAATTTAAGAAGTTCGACTGCTTTAGACAGCATCTCTCTCTATATAAGATAAAAGGAACACTAGAAACCCAAACCATCTCATGCACTGCACTTCGCTACAGTGTGAAAAGAAGGGCTACAAAATGACCAACTTAACAGATGAAGTGCAAATGATGCTGCCGAATGCAAGCTGGATGGACCACTCAGTGCACGTTTTATGTAGAAGAGAGAGGCTCAACAGTCTCAGTAAACATGCACCATAAATTAGTATATGAAATCATTTGATAATATTGAAAGACTCCAAATGAGTGTTATGAAATATGTTCTGGTCCAAACTGCTTCATTCTATAGCCCTCCAAGTCTAATAGCCTACTCAGCACAAGGGACCTTTAAATACTCAAATTTTCCTAGCATACCATATAACAATTGTTTCCTTAGAGCGCCAGCTGCACACACAACTTCTGCGCCGCATTTTTTTGCTGAAATAAAGAGAGAGATATAGATTTCTACATGCAAGAAAAGTCATAGTAATAACTGATAATGATAGAAAACAATATTTTGGAGCCCATGAAACCACAGAATGCCAAGGTAATACCGTGTCTGTTCATCATCACCCATCAAAAATTAAAGGGACAGTGTTAAACGTATCAGAGATACCTGAAATATGTTATTGAAACAATAAATCTTTTTTCAAAATGAAGTTTGACCACTTAAAAGTTCCAAGAAGTGTTGCAAAGACCCAAACCCAATCTTCTGACTCCCAGCTAAATTAACAAAAATTTGTGATAAGGTTGTCCCAGGCATGTGTGTTGTGTGATAACTTACTGAAGATCTGATGAGCTTTACACCACGGTTTTCCCTTTAACACGGCAAAATTTAACTCCGTAGATCCATTTTATCAATTAAGTTGACCAGCTCAATAGAAAATAGTCGATTTAAAAAGACTTTCAAGTGCACAGGATGCTCAAGGAACCAGTACATGATGGTCAAAATTACCATCAGGCCAGCCCTTTGTTCATAAATCAGAAATTAAGTTTCTAAACAGGTCAGACTACACGGACTTCACAAGAATAACACCTAGCATATGATGAGCATTCGGTACTCCTTACCTTCCAAAGAGTGTTAGGGGGGAGGAGTAATCAATTATGATCGACTGTGGCAATAAGGACAATAACAAAACCTGCAAGACTTAAAGTCTAGGTGTATGTAGATGGACAAAAAACAAGCTATCACTACCCGAACGATGAGATTGAGACATCGTGGAAAACATGCCATGCAAATTTTCCAAACATTAGAGATGCCAAGACTTGATGGGTATGCTGAATTAAATAATGGACATCTCCAGATAAATTATTTGGGACAGTAGCCAAACTTCATTCTATAAAGAAGTTCTGAGCAGATCCATGAACATGTTTTTAAAATTGCATGAACAACTAGAATGAGAGGTAAAGGGAAAAAACTGCGGAGAGTGGTAAATGCCCAACTCCTAGCGTGCCGCATAATTATCAAGCAGTAGATTCGAGGATGGAGAAGCATCTGTACCTGAAAATGGACAATTGTTGATTTCACAAGCCTTGTGTTGAACTGGAAGTCATAAAACGTATTCCCTATCTCCACTTGCAAGGATTCCTAAACGATGAAAACAGCAGAAATACATCACAGAACATCCAATCTGACATTCCAGTGAAAGTTTATCGATCAGTCTAGATCTTCAGCTGCTTAATATTCATGAGATTCGCTCATCCATTGTAAGAGGTCAAAAACGAGCCAGCATCACTCGATGCACAATCGATAAGCATCCAGGGAACACAAAAGCACGTCTCAGAGGAAAGAATCAAGCAACTAGAGGGACTGGAGTCTTAATCTGTACATTTAACCCAGGTCAATTCAGCACGTAAGACATGCTTCCAAGGAACAAAAAGGAGGCGAGCCGGTAATAGCAGCCAACCTTGTTGAGGTGGTCGTGAGACCTGGAGAGGCTCGCATAGTTCTTATACTGCTTCAACCTCTTCTCACGGTACTTGTCCCGCGTGTAATTCAACCTTTCCCAGGGGATCCCCTGTATGTCCTTCCCATTGCGTGCTTCACAAGCAGAGGTATCGGTCTTCGCCTTGTCCTGCCGACACACACACACAAACACACACGAGTCAACAACCGATTAAACAACTCTTAAACAATAGCTACACCCAAAACATCTCCACACACCGCATCGAAGTCGCCCTCGAAGTCAGAATCGGGGTCGTCCAAGTCGGAAGAGGGGGGAGGGTTGGGGTTCTGGACGAAAGGGTAGTCGTCCTCGTCCTCGTCCTCGAAGTGGTAATAGTAGTCGTCGTGGACGAACTCGAGATCGTAGTCGTTGAACTGATCCATCTCAACCTGGAGAGTCAAAAAAAGGAGATGGAAAACGGAGGAAGAGGAAGGGGAAGGGGAAGTAGACGGGAGGTTGGAGGGGAGAGGGGGGGCGTTGTTTTTCTTTTTCTTTGTTTACAGGAAAATATAAAAGAAGGAAAGAAAGGGAGGAGGATTAAGGAAACAACGGGAGACAAGACAGCGTTGAAGAGAGGGGCACCGTGCTGTCTGTGTGTGTGATGGTGGTTTGGTTTTTTAAAAAAGAGGGAAAGGGTGTTGTTGGGCGGTTACGGATTGAATCCCCCATTGAATTAGCGTGGGGTTAGGCGCTTTTTTTCTTATAATCTCCCCGCCTACGACAACGACAACATCAAGGAAGGAACCAGAAGATCAGGCCTTTTTTTTATTATTATTATTACTTAAGACAGATGACTCGGCACGTAGTTTTTCCGGGGAAATTGGCTGGCGGCGGGTAAGGGATGAACAGTGCCGTTGGGATCGTACTCCAAGAAGAAAGGACTTCTGAATAATTATAGTAAAAGATCTTTAAAATCTTCTAAAATTATTATTATGGACCGATGTATTAGATTTTGTTCCCCCGGGAGGAGGAGGAGGATGGTAATATTATTATTAAAATGTGCGGAAGTGACTCGTTTCGTATTGGGGAAAAAAGAGAGAGAATATAAATGTAAAAAAAAAAGAAAAGAAAGTGAGTTTTGGAGTTGGAGGCATGAGATTGGACCATATCTTCTTCACTATGGTGACCTTTTTGCAATTGCATGAATCAGCCACGTGTTCCTGGGTTTGCTTTGGACACAAACGAATTGTGTCTTCTAACGGGACAAATAAAATCTTGTTATACCTATCCATTCGTTGCCCTTATCCAACCAACCAACCAACCAACCACCCCACTTTTTTCTCCACTTGATGATTTTATTTTGGACTCTTCCGATCAATCATCCGCCCAATTACTCCCGCCTCTCGTGTGAAATCGTTCTCAAAACTTAGGTCCCCTCCGAAATTTATGAATATAGATAATTCTCTCTTTTTTAGAAAATGTTATCTTTTTCCTGTTAGTTATTCCTTATCTCGAATCCCCTCGGCCCGCCCATAGTTTTGTGTGGGGGTGTGGCACCGACGCTCTGTCGCCTCCGTCATTTCAGATATTTTGATGAGACAAGTTGTCGTAATTCAATGATTTCTTTTTCCATTTTCTTACTATTACGTTACGTTGCCCACTGAAAAGAAGAAGAAATTGGAGTCGAAGATGGCTGGGGACGTGGGAAAGGAGGGAAAATTTGACTGAATGAAATTTGACTGGACTGTGTTTCTAAGCGATGGAAATGAAAAGAAAAGAAAAGGTTGAAAATTTTAAATGTTAAGAGTGTTGAATTTTTTGGGGATATGAGTTTTTTATTCTTTTTTTTGCCCTTTTCATGCATTCCACACACAGGCAGGCATAAGTGAAATTTTTAAAATTTGTAAAATAATATTTTTTAAAATTAAATTTAAATAAAAAAATTTAAAGAACTTGATAAACATCGTATGCAGCCACACTCCAGATGAAATTCGACGCCCGAATTAGGGTTCGATGCATTTTGAAAATACATTCCGTCTAAAAACAAAGATCCGCGCGTGTGTTTATTATTATTTTGGCAAATTATCGATATTTGGCCCCAACTATAGGCCAACTTTACGTTTTGTCATATCCTTTAAAAAATTTTTGATTTGGCCTTAAATCAATTTTAATTTTCGATTTAGCCTTATTCGTAACGGACGTTACAATTCGGTGACGTGTCTCTAACGTCGATAATATTATTGTCCACGTAGTCTTTTGACTTATAAATTATGCTTACATGGCCCTGTAACTTTCCTTCCCCCATGGTCACCGTCTCCATCCCCCCTCCCCCAAAATTCCCCCTTGCCCCCACCATCACCCTCGCCTCTTCCCTGCCCCTTCCCTCAAAACTGCCCCCCACACCTACTCCCTCCCCCTCCCCCAAAAAATTTATCGTCACCCTCTCCCTCCCCCCTTTCTCCTCCCCCAAAACTTCCCCCACACCCAGCCCCATGGTCACCGTCTCCCTCCCCCGTCCCCCAAAATTCCCCCTTGCCCCCACCATCACCCTCGCCCTCGGCCTCCACCTCCTTCCCCACCCCGTCGTCGTCGTCGGCGTATCCTCCCCTGGCGGCGGCGACCCTGTCGAGCTCAACGGTGACCTCGGCGATGGAGTAATACTTCTGCATCTGGAGGACGGGGATCCAGTTAATCCTGCGGCGATGGACGGCCTCGAAGACGGACTCGTAGCCGTCGCCGAGGTGGGAGAGGTGGGCGCAGAGGGCGTCGATGATGGCGTTGGCGGCCGCGAACTCCCCCCTGAACCAGGCGATGACGGCGTCCTTGGCGAGGAGGGGATCGTTGAGGTTGGACGCGGCCTGCATTGGGGGGAGGGCAGCGATGGGCATGGCGTGACGAGGGAGGGGGTGGGTGTGGGGGCAGGGAGGGGCGGGGAGGGGGAGGGGGTGGGTGTGGGGGCAGGGAGGGGCTGGGTGTGGGGGAAGTTTTGGGGGAAGAGAAAGGGGGGAGGGAGAGGGTGACGGTGAAATTTTTGGGGGAGGGGGAGGGAAGAGCTTTTTTATTTTTTTATTTGTTAATGTCGACGTATGAAAACAAAATGACGTGTCAAATTATTTAATGTAATAAAAGGAATAGTAACAGACACGTCACCGAATCGTAACGTCCGTTACAAATAAGGCTAAATCAAAAATTAAAATTGATTTAAGGCCAAATCAAAAAATTTTTAAACGATATGACAAAACGTAAAATTGACCTATAGTTGGGGCCAAATATCGATAATTTGCCTATTATTTTTTTGTCGATTAATAAAAAGCTTATTTTTATTAATCACCCTTTTTGTCATGGCTCCGAGTGTATATTTTTTTATACCAACCACCCTTTTTGTCCTTTTTTTAGACTGACGTGAGATTTCATTCCAAAGAAGATTACTATATTCTTTTACTCCTTCCATGGTCCCAACATTACTATATCAAGGGTTGTGGGTTGTTTCTTGTTTGTCGTAAATTGCATTTTAAAAAAAAAACGAGTATATATCCCCAATATCACTCTTTTAAACAGTGGAAGATTTTCCACTCCTTCCAAATTATCATCACTGTCCACTTTAACCAGTATCCGCACATCACACAGTACTGCTATGCTTTCCGTCTTTTTGAGGAGGTCCATCACACGATAAATACTTGTGGGAAGGAAAACATACACATTTCTCTTCTGCAGAAGTCCCTCTGCTAACCGCAGGCCAGCAATCTCCTAATGATCGCACCGCTGTATTATCGATGCAGCCCCAAGAGATGCTGGAGTAATCTAACGGGGACTCGCAGATGGAAGCTATGGCAACATGTCGTCCAACCTCTGCCTGTAGTTCGCCAGTTTCTGCAAATCCAAGGGTCCAATATGATTATCCCAGGACAAAATTAGCACAACACATCAGACCAACAATAAAACAAACACTTCAGGCATGCTAACTGTCATCAGCCGCGAGTACATGGCACTCGATGCCAACGGGGATAATGGAAGCCAAGGATATGAACATGCAATAATTTAAAATGGCATATTGTTGTGACCAAGGAGCAAACCTTTGTGTAGGCATACACTCCGACCTCGGATGGAGCAGCAGGACTTCCTCTTCGAATGAATTTCCCATCCTTAAAAATGTAAAGCATTGGCACACCTGTTGATAATTCCAAACTAATAACCTGCATGCGAAATGGGATATTATGTGTCATACTTGCACGTCATTTAAAGCATGAAAAGGATATCATCACACCATTCATGAGATCAAGTTACCTCCTGAGATGTTAATTTGTCAAGATACATGATTATGGACCTCAGTGAATTGCCATGGGCAGCAATCATAATATGCTTCCCAGACTGAAGTTGAGGTTCAATCTGTAGGGCAGAAAACATAAGTCACGGAAATTAATAATCGGCACCATCCCTTTTGAATGACATAACTCACAACAATTTGTCGTATTCCCCAAATTCTTAAGATTAAATATTATGGCATAATTAATGAGCAATGCATGACCCATGGCAACCCACCTAGCAATCGTGCTTGAGAAACAACCATATGCATTCAGAAACCTTAATAGGTAGATAAACAGCCATCAGTACAGTCAAACAAGTACCTGATCCTTGAAATAGGCAAGGGCTCTCTCTGCACACATTTCAAGGCTCTCTCCATTAGGAGGAGGTATGTCGTAACTTCGACGCCACTCATGAACCAGTTCCTTTCCATATCTTTCAGCAGTTTCCTGTTTATTTAGACCTTGCAATTCGCCATACCTGTAATGTATACATTTTTAGTAAACAAATGATTGAAAGTGGCGACAAAACACAAGGAATTTTACTAAAAAAGGGTGTCTGCAATTATTACATCCTTTCATTCAGTTGCCAAGCCGTGACAACAGGGATGGACTGCTTCAATGTGTCTTCGCTGAAAATTTTACTCCATTGCCTTGCCTGCTCGCTCTTGTCGTGCAAGACAATTGGAACCTGCAGACAACAACTGCAGGGTCAAAATCTAGGACATTGTTTGGATCCTTTTAATCATTCCTCGTAAGTGGAAATTGCATTAGCTATAAACAGGCTGTCTTTCTGAATTTTCATTCTAGGATGTTTGTATATATATATTAATCTCCTTATGGGACAACAAAAGAAAGCCAGGGAAGTATACCTTCTTGCGGCGGTGCTGAGTCATGGCAAGCATAGCAGTCATCTGGGCACGAATCAGCGCAGATGTGTATATCATGTCGACTGGAATATTGCTGATTCTCTTGCCAGCTTCGATTGCCTCTTCTACGCCTTTTTTTGTGAGTGGAACATCAACACATCCAGTAAATAGGTTTTTCTCGTTCCACAAGGACTCCCCGTGCCTAAGTAGAATGAGGGCACTTTCCTCTGGAAGAAAATAGAGAAAAACGTCAGGCATCAAGGTATTACATGGTTACTCGGTAAAAATCAGAAGGACAAGCTGCAACAGATCGCTAAAGAACATTTGGAGAATTCAAATTTTCTGGGAAAAAGACATTTAGAAGGGTGGTGTACTTGATTTCTTTGGTGAGTCTAACGAGTCGCTCTTCGATGGATTCAGAACTGGATCAGCTACTGGAGCTTGAGAGGCAGAGGCTTTAATGGTGGTAGTAGTTCGAGTTTCGATGCCATGGCCAATTCTAAACGATCTTTGTACTTCGAACTTGAAACAATTTTGGGAGGGTCTAAATGAAACACAACCCAATTCCTTCTCATGACGAGATCTCTCAGAATAACAATGGAAAGGAACCGTTCTGATGGCTTGATTAATTGCGGCACTGGCCATCCTAAAAGCCAAGAAAATCATCACAGTGATTAACCAAAGAAACAGACAATGCGAAAATTAAAGAACACAACATGAAGAACAGAAAAGCACAATTTTTATTTAGCCACGACCCAATAGGCACTTGAGAAATCCTTCTAGCAGCCGTGTTATCTGACACACTTGGTGCCTTTAAGGTGCTAAGTGCCTAGCTAGGTGCTCGCTTATCCATCTAAGGCGCCGCTACAAAATTTTTTAAGGTTATGCCATTCCACCATTCTTTGCAGCCAACCTTTACTTAACCAGCAACCAAATCTGGCAGCATCTCTCACAAGTCATAAAGAAAACTTCCTAAGCAGCCCTTCCCCCTCCAGTATCCTGAAATCACCAGCCCTCGGCCACAGCCTATGCTGTGTTGCGGTGCACCTGTCATCAGCTCAAACAACAACAAAAAAATGCTTCTGGTTGAAATCAATGGACGTCACTGAGGCTATCAGTTCAGGAAACCGAACTAAGAATTTCCTAT
The DNA here is from genome assembly GCA_023653495.1 of Melastoma candidum. NCBI lineage: Eukaryota > Viridiplantae > Streptophyta > Magnoliopsida > Myrtales > Melastomataceae > Melastoma > Melastoma candidum. The sequence continues at coordinate 10,155,293 of CM042880.1, read as the reverse complement.
TCCATGTAAAGATGCCACGAGGGTCAGAAGCTGTAAATGTCCTATCCCTTTCTTGTGCCTAGGGTGGGTCAGGCAAAGATGCCAGGCGCCACGGCCTCGCCTTGCCTCCCCTTTCGATAACACCTACGACCAATAACTTCACTTGACTATCCATTTCGCGATCACAACAGAGTTACTAATGCCCGAATCCCCTGCTTCAGCGGACACTGCGAAATGCAGCAAAGACCAACTCTCGACAGGTGACAACACATAAAGAACGGAATCACCTTCATTTAATGAAGAAATCCCTAATCAATCACCAAGCAATACACAAAGCACGACGATCACATCGAAGAAAATATCGCGCCCCACATTCTTCGAACAACCAACCAACCGCCCAACAACAAACGGACCTCGCACTCACTCAAACGGGCTCACGATCAAAGGCAAAGCAAACGATCGTGCGGATGGGCGAATGACGAGGAGGAGGAGGAGGAGGCGGCCACCAACCCCGTGCCTTTATGAATCGGGAAACTCCCACGAGCGAAGGGGGCGATGAAACCGAGGAGGAGGAGGAGGGATCACGACAACTAACTGATGAAAGGACCTAGAAATCGGGCGATGTCAGTAATCGTCGTCGTAGGTTGTTGTTGGTCTTGGCTTGTTGCCGGCGACGAAACCGAGGGAAAAAAGTATCGTGGGGGTGACCGTGGGAGAGGGATCGGACGGACAATTCCCCCTACTTGACTTATTTGGTTATTGTTACAGTTTGTCGGAGGAGGGAGATACGAGTCCCCCTTCCGTTATATAGAGAAGAGGCCAATCCCCATTTTCCCAGGAATATTGGACAAAAAGCATATGCTTGTGAAAACACGGGGGATTTGCCATTCAGACAAATCCATGCAGGCAGGGCGCCGCGGGGGGATGGATGTAACAAAGCACGCGTTTTTTGATTTGATACACTAACACGACCCTTGGGGCTATCGGAGAGGCCACCCACCCACCAATTCCCCCACAACACAAGCACTCGCCTACCTTTTCATTACCCCCCACACACCTAACTCAATGACATTTCTTTCGGTCAAGTTATCACTGCCTGAATATGTCATCCGCCCCTTACCTAACACGTCCCGTCCCAATCTGTTTCATCATTTATGTACGCTAAGAGGGGAAACTCGGGTCGCTGTAATTATTACGAATTTGATCGTTAGATGTAAACACCATCGTAAATGACACTATAGTTTTTATAGTGGTTCGGCCTTAATCGACCTACGTACACTTTTTACAGTAGAAGTGATTCCACTATATAAATATAATGGGTGCAAATCAACCTTTTGCACTAGGCTTTCGGTATCTCAACAAGTGAGATTTAAAATTCTATACAAGATGATATCACTCCGGGGCAATTATCAACTTCTCACACAGTGGACTTCTTCTCATTTCTTGCAGAATGATGCTCACACTCAGCAGTTGATTGCTCAAAGGTTTTCCACACAGCTTTTGTCTCATCTCAGATAGATCCTATTTATAAGCACAAGAGAAACAACAACAAAGAGTCTGAGAACAAAAGAGATAAACATGGATTGGTTCCTTACATAGAGGAACCCGACTTCTCACACAGCGAAGTCGGGGTATCCATCCTACACATAGTTCGGATGTGCACGGTCTCTTGTGCTCAGGATGACCTCTTTCACTCCGGCGGAGTTCTCAACTCATGCTCTACCCTGTAGGCACGAGATTTTTGGTGCACACCCGCAAGTGCGTATCTAATTGCTAAACTCCGTCAGTTCGAGACTTCCCTCAAGCCTCCACGTCTGAATATTTTAGTCACGTTGCGCCCCGTGCCAGCTTCACTGTCCGAGTACCGACTCGAACCTAACTTGATTCGTCAAGTGTCAACGAACGCACTTACGCTTATTGTTGTCCATGTGCTCCGACCCATGAAAGCATACTTAGACGATGGGTACTGACCCTCGTCTTGTCCCCGTGACGGTATGCTTTAATTAAATTGCATATTCTTCTTTTAACTCTGGTGCACTTGGGCTTCGTAGAGAGGACTGGGCCGTACTTCTCTGGGGGCATTTCGGCCCGTCATCGAGACAAGTGGCTCATGCGGGGTGGGATGACTAAAAGACAATTAATGAACAAGTCCAAAAATTCCTAATTTTTTTATTTCCTTTTAAAGGAATACGAGGTTGGCTGAGTATGGGAGAGGAAACGGGCTAATTTAAACAGGCCCATGAATGATCGGACCCAAAAGACTATCCAAGCCCAATATACATGTAAATAAGTGCCCGCTGTCCCCCTTCTCCCCGGCTCCCTATGAATATACGGCTAATTTTTTTAAAAAAATATTTACGAGCTTTCAAAATACTTAAAGATATCGTCGTTGTCTCTTGGTCTGCAACACTAAAAATCAAAAGAAGTCGAGGTCTTGGACAGTGAAACTCTAAAACTTTCACCATTGTTGCTGTTTTAGATCGTATGATCCCGCGAGTCTCACGACAAAATCCCATGCAACCTCATGATAAAACTTACCATTTCTGTAGCCGCGTTTATTCTATTCTTGTCACCTTTTTATCATCCTATTTTTCAGAAATGTGTGTCGGGTAAAAAGATCTTTTTTTTAAAAGAAGGCCTTAATTTTGTCGTCATCATCGCTAAATGGGAGTATCACGTGATAATTGACGATCGAAACGTCCCGGATTTATTTCCAAGGGACACCCGACATTTCTTCCTCCAGTCCCCCCCTTTTTTTTTTGGATACTACCGAGAGATATGTCGCTGGGGAAGAGGGCTCGCCCCATGAGGCGGACCACCAGCATCAGCGGGATGGCTATGGCCCTCGACCTCGACTTTGGAGACCCCGTGCCCGCCCGGCCTTCCTCATACACGTCCGGCACCGGCGTCCCTGCCTACGTCTGGGACGAAGAAGGCGCAGGCGCGCCGGTCGCTTCTCCCAGGGTCCACCGGAGGCACCCCTCGGAGATTGCTGCGTCGGGTCACTTCCTCCACACTTGCTGCCTCTGCAAGCGAAGCCTCGTCCCCTGCCGCGATATTTACATGTACAGGTGAAATCGTGTCTTCTTCTTCTTTTTTTTTACCTTTTTCTTTCTGTAAGTTAATAACATAAACCAGATTATATAATGGCAGGGGGGACATGGCGTTCTGTAGCAAGGAGTGCAGGCAACTTCAGATGAATATAGATGAGAGGAAGGACAAGTGTAGTTTATCCTCCAAGAAGGAGGCGTCGGAACGGTGACTGCCGTTTGAGATAGGATTCCTTTAAGGCTGTGATTTTGCGCAAATTCAGGAGATTCTCCGGAACGGATCATCAGCAAATACGTTGTTATTGTTAATTTGTTTAGGAGTCGTGCTGTTTAGGCGAAAGATCTGATGTCAGATTCGGGTGGAGTTCAGATATAAGATCAGAGTCAATCAAAATCTAAGTCTCCTTTGAATACTGAAATCAATTCTCGGATCTCGAATGGAGAAGGGTCAAGTCCCCAAATGATAGAAGATGGACCAACCCACCCACAAAAGGGCGAACGAAACAAAAGCCCATTTTGGGTTTTTGAGCTTTCATTTATCCCTCATACACTCCACTTTTGGGCCGGCCGATCATCTTTTTTGATCACGTCAGTTTCTAAAAACCCTTAAACATGGCATAACACCCCCCCCGGTCTATCAGTTTTTGTAGTACGTTAAGTGGGCATAATCTTTAGGAGTTATGTTTCAAGATAACAATATTCTTAGTTTCAATGATGTCCTAAAGAAACTTCGAGTTTAAGAAGTTGGGTTTCGAACTCGACTTAAAAAAGGCCTTTGCAGGAACTCGAATTTCGAAAATTCTTTGTTTTTTTTCATGAAGTGAACTTTAGAAAGTCGTTTTCCTTATGAAGGAGCTTATTTCATTTTTCATGAAGTGAACTTTTCATGGAGCTTATTTCATTTTTCCATCTCTAAGTGTTAGGAACTCGGGTTTCAGAAACACAATTTCGTTAAAAAGCAAATTCGAAGTTTCAAATCTCCGATTTCATACCGAATTTTAAAATTACATGACCCATTTCGCGAAATATTACTCCAACTACCGTTTTGTTTTGAACACAAGTCTAATCTTTTATGATTTCATCTCCACGCGCAATTGATGTCTCAAAAGTAAACATTAACGTGCAAGTTCAAGTGGATGTCGGAGTTTTGTTCCAAAATAACGTTGGTCCACAAACAATTTCGCCAAATAACCTCATAAGTTTGGAAATTCGTCAACTAACCTAGCGAAATCGGCCTTACAAAGGCCAACTTCGATCATGAAGGAAGTCAGCCTTTGTAAGACCGATTTCACGATCCACTAACCAAAGTCGGCCTTACAAATGCCGACTTCATGTCATTCGTCCCACCCGCATGAAGTCGGCCTTATTCTATAAGATAATAAGGAAGTCGGCCTGACAAAGGCTGACTCCTTTAATAAGTAAAAACAATTGATGCGAGTGGAGTGGACAACCTCAGAAGGCTTTCCCAAATCAAGGGAGGGTTGGGGTGACTTGAAACAAAAAATAAAATAGGAAAACTAAAAGTTGGAGGGGGTGAGGGGGGTTGGGTTGAGGTGAGTGACACAAAAATAGGAAGCCAAAAAAAGTTGGAGGAGGTGACTAACATAACCCCCGTCGTGGGGAAACCCAACCCCCATCGGGAAAGCCTTTGTCACCCTTCACTCGCGTCAGTCGAAGTTTTTTTTCTCTTTAAAGGAGTCGGCATTTGTAAGGCCGACTTCCTCGAAATTATTTTTTTTTTTTAGGTAACTGAAGTCGGCCTTTGTAAGGCCGACTTCGGTGAAACTTAGTTTTTTTTGCTGACATGAATAGAAAAGGGATGGTTCAAATAGAATGTAAGGCCGATTTCACTTCGCCTACGAGAAAGTTGGCCTTTGTAAGACCGATTTCATCAAGTTAATTGAGGAATTTCCAAATTTAGGAGATCATTTTGCGAAATAATTTGAGAACCAACGTCATGTTAAAACAAAACTCAGGAGTGTGGTGTCGTGTGCGGATGCGGAAGGAATTAGGGGAAGGGGGGGGGGCTTTTTTGCCTTGTTGGCGTTATGGGATTCCCTCGTTTCCTTCTAAGTATCGATCCACAGACGTACGACGTGGATTTGGTTTATTATTCCAATATACATTGTAATAACAAAGCGGGGAGTTTTGGGTTGCCGTGGATAGACCGACCTAACTCCCAACCATCTTTTTTGCTCCTAACTCCAAACTCCCCCCTTTCCCTCATCAATTTCTAGTTATCAATTCCATCACCTACTACTACCACCACCACCACCACCACACACCCATCATTTATTTCCTCTCCTAAATCACGCAACCCTCGTTCCCCTCCTAATCCACTCCCCTCCTAACAAGCCTCTGTTTTCATGAAAAACTGTCGTCACAACCCTATCTAACGGAATCGTGCTCGAAAACGAACATCAACGAATGTTCCCGATAAAATTCGAAAGAGTAAAAGAAGAGAAAAAACAATAGATGTGGGGGAGTCAGTGATTTTGTTTGATGCGATGAAGGGTTGGTTGGTTGGTCGACCACCGTCTGCCCACCCCTCCCTTCCCATCTCACGGTCAAAGCTGGCCAACAGTGCACACGCTCCATAAAACAAACACAATCTCCCGGGGATCTTCTTTCTGATAAGATTTGCTACTAAATTCCTAATTATTCATATGCCTTGGTCTTTCGATGCAAGTGTAATAAATAATCAAAAACCAAGAAGCTGACGAAATCTGGGGCCCGACCCTCAATGAGCACGAATTCAAAGCTCATGTCTTGGCCATGCAAAAGTTACTAATCCTGCAGTAATGCCATTTCATCGATCAATTTAGCGGTGAAATGTGTTATGCATAACTCCTAGGTCAGAAGTTTGGGGAAAATAAAAATGGGAAAGGGAATCGAGGGAGGGTAGATGGGAGAACCACCTGCCTTACAACGAAACACGACGACGGGAGTAAGTAGGAGGAGAGGATGAGGAGGAGGGAAAGGAAGAAAGGCGAGGATGGAGTGGGGGGCAGCTTACCACGTGCTCGACCCTCCCTCATTAAATCCAGTCACAGGAGGCAAACGATTCAATGCTCAGCTGCCCACACTCACCCCGAGTCTCCCCCCCACCTTCCTACAACCTCGAACCCCCGACCTACCCCCTCCCCCTCCCTCTCCCGCCCCCTTTCCTATATTTTATCGACTCCAATAAAAAAATCTTCCCTTTCGTAACCCATTATTATTCGTCCCGTTTTGGGTACTGGGTGCTCATCAAGATTGGTCCTTCGTTCGCGACTTTGACCCGCTTGGACCCCCTGCTTTTTTATGTACCAGTAGGGGGCGGAGGCGTATTGCTTGTTGGTAGCCTGTGATCCCCCAGTTGCATCATTCGCGAAAGGTTAGTTCGTCGGGGAAGGAATTCCGGGTGGCGTTTTGGTTTCTTGTGATTTGGTTGCGTTTCTGCTTGTGGTTTTTGGGGGAGCGTTGTTTTGTTTCGGGCTTTGTGGCTTGGGTTCAGTGCGAAAGAGTCAGATCGTTTAGGAGGGAAATTGATATGATCCTGTTCCTCCACCCCTCCTCCCCGGTTCTTTTTTGAAAAAGAAAAATGGACGCCCCGTAATACGATGGGTGAAACTGCTACTTCTTGTTTGGGTGGCATGTTTTGGCTTTGTTGCCTTCAGCGTGTTGAAATCTCAATATTTTATTGTCTTAGTGCTTGACGATTCTGATTTTAGTATCTCAGTTGTAAAGGTAACTGGCGAGTGCCATCCTAAAGTCGAGGTTTGTTGTTTTGGCTGCAAAAGTATCAATATTTAAGTATTGTAATGGGAGGGCATCCTCCCCAGGTCCCCAAAGGCGAAATTTTGTTGCTATCCCGATGCTCGCACTAATATCCATTGGTGGAAGTTTTGGTTACAATGAGCTTGAATTGCGGCGCCTTCCTCTTACTAGAAGCTGTTAAAACTGTTACTCCTTCCCTTCTCCTTTTGGACGCCGAGGCACATAGAGAAGTTGGTCTGAGCTGTCAATTTAATGTTCTAGTCGTGTTATGCTTACTCTTCTCCATTTCTTTATGATGAAGATGTTGGAAGCCCAGATTCAATCACCAACGGCTGGTCATGGGCGTGTGAATGGTTATGTAAATGGGGTGCTTCCTACAAGGAACCCTGCTGCCATATCGGCGGTTGGTGACTTCTGCAAAGCACTTGGCGGCAAGAGGCCGATACACAGTATTTTGATTGCAAACAATGGAATGGCAGCTGTTAAGTTTATTCGAAGTATCAGGACATGGGCTTATGAAACATTCGGAACTGAGAAGGCCATATTATTGGTTGCTATGGCAACACCAGAGGACATGCGAATAAATGCTGAGCACATTAGAATAGCCGATCAGTTTGTTGAAGTCCCTGGCGGGACTAACAACAACAACTATGCCAATGTGCAACTCATTGTTGAGGTACGCGCGCAATATATAATTGCTGCTTTGTGTTCAACTCGAGCTTACGCCCCAGAATAATGGTGCACTTTGTCACCAGCTGACATCTCTTATCCTCCCCTTTATTGCTGTTGTCATGAGTTGCTTAATTTATGCTTCTGAACATTATTGAATATTTTTATCCCCATCAATTTGTCAAGAGGAAGCGTACTTTCTTTCTGGAAACTGAATACTCTGCTCATCATTGGCTTCGTGACCTCTTTTTTCCTTTAGCTGTTATTGGCGTGCTTCAGCTTATGCTTAAATTGATCTGACAATCAATCTATCGATATCCAAATGACTGCTATCCGTATGTGTAATTATAAGTTATAGTAACCTGTGAATTTTCAAAGTCCATGACTGCACCTACCACCTTCAGATGGCAGAAATGACACGTGTTGATGCTGTTTGGCCTGGATGGGGTCATGCATCTGAGAATCCTGAGCTTCCAGACGCATTGACTGCCAAAGGAATCGTATTTCTTGGCCCTCCTGCCACATCCATGGCGGCTTTGGGTGATAAGGTTGGTTCTTCCCTGATAGCTCAAGCAGCCGAAGTCCCAACACTTCCATGGAGTGGTTCTCATGTAAGCCTTTAGTGTGCTATGTCTTGCTTCCCTTATGAAATGCATAATTACAACATAACTTTATTGTAATGTTAAAAAATGTTCTGGTCAGGTCAAAGTGTCTCAAGAAAGTTGTTTGGATTCAATACCTGACGAGATTTATAGAGAAGCTTGTGTACATACCACAGAGGAAGCTATTGCTAGTTGTCAAGTTGTGGGATATCCAGCAATGATTAAGGCATCCTGGGGAGGTGGAGGAAAAGGCATTAGGAAGGTATCCTTAAAGAACATGCTTGCTTTGTCTTTGCCATTGACAGAATTGGTTTTTAAATTTTTTTCAGACTGGATGACCTCTCTACACATATAAATGTGAAGAGCTCCTCCGTCCGCTTTTCTCACCTGGCACCTTGGGCTGTTTTGTTTTGATAAGTGGGACCCTGGACTAACTTGCAGTTTTACTGCTTTAGGTCCACAATGATGATGAAGTTAGAGCATTGTTCAAGCAAGTGCAGGGAGAAGTTCCTGGTTCACCTATATTTACAATGAAAGTTGCTTCCCAGGTCAGAAATATATCAACTGAAGTACGATATCCACGATTTGAATGGTTGAATCCTAAATCTCACTATTCGTTAATGCTAGTAGAGCCGGCATTTGGAAGTTCAGTTACTTTGCGATCAGTATGGAAATGTTGCAGCCCTCCATAGCAGAGATTGCAGTGTCCAGCGACGACACCAGAAGGTGCCTTTTCACCTTGATCATTGTGATTACATTGTTCTAGCCACTCAGCCAGAATATTCACTTGCTTTTGTGACTGCTGCTGCCTGTTAGATTATCGAGGAAGGTCCGATCACAGTTGCTCCACCCGATACAGTTAAGAAACTGGAGCAGGCAGCTAGAAGGCTCGCAAAATGTGTGAATTATGTTGGAGCGGCCACCGTGGAATACCTGTACAGCATGGACACAGGCGAATATTATTTTTTAGAGCTCAACCCTAGGTTGCAGGTGCATGAAATTTTCCCTATATTTTGCAACAATTCTCCCATCCAAGTAATTCACTATTTTTGCATGCTGGATTTACATTGAGGGCTTCTACGAAAATTGGAAAAGAAATCAAAATGTTGATTGATTGAAACCTCTCTTACAGTTATTTAAAAAATTGTCAATGGAGTTGCATATTATCTTATGGTAGCTTTACTCCCATTGAGTGGGTTTCTTCCTTTCTTTCATTGTTTTTCAGGTTTACCTTTTCATCAAAACAAAAAAACCAAAACTTATCTGGGAATAACCTTGTAATGTATTTCTATGCAGGTCGAACACCCTGTTACAGAGTGGATTGCTGAAATTAATATTCCAGCGGCACAAGTTGCAGTTGGCATGGGCATTCCTCTATGGCAAATACCAGGTACAAATTCTCCACTTAACCATCATCTATACGTTGTCGGACTATTTTTATTTTTCACAAGTAATCTTTTACCATGTCATTTCAGAGATCAGACGATTTTATGGGAAGGAGCATGGCGGGGGTTATGATGCTTGGAGGAAAACTTCAGTTGTTGCTACTCCCTTTAATTTCGATGAAGCTGAGTCCACACGGCCAAAAGGTCATTGTGTGGCAGTTCGTGTTACTAGTGAAGATCCAGACGATGGTTTCAAGCCTACTAGTGGGAAAGTACAGGTTTGTGACACTCCAGACCTTAATAATTATTTTAAGAAAGGGAATATAAAATTTTGAGTGTTTTCAAGTTAGTGCCTAAACTTCTTGCGGTAATTTGATCTTGTTAGCTTTCAGGTCGTCATCGACATATTGACAGGCAATTTTTATTTATTTATATTTTTTTGTAATTCTAATGTAATCTACCATTGAGGTTATGAGAGCAAGTAAAACGTTTCATGCTGTTATTGCTGAAAATCATCTTGAAACCATATGGATCTTTCTTATTATCCAGTACCACTATTTATAAGTGGGATCTTGTTCTCAGCTGTGTACTGCTTGTTTTTGAGCATGTGAACTGTAAAACTGTATCGAAGAATTTAGAATACTGTGTCTTTGTGGTTAGATCTTCTCTAGTCAACAATATTTACAATATTTTAGAAACGGATGAAAACTAATTTAAATACTTGAAGGTTATTGCGTTACATTTGCAATATCAATGAACTGATGGAAAATTGAATTGCTAGTGGTGTTATTTAGTTGCAGCTTAAGCCTAATTCTACTACTTGGTATTGAACAGGAGCTAAGTTTCAAGAGCAAGCCAAATGTGTGGGCTTACTTCTCTGTCAAGGTATTTTCGTCCTTCAGTGTGTAAATGTGATCGTTATAATGTGTATCCATTCTTAGAATTGGCATTTTACTGTGCAGTCTGGAGGAGGCATCCATGAATTCTCGGATTCACAATTTGGTAAGTTCTGGCATGCATATTCATGATAATAACCTCCCTATTCTTCAGGAAAATCAACATATTTACCTGCCTTTGTTCAAATCATCAGAATTGACCTCAATTAACTTTCTTTTTTGTTAGTAAGCAATTCATTGGTAAAGCATGTATAGGCTCATCGAAGTAGAACATACAAAATCTATGGAGAAAACCTATTAGATAACGGTGTTTTCTTCTGATATATTGGTGGCATATGAGGGATATTACTCATAAAAAGATCGTTCAACTTCTTGATAGGAGAGTTGTATAGTAAGCTTCCACGAATACAACCAACTTACTGTGAACTTGTTTCTGCTTATTTCAGTGCGAGTGGTTGATAATTCACCATTAGCAAATATCCATGGTTGTGTCATACAATGATGCGTAATTAACTACATGGTTTGGAAATGTACTGCTAATATAGTTTGAAAAATCTGAGCTTTGCCGTCGACTCATTCATATGTGGCATTGTACTTCCTATAACCACATATGGTTAAATTATTTTAGTTTTATTGCATCATGTGGACAACGAATATTCCTTTTATCAGCCTTTGACATAAGAAAAAAAATGAAAAGTCAAGGTTGGTGAACTCTTAGGAACTTGAATGATACAAATCTTATTAACTCACTGTAAAGGTCGTGCCTTGCCCAATTTTCTACGAGGATTTCATGATTCCACATGGCTCTCAGTTTTGCCCCTATTCTACTATTTGATTCTTATCTCTTATGCGCAATACCTTAGCTTGTTTTATTGGGATAAACTCGGTGGTCCTTTCGTTAAGGTCTTGCAATATGTTTGCACATATTAACAGTATCTGCTAGATGCTGGTTTTTGATGAATCCGATGTTTGGCTCCAGGACATGTATTCGCCTTTGGAGAATCCAGAGCTTTAGCTATTGCCAACATGGTTCTTGGTTTGAAGGAAATACAAATTAGAGGGGAGATACGAACAAATGTTGATTACACTGTTGATCTCTTACATGTATGGAAATCAAGTGGTACCTGTGTTTAGATAAGTACTTTCTTGAGTTGTTAGCTTGAGGTTTCATCATTTTGCAGGCTGCTGACTACAGGGATAATAAGATCCACACTGGTTGGTTGGACAGTAGAATCGCCATGCGTGTTCGAGCTGAGAGGCCTCCTTGGTATCTTTCTGTAGTTGGAGGAGCCTTATATGTAAGTGAAGATATCAATTCCAAATAAACCTTGTTCTTTTTGCGGTGGGAACCTTTTATATCTTTCATTTTACTTCAGAAAGCGTCGGCAAGCAGTGCAGCTGTGGTATCCGACTATGTTGGCTACCTGGAGAAAGGACAAATTCCTCCTAAGGTGCTTTGATAGTTGCCTGGATTTATTCGTAACGGCAGTCCATCTCTGGGTAGACTGTAACATCAGTGATTTTTATTTCAGCACTTATCTCTCGTCAATTCTCAAGTGTCTTTAAACATTGAAGGAAGCAAATACACGGTATGCTTATCGATATAAGTAGCATCGGCTGTCTCAGTAATAGTTAATGCCAAAGTGTTTGCTCAAATTATTGCCTACATCTAGATTGATATGGTCAGAGGAGGACCTGGAAGCTATAAACTGAAGATGAATGAGTCTGAGATTGAGGCGGAGATTCACACTCTGCGTGATGGCGGTCTGTTGATGCAGGTAAGCATCATTTTCATAATGTATTTACAATTATTGAAAAGAATCATATATCTCATTATTCCTCTTACAAGTATTGAGAATTAAAAACATCTGCAGGTGGATGGAAACAGTCATGTCATATATGCTGAGGAAGAGGCTGCTGGTACTCGCCTTCTGATTGATGGAAGGACCTGCTTGCTTCAGGTATTATCAAACTGACTTTCATTGGATTTTTCTTTTTATGTGTTGACAAATGTAGGATTCTGGCGAGCATTGCTCACTTTGCTTGCTTTTTCATCATACAGAATGATCACGATCCATCGAAGCTAGTAGCAGAGACACCATGCAAACTATTGCGCTTTTTAGTTCCTGATGGTAGTCATATAGACGCGGATGCACCTTATGCTGAGGTTGAAGTCATGAAGATGTGCATGCCTCTTCTTTCACCTGCATCTGGAGTCATAAAACTCAAGAAGTCTGAAGGTCAAGCTATGCAGGTATGTCGTGCCCTTAGGAAATTATAGCAACGTGCATTCTGGTGGATCATTTGACAGAAACTATCAATGCAGGCTGGTGAACTTATAGCTAGACTGGAGTTGGATGATCCTTCTGCAGTAAGGAAAGCAGAACCTTTCCGGGGTAGTTTTCCTGTTCTAGGTCCTTCTACTGCAGTGTCTGGCAAAGTACATCAACGATGTGCTGCAAGTTTGTATGATACCCGGATGATACTTGCTGGTTATGACCATAATATAGATGAAGTAAGTACAGAGGGCTCTAATGCTGGAATTCCTGTCAAATCTTTTCTTTGCGCATGTCATCCTTAGGCATTACAATGTACATTATTTTAATTCCTCGGGGTTTTGTCTCGATCAGGTCGTGCAGAGTTTGCTTGCTTGTCTTGACAGTCCAGAACTCCCATTTCTTCAGTGGCAAGAATGCTTGTCTGTTCTTGCTACTCGTCTTCCGAAGGATCTTCGTAACGAGGTTCCAGTCTTTTCTGGGATTGATTTTTTCTGACATTTTTACTCTGGAGTGCTTGGCCTCTAAGGAGTCTCACTGACTGTTTGCTAGATGGAAACCAAGTATAAGGAGTTTGAAAGAATTTCAAGTTCCCAAAATGTTGAATTCCCTGCAAAAATGCTTCGGAGCATTCTTGATGTTCGTATCCCTCCACAAAAGCTGCTAGCTTGGTTTTTAGGCTTGAAATCCAGAATCTCCTAATTCTATGTTTGTGATCTAACTCAGGCCCATTTATCATCCTGCCCCGAAAAAGAGAGAGCATCCCTGGAAAGGCTTATCGAGCCATTGATGAGTCTTGTGAAGTCCTATGAGGGTGGTAGGGAAAGTCATGCCCGTATAATTGTTCAGTCCCTTTTTGACGAGTATCTCTTTGTTGAGGAATTGTTCAGCGACCACATACAGGTAAGTGTTGGTTACTCAATGTGGACTGCCACATGCTCTGCTAATTCATAGACAGGCTTTCATTGCTGAAGCACAAATTGTTTGCGTACAAAATAGAGGTTAATATTCCTGAAAATATGCTTAGGTGGCTGATGAATTTAGGCATGTTATTGCTCGCCATTCTCTTACAAAGAACAATATTACATCTTTTCAAATATAGACATTAAATATAGCCTTTTCTTTTATATTGTAGGCTGATGTTATTGAGCGCCTACGGCTTCAGTACAAGAAGGATCTGTTGAAAGTTGTGGACATTGTCCTGTCTCACCAGGTTATATTTCTCACATTGTATGGAAATTTTCAATTGAAGGAAGAATCTAAACAATATTTATTTGAATTGGCTGTTTCAGGGCATCAAGAGTAAGAATAAGTTGATCTTGCGGCTAATGGAACAACTGGTTTACCCCAATCCTGCAGCATACAGAGACAAACTTATCCGTTTCTCTGCTTTGAACCATACTAGCTATTCAGAGGTTTGTGAAGATGTCGATAAACAGTTAATAATTCCAATTTGAATAACGTGCCACTATAGATCCTACTTCGTTGCACATTCTTATTTCTGATTTTGTCACTTTTATGATGCAACGCCCTTTGACCAAACTCATCTTCTCAGTTAGCACTAAAGGCTAGTCAGCTTCTGGAGCAAACCAAACTCAGCGAACTTCGTTCAAGTATTGCCAGAAGTCTTTCGGAATTAGAAATGTTCACAGAAGATGGTGAAACCATGGACACCCCAAAAAGAAAGAGTGCAATCAATGAACGGATGGAAGATCTTGTAAGTGCTCCATTAGCAGTCGAAGATGCCTTGGTTTGTCTATTTGATCATAGTGATCATACCCTTCAGAGGCGTGTGGTGGAAACTTACATTCGTCGGCTATACCAGGTACTAAGTGAACTTCACTGGTCTGAGCTTTTTTATAGTGAAGACGTGTATGCTCACTATGAATGGTTCCTTTTTACTAGCCCTACCTTGTGAAAGGAAGTGTCAGGATGCAGTGGCACAGGTCCGGTCTAATCGCATCTTGGGAGTTCGTGGAGGATCATATTAAGAGAAATAACGGCCATCAAAACCAGATAGTTGATAACTTGTCAGTTGAGAAGCACAATGAAAGAAGATGGGGAGCAATGGTCATTATCAAATCCCTTCAGTTTTTGCCTGCGATCATAAGTGCTGCACTTCGGGAGGCAAGTCATAGTCTTCAAGAAGGGATTTTGAATGGCTCCGCCAAAACCACGTGCTCTGGCAATATGATGCATATTGCTTTGGCAGGAATAAATAATCAGATGAGTCTGCTTCAAGATAGGTACATTTTTTAGTATCCTTCTATTTCTGTGTCTTCTGTATAAATCATTATCAATTTGTTCTAGTGAATATATATGAAAGAGGGTGCAAATTTTTTTATTCTATCATCGTTCATCCTGTTTTGAGTATTGAATGAGAATGATATTGACAATTATGTGCGACATGATATGGCGTTGGATGGATATCAAGGAGAATTTTTGTTTTTTCTTTAAAGGCTTGGTTTCTTGCAAGTTTACATGTGTTTCCTCTAATTTCTCTTTTCCTTGAGTTTTTATCAAGTTGCATGACTTAAAAAACTTATAACCCCCCAGGAACTAAATTTGTCATCTCTGTGCCTTATATTTTCAGCGGCGATGAGGACCAGGCTCAAGAAAGGATCAATAAGTTAGCGAAGATTCTCAAAGAGAAAGAGCTTAGCTCGGTCTTACGAACTTCTGGTGTTGAAGTGATTAGCTGCATCATACAGAGGGACGAAGGACGAGCTCCTATGAGACACTCATTCCATTGGTCATCTGAAAAGCTTTACTATGAGGAAGAACCTTTATTGCGCCACCTGGAGCCTCCTCTGTCTACATACCTTGAATTGGTACCATTTGATTTCTTCCACTATTACATTTGTCAAGTAAAGAAATAAAAAACTTTACTTCCATTTTGTTAAATGGTATCATCCTTCTTTTGTATGATAGGATAAACTGAAGGGTTATGAAAATATAAGGTATACTCCTTCAAGAGATCGGCAATGGCATCTTTACTCTGTAAAAGATAAACCATTGCCTATTCAAAGGATGTTCCTCAGAACTTTGGTGAGGCAACCTGCAGCAAACAGTGGTTTCACAGGATATCAAGGCCTAGATGTTGGCATGTCTGGTTCTCAGCTTGCCATGTCTTATACATCAAGGAGCATCATGAGATCCTTAGTGGTTGCAATGGAAGAGCTTGAACTAAATGCCCACAATGCCACTGGCAGATATGATCATGCCCATATGTACCTCTATGTTATACAGGAACAACAAATCGATGATTTGGTGCCTTATGCAAAGTAATTTTTTCTGATGTACTTTTCGCAGTGCATGGAATTCTTACATATCCCTGGTAATTACTAACTTGTACGAGTACCTCTGGCACTCACAGGAAGATTGAAGTCATTCCCGATCAAGAAGATGTTGTTGTAGAAGCTATCTTGGAGGAGCTTGCACGAGAAATTCATGCATCTGTTGGAGTTAGGATGCATCGATTAGGTGTTATTGAGTGGGAGGTGAAGTTAAGTATTACATCTCCTGGAAAGGCAAATGGTGCATGGAGGTTCCTTGTCACAAATGTGACTGGTCACACCTGCACAGTGCATGTAAGTTGTCTAACATGCTCAAAATTTATGAATCTTCTTATCTATTACTTCCAAATATGAAATTTTATTCGCTATTCTGAAATATCCATAGCAAATATGATCTTCAAGAACATTTTACTGATGTCGGCAAATATCAGATATCTAGTTAGTAACGTGAAGACTGGGAAAACAGGTTTTTATGTACAAATGGGCACAATGAAAATAAGATGCACTTGTACTAGGGTAATTCACCAGATTGAAGACAATGTTTTGGTAGGCAGGGATTCTCTTTTGGTAATTAATGTTGGAGATTGTCCCTCCTTTTATGCATAATGCTGCTTGCGGTCATCGGAGAACATTTTAGTAGGTGAAGATGAGAGATTTATCTTTCTTCGGAATGCATTAGCAATTGACTGTTGAGCTATGTGATGAGTTATAGAAACGGAACCACATAACTTATACGTCTACTAAGATGTGGTTTTATGCATTTTACAGATTTACCGTGAACTCGAAGATGCAACAAAACTGGAAATGGTCTATCATTCCAGCTCTGGTACAGGTCCTGTGCATGGTGTGCCAGTGAATGCACTCTATAAAGCTTTGGGAGGACTTGATCGAAGACGTCTCACAGCCAGGGCCAGCAGCACCACCTATTGCTATGACTTTCCCCTTGTAAGGATCTTTTAGCTTTATGTATCTGAATGGTTTTATTTTTTCAGGTTATTTTATGTAGTCAGCTTAAATAATTTGGTAGACAAATAAAGATGCTTAAAAATTCTTTTCTCAGGCATTCCAAACGGCCCTGAAGCAGGCATGGGCTTCAAAATTTCCTGATAGTAAAAATGCACAGGATAAGGTTCTGTTCAAGGTGACAGAGCTTAAATTTGCAGATAAAAATTGTACCTGGGGAAGTCCACTTGTATATACTGACCGTGAACCAGGAAGTAATGATATTGGCATGGTAGCTTGGTGTATGGAAATGGCAACTCCTGAATTCCCAACTGGAAGAACCATACTTGTAGTTGCCAATGATGTAACCTTCAAGGCCGGATCTTTTGGCCCCAAAGAAGATGCTTTTTTTAATGCAGTGACAGATCTGGCTTGTCAGAAGAAATTGCCTTTGATCTACTTGGCAGCAAACTCTGGTGCTCGTTTAGGTGTTGCTGAGGAGGTTAAGACCCGTTTTAGGGTTGGCTGGTCTGACGAAGTGAATCCGGAGCGAGGTTTCCAGTATGTTTATCTTACCCCTGAAGATTACAAGGAAATCAGTTCATCTGTGATAGCCCATGAGTTGAAGCTACCGAGTGGAGAATCAAGATGGGTTATAGACACTATAATCGGCAAGGAAGATGGGCTAGGAGTGGAAAACTTGACTGGAAGTGGAGCCATTGCTGGAGCATATTCGAGGGCCTACAGAGAAACCTTCACATTGACATATGTCACCGGAAGGACTGTTGGTATTGGTGCCTATCTTGCTAGACTAGGAATGAGATGCATACAGAGATTAGACCAGCCTATTATTCTGACAGGTTTCTCTGCTTTGAACAAGCTTCTTGGCCGTGAAGTCTACAGTTCGCATATGCAACTCGGAGGACCTAAGATAATGGCAACCAATGGTGTGGTTCATCTCACAGTTTCCGATGACCTTGAAGGGGTGTCAGCTATTTTGAATTGGCTAAGCTACGTTCCTCCCCATGTGGGTGGACCACTTCCAATTTGCAGTCCATCTGACCCTCCAGAAAGGTCTGTTGACTATGTGGCTGAAAATTCTTGTGATCCTCGTGCAGCCATTCGAGGTATAATTGATGGCAGTGGGAAGTGGATTAGTGGGATGTTTGACAAGGATAGCTTTGTAGAGACATTGGAAGGCTGGGCAAGGACTGTCGTTACGGGGAGAGCTAAACTAGGAGGAATTCCTGTTGGAATAGTGGCTGTGGAGACACAAACAGTTATGCAAGTCATTCCTGCTGATCCGGGACAACTCGATTCTCATGAGAGGGTCGTTCCCCAAGCTGGCCAAGTCTGGTTTCCTGATTCTGCTATGAAGACCGCTCAAGCGCTGTTGGACTTCAACCGAGAGGAGCTGCCGCTTTTCATTCTTGCCAACTGGAGAGGTTTCTCGGGTGGACAAAGAGACCTGTTCGAAGGGATCCTTCAAGCTGGATCTACTATTGTTGAGAATCTCAGAACATACAAGCAGCCAGTATTTGTGTACATTCCAGTCATGGGTGAACTTCGAGGCGGGGCATGGGTGGTTGTCGACAGCAAAATCAACTCGGACCACATTGAAATGTATGCAGACCGAACTGCGAAGGGAAATGTCCTGGAGCCAGAAGGAATGATAGAGATTAAGTTCAAGACTAAAGATCTGGTTGGGTGTATGGGGAGACTTGATCAACAGCTGGTGAGCCTAAAAGTGAAGCTGGAAGAATCAAGGAAGGCCGGTGCCTTCGACGTGGTCGACTCTCTGCAGCAGAAGATTAAAGCTAGAGAGAAGAGCCTCTTGCCTGTGTACACGCAGGTTGCCACGAAATTTGCGGAACTGCATGACACCTCGCTTAGGATGGCCGCCAAGGGAGTAATTAGAGAAGTAGTTGAATGGCGGACTTCCCGCTCTTTCTTCTACAAAAGGTTACGCCGAAGAGTTGTCGAGGCCTCACTTATTAGAAAAGTGGAAGATGCTGCCGGAAGCTCGCTTTCCTGGGCAAATGCATTTAAGTTGGTCAAGGGCTGGTTTTTGGAATCTGAGATTGCTAAAGGGAGAGAAGATGCATGGGCTGACGATGATGCATTTTTCTCGTGGAAGGACAACTCGACAAACCTCGAGGAGAAACTCCGAGGCTTGCGGACTCAGAAAGTGCTGCATCAGCTGATCGAAATTGGGAGTTCACAGTTGGATCTACAAGCTTTGCCACAAAGTCTTTCTGCCCTTTTAAGCAAAGTAACGAGGCCTTTGGATTTATATGTTACCCATCTACTGATGTGGACTGTGAGCTAACTGCCTTCTTTCCTCCCTTAATGGTTGCAGATGGATTCGTCCAGCCGCGCGCACCTGGCCGAGGAGCTCCGGAAGGTCCTCAACTGAATTCAGGATGGCCGGCGTCGCTCGTTCGGTTTTTGGTTCGTAGTTGAATAATGCGATTTGGTTCGCAGTCCAGTGGGGAGTATAGGTATTTGCGAAGGGTTCGACGGTATTTTCATTTCATTACCAAATGTAAATGTAGGTAGCTGTTGTTTTTGTTGATGTACGATGATAACGAGGGGAAAGGGTGTTATATCATTAGGGTTCTTGAGACAGTTGCAGAGACAGATGTGTTCTTGTTAGGCTTCAGACGTTGCATTAATAATGTCTTTGACAAGCTCTTTGATGTTTGCCTCTAAATACGACACTAATACTAAAACTTTGGGTTAAAGTTAAAATAAATAAATTTTGTGGAACTTAGGTGAGGAACCTTTAACATTCTGTTCCTCATAATATTTCAGTGCCCTTTTCCTTGTAAACATACAAGGAAGTCCGTACCTAACTTGCTTTTCTTTTGCTGTTTGTATATCTTCTGAACTTCTACAGTGCGTGCAGTAGCCCATCGCTGTTTTTTAGGCGTCTTCCATCGCCTTCGGGCAGCAAGACGCGACAGCATCCGCCACCGCGAGGAATATCTTTTCCTCCCCAATCAACTGGGGGAAGCTCGATGCGTGGAGCTTGTTGATCACTGCCGGCCCTGGATTTGCGAGCACCAGCTGGTTCGTGTTGGCCATTCAGAAATCAGTAATGGGAATGGGATGTCAGAATGCGGAGTCCCGGATAACATAGACAGGCAGGACTACGCGTTTTTCTTACCTGCACTTCTCTCTTTATGAGACTCCTGTGCAGTTCTTCCAAGGCGTGGATGCCGCTGGTGTCGATGTCGGTGACGGCTGCAACCAAGGCTTCCAGAGTAAATCTCATGGTAAATATTAGCAAAAAGGAGACCGAGGTTGTGGTTTTATTTACGCGACATCTCGATGATTAGAAACTGTATCCTTGACAAGGGCACTGCCTTCAGCTTCTCTTCCTCATCCGTCAACCACCTCAATATCCTGCCAAGCATCATTTGACATTTATTTAACGTGTTCTCGTAGCTCTAAATCACCGAAAAGTTTCACGAGAACCCTTGTGCTGCACGGACATGCGAAACAATACCTTTCTTTCACGTAATTAGAGTTTGAGAAGTATATAGCCGAATCCACCCTGACAATGAGGACCCCGGGAATCTGTGATGCTTCAGGATACTGGAGGATGTTCCTGTAAACAGTTGTTGCAGGAATGTTCCCTAAAATTGCCGTCCGTGGCCGTGTGACTTGTAGAAGTATCTTGGCAAAGGATATGGACACCTGATGCATTGGAAGCACAGAAACATACACTTTGTCTCAGGTGCAAACACTTCGTCTCAGGTGCAATTGGTGAATAGAAGGAAGGAGTGGTTTTTATCGATTCTCTTACTGCAATGAGCAAGCCTATCTCAACCGATGCAAAGATCACTCCGAGGAATGCTCCCAGGCAGGCCACAAAGTCGAGCTTATCGACCTTCCATATGAGAATGGCAGCATCATAATCAATCAGGCTGACGACGGCTGATATGATGATGGCCGAAAGGATTGCATTTGGAGTGTACTTGAACAGAGGAGTCATGAATTCCAATGTCAGGAATACGACCGCTGACATGACCAAGTTCGAGACGGCAGTTTGGCAGCCAGCCATGTAATTAACTGCTGAGCGGGAGAATGAACCTGCAAGGAGTTGGAGTCAATCCTGGGCACATGATCGAATAGTGAAACGATTGGAATGCAATCGATTTTTCTGGAATTTACTCGCCTGTTGCTACATAACACGAGGTCATGGAACCGACCACGTTCATTGCTCCAAGCGCTACCATCTCTTTGTTCCCATCTATTTGATAGTCCTTCATACCAGCAAAGGTTCTGCCAATCGCAATTGCTTCCTGCATCGTCGTTTTTCAGCAGTATAAAGACAGTTTGATACTGAGGTAAGGAAATGTAAACTGAAAAGGCAGAATCCAGACTTACTGCAAGCGCGATCAATCCTGCAACAACTCCAACCTTGAAACCCTTCAGGACATTCGGTCCATTGAAGTAAATCTTCTCAAGAGACGAGGGATTGATGCCCTTATCTATGTTTCTGACCTACATGTAGAAAATCGCCACAGTAAATTAATAAACCGATTACAAGGTAGTTCGAGATTTCCAGAATTCAGGAAGGGATTACTATTTGGACTCCTTGCTTGTCTGCACGTGTTACGTACACGAAGAATGTCGACAGGATAACGGATAACAATGGTGCAATCGCTGGAATCCAGAAAAGCCTCCTGTTCTTCTTCCCCTGTTGATCACCATTCAATATATACACATTTTGATGTCGCATAATGCCATAAAAGAGCCCGAATGAGTGAAGGAAACTTACAATGTACTTGGCAAAAAGAAGGAAGCCCAAAAATAACGCTCCAATCAGTATCGTCTGCCAATTCCACTGCCGAAAAAGGGATCAGAACCTGTTCCGTTCAGAGGAGGCGGAAAATGTTTTTGCGTAAAAAGATGCTACGCGAAAGAGGAATGAATCAGAGGCATTAGTACTCCATGGTGTGCCGAATCAAAGACTGAGCGCATGACTGATATGATATCAGTGTTCTTCGTGAATTTTTTTATGCCGAAAAACCCCTTGAGCTGCTGGAGTGCAATGGTGATGGCCGCTCCACCCATGAAGCCGACAATGGCAGCGTGTGAAAGGAAATCTATCAGGAAACCCAACCTGATGCCAGAATTCTTTTAATCTTAAGATATCGCTGACGAAACAAAAAGGGTATATCTGTATTGGTTTCGTTCGTATACCTGAAGAAACCGAGGGTCGCTTGTGTTATCCCTGCGAAGAAGGTGGATGTGAAGGCTAGTCGAAGGTACTCTGCTTTGTTGGTCGGATCGATTTCTTTCTGTAGCATCGTGCCTATCAGTAGAGACACAACAGCCACTGGTCCTATCGCTATATCCCTTGAGCTGCCCATGACGGCATAGATCATCGGCGGGACGAAGCTCGTATCTGAAATGGCACAAGTGGGGATTATATCAAGTTAGTGTGCACACTCAACAAGCCCGTCAGAACCCGACACAAAATCTAGCAGGGCCAAGCCAGTCATCTTACATAAACCATACTGTGGCGCCAGGTTAGCGAGCTTTGCGTATGCGATATCCTGAAATCAAACAAATCATCATCGGGTTCAGTTCGGGCGACAACAATGTTAGCTCCGACAGAAAAGACATTGGTGAAACCTGGGGAATGCAGAGGCTGGCGATGGTGAGTCCCGCAAGGATATCTCCCCTCAGCTTCTTAAGATCATAACCTCTTCCCCACCTGACAATCGGAAAGACGGACTCAACCCCGAGCAGGAGCTTGCGGGACCGAGGCTGGTCCTTGAAACGGCTAAAGGGGTTGTCGGAGAACAACGTCTCCTTGACGGCGGCCGTGAATTCCTGGAACAGGCTCTGCTGGGGAGGTACCCCGATCTTATGCACATGCAGCGTCTGGCTACCATCATCAGTAAGCTTCTTTCCAGTTCCATTCCCATCTTCGCTCAAGTGACCGACAGAAGAAGCCATGGGGGAGGACGGACCCTGATTCATTACAAGGTCAGACAGAAAAGAAAAACCTCGTCGACCACGCCTGACATGGCACGCCGCAAAGGATGCTAATGTAGGCGCATTCGAGGAAGAAGGGAGAGGAACAAATTCCTGTGATGTGGTTCGTGGGAGAAGCAACCAAATACAAAGTCAAGGGTCAACATGACAATGCTTGGCCATATCGGCTGGCTGTTTTATCTTTGTCCGAAAGTAGTTTTGAGAGGTTCTCCTTCGTTTTGAAAATTCAATGCAAATGGTTCCCTTGGTACCTTTCTTTCATACTCACAAGTGTGGACAAATATGTCATCAAGTCTCAATTGGGAGGGGTTAAATAAAATTATCCTCTCATTTTCTCCCCAACGTGAGATTTGATTCACCTATTTGATTTTCTTTCATTTGATTCGGTCCTGGAAGCAATCAGCAATTTGACTGCCAAACCAAACCCAAGGACTGAAGGGAGGTTGCTTTGCTTGGTGTCTATTAGTTTTCTGTACCTCCAATTCGTGAATAACCTTGTTGCTTCGGGTTTATAACTTAAAATTCATCGACTAATATTAATAACTTCGAGTTCACTAAAAAAGTTTACCCTTCATCGAGTCTAATTTCGAGTTTACCCAAAATTTTGTATTGAACTCCGCGCAAATTATTTTAATAAACCGACGTCATGGAGTAACAAAATTCCTCTATCCTAGATATCATATTACTGTAAGAGAAATGAAACATGATGTGATTAGGCCGCCCCCACATACTTATCACCGGGTGGACCCAATAAAAAACACATTACCTAAATAAATAAGATTATTATGTTGATGGGATTGGCTTAGAGCATTACCTATTTAAAGTACAGTTCCTAAAACGCTTTAATATATAACATTCATTTTTTTATTAAAAAAAAAAAGAAACATGAAATGATGAATATTTTGGTGTTTCTTTTACCAACAACCCTCTGAGGAAAAATCTCCATAACAAATAGTCAGGAGAGGAAAAGTCAGGAACAAGAGAAAAGGGGACACGACTTTCCGACCAACAGGCCGAGTTCTCACTACTGTTTTTTTTTTTTTTTAATTTCCTCCTCCGCGTGCCTCCCATGCAAAACCCTCGATAGCGAAAAGAAGGAAAGAAACAAGTAAGGAAGACGAGGAGAATAATAAAAGAGAGGCAGACAGACTACTACGACTACCACCACCAAGTTATTGTCATAAAACCTTCAACAACAACAACCTCACTCGACGGCATCGGGGAGATGTAAAACCGAGAGAGAGACTGATTCTGGTTTTCGAAGGTCAGATGTTATCCAAAAATAGGAAGACAGGAAGAAGAGAAGGAACCTCTTGGACAGGCGTAGGAGGCTAACGAGGACGAATGCTTTATTACAACGAGAACGTCCGGGGGGGTCGTCTGTTTATCTGACCTCGAATCCAGGGAGGTGTGATTTGGAAACTAGTACCATTCCAAAAACATTTAAAAGGGAGTCCGTGTGACTTGTGATTCCGTCGATGTTTCCGAAACTCGGACATAGTAACTGCCAGGTTACAAGGAGAAGCCGAGGAGTAAAATTAAGAAGCATAACCGTGTGATGTTTACAAAATTTTAATTAATCAAACCAAGTATAATTCCTTGCCTTTTTTTGCTTCTCTTGAAAGTGTATAAATTAATGACAGAGGTGTAAAGGGAGAAGAAGCCCAAATAATTTATTATTAAGACCAAAAAGGAGGAGGGTGAACTTCTGACTTTTTGGGACGATTTATTTCTCTGGCTGGGTTGTCTGTCCAATGTTTTGTTTCTTGGCTATTTACTCTGTCTAGAACCTGTTGACTTTACATTTCTTGTATGTATTTGGACGGGAATAGCGACGTTGTTCCAACTCTTCGTGTTGTTCTTGTTTTCCCTTCCCCTCTCTTTCGTGTTTCAGCTGTTGGGTTTTTGCTTGATTTAAGTTACCAACACGACACGACACCCCATCTTTCTCTTGTTAAAACATAGTTCACGACCTTGCATTATCTACAATGCCAAAATGTCAATTTTAAACATGTTCGATTTCCAACCTTTGTTTGAAACGACTGACGGACAAAGTGACCCAGTCACCGTCCTAATGTGTGTCCTTGCTGCGCGTCTTGATGCCGACGCCAAAGTTGATGGCAACGATGCTAATGTTTGTGTCTGTGTGTGTGTGTGGCTCTTAACACATTCATTCCATAGAAACAAAGCTGTGCTAACTGAAGGAGGTTCAATACAAATTATTATCAAACACCCAAGGTTCACGCAGAAAGAGCTCCCTCCCATTCATTTGGACCGCACCGGCTGCTATATCCTCCGCCCGTTTCTTGGCAGCCTCTTCTTTCCTAGCTGCAGCCTCGAGATCCTGTGACAAGGTCACCGAGTTTTCTCGTCTTAGCAACATCTAATTCAAGCCGTCGACAAATATCATAAGGGTGCCACTGCCACTAAAAGCCACTGTTCGTGACTCCGGCCGGCTTGTCGATGCATCCCATCTAAGTAAGGATGAAAAGTGATGCAAAGCTAACCGCTTGGGCCTTATTTAGGGACTAGGCAGTCAGTAAAAGGACAAGTATCAAGCTCCAGAACATCCTCACACAAAAAGAACAGCTATTTTTTATCATCTGAAACCTGAGATTTCTTGGAAAAATACTCGCTTATCGGATAGATACGTCTCGAGGAACTTGCTGCTACATGCTCAATGGAAACGATCAAGGGCTAATCCTCCCAGAATTTTCAATGACCCTTTCCTCACACAACACATATTCAGTCTCCTTCTTAAGCATTAAAATATAACATAATTTCGCAGTTGATATTACGCTGAGTACCAGCATGGATAAAAGGTCATATAAGGATGACCGAAGATGACTTTTTTTATGGCTACCTGGCCACAGAGGATCGTATGCCTGACCACATCTTCAGGGATAAGGGTTCAACTATCATGGTTTGTTCTTTTATATATGCGCCCTACAACAGTTTAGAGAATCGCGTGTGCTGAATCTTTCTTTTGTTGAGTAGCTCATTTGAGCTCAATTTCCAATGAAGAACTATCCGGTTACAATTAAAAAACTAAAGAAGATGCTGCCGATTGATGTTTTGTGAGACACAACCACCAAAAAACGGGTTCTCTGCTGTTTCAATCTTCACATAACAAACAGATTTCAGAAACTATATACCTCACCAAGTCATTCAGCCCCAACTAGATAGCTTGTTAATGGAGAGAAATCACGTCCCAGTCGCAGCAACAGGTAAAAAAATGAAAAGAACAGGAGTATCCACCCACAGCACCAACTCCGTCGTCTAAAAATTAAATTAACTGGTCACAAGCAAAGGTAGCCAAAGCAAAAGGTGCCATCAAGTAAACAAGTACATGTTTCCCTTACACAATGCGCTAGTTCAAGTGCCCACAAGGGACGATATGCCTATTAGAGAGAGGATCGGTCTACGGGGATATGCCAAAAAATGGATTCATCAATTCCTCCTAATGCTGACGTCCTAAAACATCTGAGGACATTGTGGGACAGAATCGAAAAAAATCCACACGACGAAACAACAATCTACGGCCACACGAATGCACGAAAAAGGGGAAGACAGAGGAGGGCGAACCTTCCGGGTCTTCCAGGAGAGGAACTGAGCCTCCGTCATCGAAGGAGGAGCAGATTTGTGCAGCTTCGGATTCTCCGTTTCTTCGCCCATCACTCGTTTCAATTGAATCAAGAATCCTGGGATTTGGGGCAGAACTGCTTGCGACGCCAACAGGATCTCAATTTGCATACCCACTCGTAATTTAGGGCTTTTTTGTTGCAGGAAGATATCGAGGCTAGGCCTCGAGGGGGCCCAGGGCCCAGGGAACACTTCCAAAAACCCGTAAATAGCATCGCGAGCTAGGCGGAACAAGAGGAACCGGGAGAGCCATCTCCATCTTCTTCTTACTAATTGTGCCTCGTCTTTCGCCTAGGTTTCTCGGGGCTTTATTATTATTGAACTTTGAATAATTAGTGTGTTAAATGATATAATTTAAATTATATCTCACATAACCGTTTAAGCTTTTATGTTAAATTGTAACACAAATTATAACGTTTGTATATAATAATAGAGTTGATTTAAACTTAGTGCACGTATCTAATGATGTATGAGATGATACAAATTTATCAAGGATTGCACCGTTGTATGGTTAGTTTAAAAAAAATTACGAAATACGATTCGAGTTTCGAAAATATCCAAAATACCGCCCATAAATCGCGGTTTGAAATAGTGATTTTCATTTTACAAAGAAGTCGCGGTTTCAAACTGCAACTTTGGAATAATCTGTCAAAGTCGATGTTTGAAACTGCGATTTAAAAAGACTTGGTGAAAAATTAAAGCGAATGGGCGTCTCGGTGTTCTATGGAAGTCGTGGTTCAAACGGCGACTTTGGTCAAGACACCGTAACTCTCATTTGCTCCAATTTTTCACTAAGTTTTTCCTAACTCCCCTCGACTAAAGGGTGATATTTAGGGTATTTTTTATGCTAAAATCGTATTTCGTAAATTTTTTAAAAAAACCAACGGTAAGTAAGTACAAACTTCCAAATTTATTAGCTCGTATGTAATGATAACTTTGAGTACATGTAAATGAATTCCGTTAAGTATATACTATTGGACGTATGTAATTATTTCTCCTGTTTCACATATATATGACACCTCAGTCGAGTCCATTTGCTAATAAGATCTCCTTTCGGAACGAAATATTCCAAAAAAATCATTAATCCTAATAATTTCTTATTCGTTCGTAACATTTTGAAATTATTCGATATTTTTCCCCCTAACATCACGATAATTTCATACAATCGGACACGACAAAGTGACTCAATCCCCACAAGTTTTGGAACTGGGACCAGAGTTGGTCTTGTTACCCTCCACAAGCACGTAAAGGATAAAACTTTTTAACACCAAGAGTCACGGGAGAATCGTTCATATGACACGCCTCGAAAAAGTGTAATTGCTTCGGAAAAAAGTACTCGTTCACGAATCTTTCCACTTCCCGTCCCGGAGACTACATGACTATGCACGAGTTGGGGTTCTCGTCGCTGAACATGGTGGTGTAGCTGTCGTCGACGGTAGTCTCTGTTATCGTCGCGGTGACGGGCACGGCCCTCACGTGGTTTGGTGGAGCCTTCTTGTCGTAAGCCTGGGAGACATAAGGGTTGGCCACCAGGGTGTAAGGGACGTAAGGCCAGGGCTCGACCTTCTTCTTTGTTGACTGAGCTGCCTTCAACACTTTCCCGGCGTCCACGTACCCCGTAACGCTTACCTTCTGCTGTTTCAGATCCACCTCCACCGACTTCGCTCCTATCAAACGTCCGTGAAGCCAAAGATATTAAGTCTCCTAGAGCTGGCAAACGGGAAAATGAAAAACACGAACCTTGGTCCATTACGATATACCTTTGACGGTGGACAAGACGTTCTTCATCTTCCGGGCACAACCGTCGCAGTCCATCCGGACCTTGAGGGCGACGGTGGTCATCTGCTTCTTCTTCTTCCTGGCGGTCATGCTGCTTACCAAGTTGGACAAGTACGACACCGTCCCTTCCACCCCCATATTAATATTTCCTCTTTCCTCCTAAGCCAAGTGCCCCTTCGCCTCCTATTATTATAGTTACATGTACAAGTCGTAATAGTATACCTTTCATGTCAAGTGCTCAGGCAAAAGGGCGTTGTGTGTTCTTATATAAGGGGAGACCGAAGAATGGCGAAATGGGAGGAGGAACAAAGGAGGGACAGAAACTCAATGTGTATCCTTCACTTTACTAATCAAATCATCTTTAAGCATAAACTTAGCATACATACATAATTGGATGCCAAAGATTAATCGTGAAATCGAAACGAAAGCTTATAGGGGGTGGGCATCCATGGAACAACTAACAATGAACAACAGATGAGGAGGAATTGCAATAGTAGGATGGTGGAATCAACTAAGTTGACGTAAAATTGCTTCCGGGATTAAAGGGAGGAGGCCACACGTTACTTCCTACATCGAAATGAATATGAATATTCTCCCTGCTGGCCGGAAGCTGTTCTTTTGTACCACAAAAGTAAAAGATGCTTGGCTTAGCTGCCCCTCCTTCTCGTCCTAATCAATTATTCTTACACAAGCTAACATAAGCCTCCGCCCCAAAGACCGAATCAGCAGCATAAGGGGGACTTGGGTTGGGACTACTACAACTATAACAATCTTATACACGGAACGTGGCTGTCTTTAGGTGCTCCCTTTTCCCTCCCGGGTGCATGAACAAGACAAGGAGGGTTTTGATTTTGATTTCACAGAGGGGCTGCTTATCTGACTCTCCCTGTCATTCTTATTCAAAAGATTCGATACTTTCTTCACAGAAGAAAGACAAAATCCTTTTCGAGGCCCGGGGGTGTTACCCAGAACGACACGAAATTTTTTTTTTTTTTAAAAAGGAATCGGGATTCGTTTTGGGGTCTCACCCGCCGACATGATGAATTTATGGATTACGTGGACTTAGTGATCTGTACATATATCAAAATTCGTCTTGGAAAGCTTTAAGAGGTCGGATGAATTGTTTACCAAATCGAAAGACCCGATGACAACGTCTTGAATTTAATTACACTGTAGCTTTCCTGATCATATAAAGCCACGCTTCCTTCTTTTCTGTCGTTATTCCAGGTGTCATCCTTTGAGCTTTGTTAAGAAATAGTCCAGAAAATATTTGGTTAAATAAGACGCTAATTTTTAAAATTAGGTAAATAATGTCCCCGGTATTAAAAAATGAATTCGGTTTGCTTTTGTGGCAGAGTTTTTCGGATGAAATTCGAAACTTAGTGTTTCAAAAACTGAGTTCAACCTCTTTTAGAAGGAAATCAATTTTTAAAACATGGAATTGCTTCATTTTTCCAGTAATTCCTTGAGGAGTCGAATTTGGCTTTCTAAACTCCGAATCAGGTCATTATTTGTCAAATTTTGAAACTAACGAGATCGTTTTGATGGGTGGGTGGGCTGTAGGAATAGGCCCAGTAGGATACACAAAGTTTCGGCCCAATCCCCACAATCCGTTCAGGGGAGGGCAACAGGTGTTGAGCATGCCCCCCTTCTGTAATCTTACTCTTCTCATTAGGCATCTGATGTTAGGGTGTCGTGTTATGCAGCAGCGTTTGCTTTCCCCCAAGGTCAGACGCCTATTGTCTGTCCTTAAACCCATCTGGGAATTAGCGTATACGTTTTCATGGAGCCCTCTCCCTCTCAACACCACGTGTCGTGTCCACCCACCCCCCCTTTCTAGACTCAAAATCAATGTCCCCCAAAAAATGAACTTCTTTAAAGAGAAGGAAAAGCAAAAACAAAACACCGTAACAAAAAAATAATTAATTTTTCCCATTTTTTTCTTTTTTAACTGTGGACTTGCCTAAGTGCAGGCAGGGGCAACATCCCCAGCATACACGACCCCGCCGCCGACGGTGATGACGGACTCCCCACCACCCCAACGTTGTTATAGCTCAGGCACTTACACCCCCCGCCGCAACCTATCCCTTTCTCTCCCTTCATCAACCCTTCCCCTTCCCCTTCCCCTTCCCCTTCCCCTTCCTTCTCCTCCTCCTCCTCCTCTTCTTCCTGGCCGTTCGCCTGCCTGCCCGAGTTCTCACTGCTTTCCTCGGCTGAGGGGCTCATACCCAGACTAGCTTGAGCCTCGAAGACGTCTTCGACATCGTCGTGCTCATCCTTACATTGGCGACCCGAGTGGCCATACGAAGACACCTCGTCGTCTAGGGTGATCAGCTGAAGCGTCAGCCTTCCGTTGTGTCGGTGTGCCCGGAAGTACTCGTGGTGCTTGACCTTCTCCTCGGTCAATACGAGGCGGCCGTCGGGGGTGTAATGCCGGGTCAGCACCCAGGGCATGTGGGAGTGGAGGTTCTCGGTCTGAGCCAGGAGAGGGATCAGCGGCGGGTACTCCTTCCTCTCGCGATCGTCGGCGGCGGCGCCCCCCCTCCTCCGACGCTGCCGCCACACCCTGCTATCGTTCTCCTCCTCCTCATCCGCCATGGATTCGACCACCTGGTCAGCGTCGGTACGCATGTCAACGCAGCTCTCGACGCCAATGTAATCGGGGAAGCCGGAATAGAAGGAGGAGGAGGAGGCTCCTCCCATTATCATGTCAGAACCTCCGCCCGTGGTGGTGTTCTGCCCGAGGGGCGGTATGGGGCTAATATATAAGTAGGCAGGGTGGGGGTGGATGTGCGCATGATGTGGTCTGGACGTGGAGTTTGGTCTGGTCGGGGGGAGTTTGGATAATTATCTTCTTGTTAGGGTTAGAGATTATTATGGTAATGACAATATAACATTAACAAACAAAAAATTTCAAAAAAAAAAAGAAATTAAATTAAAAAGAAATAATCATCAGAACCAAAAACTTTTGTTGCATGGAGGGGGAGAGTAGCAGCGTGTCAATCCACCGCTTAGCTGTTAAAATTCAATTGAGATATTTCCCAAAATCCGAGGTGAGTGGTGGTTTATTAATATAATAACAGGTCAATCTTGAAGATATATGGAAAGAAATTAGGAGAGAACAGCTAATGTGAGGTGTACATTTTGGATATGGTAGATGATGCGTATGTTATGATGTGGAGAGAAGCACTGCAGCGCATGCCATCCATCGATCTCTCCTCCCCCTTTCCTTTCAACTTGTGAACACACCACCCCTGCAAGATACCCAGGATTGTTATACATTTGGATGGATTTTTAAGGGAAAGCTATGAAATAATACTGATATCAGTTTTCAACAGGGGGAGGAGTTTTGGAGTCAAGAAGTCAAAGTGACGAACAGCTTGCAAATGGAAAAGATATCTAAAAAAAAAAAATCCAAAATTTATTCAAATTATTGAATTTGAGAGAGCATGAGCCAATACACGAGTCATCATTTTACCAACGGAAATGCCAGCAGCAGCAGCAGCACCCAAGAGAAACCACCACCGCCGCATTCATTGTTCCAATTATAATTTGAACCAGTACAAAGGGTGGTTTTCAAATATTCATTCAGTGCATTTACTGTGCGTACTAATTAATTAATACGGTTTATTTTCCAATTCAATTGATTCAAAATAATCAGCTGTCCCTCCCCTCCCAAATCATTCCTCCTCTCCTCATGATATTTTGAATGATTTATTATAAAAAATAGTTAGGACTCAATTATAAATTGTACGCCATGCCAAACGTGCTTTGAATTTAAAAGGGATGATAATACCATAAAATTTGTACGAAAATACATTTAATTTTAAAAAATCGTAAAATATGATATGGTTTCGCGAATTTTTAAATTGTTTAACCGTTACATATTTTATATATTTAGTGAGTGTCACGACTCAAGATTTACTTTTTATATATGTAACGCGAGTACACGTAATGTCGCGGATGAGAAATACTATATTGTTAGATTTTTTAAGTGTCAGCGCGAATTTTATTTTTTTGTGTCACGTTGCCCGAAACCGAGTCAATTCTATGCATACAAATTCATACATAAATGTAAGTTCTGCAAAGGTGGCGCAGTTTTATAATATTTATTTATTTATTTTATTTGTCAAAATAATGCATCAAACGTGGAGAGACCGTCACTAAAATAAATTAAATGACACATTCTAAAAAAACTACAATATAAAATACACGCCATCAAAATTAATTAATTCCCCTTTTTCTATTACGAGGAGATCGATCGTTTTTCCCAGCCCCGACAAATCTGATCATCTTTAATTTTCACATTGTCGAAACGAACATGAAGGATAGCGGAGATCAGTCGACGAACCTTGCTGTTAGAGAGGGGACGACGGGGTCTGCTACGGCCGGTGAGAGACATACGAGAAGGAGGAGGATAACATTATTAAACTATATAATGTATAACCAAGCATCACTTAACAGCTTAAGCTTTTAAGTCAAACGGTAAGCTTTCTACATAATATCAGAGCGATTCTATGTCCAAACTCTCACCAAAATATAACAATTAGCCCGAATCAAGGGTCCAGAGCAAAAGATCCTATTATGTCCGCCACCTAACTAACCACACCAGTAAATATCGTTTCCAGAATCACTCAACCCGGGTGTCATGAATTAACCATTGAAAACCCGCTGATCGAAAGCAAAAGAGTTTATCAATTACGCTTTTGAACTAAGTTTATCTCCCCGGTTTCTTTCTTTGTTTACATACAATCCAATAAACAATGCATGGGATCACAGTCGAAGTTTCATATACAAATTTACTTTCCCCAGTTTTGATTCTTGGGATTCACAATCTAGTTCTTCTTCAACGAAATATAAAAACAAAAACAACGAGTCAAGTCCCTTTTCATGCCCAGAAACAAAAGCAAAAGAAAAAAAGCATGTGTAGGCCCCAGTAGCTATGAAGAGATATTATTTGGAGATAGCGAGGAAAAATGACAATCAATCGAACAGGAACTAGCCAAAGTCTATGGTTTGTTCTTTGTTCTTTGGACAGCCTAGCTGGGAATAGAACTTGCCGTGATGAGAAAGATTTGGATCGGGTTTCTTTACTTTTGGTTTGGGAGACAATTATTTCCTTTTCTTTTCTTTTTATTACATGTGCGCAAAGTCACCGGAGTTTTGTTACTTGATCCCAAAATTATTTCGTCAAATAACGTCTCAACTTTCGAAATTCGACAACTAATACAGTAAAATCGACTTTACAAAGGCCGACCGATTGTGAATGAAGTCGGCTTTTGTAAGGCCGATTTCATCCCAGTCAGAGCGAAGTCGGCCTTCATGCGATCCGTCCCTCTCGCATGAAGACTTAACAGAAAAAGCGCCAACTTCATTGAAGTCGGCAGGAAGTCGGTCTTACAAAGGCCGACTTCTTGTTGTATTTTTTTAAAATTTTCAATAAAGTCGGCCTGAAGTCGGTCTTTGTAAGGCTAATTTCGCCACCTTAATCAAGAAATTTAGAAACATGAAACTTTAATTTACGAAATAATTATGGGACTAATATTATTAATTAGGAACAAAAATCTAAGTGACAGTCCCACCACTAATTAAGAAAAATTAAAGAAACAATAATTTAAAAGAATCGAGTTTAAATTAGTCGTGGCTTCCGAAGTGATAAAGAAAAAGTCAAGGACTGAGGCGACTGAAAGCGTTTTTTATGCCTTACATTTATTTACATCGTAATTTATTACAACCGAGGAAAAGAACAATGGCATCTATCTATCTACTGACAGGACAACTTTCCCCTCGATCTTACTCCTAGTCTAGAGTCTCTCCCGCTCACCCACCCCTCAACTTCCGCCTTCGTCGCGAGATTGTCGACTCTCCCGCCGTACACCCCCACCTAGACCCAACGCCCTCCCTCTTGGCCTTCACCTACTCCCCACCCTACACCGTCAGCAGAATTCCCCGTCTCAGACCTCCCGCATTGTTACTTTGCCGTAGCTGCTACTGCACAATGTAATGATTCCCATCATTTCCGTTCTTTCCCCCCTTGAAGTCCGGCATCGTCGGTCTCTTCTTACGCTAGCTAAATATTTACTGTCCCCCCCCAATCGTCTCCAAAATGTATCTTAATCCGACGGCTCCTCTGACTTTCATCGTCCCCGATTCGTTTTCGCACTACCCCGTCGTCGGGATGAATTGTTTTCTTGTTTTCATCCGCCTGTTGATTTTTGGTTTGCTTTGAAAGCTGAAGAACGGCTTTCTTGTCGGGGGCCCTTGTATTTTTTTTAATTTCATTTTTGGAGTAGCATTTCTGCAAATGCGGTTGGGAATTGTAAATGGGTCTATGAAAGTTCGGGCCTAGGAGTAGCTTTTTTTGACCTTGGATAAGGTTTTGCTTCTGCTGGTAGTGGTTTTAGGTCGTGCTCGCCATTCTGAAGTCAGAGTCTGGTTGACCAGTTTTTGTTTTTTTTTGTGGGTTTAAAGGTGTGGACATTGGCATCCTATTTTGTCGGTGTTAGTAATGTCTGGGCGGGTTAAGTATCCTTTTGAACAAACTGCATTCGATTCAAGCCTAATGAGGTTGACTCCATTGACGAAGTCCTTCCCATGTATGCGGAAACTCTATTGGCGGGCTGGCCGAAATATTCCCAATGGATATCGCTGTATTGGTGTTTGTGATTGGTGCAGTTGGATTTGCAGTTCCTGAGATGGGAATGCCTTGTCATGTGTTTTGATAGGACAGGATCTTTTGCGGTTTTGCTGCCAATGA
Organism: Melastoma candidum; assembly: GCA_023653495.1. Lineage (NCBI taxonomy): Eukaryota > Viridiplantae > Streptophyta > Magnoliopsida > Myrtales > Melastomataceae > Melastoma > Melastoma candidum. The sequence continues at coordinate 10,120,246 of CM042880.1, read as the reverse complement.
TTGATTGAAGATCCGAGGGATGTCAAGGATCTCCAAGTGGAAGCCCGAGAAGACAAAAATTAAAGTGGTCTTCCGACTGCAATTCCATGCCACTGATGTAGGTTTGCTTCCCACTATGAATTTGTCGATTGGTCAATGTGATCCCTGTTTTCTTTCCTCCATTTGTTATTTCATTCCTTAGAAATGATGAGGTCATGGAGTTTTCACTATCATAGACCTCTGATCTTCCGTGGTCATAGTAGTTGGATCTCCATAATTCATTTTGTCTCGACCTTTCATGCTGAACTGATGCCGACATCTTAGCATTCGACTGTTGAAAAAATCAGTTGAACTGTATTTGCTATTGCAAGCATATGGATTTGTTAATACCAACTTAACCGCTTAGATTTATAATTTGGCAGTCCCTCTTAAACCATGAATTTGTATGATTTGAGTTTTGATGCATGAAGATATTGTGGATGTGTCTTCTCCAGATTCCTCCAACTGGATGGGACAAGCTATTCATATCGTTCATACCAGTTGATTCTGGGAAAGCCACTGCCAAGACAACCAAGGCTAATGTCAGGAGTGGGATGTGCAAATGGGGTGATCCGATTTACGAAACTACCAGACTTCTTCAGGACATCAGGACGAAACAATATGAGGAAAAGCTCTACAGATTTTCTGTTGCAATGGTATGATAATAAGCTCATTTTGCTTCTGGAAATAGGTATACACATGCACACTACCTATATGCATATCAAATTTGACCATTTATTATTGTCCCCAATTCTTCACAATTCTCTAATTAGGTTTTTCTTCTTGAGACTTAGCCTTCATCATTTCATTAATCTTGCCTATCTCAGGGGTCTTCTCGGTCAAGCCTACTTGGTGAGGCAACCATTAATCTGTCTGATTATGCTGATGCCTTGGAGCCTTCTTCTGTTGCATTACCTCTAGATGGATGTGACACCGGAGCTCTTTTACATGTAAGATGACATGTATGACTATCAGTGTCCGTGTCTCTTATGTAGCATGATACGCATTACATACAGTTCCAAAGGTAAAATTATGGGTTTGTGCAGGTTACAATACAATTGCTGACTGCTAAGACTGGTTTCAGGTAATTCATAAAGGTCACTAATTAAACCTGAAAACATCCTCCTCTCTCATGACTAATAGTTGGAAGCTGCAATTTCAGGGAGTTTGAGCAACAGAGGGAACTCCGAGAACGGGGCCTGGTGATTGCCTCCAACCAGAATGGTCGAGAGGAATCTACCAGTGGAAGGATAATATTATCAGAGGAGACAGTTGGTGATCGTACGGTAAATCAGAAGTACTCGAGTCGCTAATAACAGACTTCTGGGTTTTCTTTTATCTGGATAAGCTACTTTCCTTATTAATGATTTTTCAAATTAGAAGAGAACTTATGCTAGCAATTGTGTGGCATTTTGGATTGAGTTTTAACAGTACTTGCACAATGCTTACTTTTTAACTGAATGTGAGTGATACTATTAGTTTTATAACTATAATTGCATAATCTACCCGGCATGTCCGTTGATTTAGCAGTTTTTACTCATGACGGATTTGCCTAACTAGTTTTCTTTCATGATTTCTAACTCTTTTCTATTTTCTTTTCATTTTTGGCTATTAAGGAGAATGTCAGGGCCAAAACTCGACAAAAATATAAAGGTCTGGTGAATGAAGATATTGGCCACAGTGATGAACGTGGGAACTTCCCTGTTGGATTTGATGTCTCTTCAAATACTTCAGAATCTTTGTGTGCGGAGAAGCATGACGCTTTAAGTGTACATGAAGTCGAAAGCCTGAAGAGTACTGTATCGGGTGATCTAGGGGGCCTTTCCCTCAGCCATAGTCCTCGACTAGACAAGTTGGACCGTTCTGATCCACGGTCTGTTGCTCATGGTACGGGAGACTGGGTTCACGGGTGGGCTTCTGACTATTCCACAGACAATGACTTGGCAGTTACTTATGAGGAGAACACCCGACTTAGGGGAAACTTGGAAGCTGCAGAGACATCCCTTCATGAGCTGAAATTAGAGATCAGCTCTCTACAATCCTATGCAGATAATTTAAGTGTCGAAGCGCAAAAGTTTGCTCAGCAGCTTGCAGCGGAGATGGCTTCCGGGGAAAATCTTTCAAGAGAGGTGGCCATACTGAAATCTGAGTGTTCTAAGTTCAAATCTGAGCTTGAAGTGCTAAAGATTGATAAGTTTAATTCTCCATGTTTCAGTAAAGAATCTGTCGGTGCAGACCAGGGACAGGATATACAACTCAAAATTTTTAGAGGGCTTCTTCTTTTGGAGGATAAGTTAAGAGATCTGCATCGGAAAACTTGCATGGGTTTTCACGAGAGGGACTGGAGGTTTCTAGGTTCTGATTTGGAAGCACTGCTAGTTATATTGCAGGATCTTAAGCAAGGGACTGGACAAGCAATCTCCAGACTGACCTATGCACCACATGACGTGAGCACTGCCCGGCAGATTGGCACGATGAATCTTCATGAAAGTGAGAAACTTGCGTCTCGGCTTGAATTAGGCACGGATTTGTACATGCCGGAAACCATGCTTCATAACCTTGGATTGCCTGGCTCATCACACGAGACCAGTCCTGCAGAAATAGCTGATCCTATGAATTGCAGAATACTTGAACTACTAAAAGAGTTGGATGTGTCAAAAGCTGAAAAGGAAAGCCTTGCTCAGAAGATGGATCAGATGGAGTGTTACTATGAGGCTCTTGTGCAGGAACTTGAGGGAAATCAAAGGCATATGCTGGCGGAGCTGCAGAACCTCAGAAATGAGCATACCGCATGCCTCTATGTCATTTCTTCATCAAATGCTGAGATGGAAAGAATGCGCCAGGATACTTCTGGCCAGCTGCTGAGAATTTCTGAAGAGAAGCGCGAGTTTGAAGCAATTGGTAAGGAGCTAGAAAGAAGGGCAATGACTGCAGAGGCCGCACTTAAAAGGGCTCGGTTGAATTACTCAATTGCTGTAAACCAGCTGCAGAAGGACCTTGAACTACTCTCTTGCCAGGTTTCATCCATGTATGAGGCCAATGAGAATCTGATCCAGCAAGCATTTGAAGATTCCTCATCAAGAAGCTCTCTTGCCATGAAAAACAATTCGCAGGATTCGGAACCGGACCATGTAGCTCATGAACAAGGAGTGCACGCGCTTTTGCCATGTCACAATAAATCTACGTCTGTTGTGTTAGATAAAACATCGTCCAGTGGAGATGCCCTTTTTGAAGAACTGAAGGAATCACTGCATATGCAAGAAGAACTTTATCAGAAGGTGGAACAAGAATTCTGTGATATGAATATGAGGAACATATTCCTCGATGTGTTTTCTCATGTATTGCAGGAACACTTACAAGATGCTAGTGCTGAAATCAGGATTGCAAAGAAAACTGTAGATGGACTAAAGCAGCAGCTTCAACAGGCAATTGATTTGAGGGACTCATCTATGGTTAAGCTCCAGCATGCTCTAGATGATGTTTCCTCTCTGAGCGAGCGCAAGGAATCCACATCCCTTATGCTAAATGAACTGATTCTCCAAAATCAGTCCTTAGAAACAAGTTTACAGAATATGGCCTCAGAAAATCACTCTCTTGCTGAAAAGCTTATTGAGTTGGAGTACTTGATAGTTGAATATGGAGGATACAGAAGAAAATATGAAGGCTGTGCAGCTGAGAAAAAAGAGCTGACAGATCTGTTAAGCAAGCAAGTTGAAGATTTTGCGGTACTACAGGGTGAAAACACATCTTTGCGAGGAGAAGTCGTATCTCTTCAAACGAAGCTGGATGAAGTTACTTTTATGGAGGCAAATTTGCAGACCCTTGTTTCTGATTTGCACCAGAAGCTACAATCTCTGCTGGTTTCACAGGATGATCTGGACGATGGAGCATCATTGCTCTTGAGAGAGACAGGGTGTAAGGACTCGTTTTCTGGAGATCGCATCAATCTCGTCTCCCGTCTGGTGGAATTTCAGAAGAGGTACAGTGAAAAGATTGATCAACTAAATGAGGCGAACAATGCTCTTGAAAAGGAGAGAAACAAAGCTTTTGCATCCCTAATTGCATCTCAATCCAGCAGTACACGAATCAAAGAGAGATGTAAGCAAAATCTATGTGAAATGGTTGACAGTTTGAGCATGTCAAACTCCAGGGTTCAGAAGCTTGAAAGAGCAATCGACACTATCGGTGAACGACTTACCTTAACCATTGAAATGGAGAAGAATCTCACAGAGCAGCAGAAAGAAGTAATCACTCATCTGCGCTCGTGGGAACTTGGGCTGGAACAACTGATATTGAATTGCACAGACATTTCCTCGGGAATCGTAGAAATGGACAAGTTGAATGAGGAACTTGGAAATGGTGAGCTTATTACTGCAGAATATGCCAGAAAAAATCAGTATTTGGAGAAGGATCTGCTTCATAAAGCTGAGGAAATTTCTCAGCTGGAATTGGATGTTATTACGATGAAAGAAACTGTGGAAACTCAGAACAGGGATTTTGGTGTGCAAAAGGACTCCTTACACAAACTAGAAACCACAGTTGCAGATCTGACCTTTCAGATCAAGGAGAAGCAGGAACAACTGATTGATTTTGATCAGCAGAAGGTGGAATTGCTCCGTTTAAGGGAATTGGTGTCACAACAAGAAGGTGAGAAATCAGAAGTTTCTGATCTCTTTCTACAAACTCAGCAATATCTTACAGATGCCCGCGAAAATAATTATTGCATCTCTCATCTACACGATCAGTTGTCCGAAATGCATGAGGGTTTGATTGCGGCAGACGTCCGGTCACTTGTTATAGGAATTCAGTACCGGATTCTTGTTGATGGTTTATTACTGCAAAAACAGAACACTGATGCACATATCACCTGTTTGAAGGAGAAGCACCTCAATTTAGAAACTAGACTCAATAGCTGCGAAGCAGATAAGGCACTCTATCTTGAACAGAATGCCGAGTTAATGACAAGTTGTGAGACACAAAAATCTGATTTGGCCATCATGATCGCTCAAAATAAAGATCTCCTTGAAACTAACGCTTCTCTAATGGCCAGCATTGAAGAACAGAGGAAAATGCATGAGGATAGGGATGCTAGAATATCTGAAGAAATTGGGGACCGAGCTTCAGACGTTGAAAGGCTGCAGAACTCTCTGACTAGTGCTGTTGAGGAAATCGACAAGATAATGCTGTTAAATGAGGAGCTGGATGTGAAAGTCCTGATTTTAGACGGTAAGCTGAAAGAACAAAGTGCAGAGAGCTCTGATAATATTTTTTTGCTGGAGCGGCAGTGTAAAGAGCTTACACTAAAGCTCTCTGAGCAGGCTTTGAAGACCGAAGAATATAAGAACTTGTCCATCCGTCTAAATGAGCTGAAAGACAAGGCAGAAGCCGAGGCTTCTCAGAAGAAAGTGGCTCATGCGTCGTCTTTTGCAGTACAAGAGTCGTTAAGAATTGCCTTCATTAAGGAGCAGTATGAAAACAAGCTGCAAGAACTGAAACAACAGCTATCTATCTCCAGAAAGCATAGTGAAGAAATGCTGTGGAAACTTCAGGATGCAGTTGATGAAATCGAGAACAGGAAAAAATGTGAAGCTTCTAGCCTGAAAAGGAATGAAGAGCTGACCACAAAAATCTTGGAATTGGAAACAGAATTGCAAGAAGCACTTTCTGAAATTCGCGAAAAAACGAAGGCATATGATCGAATGAAAGCTGAGATGGAATGCTCCCTGATAAGCCTCGAATGCTGTAAGGAAGAAAAGGAAAAAGTTCAAACATTATTGCATGATTGTACAGAGGAGAAGTCCAGACTTGCTGCCAATCTTGCTAAACTACAGGAATCAGTCAGCAACTCCGAGTGTCGTATGAGCAAGGTGGATGGAGATGTAAATGGATCTCTCATGACGGATGATGACGTGGTTCAACATGAAGTTACTAATAGGGATATTTGCGTTACATCTATGGCTGTAGAATCCTCAATTAACGAAGGCATAAGTGATGCATGCTCTATATCAGTAGAAGGTGGCAACGCCAACTGTCCCATGATGTTGGAACAAAAAGAGGTATGTGTGCTTCCCTTTTTTAAGTACTTTTATCTTTATCATTCAATCCTGATGCTGCCATCTGCAACTTCATTTGATTGCAGTCAACAGTAAACGCCTGCTAAAATGTATAGAAACTTCTCTCATGTTCCTTGAATTCAACTGGTCTGGCAGTGGGTTTGCAATTTTCAAGCTTTCGTAAATTGCAGTACTACCTATAAAATTGATAATTAGCTTATGGTAGCATCCTGAACATATCTATGTGGTTAAGATCTCTACGAAGGGGTTTGACCGTCGAGTCAATTTGACAAAGGTTATTTTTAGGTAACTAGATAGTTAATGATCCAATTGGCAGCGTTTTCTCATGTCTTTCTTATAAAAGGGGGTTCAGAGCCCAGGAAGTTGTTGCTTTCGCAGTTCCAAACAGTTCTGTGCTTTAAAGAAACCCCTCCCCATAGCTCCCTTTACTTGTTTTTAGACATATTGTAAGTGAGCTTCCTTTTTCTAGAAAAATCTTTGTAGTTCATCTGCTTTTTAAGCTCAAGACACTAGCTTCTTAATAGATTCAGTAGAAATACCTGTGCCTTACAGATCCTGTCAATACCCTTTATGCAGCTTCATGCGAATTTGTGAACCATCTTTTTGTACAAGGTCAACCATATCGTACAATCCTGATATAATATTTTAAATGATTGTCCATAGGATCTTCCTTCTGGACGTGAAAATGGATCTCAAGCCTTCACATTGGTAAGCCAAGAGAATTTTCTGCAAAGAGGATCGAGACATCTTAATCTGGCAAATTATCAAGTCAAAGTGCAATCTCTAAAATCAAGCATGGACAGTATGAATAAGGAGGTCAGTGAGGGGTCTCATTTTTTGGTCCAATAACGATTTACCTTTCCATTGGAATATAACACTGTCATTCTTGAAATTTTTCCTTGTTTGCAGTTAGAAATAATGAAAAATGAGAATTGGTTTCTTCCTCAAGATGGTAATCATTTTGACCCAAAGTTTCCAGAACTAGATAAAGAACTATTATGCTTAAAGAAGGTACTTGCCCCAGCTCATGTAATGATGCTATTATCTGCAAACACCATTTGGTGTCACTCATTGAAGCTTTTGTGCTTTTACTCAGGCAAATGAAGAACTGGGCAGCATGTTTCCTTCATTTGATGAGTTCTCGGACGACAGTAATGCATTGGAAAGGTTACTTGCTTTAGAGATTGAGCTAGCTGATGCTCTAAAATCGAAGAATAAGTCAAGCTCTCAATTCCAGAGGTACTTCACAAAATGGGTGTCCTTGTCAACATGAGTTTTTGTTCAAATAAATTCTATGTCATTTTATGGGCTAGCTGATAAGTAAATGTGAAGCACTTTATTGGAACGGAGTTAGAGTGTACCAATTGGAATGTTTTGTGGTTTGAGAGTATATGTTTGTCTATTAATTTGTGAGATCGCTAGGAAAAGAAAGTCCTACTCAAGTCTATATGTGCAAATAGGTTTAGATATAAATATCCTTCGTTCTGGATCTCTCTACTCTCCATAATTTTGTTTTTTCTTTTCAGTGGAGTAATTTTAATCAGATAAGTTCCTCAATGAAGTTTGAGGTTGAGTTTGGTTTGTTGTTCTCCTTCAATGCAGTTCATTCCTACGTCAACACTCCGACGAAGAAGCCATCTTCAAAAGCTTTAGAGATATAAACGAGCTGATCAAGCAACTGCTAGATCTCAAGGGGAAGTACACGACAGTTGAGAGGGAGTTAAAAGAGATGCATGACAGGTATTCTCATCTAAGTCTCGAGTTTGCCGAGGTCGAAGGAGAAAGGCAGAAGCTCTTGATGACACTGAAGTGCTTTCGATCCTCTAGAACGACCGGAAATCTGAGTCGTTCGTCGTCGGCCTCCTTAGGGGAGCATCAGCAATTGTAACGACCACAGAATGCATGGTAAATCTTATACTTCTACTCGAATTGTAACCCATGATAGCTTGCTTTGATGAGCATCGGGGGGCAGTAGCTATCGCAAGTGCAGCTGGTGCCGTAGTCAGTGTATATAATTGCAAATTAATTTGTATTGCTTAGCTTATATGGATGTAGGTTGTTGCCAAATCCTGGTCTTATAATCTTATGCTGGTGTACAGATAACATTGATTGATTCAGATGAATTCAGTGGCGCAGTGCCTTAGAGATCTCTAAAGTCACCCATCTGCAAACTGACCCCTTCCATAAAAGTTCATGGCAAGCTAACATTTAGTTTGAAATACAATGAATCATATCGACTACTAGCGTGAAGGTTCAAAATACTACATGCTCGCATTGAGTACTTGCTTTCTGAATAACTCGGCTTTTCTGCCGTCCTTATTGCAGTATATGGTCTGGCTGAAAACATCTCTACTGGGAATGAAGATATTAATCGTGCTTGATCAATATTTGTTTCGCTAAATTTTTTCGTTTCCCCCGGCAAGCCGACATTTAAACACGAAGCATGCCTTCACGAATCCAAATTGTGCGGTTGGTGCGAAGCAAACCTTCTCTGATTCTTCAACCGGAGCGAGCTTTTGCAAGTGGGCATGAACGACGGAGGGTCTCGCATGGTCGTATTGGGAGTACCTCCATTCTTGACTATGAAGACAGTATCCATGCCCCAGCTCAAGTGTCTGTCAAAATGGCAATGCCAGAACCAAACTCCTGCAACCATATGAAGAAGAAACTCCTTTAAGATCATCTCTTTATCTCGCATTAAATATAACCAAGCGCAATCCTTGAATTGAGGGGATGCTTACCGGGGTTACTCGCGGTGAAGCGGATGGCGGCCCAACCTTTCTTGGGGACCGGAACTGTGTTTACCTCCGGAGGATCGACCAGGTTGTAGTCCTTAGGATTGGTCTCATTGTCGAAATTACCGTACCCTGAACCGACCACGTAAAAACCATACCCGTGCATATGCATCGGGTGATCCTCCGACGCGTCCAACACATTCGTCCCTTGAAACACCACTTCAACTTGTTCATTGTACTCCAATACCTTGACCCTAGCCCCTTGTACTGCCAAGTTGTAGGCCCCGTCAACATCTTCTGCTGTGAAGTCATAGAAAGTCGGGGGCCAGTCCGGGAAGTCATTGGTATAGACTCCGCTAATGTTCCTGCGATCACCATAATAGCAGAAAATTAGTAATCTAAATCAGATCTGCGAACAACATATCTGATGACGCCAGGAAAGTGAACTACCTGTAATAAGCCATCAGCACATCGGTTGACGGGTTCAGCCAACTGACATTGTTCAAGCTCGACGCGAGGCCGACCTCGGTGTAAGTACCATTGCTGAAGTCAACATTATTCATCGAGGCAGTGATGTACATACGAGTGGTGATGTTCATGGGGACATTGATGGGGTGTTCCAAGCTTGCCAAGCTCCTGAGGCGACTCGTAAAATTAAGGGCTCTGACAAAGTCGTCATAGATAGGTAGAGTGGAAGGGAAGATGGGGGCCCCGGAAGGAGTGTAGTTGCCGTTGTACTGCATGATCGCGGTGGCATTGGCATGGTCATAATCATCAACATCCGGCCTGACAGTGTTATACTGTCTTGAAGCCACGTAATAGGAACCAAGAGGTTGGTTCGCAGTGACCAGGAGGTCTATTGTCTGCCCTGGGCTTAACACGACGAAGGTGCTGACAAATGGCTTGAGGTAAGACCCGTCCATGCCGACGACTGTCAGGTTGTGCTGGCCGATGGCGAAGAACATCTCTACATTCATCACCCCATTCACCAGACGGATGAGATAGGTCTTCCCGTAGTCTACATACCAGTGGACCGTGGATTCTGCGTATAGGACGATCAAACACGGTGACCCGTCGAATTAGAGGAAAAACCATGGAGGGCAATCCATCCAAAAGACGCGTATTATTATGGATCTCGATTGCAATCCTCAAACAGGACAACCAACCTCGAGAGCAGTTGCAGAAGTCGCCAGGCTGGCCGTTGATGGTGTAAGCATCGGAGCGAGGGGTGTCTTGACCGGTCTCAAGGTCATAGTCCACTTCCTCATTCACATCTCCTTTGTACCACGACGCTGAGTTGGACAGAACCAAAACGATCAGAACCAACAATTCCTTACGCTCTGTAAGGAGGACAGAGAAGCGTGTCATTAATCCATTACCCAGGACGAAGACCTGTTGTCCGTCGGGCTCGGGGTAGGGGTAGGAGGAGCCCTCGGGAGGTAGGATGATTATGGCTCCATGAACGCTGGAACGAGTCCAGTCGCTGTGTGCATGCCACCAGAGCGTCCCTTCCTCGGTGGAGAAGATGACCATGTACGTGAAGTTGTTGCCAGGCTCGATGGGACACTGTGTTATGTACTCGGGTCCGTCCGACCATGGATTCCCAGGCTGCTTCACTCCATGCCTGCAATACAAGTCCGAAAAGGGAAAAACGATGGTACGCAGAAAATATCAGACATTATTTTTTAAAAAACCCGAGCAGGAACGTAAAAACCATACGATGATGCGAAAGGAAATACCAGTGAATGGTGACCCCGTAGTCCCCATGATTGTGTACATTAACGTAGGCGGTGTCTCCTCGGTGCACGGTTATAACCGGCCCAGGGAAGCTGTCGTTCACCGTCAGTAAGCTCTTGGTCTCGCACAGCCTCGTGAAGTTGCTCTCCCTCAGCTTCACCCAACACAAAGGCATAATCACATAAAGCTCGTCGTAAACAAAAAAAGCGCCGGAGAATGGGGGATACTCACAACGAAGTCGTAGTAGTGCTCGTCGGCTCGTGCTGGCGAGCCAAGGAGGAGGACGAGGAGGAGGAAGGAACCAAGGAAGAGGAGAACGGGGAGACCAGCCATCGTTAAGAGTAATACTCTCCCTGAACTCAAGCCTTTTAAAAAACTTTACAAGGCAAAGGGAAAGGTAGGTGGTTGGACAGCCCTTCCAAGCCAAGCCTCCGGATTCTTTCTTACATCTCTTGGACTGACTTACAGTTGTGGTCCCTTTTGTACCCTTTGAAAATAAGAGCAGCAACAACAATTCTCTTCTTATACTTTTTTTTTTTTTTTTGGCTCACGTGATCTTTAGGAGTTCGGTCCTCCCACATACACCAAAGATAAGTAATTAACCCTCGAGTAGATTATCATTAATTTATACCTTTAGTTTGACAAAAGATAAACAGATGGAGATATTCCTCCTCCTGAAAAGCCCTTGAAAATTAGGTATGGGAACAGAAAACAAGGGGAGGGGGGAGTAAAGGGACGAGAAATATGGACAACCAAGTTTCAAAAACGTACCAGAGCTTCCCCCATCCCTCCCTTGCGCTACTCTACACACTGAAAGGTGATCACAAAAATGACCTGCTACCCATTTGCATATAAAAATGCTACCGTTTGTGATCAGGGGTTTGTTTTGATTTAACGTTATTATGCGAAAATGTTTCGCGAAGTAGAGACATGTAGTTTTATAATTAAAATCGGAGTTAGAAACACTGAGTATACTTCCTAAGGAAGCTCGATTTGGGAAGTTCGATTTTTACAAGTGTAGTCGATGTTTTATGTTTTTTCCGTGAGGGAGTCGATTTTGATAAATCCGATTTATGAAATGGAGCAAATCGGTTTTGGCAAATCCAATCCGATTTACTTCCCCGTAAACCAAGACCGAGTTCAAATTTTGGAGAACACGTTCCGAGTACTAAAAACAACTTTTTTAAGAGGAACATGATAAGTGTTTTTAACTCCAGGCGACGAATGCGAAATATTTCGCAACTAAGTCTAACGAATAGTCCCGAGAAAGGGGGATATAGATAATACAACCCACGTTTTGTGTTGGATAGGAGCAAACCAATAAATGGGCACACCCCCCGGGATCACCATGTCTGAAAATCAAGTATAATATAATAAGATGGAGACGACGTCTTGGTATGCAAAAGATTTAGATCGTTCAAGTGCAAAAGGATCCCGATAGAAAACGAATGGGGTGCCGGCGCTCTCGTGTCGTGGCCATTCAGCAACCGTAAACTAAAAATCTACACGCACACAGACATCCAAGGCCGGGCCGATGATCTGACATCCAAGGCCTTCTTAAGTCCCAGCTCCCCTAAAAGAACAAATCTAAGACTCCAATCTCATTGCACATGCTTGTTTACAATTTACAGCAAAATTTAAGTTGCATGTACCAGTTTCCAAACACAATTTACGAGAAGTTAATGTTAACTTACATCAAAAGTTCAACATAATGGAGGTTTCAAACGATCGACACAAGAAAAATAATAGAAAGTGTTCAAAGGCACTTTCACCGCCTTCTTGCATATTTGATTTGGTGTCGAGGTTGTCCTTCTAGAAAATATTAGTTGGGGAGCTGGAAGCATCGGTTGCCTCTGGACGTGGAGGACGTTCCAGAATTGATTTTCCTTTTTCATTTCACTGATATGGCGGTTACGTTCTTTGAATAATTACAGAAATATCTATGCACAAAGTATGGTCTTACCATGATCCATTACTTTAGCGTTTACTAACTGCTGCTTTGACAACATCTGGCAAAGTTTATACAACGGACTGATTCGATCCAACCAAGCTTCTTCTTTCCTACCCCAAGGATAGCCCTTATACAATCTACGGCAACCTCTATAGGTCGGTGTCGCCTTTCTCAATAAGGTTGAGTCTTCCACGTTCTTCAACTAGCATCCGGACTTTCCTTTTCCAAGAGCATCACTGACAGTTTGAAGAAAACGAATGAGCTGTTGAACCCAGAGGTGGTAAAGCTGCGCTGCACAGGTAACGACAGCTTGCACTCAAATCCTAGGATAGAATATAAAAGCTTCGCCCCGATTAATCCGGTCTCGACCCGAATAAGTCACCTAGCTATAATGGGTAGGTCTTTCAACATGGGTGACTGATGGTGGGTTTCAAACCCAAAATGTTCTTAAACGAATCCAAACTCCTTATCACTTACACCAATCCCACGTTCGTTCCAAATTTTCTTTTTTAATCTCCCCTGTTTTTGTTATTGAAGATTAGTTAGTATCTGTGTTAATGTTGGGTTCCTTTTTGCCCAAGTTAGAGATCACCAATCTGAAAGTCGTATTGTCCGTAAAATTTCTTCCCGTCAGTGATTAATCACATGCACATCTTTGAAATAGAGAAAGTTGGAAGTAAAAGTAGTTGGTTAATCTGAATTATCTCCTACCCTTTTTGACGAGTACTGGGATTAGTCCATGTTCTGCCCATAAAGAGTGTAAGACAGCAAGGAGCACACTAACCTGCAAGCCTCAATGTCGAGACACCCCCCCCACCGATCATCCACGCCATGCAACGTCCCATGATAGAATTCACGCCAAAGCTTGTAATTACATATACCCAAGGTCCCATCCAGTATATCAAACCCGGTAAATATCAGATTTGAGAAATGAATACAAACTGCTAATGACATGAATATTGCACACCCAAGAAAGTGTAGGGGAGGAGACATCTCCAAAATGACCGTAAGAAGGCCACGAGATTAGAAAGTGCTTTCTTTATCAAAACTCAATCCTAGTTCTTCACCTCGAGCCTGACAGATCGGCCAAAACGAGCTGCATCATCGTCAAGTGAATTAAGGAACAGGTTACTTTTCTAAGTTGCTGAAACTTCTGATGAGATCTCACAAATCAAAATCTCAAGCTAAACTATGAACCCTCCATGAGAACACAGATCCATTTGATTGTTCATGAGAATTTGCTCATGTTCACCGAAAGGATTATGCTCCCTCAACTTACTTGCAAACAATTATCTGCATATATTTGCAATTCCACAGGCATAATTAGACCACCACAATGAATATCAGGCATCAATCCTCAATCATATCTTCTAAAGATTCATACCTTCAAGCCCCATCTTTGTCAGCAATCACTTCCTCTCAACAGAAACTTCTCGGAGACTTTCTTGAGTTGCCTTCCCAGTTGCAGGAATATCGACAAGTGAACTTGGTGGAGCAAAATACAAGTGCAGGGACATCATACATATAATAATGCCCAAGAAAAGCTGTACCAGGCAAAAGATATGAAGTTACAATCAAGATAGCACCGAATAATACAATTCGTCATGAATAGAAATTGAAGTGATCCAGTAAAGAGATCGACAGACACATTTATCAACTCTGATCTTAGAAATGAAGGCTTACCTGAATGGTCGGCTTAAAGTAAAATAGGTATATTGAAAGAATCATTGTCAGGAGCATCGCCATTGAAGTGGAATATACCTAGCAGATGCAGTGGCAAATTGCTTAAGTGGTAAATTCTAACGAGACATGACAGACTGAAGTTCTCAATACGACATACTGCAGACTCACTTCAAAAAATTCCAAACAATAAATAGGAAGATTCATCAACGTTTCTTTTATCTGAGATAATCATCGATAGAAGAACTTAGATCATTTCCCCATATGACTTTGGTTTCTATGAGATCATGACATCCACGATTAGTTTTAATAGAAACATTATCCAGATATAATGAGCCCCAGACGACATAAGCGGTGAATGAGACAAACAAATATTGACCCGTAATTGAAAATCTAATTAAGCTTCCGTTTTAAAGAATTACCACTAAGATGAACATAAAGAATGATGGGTCTTAGAAAAGAATCACCTTCACAATATTGTCTGCATATTTCATCAACCATGAAACTAAAAGACCAGTAGAACCAAGGTTCAGCACCACCATCCAAGTAGTTAAGGTGTAACCATTTAGAAGCCGCTGCCACCAATGACCATTTTCAAAGTGACTCTGGAAATCATCGGCCATGAGTCTCCCCATGTTAAAAATTACACCGAACCTGAAAAAAACAGAAAAGATAAAAAAAAAAATGAACACAACAAAAGCCTCCAAATTTTTAATTAGGGGAAAGGTTCACCATGTAACTTACGTGTATAACTGCACATTTTGCCAGTAAAGACTATCATTATTCTTTTTCATCAAAAATTCTGTGTAGACACCGGCTAGTGCTGATAAACAAGCTGATAAGATACCAAGCAGATAACCTTGGATTGGTGCAGAGAACAAAGAGTCACAAGAAGCCTCTCCACAACCCTTAATCTACAATGCTAGCAGAAATGCTTTATCATCAGAAAGCGACCACGGTAATTGCCATGCAACAATTATTATCATTCTATAAATTGTCAGTGGACCCACAAAATCATTCTCCAAGCACCAATGTTCAATAAGGCGATTGATCTAAGAAATTAGACAAGAATCACAACTTCTGTGACAGTAACAATTCAGTTGAAAAAATTATACTTGCCCAGGAAGAAAATTTTTGCAAAGAGAAATAAATCCAAAGTATTCCATTAGCATCAAAGAACAAATTTTATTTCCAGATTTTACAAAAAAAAGGCTGAAAGTTCAAACTGTATGATTGATTATCTTTCCTCTTGAACAAACTAGGATTATGCGTTGATGAGTCTCTAAGATCCATTCAGTGACTAGTTTTGTGTTAACGGGTCATCTATATGATTTGATCGACTGGGAAAAGATCGCGCTGTTGCAGTTCAGCGCATTACCATAAATTAATGAATAATTATTGAAAGAATATTCCTTTTGTATGGAGTATTTGGCTATATAGATAAAGGGAATTCATGGGTCCTGTCCATTTCTATCCCTAGATATCCAGACTACTCGTGCACATGGATGCATTTTATGGAAGCAAACACTTTGATGGTCACCTGGCTTGTGGTTGTTCCCACAGCTAAAAGAACAATTGCCATCCATTGTAGATTAGAGAGCTTCCTCCTCAGGAAAATTCTAGAAAAACAAAAGAATAAAGGAGATGGCTTATGAAGACTAAAGTAGCCTCAATTATATAACAGGCAGCAGTAATAAAATGGCCGAATTGCAAAGCAATTGAAAGATGACTAATAAGTGTTTTAACCTGAATAGGATTCCGGTGGTAACAATCTTCAAGTTGCCCATGATTTGGTAAGTGGACGTGTCGACGTACGTCAATGTAGCAAACTGAACGTTATTGTGAACGAGGTAGATGACAGAAGGGATGGGGAACAGACGCATGCTCTTCCAATCGGTTGTCATCCTCGCAGTAGAAGGTGATGTCCTCAGCTCTCTCCAAAGAAGCAAGCTAGAGACAGCCAGCTTGAAAGCTTCTGCCAGAAATGGCACTGTCGCATAGTCATACTTGTATGAACCATTGCTTTGAGACAGAGTAGTCAGTATTCCCTGCGAAAATGAAGATCTCCTGAGCCAGCTTTTCTCAAGTACATCAGAAGATAGAAGTCAGGCCTGCCTAGCCGAAGCATTCTCCGGAAGCATATCATCATTAATCCAAATTCACTAGAATCCAAGCAGAAACTAGTAAGTACATTCTACTCTGCCGACTACGTAAAGAAGGTCATGGACTCAGAATGCAGACCACATTCGAACTCTAAAGATGCAGATCCTCATCAAACTGTCCGTGGAAAATTATAAACTCCGTTCGATTTCTCAATGAATGTGGACAGACAAAAGGATAAAAAAAAAAATTCATCAGCATCGTGATCAACGACAACAAGAACAAATTGTGCTGCAGCAGGGTGTTTTAGACTCCCCCCCCAGGAGATATATCCAGAAACCCTACGGGCAGAGCCATGAGTTGATCAGCGTCGAGAGGTGAGCAAATCGGGAGCGAAATGAGAAGAGGAAGGGAAGGGGAATGTACCTGAGAACTGGTGAGGACGGTGAGCAGCGCCGCCACGACGTACCACCGCATATTTTTTCTTGATGGGATAGCCGGCCACCGCCGATGTCCGGGGGGGTGTGGGGGGAGAGGATAAACCCCACCTCCGTCCGTCGTGTCCCTCAACAAACACCCACCGACTTCTAGGAAATTTCACCAGTTGGAAAATCACTGAAAAAAAGTAGTTACTGTTCCAATTAAATTAGGGAAGAAGTTAAAGGCTATAAATACCGGGCGGGGGGAGCCGCCTTTATTTCCCTTTCGCCCGCCCTCTCTGTCTCAGCTGCCTCTCGCCCCCACGCGAACACTTCTCTCACCGTCCCATCCCTGCCCGGAGACATAAACAACGACCATGTCAACGGAGAAGTTCGATCCCGCAGCCATCCTCGCCGAGCCCGTCCCCGCACCCGTCGCCCAATCCGACCTCAACTCCACCGGCAACGGCGATGGAGGAAAGAGGGAGCTGGTTCTCGGGAGGAATGTCCACACCTCGTGCTTGGCCGTCACGGAGCCCGATGCCGACGACGACGTCACCGGTGACAAGGACGCATACATGGCCGGCGTCCTCTCTCGCTACAGGAAGACCCTCCTCGGACGCACCAAGCATCATCTGGGTCCTCCCCCCCCCCCCCCTTCCTTCGTCTTATGCCTTCTATTGATACAGTTCGCTCGGCGGATCTACCTGTTGGTTACATTTTGGCGCAGTTGCTTGCTTTTGTTGATTGATTTCGTCTGGTGTATATTATGGGATAGCTGTCTATGTGGCGGACGATGTTCAGATCTACACACAAACACATCAAATGTTGAGTGTCGGCCTCTGTCGAAGTTTACACTTGGTTTTTGTTGTTTGATCGCGTAGGAGATCGACTGTTTATTTTCACTCGTTGGTGTTCCCTCTCAACTTTCGTCCAGCATGTCCTTTCCAGTTCTCTAGAAATCTGCCTATATTTACAGACAGTGAGCCATGAGCCGGATATTGCGATTCACTCGATATGCATTGCTCCTTCTTGCTATGGATTTCACTTAAGTGCGTCCTTTTGATTATTATGTTCAAGTAAACATTTGGCCTTTACAGGTTATCCTTACAATCTGGACTTTGATTATGGTGCTTTGGCGCAATTACATCACTTCTCCATAAACAATCTCGGAGATCCATTCATTGAGAGTAACTATGGAGTCCATTCGAGACAGTTTGAGGTAGGGGTCTTGGATTGGTTTGCCCGTTTATGGGAAATTGAGAAGGATGACTACTGGGGTTACATAACTAACTGTGGCACCGAGGGAAATCTTCATGGTATTTTGGTTGGGTAAGTGTTTGTTTGTCACATTCTGCTTAGTCTGTTGACATTCTTGAATATGTGATAAATTAAAAAGAGTGACCCCAATATTTTAGGCGTGAAGTATTTCCAGACGGGATTCTTTATGCTTCTCGTGAGAGCCATTACTCAGTATTCAAAGCTGCGAGGATGTATAGAATGGACTGCGTCAAAGTGGATACTCATGTTTCGGGGGAAATTGATTGTGCTGATCTGAAAGTCAAACTCCTTGCTAACAAGGATAAGCCAGCAATTTTTAATGTTAACATAGGTAAGTAAATTCTACTGGAGTACAACTATTTTTTTTCTTACCTTACATGAAATTGAAAAAGTGCTTCTCCATATATTTTGTAGGGACTACCGTGAAAGGGGCAGTGGATGACCTTGATCTGGTGATACAGACACTTGAAGAGTGTGGATTCACACAGGACCGATTCTACATTCACTGTGATGGTGCTTTATTTGGGCTTATGATGCCCTTCGTTAAGCGAGTAAGCTGGCTCATTTCCTTCTCCTTGCTCATGTTTTCAAGTTAATGTGTGCTGACATTATCTTGTGATTATATTTTTATTTCCTGAACTTTAATACAGTAATGGAAGCATCAATGTTGTTATTTAGTCGTTACTGTAGATCTATCATAGTTTGACTTTTTGTTCACAATTAACTTTACTAGTTGGTCAGATTTGTAACTAGAAGTTATATTATTGTTTTAGTTTGATAATATTTTTATTTTGGATGTCCATATTGTCCGTTTCATGCTATGCTCCTCTATTCCTCTCTCATGTGTGGCATTCTTGGGGATTTTCCGAAATGAACTTCCCCATCTCAATCCCCAAATCAAACAGTTCACTGAGCCAGGATGGTCTGATGCTGAAGTTCTCATCCTTTCTGTTTGATTTAGGAAGAATGACTTGCTCTAATTGAAATCTCTCTTGAACAGGCACCCAAAGTTTCATTCAAGAAGCCCATTGGGAGTGTGAGTGTATCTGGCCACAAGTTTGTAGGCTGTCCAATGCCTTGTGGGGTTCAGATAACAAGGTTGCAACACGTAAATGCACTTTCAAGCAATGTGGAGTACCTGGCTTCAAGGGATGCTACGATAATGGGTAGCAGGAACGGCCACGCTCCGATATTCCTCTGGTACACCTTGAACAGGAAAGGATACAAAGGTTTCCAGAAGGAAGTGCAAAAGTGTCTGAGGAATGCTCATTACCTGAAGGATCGGCTACAAGATGCTGGGATTAGTGCCATGTTGAACGAGCTTAGCAGCACGGTCGTATTTGAAAGACCTATGGATGAGGAGTTTGTCCGTCGATGGCAGCTGGCTTGTGAAGGGAACATTGCGCACGTGGTGGTCATGCCAAACGTCACTATCGATAAGTTAGAAAGTTTCTTGGACGAATTGGTCGAGAAGAGATCGACATGGTATGACGACGGAAAACAGGTACCTCCTTGCGTAGCCCGAGAGATTGGCAGCGACAGGTGCCTTTGCGGCCAGCATAAATGATGATCCACAGTGAAAGAGACTCCCCCCCCCCTCCCCCCCCCCCTCCCCCCCCCCCCCCCGGTTTTCTTCCTAAGTAGCTTCCATTTTTGCTGTTATGTTTACGCTTTCCTTTTTACACGCCTACGACAATAGACTTGTGCTCGAAACGGTATGTCCCACTATGGACCATGGCCAGTGTCATAATTGAAGCTTTCAAAGTGTCCTATGCCACTGTTGTGCGGAATGTAGCTAAAAGTTTTTCAGATGCCAACATGCACGACCAACTCTGTTGTCGCTTAAATTGCACCTATAGTAAGTTCATCTTGTAATTTCACAAACAGTGACACCAGCATCCCCCCAATGCCCACTAAAAGAGTCTTCATCATCATCCTATAGTCATCCTCCAGTGTCCCCGATCTTATTCTATGAAATACCAATATAAACACATGGTATGGATCTGTACAAGAGAACTACCTACCTAGGGGTCGAAATCTAGTAAGTTTGGCCAAGGCTGCCCGTTCAATGTGGGAGCGCTGTTGGAAGGCTGATGTGATAGTGCACTCTGCAGTGGAATGGGGTTATTACTATTGCCAAATTGAGGCTGAGGATGGTGGGGGGCATACTGCTGCATCGCCTGGCCAATGGCATAGCAGTTGCCAGTCGGAATTTGCACTGTGGCTATCTTGAGACGCTGGACTTCTTCCCTCAATACCTCATTCAGAGCTGCCACGAGGGTGTATTTACCATTAAACGATAACAGTTCACTCAAAAGAGCATTCAAAGTATGAACCCCATGTATTTCAGAAAAAGAAGGATCTGTTATACCATCTCGAAGTTGAGCTTGTTGCTCCATGGCATGTAACTGCAGTTTCAGCTCTTTGTTTTTTGCAGTCAATCCGCTGGTGTCTCTCTGCATCAATGCGAACTTTTTTGGCATTAGGTTTACTCTAACCGCATGCAGTCAATGATCAGTTATTAAGATGGATCATCTGAAACAATGATGGATTTCTATGAACAGTGTCCAGGTCCACCCACAACATTCCCTGTTCGGAGTCCTATCCTACCATCCCCACCTTTGGCTCATAGAGCTTAGAATTCTCTTAACAAAAGGAGAAACTTCTACCAGGATCAACAGCACTATCCAAATCCCTCGTGAAACGAGTAAAATCAAAGCATTCAGAAGAATCCCTAGCTGAGTTTTGTGCCAGGTTTATATAAAACTTCATCATCGATGAGACAACGGAAGTAGCAGCTGGACAGAGGAGTTGCTATTGGAATTAGAAGGGGGGGAGATAGAGGAGGAAACCAACGTTATGGCACCTGGAGCAAGGTAACTTGAGCAGAGAGAGTAGTTGCTTCGGTCTGAAGTGTCAGCACCTTCCTCTCCAGCTCGCTCGTGTACTTGACCTTCCTCTCCTTGGATCGCGCGGCAGACTGCCGATTAGCGAGGATCCTGCATGACGTAAGAGCAAATATAGTTACAAGTCCCTCACTCCTACAATCCACGGAATGTAAAAGTGAAGCCTAAACCTCTTAGCTCTCTTGGGATCGATGAGGGCGAGCTCCGCCAGCCGATCGGCGCACTCGGACCTCTTAACCCCATCACCCTCGAGCTCCGATCCATCCATGGAAACACTGTGACGGTGGTGCCCCTTCCCGAGGCTCCTGACGTCGCCAGCACCCCCTTCAGGCCCCAAACCCAGGCTGTCGAAGAAGTCCAAGTCCACGGACAAACTCCTGAGATGCCCCTGGGCGGTCATCCCGGTGGCAGTAGCAGCAGCAACAGCAGCGCTGGCGGAATGGGGAGGGGGACGAGAGGGGGAAGGCAGTAGGGCGTCGAGGTCGAGGTCGGGAGGGGGAAGGAGGAGGAGGTCGTCGAAACGGAAGGAGGTGTCAGAGTGAGACCTACGGTGGAGGGAGGGGTGCCGCCGGGGGGAGTCAGGCATGTGGTCGATCGCCATCATCGTCGTCTTTGTGGGGTGCTGCGACGGAGGAGGAATTGGCGGTTGGTCCATAAAAATGAAACGCCGGGGTGAGTGTTGGCTGATTAAACGCAACAACAAAATTAATTTACATTGATCTTTTCATTTTGAGTCTCAGAGGAAGGAATCGGAACATTACAGGTCGCATAATTCCTTTGGGGAGAGCATCGAACCGTTCGGACACCGTCGTCGCCCCCAAGAAATTTCTCTGACTTACAAACGTATACCGGGAAAGGCGGAGGATTTCAAGACATTGCGGGCAGTTTGATAAAAGGAAAAAAATTACAAAATTTAGAAAATACGGTCGTTCTGTTGCGCGGTTAAAAAGCGTGACGAAGGAAGGTACGTCGCGGTTGGTAAACACTTCTTTGAACACTTAAAAGAGTGTCCCGACTGCAACTTTGACACTCAAGTTTGGACCACGTCAATTCTTCGAGTGTCATGACACAGTTCATAAATACGACATACTTCTGGAGTTAATATTGAGATTAGAAACCACGTTTTATTTAAAAATTAAGTTTCACGTTTATCGACGGTGTCACGGAGAAGATATTGAATGAGTTTTATAAATTATTTTAAAAATTTTTTAAAAACTAATAATATTCGTGTTTTTTGATCTTACAAGGGATAGCTATTTATACACGAAGTTGAAAACTAAGACTTGGTCATGGTTAAGCCACGAGTCCTTAAACTATTCTTAGTCAAAAAGGTGAAAATGACAGAAAAAAGAGATATTGCGGACATTAGAGACATGGTGCGCCAACAGAAAAAAGAAGAGCGCAGAAAAGAGGACATTAGAACAGGAAAGAAAAAGATTTCCAGTTCCTCACGACCAAGACGATCTCCAAGTCCTACAGACTCCTCTAGTCCTTGCTTATTATTTCATAAAATATAATTATTACAG
This sequence comes from Melastoma candidum, assembly GCA_023653495.1. Classification (NCBI taxonomy): domain Eukaryota; kingdom Viridiplantae; phylum Streptophyta; class Magnoliopsida; order Myrtales; family Melastomataceae; genus Melastoma; species Melastoma candidum. Next base: position 10,097,819 of record CM042880.1, on the reverse strand, counting down.
CTGATTATCATCACTTGACTTCTCCCGCGTGTTTGCGTGTACCCAGACAAATTTCAAGAAATGAGTTAATCAAACTCCTTTCAGAAAAATTTTAAAATTTATGTTATAGTGAATTCTTTAAACAGATGATTTTTCAACTGTTTTTTAAACAACGAAATCTTAAAAAAAAATATGAAAGCTCCTTTAAAACAGCGAGATTTTAACCCTAAAACAAAAGTTTTGAAAATCAGTGTCTTAATTGGTCGGGGGGAAGGTGTTATTTAGGTAGGGGATGGGATTTGGTATAATTATCTTACATGGGCCGGGAGGTGATAGTTATTCATTGATTTTGGGCCTGTGCGTGTCTTATTTGATCCCTCACTCTACTAAATTAAACATCTCTTTTTTATTAAGGATTATAATATAATATTTTGGGTTGGGGGGGGGGGGGGGCAAGTAGTAGTTTCGTGGGGAAGGCACACTCCCCTGTCTCCACTCAACTTACTAAACAAAACAAACATAATCATAATTTTATTGTAAATCTTTCTTTTTAACTTCATCACCCCACCATGATCTTCTTGTTCCCTGCTGCTACTGTGTGTCCTTGATCGTGTCCTCTGCTTTCTTTTTTAATCTTTTGAGTGTCATCCGCCTCAGCATTCCAATTCTTAGTAAAAAGAAGCACCCCATCCTCTATCCCATCCCCGAATCCTTCATCAACACTCACAGATGATCTGAGCCCCGAGTAAAATGTCAAAATGACGCCGCCCACTTTTCGTTTTCCCCTTTGGTGCCTCCGAGAAGGTCTCATGGGGGAGGCAGTAGCCGGATACGAGGAAGGCACATGTTGTCCCCGGTGCCATGCACCGTTCAATAAGCATTCGACTGCACCCTTTTCTCCGAGGGTTTCCCCGAGCTTTTCCTTCTTCAAACCCTACAAAAGGAACCTGTGAGGCGACCCTCCATAGCCTTGCCGTTAACGAACACCGTATCGAAGTTGATTACAATCCCTGTCACGTTCAATATGCCGTGGTTTCGTTCGACAAACATTATCGTCACCATAACACATGAACGGCACGCAATCGCCAAAGGTCGTTTCAAGGCGGGGTTGGAGGAGGGGAGGCGAAAACCTAACAGCTCCCGCGATCCCCGGACAGGGAGATGGGGAAGCTGCTGATCTTACCATGATAGGAAACAATATACATGCTTCCTTTTCCGAACAAACCTCATGCTTTATACGTGTACCACTGATGGATCCCTTCTATATTGAGATGCTTTCTCCTCCCTGCTTAGTGCTACCAATTCATGCATTGTTAGGCCACACATCGCCCTCGAGCTGTGGTACAAAATCGTTAACATATTTTGTGAAATAAGTAATTAATTTTTAAAATTTATTAAATAATTTTTTCAATTCATTATTAAAAATAAGTTCCGGTTCCGTGAACATCATCGAGTTCCTTCTTAGTGGAGTTCTCGATATTTGAAATACGAATTCTCTAGCTCGAAGATTTTTATGAATTTTGAAAGTTATATAGTGTTTGACGAAATATTTTCCTAACATTATTTTGTAACGAAGCATTCCTCCCCGCTCTTAGAATTTTATTCCTATCATGAGAAGGCAGTAGGTAGTGGCAACAGCACCACCACCACCACCACCACCACCATCATCGCCAACCCTACCACGATTTAATCATGATAAACTCGGCATAATCTTCCCAGTCATTAACATAATACCCGAACCAGTATAAATAAATACCCTTTGAGATCGTTAGGGCGTGTGTCCTCCACACTTCTCTCTATATCCTCCTCAATTCTTCAGTTCATAAGTTATTTTCAGTTGGTCTTCTTCTTCAATGGCTTCCTCCCAACCACCCTTTGGAGATCCCAAAGTTGTCACCTTCCCCAACACGACCACTCTCGACATCGAGGAAAGGGATGAGTTCGACTATTCCAAGCGGTCCCAGTGGCTGCGGGCAGCTGTCCTCGGGGCCAACGACGGGCTTGTGTCCACGGCCTCCCTCATGATGGGCATGGGGGCCGTCAAGCAGGACGTGAAGGCCATGATACTTGTGGGATTTGCAGGGCTGGTCGCCGGGGCGTGTAGCATGGCCATCGGGGAGTACGTGTCCGTCTACTCCCAGCTGGACATTGAGGTGGCCCAGAGGAAGCGGGACGGGGAAGGGGATGGGGATGGTGGAGACGGTCTGCCGAACCCCTGGCAGGCAGCATCGGCATCGGCGCTGTCGTTCTCGATGGGGGCAATGGTGCCGTTGCTGGCTGCATCCTTCATAAGGGAGTACAGGGTGAGGATGGGGGTGGTGGTGGCCGCAGTGACGCTGGCGCTCTTGGGCTTCGGGTGGTTAGGGGCAGTGCTGGGGAGAGCGCCGGCAATTCGGTCATCAGCCAGGGTGTTGGTAGGGGGGTGGGTGGCCATGGCGGTGACGTTCGGGCTAACCAAGCTGATCGGCGGGAACGCAATTTGACAAGGGGGGACGAATAACTACTTCCATCAAAATAACATAATGAAAAGGAATGAAAGTGGGAGTGGGGCGTCTATGTATCTCTTTATATAAGTACGACGTTTGTATTTGTGCTTGTGCTTAACGTAGAACGATGTTGGAAGATCGTGGATTATTAAGTTGAATGAACTCACGTATCTCATCTCTTATATGTACATTAGCCGGGTCATGACCTACGTACTTTGGCTGGCGATATAGAATCTGCGCCCTGTTCAGCCGTCCGATCAACACACAAATCAACCCCGACTTTCATCGTGCCGGGGTCTTCAAATGGTTCTTCATCTTCCCCACCTGGTTCCACTCTTTTGGTGGCCAAATCATCCCGCGACGTGCTGTTGGTAGGCTGGATGTTGTTAGCAGACATGCTAGGACTAGCTTTTCTGGTATCAGAAGAGAGTGAGTGGTGTAGAATTGCAGCAGAGAAAAATTGATGCCCCGTAATTTTCTTTGAGGATATCGATAGAATTCCTCGGGATGCGACTCCCAACTTCGATCTTCCGAGCATGATCGAAAGATTAAAAGGTTTACACTACAAGCAAGACAAACAACTCGGGGATGAAGGAAAAAAACAGACCTTAGTCAAGCCACCTACTGGTCTTTCTCTGCAGTATGTTCAGTGGATGGAACACGACCGATATCAATAAAATATCTCCGGGGAATGTAAACCGGAGTCCCCACCTGTGAAGAAGGATCCAATAAGAACATGTCGATGCAGAAAAAAAGGGCGATGAACAGCGATCGGAACAGAACAGAGCGACGCAGAGGCAGCAGCTTCAGAAGCGGAAACCAAAGCAATGCTCCAAGTTAAGACGGAAAATTTCAATCATCCGAACAATCAGTTACTTGTCAGGAGTGGAGACAAAAAGTAATTAATATAAATGAGGAGGGAGTTGTTGTAAGAGACAAGATGGAGGGGGGCCGCAAAGAGGTCGGTCCTTATCCCACACTTCCGTTTTCTTATCCTCGAGGGGAGGAAGATAAACCATCCTCATTTTACAATCAATCCCTTTGCTTGGCTCACCTTTGACCCCTCATCGTTATCCTCCCTCCCATCCCCATTTCTTTTCTTTTGGGAGAATTCTATGACAAATAATGCGTACATGTGCGTGTGCGTGCATGTGTGTGCATATTATATACTCTTATTCCTCGAATAAAGCAACAGAACCCATGGCGCTATTTGCATGTACCCGTGTGGTGTACTTTGTGTGTGTATATAGGGAGAGGAGGAGCTAAGTAAGGCTTGAGACCTGTGAGTTGTGGTGGAAGAGGAAGAGGAAGAGGAAGCGGAAGAGGAGGAGAGATGGACCATGCCGGGGATGCAGCGAGGACGGACCTGATGACGATAACGAGGTACGTGCTGAACGAGCAGAGCAAGAACCCTGAGTCCAGGGGTGACTTCACCATCCTCCTCAGCCACATTGTCCTCGGCTGCAAGTTTGTCTGCTCCTCCGTCAACAAGGTCTCCTTTCTTTCCTTTTCTTCTTCTTTTTCCTTTTTGAGTGGCCAGTCGCTCTCTGTCTTGCCCCGTTGCACGTCGCCTGCCTTCCGTTACCGGTCTTGATGTGGGTCATTCACAAACTTTGAACCCCACATCTGGTAAAATCAAACTCGGCGAAAGCTTTTCGTACTTGTCTCTTCACCTGCTGCGTCAAAGTCCTCTCAGGTTGGAGTTGAAAAAATAAAAAGAAAACAGGCGAGTCGACCAACGTCCATGATTCCAACCTGATTCCCTTAACAACATGAGGGAGCACTGATTCTCTCGGGTGACTGGTGGCACGAGGGATGGAGGGAGGGAGGGTGGGTTTCTGGGGATATTCTTGTTGTGGTGGATGGGAAATATGCTTGGGAAGGAATCAGACAACGCTCAGAGTGGGAATAAGCTTGAGCTGCATATTTTGATGCCTCACCTTGACAGTTAACTAGGACGTTTCTCAGCTTTTCATGACTCAAATTTCTGGTGTTCGATACACATGAGAGGGTGAGACTGAGGGGCCTCCATATGGCCTATCCCGGACTGGATTCCATTACACCGTCCGATCTCTCTTTGGTCTGATACTTGTATACTCTACTTGACTTCGGATATTATGGTGTTTCTCCAAGTTGGTTATGGTGCAGCTTCCTTCCGTCTGAAATTTGGCTCTTGACCTTCAAGTTTCGCTGCTGCAGGCTGGCCTCGCGAAGCTCATCGGTCTTGCTGGAGAGACCAATGTCCAGGTGCTGGCTCGTTTTTTTTTCCTTTGAATCGAAAATTGTTACCTTTCTTTTCTGTTGTGATATCATTATCAATGGTTTTCTTCTTGTTCTGCCCCTGCTTTCTCAAACAGGGTGAAGAGCAGAAGAAGCTGGATGTGCTCTCGAACGAGGTCTTTATGAAAGCTTTGGTCAGCAGTGGCCGAACGGTAGGTTGTCAGAGAGCTCTTACGGACAATCTCCGTTACTACTGATATTTCTCGGCATATTCCGCTCATCAATATATCTCATTTCGTTGACTGTGATTAGTGCATTCTCGTGTCCGAAGAGGATGAGGAGGCCACTTTTGTTGAACCTGCTAAGCGTGGCAAGTGAGCGTTCTTCTTGTTCTACCGAATGTCCTAAAACTCCCTTGCACAAAACTCCTTAACTAACGTGTGATGTGGGTGTCCAATTCATGGATTATCTGCAGGTACTGCGTCGTGTTTGATCCACTGGATGGTTCATCTAACATTGATTGCGGTGTTTCCATTGGAACTGTATGGCTCTTCCTACATCAGGGCTACTTTCTCTCTGCCATTGCCTTTTGCGATTCCCAGTGGCATTATCTCATCTACTGCCGTAGAACTCCCAAGTGATATCCAGCTCTTTATTTTCTAATTTCGGTTGTGTGCACTACTCTTTTAGATCTTTGGGATTTATCTGATGAAGGATGGCCAAGAGCCAACATTGGATGATGTCCTGCAACCAGGAAAGCATATGCTAGCAGCTGGCTATTGCATGTATGGAAGCTCTTGCACGGTACTCGACTCGTCCTCTCCATTCGTATCCTACTTTACATTTTCTTTCGTGCACAAGTCATTGAGCTTTGTTGGTAGCTGCAACAACTCTGCCGATTTCTGTTCTTCAAACGGGTCAGCTCAGATTTGCATAACCATTATTTCTTTCTCGATGCATTTTTCGACTTGCAGCTTGTCCTGAGCACCGGTTCTGGTGTCAATGGGTTTACGCTTGATCCATCCCTTGGGGAATTTATTCTAACTCATCCAGATATCAAGGTACGGAAACCTGGAAGATTTCATGCCTTTGTGTGCTCGACGAATTATCTATGTGGAATCCCATGGCATATGGTTTGCTGGACTTGGCTATTTTCAACCCACTGAATAAGAAAGAACATTATTACGGAAGGATCATTCCAGGCTGTGCCCTGTAGTTTTTGGGATTTCTCGGATATCGCTTGCATGACGACCTTGTGATTTCTGCTATCCACGGAAACCCTTTCAAGCATTTCTCTTTGATTGAGTTCAAAATTGTCATGAACTTCATCGTATGTTGGACCCATAACTGGGGATTTAACTGTTTTTTGGTGTCGATTAAATATCAAGCCTATCATATTTTGTTATTTCATCGGTTTTTACATAGATCCCGAAGAAAGGAAAGATCTACTCGGTGAACGAAGGAAATGCCAAGAACTGGGATACTCCAACTGCAAAGTAACGTCCTTTGCTATAACGACTCATGCAGCTTCCATCTGTGAAAAATCGTTTCTTTGGCTAGTAACTGCACTTCTAACAGGTATGTGCAGAAATGCAAATTTCCCGACGATGGATCGTCACCGAAGTCTCTGAGATATGTTGGAAGGTACTGGGATTGCATCTGTCTCTGTCCCATATCGCAATCTGTGGTATAGCTTAAGCTAGATTGTTATCCGCCTTGGTATAGGAGCAACTAAGTTGATGCGGCCAGTTGAGACCACTTTCACTTAGTTGGAGGAGAAATCGTGCAAAAACATCCTTATTTTGCTTACCGTTCTTTGGTGTAGCTATTTAATATATATGATATTTACTATGTATCTGGTTCTGTCTGTTGCGAAACAAGCAGCATGGTTGCGGATGTCCATCGCACGCTACTGTATGGAGGCATCTTCTTGTACCCGGGAGACAAAAAGAGCCCACACGGCAAATTGCGGTACTCGGTTTTCCCTGTTCTTATCCTTAGTTTGCTGCCGTTAAACTTAAGAGCTGATGATGCTTTTGGACTGTCATGACTAGTGTCCTGTACGAGGTGTTTCCAATGTCATTCTTGATGGAACAAGCTGGAGGCCAGGCCTTCACTGGAAAGGGGCGGGTACATATCATTTCGGATAAACATTTCCATTAATGAGAATCCTCAAATTCACTAGTCGTTAATCTTCAACGTTGAATTTCTGTAGGCACTTGACCTGGTCCCGAGGAAGATACACGAGAGGTCACCGATATTCCTCGGCAGCTTCGACGATGTTGAGGAAATCAAGGCACTCTATGCCGCCGAGGGGTAGAGAAAAGTGGAACGCGAGACGCTCGGGTACAAAATCCAAATCACAGTCCGAAGAAAGTTCAAAAACATTGTGTAGATTGGCAGCATATATTAATACTGTCCCATATGCAGTGACTTTTATTTGTCTCACAAGTGAAGTGCCTTGAGAATTTTCCCGGTCAAGAAAATCCATGTTTGACACACCTTACCCGATCACACATGTTATCCCCGGAATGCCAAAATATGGCTCATTTCCAGCTGCCTCGATTCCTCAGTGCCGACATAACCACTATAAGAAAGAGAATACGTAACAGCTAATCGCATCCTAATGATTTGATCAAAGACAACCAATTGCATACACGCTGATTCAATACAAGCTAGTTCTGGGCATCATATAACAAAGTGAAGTAATTATAGTGACACAGGCCACACCAAATGTGATTTCATACCTTCAATTAGCAGAAAACAGCAAGAGAAGAAAAGGAGATAATAAAAGAAGCTTAAAAACCAGGAGTTGTAGAACATGAACAGTTTCCGATTCCATCGAGCAGATGTTCCACATTTCCATCAGGCTGTTCGTAGAGGTGGGGACACCAAAATGACACCATCTCCTCTAACAAACAAGAAAGGCACCGTTCGCTTTGTGGTCTGAAACAGAAAGAGCACAATGGTAAGTCCCGCTAAAAGTAGCCGGCCATGGGAAGATATCACCCACACAAATAGAGGACAGCTATTCAGAGGGAAGAACAAACTTATAGCGCCGTCAGAACAAAAGAAATCTTAAGTAGAGAATCAGCCAAGTGGATGCTTGGCATCTCGGCATGCCTCAATTCAAGCATTAAAAAGAAATACACTCAAATATCAAAAGAATAAAAAGATTCATACCCGTACAATCTCTTCATATGTCTCATCGTCAATTTCTATAGTTGTCACAATTTCCTCAACATCTCCAAGGATCATATTGAGATGCTGATCATATGCCTGTAGAGGAAATGTCCACCCATTAATCAAATATTAAGATTTCACAAATGAGGAACCCTTACCAGCCAAGAAAGATTTCAATCAACAAGTCATGCAAAACAGAAAAACAGAAAAACGAAAAATGGAAACAACAGAACAAAAGGTGAACTAAACTTTACTCCTAAACAATCGTAGCTTTTTATCAAAGTGCACCATGTTTTCCTTACTCAATTGAAACTCTCCATCAAGGTTTTCACAATGTACGACCAAAATCCAATCCCAGAAATCAGTTCTAGCCGATGCCGAAATCTTATTACCATCCAATACTACGATCCCATCAGTCCCAACTAAGTGTCCATTAACATACTTCTATGCTGTCAGTATGGCAGCATATTCTTAAAATAGCCTGCCGGGAAGTCAGCCGACTTCCACAGATACCCAAACCGACCCGACACTTACAGCGTTGCCCATCTGCCTTTTGAAGTAAAATAACAATGAGTAAATCAAAATTAGTAAAAATTAAACAAAATCCCCAACTACGAGGACTTAAACCTAATCGGTAGTTTTGCATCGCCAAAAAATCCGTCCTTTACCTCCAATTCGGAGGAGGTAACATACAGATCGACGAACCCAGAAATTTTACAAGTCCAATCGAAGCAAATTAAATAAAAACAGAAAGGGGAGGGGAGAGAGGGTACATGAAGCTTGCCGCGGAGCTCGCGGTCGGAGCGGAGCTTGACGTAGATGCGCTCGTCGAGGCTGAGCCTTATGAGGTCTAGCGGCTCCTTCACCGTGCTCTCTTCCTCGCTCGCCATCCCAAGTACCAAACCCTCAACCCCCCAAATCTCTCTCTCCGCTGGTCACTGCAAAATATGAGATGTGGGATTCTTTGGGCCGGGTTGTATCGAGGCCGAGTCTGGCCTTTTCGGACAAAGGGAAATCCTCAGAGTTATCCCCATAACCCAGGAGTTGGGACCATCCTCACATTATTCCTTAAACAGCAGTTGACCTTTATCATGACTTTCAACTGCATTCCGAAGATCAAACTCTACAGAGATATGGCCAGCGATCACCATTTCCGATATATATGAGTAACCCCGAGATGATCTTTTGTTCCTGGTTTGTGATCGCGTAGACATGTTAACTTTCTCTTCTTTATCTCGAGAAAGTATTATGCAACTGACTTTGGAATATAATCGGGTCATTCCTCCCTTTCCCTTTCCTGTGATATCCTAGCTATTCCTCGGTGGACAACGTATGCATGAACTCAGGGCCGCGTGCCTAAATCTAGAGGGTGGTGTAGTTGCGAAGGGCGACAGGGTGTGTGGTCAAGCGACTGAACGATGGGTGATTCGATCGGATCTCTCCTCAGTTGGTCCAAACATTCCTGGGTGTGATGGAGGGGGGGGGGGGGGGGGGGATGGTGGAACCCTTATTGCTCTAAAGTTATCAAGTCTGCTCTATGTTTGGATGTCAAACAATGGTGGGGAATTTTCGGGTGCACTCAAACCCCTAGAAAGTGTCCTTTTCCCATGGCATTCCCACCCAAATACGAACTTGTCCGGTCTCTTCTTTTTTTTCTTTTCAACAAAAGTTGATGTGGCCTATTCCGGAAATTTCAAATTCTTTTATAGATGGGGTATAAGTGTTCTATAAACGATTTCCTTTTCCTTTTAACTGGAATAAAATTATGCACGGCCGCGAATATATTTTAGAGGATGTACTAACCCAACTATTATATAAATATAACGGTAAAGGGTACACAATTCAAGTTAGATATCTAGACATAAATCTCATTGTAATGAAGCGAAAGGGAAGGATTTACGAAAATGGGGAGAACCCCGGCTAGTAGATTGCCATATTTGAAAGGCTATGAAATGGAATGACTTTTAGGGTTATGAAATGGAATGACTTTTAGCATAAATGATTGCAATACTCGATCGAGTTGGAGCTGAATCGAGCTGAACATTTTTATTATTGAGTCCAATTCGAGCCTAAAAGAGTTTGGTATCAATTCGGTTCATTTTCACCCTTATTAATAACACTTCGAACTCACAAGTTCAATTTACAAAAAACACATTATTTATAATAACGAATTTTAAATGAATTTTGAATTTCGCTTTTATTTATAGATATATCTCCGAAACGGAAGCGGCTAAACTTCCCCTCACGGAAGCTTCCGTGAGGTACGAAATTATTTCTTATTCAGTTTGTATTCGCTTCGTACAATACAGAATTATTTCATACCCAGTTCGTACTCGCTTCGTACAGTACGAATGGTTTCGTACCACGGTATGAAATAGTTTCGTACTGTGCGAAGCAGATACGAAAGGGTATGAAATAATTTCGTACAGTAAGAAGTGAGTACGAACTGGGTAAGAAATAATTTCGTACTATACTAAATAGGTTTGTTCTGAAGTATGAAATAATTTCGTACAGTATGAAACATGTATGAAAAGGTACAAAATAATTTCGTACTATATGAAGCAAGTACGAACTCGGTACGAAATTATTTCATACTCAAGTACGAAATTATTTCGTTTGGTAAAAAAAATTTTGTTCTGTACGAAATTATTTCGTACTCCGTTCGTACCTGCTTCGTACTGTACGAAATTATTTCGCACTCTTTTGTACTTTTTTTATATTAGACGAGATAGTTTCGTATAGTACGAAGCATGTGCGAAAGGGTACGAAATAAGTATGAGGTGGGCACGAAAAAATTTCGTACTATACGAAGCATGTATTGAAAGGTACGAAATAGTTTTGTACCGGATTACAAATAGTTTCGTATATTTGTAATCCCGTACGAGACTCGCGAATGTTTCGTATCACACGAACATGGAAGTTTAGTGGCGTCCCTCCGAAACTTTTAATTCGCGTTTTGAAACATGATTTCTACCGCCAAGGTTGTCATTGAAAATAACATTCCTTTGCATTTGGGTCAATTGTTTTCAACAATGATGTTTTCGGTGCCGGGGAAGTCGCTGCCAAAAATAGTGATGAAAGTCGCTACAGCGATTTCAGTAGGCTTCCTCGCCCTCTCCGTGTCGGGGGAAGTGTTTATTTGGCGTCCGTAGTGTTCCTTCCTTTACCTTGTTTGTCGCCGGCATTCACTGTTGTCAGAAGCCGAAGAGTTAGATAGAGGGACAGACTTTGGGAACATAAAAGAGGAGACTTTCTCTAGAGAGAGGGAAATACAAAAGTGGGTGACATCCCGAGTCACTTTTCCTGCCTGTTTTTTCTTCCCCTCCCTCAATCAAAAGAATGGTCTTGATTCCTCCGGAAGTTGAGTGAGATCTGGACAAGGTCAGCTGGCATCATCCCACCCCCTGGATCTCTCTCCTTCTCTCTCTTTCTCTATCCCCTTCTTGGGTTTCATCTCCATCCACGACCCACGATTGTTCTTATCGTTTTTTTTTGTTGGATTGCTTGTGGGTTGCTGCTCCTGTCCTGGCTTTTGATTTCTTTCTTCCTTTCCCTTTTTGGCTTCTTTTTTAACGTTCTTTTGGTGTTTTTGGATTGATTTTAGTATCGGGAAACTGGGCGGGGGGGTTGGGTAGGCCATCATATCCTCTTTTAGGAGCTTGGGGATGTACCGTAGGCCGTCTTTGACTTTCCCATTTCTCCTTCCCGTCTTACCTTCACCTGTCAAGGCGTCCTTGTTTGCTCCTGTCACTCCTAAAGCCATGGGGTGCTTCTTGGTCTACGACGTAGTGACCCTTCGATTAGGGCTAGGGCTTCTCGTGACGTGATGCCTGGCGTTATTATGTGTGGGACGGCACTCGTCCCACTGTGACGGTTTTTTTGTGCTCTTTGTTGCTGTTGTTGTGCTTGCCCATTGAATATGCAATTTTGGAGTAGCAGTTCGGCGTGTTTATCAAGTCTGGAAACTTTTGTCTGAGTTTCGGATGTTGTATTGGAATGAGTCATTGACTGGTCTTTGCACTTTTGCAGTGTGGCGATCAGAGTTTTTTTATGTTGACCTCGAATCCCCAATATTTTGTTGAATCTTGCCCGGAGTTAAGAGTCAAAGCGTACGTACAGGCTCCCACAGACCTATTTTTAGGAGGATTTAACCGCATTAGGGTTAGTTCTGAAAAAAAAAAATCCTGTAATAGAAAGTCATTGTTCTGAATAGCAGCAACACAAGGGCGGTAAATTAAGAATTTCCCAAATTGCGGCCGTATTTGACCGATTGTTTTTCAAACGAGTGGTACATCGGTAAAAAACTCCTATTTTTAGTAGTACTAGTAACTTCTCATTCTTGATTTGGATGTCGTCTTCCTGTAGTTCTTAGGTGCATAAGCCTTTACTATGAGCTCTAAGGGTAAGAATCTCCTATAGTGATTACTTCTAGTGGGATGAGGAATAAAACCCACTTATTTGAACGTTTTGTACCTGTAGCCTTCCTTACTTCGTGGTGAATGACCAATGGGCGTCTCTAACGCTGCTAAAAGATACCATTGAATGTAGTTGTTGCTTTAAATGGTGCAGGATGGCTGATGGTTGTACCTGTTGCTTGACAAACGTTGAATTTCTTATTGGCTGTTGAAGGGCATTCCTGTATTGATTCTGTCCAGATGTTAGTTTACCATGAGGAGCAAAGCAAGTTAAATTTCGTCTGTTCAGTTGTGGTCCTTCAAAGTTTGTAATTTCGGAAGGTTTCGTGTCAAATTTAAGTTCATTGAGATCGCTGCTTCTTGCTTTCTTCTTCTTATGTACACATAACATAGTTCCTCTCCCTTTTGTGAACGTAACATTTCTCTCTGCATGGTAGTTGATTGATTGTATCCACTATTTAACATTTGGATTAATTATTTATGATCCTTTTGATGGATGGAGTTCCTGTTTTTCATTATTTATGTGTTTCTTTCTTAGCAGGATCGTTTCAGGGAAGACTCTGGACAATGATATAGTTTACTGTCGGCTGGTGAGCTATTGGAAATGTCGTTTCGTAGTATTGTTCGTGATGTAAGGGATGGGCTCGGAAGCTTGTCAAGTAGAAGTTTTGATGTGAGGTTGCTTGGTCACCATAGAGGAAAATCACATGGCTCATGTCATGAGTTGCATGATCAGCCTTTGGTGGTACAGAATAGCCGCTGGGCGTGCCTCCCTCCTGAGCTACTTCACGATGTCATCAGGAGATTGGAGGCAAGTGAAAGCACATGGCCTGCTCGCAAGCATGTCGTTGCTTGTGCTGCTGTGTGCCGTTCATGGCGAGAAATGTGTAAAGAAATCGTGAAAGGTCCTGAAATCTGTGGAAAGATCACATTCCCAGTGTCACTGAAGCAGGTTGGTGTCTGTTTCATCCTTTTCTACCATCATTGTACCTAGTTATGTTCTTTCATGGTAGAAATATTTTTTTACTTGCTTATGTGATGTAGCATGTCGGATAAGTTTATTCATCGAAATGAGTATTTTATATTTTATTTGAAGCAATTCTTGTATAATTTAATTTGGGTTCTGGATGACAAAGCATGCATCCGAGTCATACAAAATCTTGTATGGAATGTCTTTTGACCGCATGTGGTCAATGATTGTGCTTTATCTGTTGTTTGTATTGCAGCCTGGGCCTCAAGATGGAACCATCCAGTGTTTTATCAAAAGGGACAAATCAAAGTTGACATACCATCTCTTTCTTTGCCTCAGCCCTGGTAGGATTTGTGCTTGCTTGATCTTTTTGTGTTTTCTGAAAATAGTAGTTTACCCTTTTATATGCATTTTTTCTTGGCCAATGACGTGCATCTCAGTGTAATGCGGTGTAATGCCTTATTGGAATTCCAAAAGTGTAGAATTAGAATGTCAAAAGCATCTAGATTATGAAAGAATCTGTTTATTGTTTATTAGGTTGTTTTGTGTTTGAATTTTATTAAAGTTATTTTCGGAGAGAAGTCTTTCAATTGATCTTACATGTCATCTTTTACATTTCCTGATAGAATATACAGATCCTTCCCGTTTCAGCCAATTGGATGTCACCTGCCTCCTAATGAATTCGCGGATATAATCTGAATTAATTTACCTCTGTTTAATTAAAGTTGCACGGGTGAACAAACTGAAAGAACCCAACCTATGTCATATCATGTGACTTTAGTTTTTACAACTGCTCAATTCTTTTTTAATTTGTTGGATTTGCATGCAACGTTGTTGCATTTGTTCTCTTTCGTTCAGACACCTAGTCTTCCAATGTCATCTGGGACTTCTTTTTGTCTTTGGGCAGCTTTGATTGTGGAAAATGGGAAGTTCCTACTTTCTGCAAAGCGGACGAGGAGAACTACCTGTACGGAATATGTGATATCTATGGATGTTGATAACATATCAAGATCTAGTAGTACTTATATTGGCAAATTAAGGTGAGGGAAGCATTCAGGAATTCGAGCTATCTTCCTTATTCAACTGCTTCAAAAGCCTTCTCCAACTTCCCGTTGCGTTACCATGCTGCTTCAATCGCATCTTTTTGCATGGTCATAATAAGCTTGCTGTCAGATTAAGGCATTATGCTTCTGAATACTAGTAGTTGCCTTGATGTTGGTGGTGCATCCTTTTGCATGGTCATAATAAGCTTGCTGTCAGATTAAGTTATTATGCTTCCGAATACTAGTATTTGCCTTGATGTTGGTGGTACTGTCATCAGATATACGTATGTCCTTTTGTGTTTATCAAATTCATGGTTATTTGAATTTCTCATGTGTTCACCGAAAGAGAGCATGGATTTCTCTGGAGGTTCTCCAAAGTAGAAAGCAACCTTATGTGGTGTTGCGCCAGAGCATATTTCTGTTAAAATGGTGTAGTTGGTAAATTTACTATTACTGACAGAGAGATGTTTTTCATGTTCTCCTCAGGTCCAACTTTTTAGGTACCAAATTCATTATGTATGACACTCAGCCTCCATACAACAACGCACAGCTCTCTCCACCAGGGAGAAGCCGCAGGTTACACTCCAAGAAAGTTTCTCCCAAAGTTCCCACCGGAAGCTACAACATTGCACAGGTCACTTATGAGCTGAACGTGCTTGGCACCAGAGGCCCGCGTAGGATGCTCTGTGTCATGCATTCCATCCCTGCTTCGGCCCTTGAGCCAGGAGGCACTGTGCCAGGGCAACCTGAGCTCCTTCCTCGTTCTCTGGAAGATTCATTTCGAAGCATCTCCTTCTCGAGGTCGGTCGATACTTCAGTAGAGTTCAGCAGTTCACGCTTCTCTGACATTGTTGGGCCACGCGAGGAGGAGGACCATGAAGGGAAGGATAGAACTCTGGTTCTTCGCAACAAGGCCCCTAGGTGGCACGAACAGTTGCAGTGCTGGTGTCTGAACTTCAAGGGGAGAGTGACGGTGGCCTCTGTGAAGAACTTTCAACTGATTGCTGCTAACCAGCCAGCTTCAGTGGGGACATCACAGTCCCAACCCCATCCCCAACCCCAATCCCAATCCCAGGCCCCACAGTCGGACCATGACAAGATCATCCTTCAGTTCGGCAAGGTAGGGAAGGACATGTTCACGATGGATTACCGATACCCGCTGTCCGCTTTCCAGGCATTTGCCATCTGTCTAAGTAGCTTCGACACCAAGTTGGCATGTGAATAAGGGGGAAGTCTGACCCCTGGTAAGTCGACCAAAAGAAAAAGGGATTTAAAAAACATGGATCCCACCAACTTCGTCTTGGGCTGAGTCTCAAATAGGTGAGGATTGATGATTATTGCAATGCTTGTTGTATGTTGGTGAATGCTAGGTGAGTAGCCACCCCTGCCTACTAGTAACTAAGTATTAAGTAGTGAAGTAGTAATGGCAATGTTTGTGTCGTTCCTGCTTTTCTCGCCTTTGTAACATCTGGTGTTGTTTTGATTTGTATTTTTTTTTTCTACCCAACTCAACTGAGAAGTCCTGAAGCATCATTTGCGCCTGGTTCCTATAAGTTTGACAGACCTATTTCGTTAGTTATTTTATTGACTAACATTATGGTGTAACAAAGCTCTTCCTTCTTCCTTCCCCTGTTTGTTTGTTGCTGCCAGTCTGTTCGAGAAGCCTGTTCTCCACCTTAGTGGATTCTCTTTCCAGATGGCTTCTAGTCATTTCCCACCCGGCGCTGCTTGTGCAAGCTGGCTGATCCCCGCCCTTGCTTTCGCTAACTGGATCATGGTCCTTCCGATGCTTTGCCTGATTGGCGAGACTCGACATGTCTTCATTGAACTTCGCCTTGATTTTGTCCAAGCGCGCGCCTTTGGATTCATCCTCGCAAACTACTCCCCCTTGCACTGCACATATCGATTTGCTGGCCGGGCACCGTCCATGTTGCCTCGTCCTTAACCTACACGGAATCCAGGTTTGATCAGCAGCACAGGAGGGAAAGGAAGGACGTAGTGAAGCAGAGGGATAGAGGCCTAAGTCCAACCCAGCAGCAAATCAAGACAAGCCCCGAAGCAACTGTCCGCGGTTGACTGGTTGGTTTGCTTCCCCCCCTTCTTCGTTTCTGCGGTCAAACACGCATTATCCCCCACCACCCCCCAACCTTTCCCACTCGGAAAACTCTCTTCTTCCTCTTTTCCTATTCCTTTTCTTCTCTTATTTAATCGCCGACACCTCATCTTGTTCTGTTTTAGTATCCGAGGTAGAATTGCTCCAGTTTCGGTTCTGGGTCTGTTTCAGGGTTTTTTGCTCTTCAGTGATCCCTCTTTGGTTGCTTGAGTTCAGCTCTGTTCCGGTTGTCATGGGGAGTAACGGCGTCGATTCTCGCCTCGGAGGATCACCCGCGGCGGCTCCGGACGCCGTTACACCATTGGACGTCGGGGAATTCTGCATAGATCGTCAGCCGAGTGCCGGCGTATTGGACAAGCAGACGGTTCGAGCAGGGAGTTCGAGCAATGGGGATACCGTGAGAGAGGAGGAAATCGTTGGCGAGCTTGGGTCGTCCCCGGCTTCGAGCTCGAGCACTTCGAGAGAGAACTTCAAGTCTGCCTCTTCTTTTCCTCGAAGAGGTTAGTTAGTTAGTTGTTTAGTGTGTGGTGTGTGTTGCTCTAATCGCAGTTGGTGATGGGTATAACTTTTATATGGTCAGTTGGAATTACCAACTGGGTTGGTAGCTTTACTTGGTGTGCGGTTAGTTTGCTTAGTGCTCTGGAGGACTCAATTGCTGATCAGTTCGTGCTGTCACGACAATTGGCTCTTGTCGATCATGGCCTCAATGCAATACTCCATTATTTCTGCTTGTTGCGCCCGATCCGAAATCCATGTGTTAAAGTTACAAAGAAGTTGGTTCACATTGTAAAGCATTACTAATTCGCTCGTTGGAATTTCTCTTGTGGTGTTAAGAACACGAGTGTCGGAACGGTTGGAAAATGAAATGTCATGAAAGTCGACTATTACAGTAAGATACATTATGATCCTTTTTAAGGGATTTGATTTGGAAGCTGCACTACTGAAGTATTAGCCAAGAGTTTTCTCTTTGTTTTATGTGCGTAGTTTTGGTTTGCTAACGGTTTTGTCTAATCATTTGGCTTTAAGGTTTGGACCATTGCATCGGCGCACCCTCTTGCAACAGAGAAAATCTTCTTGTCCACAGTCCCGATTTTACGTTTGCTAGATCCATGACCGAGAGAAGGGAACCTCCCACTTCAAGGCATAGTTTATTGGATCGGTTGTCCGAACGTGAAAAGGTACACCTGATCTTCACCTTTAATGATCATACTCGGATAAACTAACTTCTACTGTAGATCATAGCACATCAAGCAGATCTTCCCTATTGCTCTTGTTCTCTCTATGAGCAATTAATATTTCACCTCTCCCCTTGTAACGTGCCATCCATCTCTTGCCTTTGTTTTGCATTTCTATGGCTCGACTAAGTTGGTTTAGACATATCAGG
The DNA here is from genome assembly GCA_023653495.1 of Melastoma candidum. Lineage (NCBI taxonomy): Eukaryota > Viridiplantae > Streptophyta > Magnoliopsida > Myrtales > Melastomataceae > Melastoma > Melastoma candidum. The sequence goes on along the minus strand of CM042880.1, from coordinate 10,080,026 downwards.
GCTGTGTGGACTGAGGCTTATGTTTGGTTTATGCGTCTGTATGGATTTGTGATTCACTGCTATATTATGTTTGGCGATTATCATAGATCTTAATGCTTTTCGGCAAAGAATTTGATGAAAATCCAATGATATATATATTTTTTTTAATTCTATAAATTTTTACTCGACTCCTTATGCTAAATATTCAGAAAAAGCTCATCATAGAGATGGTGAAAATTCAAAATGATGGTACGGTTGAAGTTGATATTACTAAGAGTGATGGAGTGGCATCAGAACTTCTGGAGTTCAGAGCTCCTGAAGTTGAACATCTGAACCTAGATGAGAAGTTCGTGGAGTCCAATAAAACAATTCCAAAGTTGAAAATCGCAATTCTTATTGTTGGGACCAGAGGAGATGTGCAGCCTTTCCTGGCTATTGCGAAAAAACTTCAGGCAAGTGTTATGAATTTTTTTTAGCGATTTGTCCTTTGGGATGACCAAATTACTGCTAAAATTGTTTCATTTAGTGGCTGGTTTGTGCTGCTGCAAATTTAGCGATGCCATTTACTTTAAGACCATGTGACTATGTTTTAACTCCAAAGCAATAGCAACTTTATTATGACTATGTTTTCTCTGCAATCGTCACAAGTAGTTTATTTCACTGAAACATCTTTTTGCATTCCATTCGGTTAAATCTCACTTCATTGTAGGAATTTGGTCATCGAGTAAGGCTTGCAACTCATGCCAACTTCAAGAGCTTCGTGAGGTCCGCCAATGTAGATTTCTTCCCACTCGGTGGTGATCCTCGAATACTAGCAGCACGTAAGATTGAAATTCCTTTCGAGGTTATGTTAATCATCATCAGTCAGCTGCTTATAAAATTCTTATAGACTAATCTGAGCCAATGCACATCTTATATTCCAATTCGTGGTACTTTGCTGATTTGGTTTTAGCACCTTTTGAGGATTGTTTGCTTCTCCTGTTATTGTTTAATTATAGATATGGCCAGAAACAAAGGGTTCATTCCATCTGGTCCCGGAGAAATATCTATCCAGAGAAAGCAGCTGAAGGCTATTATAGAATCTCTTCTTCCTGCCTGTACAGAGCCCGATATAGAAACTGGGTTGCCTTTCAGAGCCCAGGCAGTAATAGCAAACCCTCCAGCATACGGTAAGTAAAACTACTGACATTGGCTGTTTTCCATGCACGTGCTGTTACAATTCATAATGGTCTTAGGTAACTAAACAGCTGTGTCATACATTGTATACACATACAGTAGTCAGAAAATTGATTTTTAATAGATGTCCAATCTCATAATGGTATGTAGCTAAAATAAGTGTCAGACCAAAGAAATTTGACTTTGGAGATCGTGATGCTATAGGAATTTCTCCATGTGGTGATTGCGATCCTATATTAATTTATGCTTGTTGATTTTTGGCTGCAGGACATGTGCATGTTGCTGAAGCTCTCGGTGTACCTCTCCACATCTTCTTCACAATGCCTTGGACGTAAGTCAGAATAAAGTTTCTGACATGCAGCTAATCGTTAGATATATTGATTTTATAAATGTGTCATTCTGAAGAAAAATAGTGCTTTTGCATGTTTTCTCTTACTTGAGCATCTCGCTATATACTAACTTTTTATTTGTAGAAATCCTACCTGTTGAAACTTCCTTTGGCGGATGACATGTAACATAAATTCCAAATGCTTAGTGAAGTACGCATCCTCAATCTAGTCTTGCTTCTGATAACGATAATCATTGACTAAAAAAATATCAACTCCATCTTATTGCTAATTGTTCTAAAACTTTACTTTTCAAAATGTCGTTTTACTTAGAAAATTCCTATATTCCTAGACAAGAATTATAATCAGGTGTCATCAGAATGGTGTGCCAAATGCTCCTTGGCTAGTGTGAAGGTTGAGTATGGAGGCTTATCCCATATATACTTAAGGGTCATTTTTACACCTCAAATCTACCACGAGTTGTCATTGAGTGTGCAATTTTGCCATTGGCACCAGAGTGGGCCCTTATCTCTTCTTAGCATGCAAAGTCAAATATTGTTGGAACAATTGTCAGCTGATTTCAGAAATTAACTGCCTTTATGTAATGGAAAAGCTTGACCGTTACTTTTCGTAATTGTTTATACTCAAATTGCATTTTGTCCGGGGTAATTCATTCTCACATTTCTCAAATAGGCAGGCCAACCTATGAGTTCCCTCACCCATTGGCTCGCGTGCCTCAAAGAGCTGGTAATTGGGTATGTGGCTATGACTGGTAGCATTTTTATTTTTTTGAATATAAATATATTATTGATTACTGTGGCCAATCACCTTTCTGTGTTCCAGCTTTCATATGTTGTTGTCGATCTATTGATATGGTGGGCCATAAGGACGTACATAAATGACTTCAGAAAACGGAAGTTGAAACTTGCGCCCATTGCATACTTCAGCACATATAGTGGATCGATTTCTCATCTGCCAACTGGATATATGTGGAGCACCCATCTTGTACCCAAGCCCATTGGTAAGCAGGCCTCAATTTCCATACTTGCCAGCTGAATTATCGCTTAAGATTTTTGACAGTGGTTTCCACATTGACACTCTGCATTTTCTTGGTTAGTTGTAGTATAACAGTTTTTCTAGACCTACCACATGTTAATGGTGCCTATCTAATAAACACTTCTCACTTATGGACAGATTGGGGCTCATTAGTTGATGTGGTTGGGTATTGCTTTCTAAATCTCGGTTCAAAGCATCAACCGCAGGAAGAATTTGTGAAATGGATTGAAAAAGGACCAAAGCCAATTTATATTGGATTTGGGAGCATGGTATGTGCACTTCTTTGCACCAGTGAGAATTTACTAGTTTCTTCTGCTTTCTGTAGCGCCTTAGTAATTTCTTCTTTTTCTTTTTGAAAAGGGAATTTCAACCTGCCCAAGTAATGCTATTGACATTTCCTTGCTACAAATTAGAATGTGTTCGCTGTTATTTTGATCTTTACCTACATATTTGAGGTCCATGGACATTCGTATTAAATGTTGCATGTGCATTCACTGCAATCATATTTTCTTTCCTCACTACCTAATGACTAGTCACCAAATCATAGCTTCTGTCGTTATTGAGGTTGAGCCGTTCTTGCATGACAATGGTCAATTATGGAATCACGAACAATCATTTGTTCGTTCATTACAGTTGTTCCATGGGAATACGTATTTTTTCTGCTTTTCAATTTCTCTGACGGACTTGCTCTTTTACGAAGTATTAGCAAACAGAAAATTTCATATCCATTTTTTAATCTGAAATAGAACTAGAAAGATTAGAAAATCGAATATTACAAATTAAAAAGTTTGTTATTGAATCCACATTCCATCTTCAAAGGATCAAATACATTTAAAATAACAAAAAAATTTTAATTAAAATTAAATAGTTCGAAGAACAGTAGCATCTCCTTTTATGTGAATTGTTGTTCAACAATCCTTCAATTTCATGTCTACTTGGTGTTTCTTTACAATTCATTGATGGAGACGTCTTTCTTTGCTATATAACGTCGTTATATTTTCTTCTAGCCTCTCGAAGATCCAAAGAAAATCACGGACATCATACTCAAGGCATTGAATGATACAGGTCAAAGAGGAATAGTTGCCCGGGGTTGGGGAGATTTGGGAATCTGTAAGTGTCTTCATTGTCCAGATATCTTTCCTTTCTCTGACCGTCAAAACTTGGCTAAGTCTAAACATCTAAATGTTTCTGGAGGTCTTCTCAATAGGAGTGATCATGCGGAACTTGCTTTGAGCTATGATCATGCAGAACTTGCTTTGAGCTATGATCTCTTGATTTTTCATCCTGGTTACTTATTGGTAGTCAGTATTTAATTGCAACTACAAATTTATGAGTTCCATTAAACTTCAAAGCAATTTCTAGAATGATTAGGTACTTCAATTGGAAATGAACAGTAATTTTTTGTGTTTCTATCTCTGATTGAGGGTTCAGAAAATGTGGAAAAGTTGTTCATCTTTGGAAGGATTTAAATGAGATAGTTATCGTGCATATGGATCCCTTCTCATGGTGACCAAAATTGAAAACCACATATGACAGTGAAGGTTAGGACCCATAAACCAGATATCATCGCCACCAGTTATAGAATTACTATTCCTAGCATTGGCAAGTGGTCATTTAACTACCGTACCTAGGATTCGTATAATCTTCATTTATTACTTTTGAAAAATTCACCTCCAGTAAGATATAGTTCTTTCATCCTCCTTCCTTGAAATCTGGTTCAAAGTGAATTATATTAATCTTGTACCTTGCACTCTAAATTTTCCCCCTGAAGTGTTGAAGTTTTGGAGGAAATGTTTGAAGTGTGTGATCTTCACCGGGAAAACTTTCCTGATTAATGGTTGTCATTGCAGTTCCAGAAATTCCAGATAACATATTTCTCTTGGAGGACTGTCCGCATGATTGGCTGTTTCCTCAGTGTTCTGCTGTGGTGAGTTCGATTAAACGCTGAAAGAATATTATCAGTTAGACTTTTCGTTTACTTACTGCTATATGTAGTTTATTCCGTTTTACTTGACAAGATAGAAACTCTTTGGTCAATGGTTGGCTATCATGCATTTGCATTAAAGAGATCATGAATTGTTCTAGTCTCTTGTATACATGTATATATGAGGATGAACCTTATTATAGGTTTGAGGAGTTGAAACAGTCTTATCTGCAATTAGTTACATCAGTAAAGTTACATGCACACACATCGATGCTTGTCATACTCTCTTCAGCTGGGAAATGCTTAACATAACAAGGATGTGGATGCTGACTACACTATAGGCACTTAATATCCTGCACAATGAAGTGGGTTCTCCATTTATGTATCCCTTGGAGCCGGAAAAAGTTAATCTTTCACGTAGATATGATTCATGAATTTGACCAATGAGATCGAGATCACGGAAATGCTTCAATACAAATAAGTTCAACTTTTGCGAAATGTTTGCAGGTTCATCATGGTGGAGCTGGGACAACAGCCGCAGGACTAAAAGCAGGAGTAAGGGCTTCTTTCCCTGACCAATGACTTCATATCCTTGATTTCCGAGCTTTGTTCCTTTATGACGTTAGTTCGTAATATATTTTGTGAAAAGGGTCGGCCAAACTCATATTTCCGTCACTAATGTCAATAATTCGGTGTTTGTAACACCAAATTCAATTTTCAAATGACTCGGTGTTAGAAACACCGAGTTCTTGGTATTGGTCAAGGAAATACGAGTTTGACCGACCTATTTTGTAAAATATTTTGCGAACTAACGTTATTAAGGAACAAAACTCCTTGATTTCCTTCCCTTTGTTTCTTTCCCCCTAGAAGGTTACAGATGTCGAATGGGCATCTATCCTTGTTTTGTTGCAGTGCCCGACCACCATCATACCATTTTTTGGGGATCAATTTTTTTGGGGCGACAGAGTCCATGAACGGGGTCTCGGTCCTGCCCCAATCCCAATATCTCAGCTCAGTGTTGAGAATCTTTCAAATTCAATCAAATTCATGCTTCAACCAGAGGTAGCCCCAGTTGCTTATGTGTGAGCTCATTGGGTTCTCGTTTCTCTATAATTTGCCGAAGGTCATTTCCGATATTATGTTCGAGTCGATTAGTTGATGGTAGACACTAAAATGATTTGAACAATACAATCTTGTGTCAATGTGGCAGGCGGAAGCCTATTGAGTTTGGTTCATTTCATATAGATGAAAGAAGTACAATTGATCCAAGACCAGATTATTGCTGTGGTAAACCTTGATATGTCTCTGAACAGAAAAAAAAAAGAAAACATTATTTTGCAGGTGAAAGCCAAAGCAACGGAAGTGGCAAAGTTGATAGAGAACGAGGACGGGGTTGCGGCAGCGGTCGATGCGTTTCACAGGCATCTCCCTCTGGAGCTTCCTTTGCCGACGGCGTCCTCGGATGACGACGAGAATCCCAATCCTTTCCAGTGGTTATACCTTCAGGTCGAGAGGTGGTGCTGCCCTCAAAGGGACTCATGATGCGGGCTTCTTTCTCGCTGCTCCGGTTAATATGTGTGGTGTGGGTATAGTTTATTTATGTTAGCCTCGATACCACGACGGTATTGGGAGGGTGTATACGTAGATTGTTAATGTCGAGTGTATCTTTGGCTTGTGCATGTTATTTTACTTTCATTACGGGGGGGAATTGGTAGGGAGGTGTTACTGAGTCGCTCAAATTATTTGTAGCAAGAGAAGGATTGGTTTGTTTGCTTATTTTTTTCTTACAATTTGAAATTCACCAGTGGTTTCCGCTTCTGATGTACCAAAAATAAGGATTGTTAAATGCTCAAATACACACAAAATAGCATCGTTTTCGCACTTACCTTCTTGAGTCTGTTTTTGATGATGGCCTCCTCCTGCATTACCTTTGTCATCCCCACCTAGCACCGGAGGATTATCTTCCGTGCGAAGCTTCTTCTTGCTCCGATCACCCCCATCTTTATGCAGGGACAACCCATCTCGTTGGGAGGTTGAGAAGCGAGACTCAAGTATGTCCCTTTTTCCTCATCTTTGTTTACATGGTAAACTAATTATGGGCGTATGGACTGTAGCCTCTAAGTTGTGGCAGTCTAGTTTTGCTTATGCATTCGCAGGTCGGCTCCTGCTTTCGCAACTGCAGTGATTAACTAGTTTAGTGCCATGAGAATCTTTTGTTGTCATGTACTTAACGCGAGGCGCTGATACAGCTCGTGTAGAAACATTTAGTGCCATAGATTAAGCCGGACAGTTCCACGCACGGCTTGGGCACCTGCAGAGCTTCATGAGAAGGAGGAGTGCGAGGTGGTGGTCAGTGTCGTGGCTTATGGTATGACCCCGAGAGGTTCCACCAGCATCTTATATGGTCGTATAAGGACAGAGAAAGACGACACTGCTCGCTCCGATGTGACGGTGGGTGCTCAAGCAGACGGCTCGCATGGCAACCGATCTCGAGTTCACAGATACCACCACCTCCTCAAAGTTTGACCGGAGACCGCGGAGCAGGAGCAGAAATTTTATGGACTTTCGAAGGAGGTTTGCTCCGATGTTACCTTCTGGATTAGTTTCGAAACACTCCTTCTCCACGGGGGTCTCCACTAAAATAAAAATAATATCATAAATCAAAAATAAATACGTATTAATTTGTTCTTAAAATAAATAAAAAACTTATTAGGTTTTTTTCAGATTTATGTATATATGTGTGTGTAATAGAATCGGCGGCACCGGGGAGGGCAACCCGCCGAAAGCCAAAATAGGGATCTCCCGGTGCTGAGAGAGTCGGCCATCGTCAGCGTCAGGTTGAGCGTGAGTGTGAGACGTAGAGAGAGAGAGAGAGAGAGAGACGCCAAGTCAGTGGAAACCCTCCAAACCCAATCTCACCCTTCTTCTCGTTTTGTCGGGTTAGGGTTCCTGCTGATTTCTTCTTCCCCCTTTCTTTTCTGTTGACATTCTCTTGTCACCCCCGGTTCAGTCCCTCTCCCTCATCTATTTAGGGAATTTCCTTTGCAATCCCCTAGAAATTCGAGTGTTATCCGTTTCCCCTTCTTCGTCTTCGTCGTCATTATTTGCTGGGTATGAATGATTTAGCTTTTTTAAGCAGAAGCTGTGTTAGCGGGTTATCAGGCGATTCCGCCGGCATTTTTTTTTTTTTGTTTAGATCCCATGATCAATCAAAGCCCGATGCTCTGTTACCTGCTTTGTCACTTTATATGCTGTCCCCACGTTTCTATGCCCTTTGCTGCCTTCCTAGACTTCAATTCCCCCCCTATTTCTTGTTGTGTTGCTTTACAGGTCGACCGCCCCCGAGATGTCGGAGCCTTCCAAAGTCATCCATGTTCGCAACGTAGGCCATGAAATCTCGGAGGTCCCATCTCACATCCCCCTCGACTATTACTGGTTTCTGCAAAAAAGCGAACTTTTTTTTTCTTTTCCTTTAGTTGGGGCTATCTTGGCTACTCTTGGCACTCGGCAAAAATAAAAGATAATTAGCATACAAAATGGTTGAGTAGCTTTGATGGACTAATGTTGAGAAAGTATGAGAACTTCTTTAGATAGGCGGGCAAGAAGGCTTTGCACTTCTTTGAAAATAAATGGGAAGGCTGGCATTTCCATTGATAACGTGTTAGAAAATGAATGTGGAGTATTGTCTTTTCACTCCTGGAAGGAGGCTTTAGAATGACCTTAGCAATTTTGAGGCCAATTATGTCTCTCCCATTTTCACCGCAGAATGATTTGCTTCAGCTATTTCAGCCATTTGGGGTTATTACCAGGCTTGTGATGCTGCGTGCCAAGAATCAGGTCTGTCATTTGATATCTTCAGGAGTTCTTGCTGAAGATTTGATATCGAGTTATAGCCTGTGACATTTACCTGTGGAATCGCAGGCTCTTGTTCAAATGCAGGATATCCCCTCTGCGATTAATGCATTGCAATTCTACACAAACGTGCAACCTAGCATTAGGAGAGTAATTCTGTTCTAGTGGCATGCCCTCCTCATTTTGATTCATTTAAATGTCGAAATCATTTTGGACATTATCCGTTTGTTCTGAACAGACTTTATCTCCCGTCGTGTTCTTGTTTTCCTATCTCTGTGGAGCCTAAACATATTTTATGTTTGTGAATGCAGGGGTCGAAATGTTTATATTCAATTCTCATCACATCAAGAATTAACTACGGTGGATCAAAATACGCAAAGCCGAGGTGATGAGGTTGGTAGGCCATTTTTTTCATGCAGGCAAAGATTTCTGTAAACCCAAATTCTGACGGGAAAAATAAAGACAGAATAAGGAAAGCAACATGAATGGATCAGTATGATCAAGATTTTCCACTAGTTGTTTTTCTACTTTGATTCATGCTCTGGGAATGCCTATATTTTTTGTTGTATGCTGGAGTCTACATGATGTTTGTCTGCCCATTATGTGACACACTATTCCTTCTCTTTGTTTATGTTTTCACAGCCTAATCGAATTCTTCTGGTTACTATACACCATATGATGTACCCTATCACGGTGGAAGTATTGCATCAAGTGTTCTCGTCTTATGGGGTTCTGGAGAAGATTGTGACCTTTCAAAAGTCAGCTGGTTGTCCTCTCTCCATGATATTCATATTTTTTACTATCTTCTGTTAAACAAAGCATATCTTTCATTCCATGATGGGAAGATCTTGTTTCAGTCTATTTCATCAGTTTTGTTCCCTTGTGATGGGAAGTCCTGTAATAGAAATGTTGATTTTACAATAGTCAGGTGGATGAATTTGGCATTTTCTTTGAGAACAAATAGGAGAGGTGGTTCTTTTATATTCACTTTTGAGTGTTATCAATGAGTATGTTAGGGTGCGTCACGGCCAATGGTAAGAACATTCTCACGGATATCTATGCGTTGTTCTGTTGATACATTCTTGTCCATGGATCTTCTGGATTATCTGATACTGTGGGGTGATAAGTTTATCCTGGTTCTGGTAAGGAAGAGGGCTCTGCTTTTGCTTCCTGGATCAGAGAAAGTAAGGAAGGGTAGAAATATAAAGTCGGGAGATTCGATATGTGCAATTATCAGTGTATTGTTGCATGCATCTGAGGTTTTCGTTTTTAAGCCTTGTTCTTAGTGATCCACTGGACAAATACATAATGACTGCTAACAGCTCGAGTTGGTTGGTCATATCCTTCATGGCCAATCTGCTAATCTTTTTTATTCTTCCTTTCAGGTTTTCAAGCCCTTATTCAATTTCAGCAGCAACAGAGCGCCATTTCTGCCAGAAGTGCTCTTCAGGTACTTAGTGCATTGTCGAAAATGTAATCTTTGAAGGTACTAATTCCAAGCTGAAACATCTCTAAATAATGAATTTCAGGGCCGCAATATTTATGATGGTTGCTGTCAATTGGATATTCAGTATTCAAAGTAAGTCCGAATCGGGATTCTGTTGTGGAAATTTGTCAGTGACTTCGGTTCGGTTTCGATATGAATATAATGCTGCTTTATACCTTACATGGACGTGTTAAAAACATTGAAGATAATGTTTGTGGTTGATTCTTTCTTCCATTCATCTGCAGCCTTGATGAGTTGCAAGTAAATTACAATAATGATCGGTCAAGGTGAGACCATGTCCCTCTGATTAGACCTACCTTTTATTCTTTCTACACTGGTAAAGTTAAATGAATTGCATCCTTCAATTCTCTAGGGATTTTACCAATCCAAATCTGCCGACTGAGCAGAAAGGCAGGTCCTCACAAGTATGCAACTGTTATCATCTTTTCCTGTCTTCTGGTAGCATAGCTGGATGATTATATTGTTTTGTTAAAGCCCACCGTATCTGTGATGTTTTGTAGCCTGCGTACGGGGAAGCAGGAAATATGTATCCTCTTCAAGGTGGTGGAGGTAGGGCATATTCTTAATTCTCGTTAGTTGTTTCCCCTTTTAAGTTAACATGCTCCACTGCTTGCACATATATCTCATTTTCCTCTTGTGGCCCCCGTCTGTGCATAAGTGGCATATATCTTTTTTCTGAGCTGGGCTAACATAGCGCAGTTGTAAATATTTTTGCAAACTTATTATAAAAAAATTGCCGATAATTCCTGTATTCTTTCATGTTATTTGTGTTCCAGGGGGCTATTCACAGGTGAGCAAGTTCTCTTCCTTCTGCTACAGTTATCTGAAAGCATAAGTTCTTAGCCAGGGAAGTTGTTTAAAGGTTCTTAAATGTTATTTCTGTTGGATTTTTCCTTGTGCCATCTAATAACGTCGAGCCATTTTGTGAGAAGCCTTCGACTTGGGGCCACTTATGTTGCTTACTTCATTCATGCTTGTATATGTAAACTATGCTTCAATTTATAAATTAATGGTAAGTTATTGGCTTTCTAGAGTAAAAATATGATATGGTCCCGGCGACATTCGTGGAGAAAGCATCATAATCCTTGTGGGCTGAGTTATTTAGCGAAAAATTAAGTACTATTGCTGTGTTTTATGCTATAATTAGTGGGTGTATTCTTGAGCTGTTATCACTGCCAAAGGTCTGACAATGATTGAGGCTTTATGTAGGTAAATCTCTAGATATAAAGATCAACATTAGACTCACTTTGAAACCATATCTGTTGAAAGGTTGACTACGTTTCAGCTAATATTTGGAAAGAACAAGGTGTTGTAGTTAGTTAGATAGTTATTCTTTTCTGGTTGGATGAAGACACCAGACTTACTATTATGCTTGCTTTGCAAAATAATATCGGTGATCTCTTCGCAGTTTTGCAATGCTAATGCCAATGCAAAGTACAGTAGTTTGGATTGCAGAATCAGTTCTTGGAAATAATCACATAATTTAGAAATGAGATTCTAGAATGGAAATGTTAAGGTTTTTTGTCCTTTTATTCTTGTAAGTAATGCCAAGTGTGCTTTGGTAATTCTCGTAGATGGCTAATGCTGCTGCAATTGCGGCTGCTTTTGGAGGAGGTTTACCTCCTGGGATAAGTGGGACCAATGACAGGTGTACTGTCCTTGTGTCTAACTTAAATCCAGATGTAAGTTACAAACAGTGCCTGCTTTTATTAGTTTCAGTTGATGAAGTGTGCTTGACATGTTGAACTGTGCTACAGAGAGTTGATGAGGACAAGCTTTTTAACTTGTTCTCTCTATACGGAAACATAGTGAGGATAAAACTGCTCCGGAACAAACCAGATCACGCTCTTATACAGATGGGTGATGGTTTCCAGGCTGAGTTGGCAGTTAACTTCTTGAAGGTACTTCCAGAAAATTATGATGAATATTCCTTTAAGAATTGCATAAAGTTGTTTTGTTCACTTTGTCTCAGTTTTCCTTTCTTTTTGTCTCCTTTTGGAATCCCATGTTTGTTGAGCTTTCTTTTTTGTCTGCTGTCTGACAGCACTTGTCTTCATGTAATGATTTCACCCAGTTTACATGATCCCCATTTGATTGACTTGTCTATTTGGTTCATGTCACCAATTGGGTTTGGACTACCAGAATCATTATTTCAAGGGGTTCTTTTTCCCGATTTGTCAATGTGCGGTTGCACTTAGTCCGCTTCTCAGTAATAGCATATGACCCGTTTGTTTCCATCCATGACGTGGTGTTTTTGTAGCATACACGAAAGTGTTACTTGTTTATTATTTTAGAAAGGTTCAAGACTAGTAGGGCATCTGTTGAACTAATCTGACATTGCTAGAGTAGTATGCAGATAAGCATTGCTGTGCTTATTAGGTGTTTATGAAGATATTATTTGGTTTGGCCGTGACCTTAGAGAAAGGTTCCATGACTCTTTTGGTTTGCTGATGGTCGGTTATTTGAGGTGTGAAAAATAGCAAGTGTGTAGGTCCAACCCCCTACTAACTGCTGGCCTGGGAGTGCTCTTTGTTTCTACAGTTCTTTTTTGCTGCCATTTTTCCACCACATAATCAATGGTTACAAAATGCTGATCCAGGGAGCAATGCTTTTTGGTAATAGACTGGAGGTTAACTTCTCGAAGCATCCAAACATAACACAAGGACCCGACAGTCAGGAGTACGTGAATTCGAATCTAAACCGCTTCAACCGAAACGCGGTGAAGAATTACCGCTACTGCTGCTCCCCAACGAAGATGGTGCATCTGTCCACTCTCCCTCAAGAGGTGACGGAGGAGGAGATAGTGGCGCACCTGGAGGAGCATGGCCCGATCCTCAACACCAAGCTGTTCGAGATGAATGGGAAGAAGCAGGCGCTGGTCCTCTTTGATAACGAAGAGCAGGCGACGGAAGCGCTGGTGTGCAAGCACGCCACCTTTCTTGGTGGCTCCGTGATACGGATATCCTTCTCCCAGCTGCAGGGCATTTAGGGTTGAGTTGCCGAGAGAACAGCTGCGCCTGACAGGAGGTGGAGGTGAACAACATGTGGAGTTAAAATGTTTTCATGTAGGAGGCCAGGGGGGGGGGGGGGGGGGGAGGTGCTGCTGGGTAGAAGCCAGCTCTTTGGTCTCTTGTTTTTGGCTTCATTTTAATCATCTCATTCCGAAGATCATGTACAATAAATCATGCAAATGTTTTTTCTTCCCTAAATCATTGGTTTCAGGGTCGGGAGAGGGAGGTGTAGTTGCCATTCTTCTTCTTCTTCTCTCTATGTATCTATCTATCTATCTATGGGTAGGAGTTTGGGGAGCTTCGTTTCCAAAATATCGATAGTCAGGAAAAAAAAAGTTTGGTATTTGAGTTGGTGGGTGGGGGGAGGCTTTCTGCTTGTCTCTAAAGTCTCTTTTCCGGTCAAACTCACTGTTGCATTTGTAACTCAAAAGAGGTTTGTGGAGAAACCAAACTGGAAAGGAAGTCCCAAGTCCTCCCCTCCCGTGTCCCATCCAACACCCCACTCCTATCTATAAGTTTGGCCTTATCCATTCTCGTCCTCGTTCGTCGAAATTGCTTTTGCCTTTTGACCAAAAAGACAAAAAGAGCCGCCATTTTTCCCCAAATCCCCAGTTGCCCTAAAACCCCAAACTACAGGTAACCGCCACTTAATTTGAATGCAGAACCCAACAATTCTTCACTTTTTTTCCCTTGGGAAAAGAAACTTCACGTGCACGCCAATTGCAACCCAGAAGAAAAAGGGGAATTTAATTTTTGGTCAGTCAGTCAGTATATATCCATCCATATTCCAAAAGGCGGCTGCTTGCTATGAATATTTATTTGTCCCATATATATATATATATAAATGGTAAGACACACTTTGGGAATTAAAAAGCAAATTGTTCTCAAACCACAAAAAGTAAATCTCTGGACTGGTCCCAATTTACTGTTTCTGTCTGTCAGTCTACTTCGGTCAAAAAGGTGGCAGACCACCCACCAACCCCACCCCCACCCCCCTCCTCTTCCTCCTCTACCCATGAAGTAGTTGGGGGGATTGATCCCGATCCTGATGTTGTCCGCGGTTTACATTTGTCCGCCATGGTTTCCGCCCTCAGGGATGCCGTCGCTTCTCAGAGGGGCGGCGACTGGGGCATCGGCCTCCCTCCCTCCACCTTCCTCCCCCCCGTCCCCGAGTTCCCCGTTTTGTCTGGAGTTTATGGTCACGGAGCAGGCCTCCGGTCTAACGAAGATCTCTCTTATTCATCTCCGGCTTACTATCCAAGCCTCGCCGTTTCGGAAAACTTCATGCTTGGCCAACAAAGAGATCAATCTCCAGCTCTTAGCTCGTTGAGTGGTGTTTCCTGGAGTTGCGGGGTCCCTCCGTCGTCCCAAGTCCCCGGTACATCGTTCGTAACAGGTACCCGATCAGTCTCATTCGCCCCGTCTTCACGAGAAACATCGACTTTGGACGTGCATAATCACAACATGTTAATGCCAGTTAGTTAATAATGATTGCTCCGCCACCCGACAGGAGGAGAAGAGTGGCCTACGACTCTCGCGTCGAGCTCCGCCCCTGCTCCGACTCAAATAGTCACAGAGCAGCAACCGCCTCGAGTGCAGGGGGGAACGGAGCCGTGGAAGAAGTACAGGGGAGTGAGGCGTAGGCCCTGGGGGAAGTGGGCGGCGGAGATACGCGACCCGAGGAAGGCGGCCCGGGTGTGGCTCGGAACTTTCAACACGGCAGAAGAGGCGGCTCGCGCATACGACGAGGCGGCTTTCCGTTTCCACGGCAGCCGAGCGAAGCTCAACTTCACGGAGGAGGTCCAGCGCGGAATTCACCAACCCCCACCACCCGCTCCCCATTATCCCGCCGTGGCTCCTAGCACTGCGACCGGGGGAGTAGACTCACACGATCATTCGGTTGGGGAGTACCAGGGACAACCTTCGTCTTTGTCGGATCGAGAATCCCCCTCTCCTCCTCTCTAAAGGAAATTTGTCCCAACTGGGTTTGAGCGCCGCTGCTCGTTTCGACTTGTGGTGTGTCAGGTTGGGACTTGAAAAAGAAATTCTTAAACGCTGGACACGTAATGGCAACGTGTTCCCCTTCTATCCAATGGATGATGACGACGTGCCAAATTCGTGCGGGCAGTTAGCGAAGACCTGACCTCCTCGTCCTTTATACTAAATAAAACAACATGCTGGGATTTGTGTAGAATGGGCTTTCTTCTACGCCTTCCTTACCTTCTTCCACTGGGCTTCAGCCACAAACATGGGCTTGGCCCAATACATTAGAAAAAGATTCTATAATGATAAGGTGAACTATAGTAAGTAGTATATGCCGTCGTGTTCCTCTTCCGGCAAAGTGGTGGGAACCCCGATGCGAGCACGGACAGAAAGAGAACTAACGTGAGGCAGCGTCCATCCAAAGTACTGCATGCCGGTTGGCATGGTCGATGTTATATCATACGACGTGGCACGGCTGAATCGGGTCTCCACTCGCCAAGACTAATTTTTGGAGTCCATTCTTCGCTTTTTCACCTGATAACTGGTTTACTAGTTTTACCTCTTGGCCTCGTGTGCTAATT
The DNA here is from genome assembly GCA_023653495.1 of Melastoma candidum. Classification (NCBI taxonomy): domain Eukaryota; kingdom Viridiplantae; phylum Streptophyta; class Magnoliopsida; order Myrtales; family Melastomataceae; genus Melastoma; species Melastoma candidum. The sequence goes on along the minus strand of CM042880.1, from coordinate 10,064,631 downwards.
TTATCTCCAATCGTCGTATTTTTCTGGTTTGAAAGTGTTCGTGGACGAAACACATCACAATATAACATGGACTAACACGGGGTCAGAGAAATATGGTCGTCAAAATTTCTAGACAAACGATAACACAAAGCACAATAACAAGAACGCCTGAACAAGATCACTTACTAAAATTAAAATAACGATAAAGTGTCTATGATATTGCCTCTGTTTATAGAATTCTGCGAATCTTCCTTAGATTTTTTCATCGGGGAGAATCCTCCGGAGTTAGATTTTCTGATATAGATTCTAAAATAAACCTGATTAAGCTTATTTTCCTCTATCTTTAACTACCTTTAAGATATTCTCCTAAATTCCTCCTGAATTTATTTAATTTCGCTTGAAAAATAAAATCTTATTGGGCGTGTTTCATTGATATATGTCAATGATACCGATTGATTCTCGAGGTTTACTTATTTTTTAAAATTTTTAAATTTTTTTCAGAGTAGTGAGCATATAATGTTTTTAAGGTTAAATTTTGCTAAACAAACTCATTTATTTAATCATTGTCATTATAAATATTCGAACCTAGTCGACAACTTCGGGCGCAACTTAGTTGACATGTGTCATGAGATTCAAGAAAAATTATTCATTGTAAATCCTCCAGCTAATTTAATAGTTCAAAAGTACAAGTGAAAGGTGACCGCCAGCAATAGAAAAAGTATTCAATCAACGACTATGTCACAACGAGAGATACAATGTGCAGTGGGTACCACTATTACTACCGGATTATTCTGAACCTATGTAATCCTGGACTAGGTCTACCTTAACATGTCCTCGCAAAACGAAACATGCAGTGTCGACGCATACAAATCCATCGCGTCCGACGAAACAATCAAAGGGAACAAGCATACGACGAGAACATGGACAAAAATAAAGGGACGGAGGGCAGACACTATCGTAAAAATGAAATGCATCATGTTTTTCTTTTTCTCTTGCAGCAATGATCTTGAATTTGAACTAAAACTATGAATTATTTCATTAATTAGATCTTTCCTATGATTTCATTATAAATTATTTTACTTATTGTCAATTAACTAAGTATTAATAATAGCATTTTGTTTGAACTAAAACTATGAATTGTTTCATTAATTAGATCTTTCCTATGATTTCATAATAAATTATTTTACTTATTGTCAATTAACTAAGTATTAATAATAGTATTTTGTATTCTGTACCTGAGGAATCCTGGACCAGGTCTACATGTCCTGGCAAAACGAAACATGAACAAAAACAAATGGCAGGGCATATATTATCGAAGAAAAGGAAATGTATTATGTTTTTTTTCTCTTAGGTAGTAATGATCGTGAATTTGAACTGCAACTATCAATTATTTCATTTATTAGCGATCACGTGAAAATAAATCAGTCGTATAAGATTATTCCTATGAATTTAGAATAATTAGTTTACTTATTTTATGTCAATTAACTAATTATTAATAATGGTATTTTGGATTCTCGATATGAGGAATCTTGGACTAGGTTTACGATAAACATGTCCTGGCAAAACGAAACAGACGCGCACAATTCCTTCGCGTCCGATGACACAATCAAAGGGGACAAGCATACGCCAACAACATAAACAAAAACAAAGGGAGGGCAGACATTATAAAAAAAAAAGGAAATACATTATGTTTTAACTTTTCTCTTGAAGTATTAATGATCGTGAATTTGAATAAAAAATATGAATTATTTCATTAATTAGAGATGACATAAAAATAAATTAGTCGTAATCAGATTTTAAGGTTATTATTAATGGAAGTATCAATGGATTTGATAAAAGTCCACCCAAGTAGTATTTATAATAATGAAATTATTTCAATAATTAGAGATAACATAATTATATAATTATATAACATTATATTTCTAAAGACCTTAGAATCTCATTAAAATAAGTCGTATCAGAGGTTTTCTATGATTTTATAATAAATTATTTTACTCGTTTAATATCAATTAAACAAGTATTAATAATAGGATTATGATGCATTGTCGACGCACCCAAATACTTTGCTTGTTGATGTGTACCGTGACTTTAAACTAGAACTTGTGCTATTTATAAGAAGGAATTGTGTCAATAGAGATAACATCAGATAACATTATATTTTCAATGAGATTAGAATCTCGATAAATCACATCATATTAGATCTTACGCATGATTTTATAATAAGTTATTTTATTTGTTTAAGTATTAATTGTAGTATTCAGATATCGCATCAGTGAATTAGATTTTAGGATTATTATTATTGGAAGGTACAGAATGGATATGATAAAATAGTTGTTAATCGGAAAAGTCCATTCTATCTGACTTGAAACAGAGGAATCTCAAAACCTTTCCACGGGTCGACTTCTGCGTGGCATTCCAACCTCATCGACAACTTCTTCCCGGCCGTGACGCCATTGATATGAAGACGTCGGATAATGTTGCCATGGAAACTTATTCGTGATGGGTGCAACTAAGTTCGGCCTAAAAAATTGATCGAATATCTTGTAATACGATGCATGAAGTAATTTTATATATGCCAGAAATTTGATAGACTAAGATCAGATCTCTTTTAGAATAGATTCTGAATATCAACGATTATTATTTTCCTTCCCCTTGAACTACCTCAAATATATTCGCCCGAATGTTTGATGAATTACATAGGATCAGTTTTGATCATCGTTACAGTTTTTTTATTTAAAACATTTTTCCATACTACGTTGTATTATTTATATAGCTATGACATTTTTTTTATATTTAATAAATAGTTCGAAACAACATCAATCTCCAGTATAGTATTCACATCCCATGAAATAATTTTGTTTACGTAAGTAGATTCTAAAATAAACCCGATTAAGCTTATTTTCCTCTATCTTTATACCTCTAATATATTCTCCTAAATTCCTCCTTGAATTTATTTAATTTCCGTAGTCGGCTTGAAAAATAGAATCTTATTGGGCAATGTCAATGATATTGATTGATTCTCGAGGTTTACTTATTTTTTAAAATTTTTAAATTTTTTTCAGAGTTGTGAGCATATAATATTTTTAAGGTTAACCCTATATATATAATATAATTATAAAATATATCCGAAACCTTATCTAATTTTGCTTAACAAACTCATTTAATCATTGTCATTATAAATATTCAAACCTAGTCGACAACTTCTTCTGATGGGCGCAACATAGTCGACAATTGTCATGACATTCAAGAAAAATTATTCATTGTAAATCCTCGAGCTAATTTACTAGTTCAAAAGTACAAGGGAAAGGTGGCCGTCAGCAATAGAAAAAGAATTAATAGTATTTTGAATTAAACCGTGACTCAGATTTTAAGGTTATTGATAATGGATGTATCACTTATTTAATAAAAGTCCACCCTAGTAGTATTTATCATAATGAAATTATTTCAATAGAGATAACATAATAATATAATTAGATAACATTATAATTCTAAGGAGCAAAGAATCTCATTAAAATAAATAACGTATCAGAGGTTTTCTATGATTTTATAATAAATTATTTTACTTGTTTAATGTCAATTAAACAAGTATTAATAATAGGATTATGATGCATTCTCGACGCAGCCAAATACTTTGTGTCCGATGACACAATCAAAGGGAACAAGGAAAATACTACGAGAACAACAAAAGCAAAGAAACGGAGGGAAGACATTATCGAAAGGATATGTGTTTTTTCTCTTTCTCGATGTAGCAATGACATGTGACTTTGAACTAGTATTTATAATAATGAGTTATCTCATTAATTAGAGATAGCATAATAATAATCAGATAACAGAATCTCGTAAAAATAAATCACATCATATTAATTTTATAAAAATGATTTAACTTGCTTAATATGATTTATATATATTTTGACTTTTTAATTAACAAAGTATTAATGCTTATATCAAAAGCAATTGAATTCGGATCGTGAATCAAATTTTAGGTTTAATATTATTGGAGGGTCCACCAATTGAATCATATTGGATTTAATATTGGATTCATAGAATACATCTCAACAGAACATTTTGCCTCCAAAACTCATCTGATCAACATTCGGCAAGCACGCCAGACACTGTGCTTGACAAAAGCATATTGTTGGCTGTCTATTACTTCATCAAGACACTACTCTCAATTCAAGACTAAACACTTATCTAATGGTTGATTGTCATGCATGATGATCGCTAGCATAGTCTGCATCACAATATCCAATATCAACTATTTGTTGATAAATTGTTAGGATTTATTTATGTAATTACATTTTACCTTGATTATTTCATTCATCCGTCACATTTTCCCTTACTTCTTTGTATTATTTTTATAGTTATCACATTACTTTTATATGTAATAAATATTTCGAAACAACGTCCCCAGTATTCACATAGTGTAATATAATGCATCGAAATATAAGAATATCTGTCCCATGAAATAATTTTATTTCTCAAAAATTTGTTAGCATCTTCACTGACTTACATTAGATCCAAAATTTGGACATTCATTTAAAATTTTTAACCTGTGATAAAGGAATTTATTAATTTCCTCAATCTTTTACTACCTCTTTAATTGAACAAAAAATAAATATTATTGAAACTTCAGAAAAATAATCATTCTAACGTGATTGATTCATAGTTTTACTTACTTTTAAATTTTGTGGAGAGTGTTCCAACCGATAGAATATTTTTAGGGTTCTATATTGTGTTAGGGATATAATGTAATCATAAAGATCTATTCGGATTCAAAATCTTATCTGATTTTGCTTTACGAACTCAATTTAATCAAGCATCACCATTATAAATATCCAAAGTCGAAAACTCTTCAGATCCAGAAACTTCACTTGATTCTACTTCACCATTATAAACAACCAAATACTGACTTCTGTGGCCTCTTTTCTGCTTTTTAATTTTTTCATTTTTGCGTCTGGTGGTGCGTGAACCTTCGACCTCTCGCTCTGATACCATTGTTGTACAACAGATAACGCCAACTGTCCTAAAAACTCGAGCTGTTAGGACGTCCAACGTACAGAAGAGGAGGAGAAGGAAGCCGGAGCCGTGGACCGACAAAGAGCAGAAGTAAGTCCTTGTTTCGTGTCTTGGTAACAGAGCATATATGTGTTGATAGATTATGGTAATTCGTTTGGTTTCTGACGTCTTGTTGCATGACCGCGTAGGTTATTTGTGATGGGTGTAACGAAGTTCGTTATCGACAATTGGCCTGATATACGAGTAAATCTTATTCCTTGAAAATCCGTGAGCCAATTTACTAGCAAGGTTCAAAAGTACAAGGAGAGAAGGGCGGTGACCGTCGGCAATCGGAAAACGTATTCGATCAACGACTGTCTCGTAACGAGAGATTATTACAAGAGGTGGGCACCGACGTTACTATCAATACCGGATTATTCTGGAACTGAGGAATCCCGGACTAGTCCTAGGAGACGCCATACTGCTTCTAAACGGAAATCTACCAATCGTCTTGTGAGAGAAACCGACGCTGGCCGTCTGTCTGCTAGGACGATGAGGCAACCAGCACTTCGGGCGCCCTCATTCACCAATATCACTGCCATGTCACAAGGTAATATGGGCTACCGCACGGCGACGACATGTCAACCACCACTTCAGGTTCCCTCATTTACCAATGTCCTTGCCATGCAACAAACTGATATGGGCAATCACGTGAGGATGATCACCGAACCAGCACTTCCGGCGCCGTCATTCACCAATGTCGTCGTCATGTAACAAGATGGATCGGCATCAACTCGGTCAGGCAAGTGCAACATCCAGATCCTCATCATCTACCCCGACATGACACGGTGGGTGTGCTTATCTGAGATCAACCGTACCATTTCCAGGATTCGACACGCCGCAGCAGCTCGCGACGACCGCCCGAACCGGCTCCTACTATCCAGCTCCCCTACAGTGGAATAACTCTGCAGGCTCAGCGCTTCCGATGCAGCAACCGACTCCCGGCACAATGCGGGTGTATCATCGGAATCTCGATCCTGTCGCAGCAAACTACGTCTCTGGGCATTGGCTCCAAGGCTATTATTCTCGTTTAAGAAACGATTACCCGGACCCTGAAATTTGAGTTTCCTCGTACGGATTTAAAGTGTTGGGTGTACGAATGTTTTTGGATTTTACGCTTATGATTATTTATTTATCATTTTTTTAATAATAAGACGGGTGAATACTTCTCAAAATAGGACGTTTGCCAGCCAAACCCAAGTTTAAAAAAAGGAAAGGCCAACATTTTGACGTCGGTTTTGTCTCACCCGTCCTTTCGCCGCTTAAATCTCTTTCCCTCCCTCAAACACATTCACCAATCAATCAAACGGACGACGACGAAGGCAGCCGACGGTAATATCCGTTCTGCCAAGTCGTCGCGACCGTCGTAACAGAGTCAGCTTGGGGGAGTTTGTTGATTGGTTTGTTAGTTAGTTACTTACGGCGGTGCGGCGATGGGGACGTTCGGAAATTGAGATTTTGTATTCATAACTTATAAACCTGACTGGAGTATATTTTCACTGTTTTATTAAAAATTTTAAAATTTGAAATATTTGGTGTTTCTAATAATAAAATTGCATAATTCCCACCTAATTTAATTCTCTTTAAAGTGTCATAAAAAGAAAATCCGATAATTTGTTCTATCCATTATGGGTTCTTCCTTGGCATTGGCATCTTTCCAATAATACTAGGTATGACTTATTTAATATAAATTTTACTCTTTTTATTACAATGTATACTTTATTTATATTATAAATTAAATTTTTTACTATATTAGTATTATAAGGAATGACTGACCTCTTCCTTTTGTAACCTTTTTTTTGTGTTTTTATATGATAACTCTTTACGTTCCAATCAATTTTCTTTATTTTGTGTACTAAAATAACAAATTATTCTAATATATATATATTAATAAATTAAAAAAAACTGGGAATAGCCGTCGCCGTTGGTAATTAACCGTCGAAAAGTGAGACTCAATTGCCTTACTACAACCTCGTCGATTCAACTCTTCCTCTCCTCGTCTTCTTCCCCCCCAGGTGACAATCCTCGTCCAAAACTTGCTCCCTGTGAAAAGTTGTGTTCCCATTTCTGGCGTCCCCTAATCACGCTCTTTCCTTACTTGAGCCCGCTCTCCCGGCCCTTCCTATGGCGACTTCCCAGCAGTTGGAAGCCATAAAGGTTCGAAATTCGTACTACCCACTTCGTGTTCTTTTGTGGGTCATGCCGCTTTGGGTTTTCGGAGGAATTTGAAGGAATAACGAGTTGGGTGGTTGTTGTTTTTGGTGTTTGGAGTTTAGGGGGCTAAGGTGTTAATGGTGGGTGCGGGTGGGATTGGGTGTGAGTTGCTCAAGTCCCTTGCTCTATCCGGATTCACTGATGTACATATCGTAAGCTTCTTCACCCTGCTTGTTCAATTCCTCTTGGTTTGTTGGGTTTTTTTTATGGGAGGAGGGGTGGTTTTGTTACTAGGATTTTAGGGTTGCTGGGGTGTTGGGTTGTAGGGGATTTGAATCGAGTAAAGGAGTGTTCTTAGTGATGGGCTGAATTTAAGTTTACGGTGCTCGTAAATTTAGAAATTTTTCATAGTTATGTTGTTTTAGTTATTAGGTTGGCCCTCCGTGTTATTTCCTATGGGGAGGCCCTTTTGTTGTGTGGCTGATATACTTGAAATTAGGGCTCTGACCTTTTTTGGTGGGGTGGGGCGGTGCCTTGGCTCGTAGAATTTTGAACAGGGACCACTACGTCTTGATTCTGACTGATTTGATGTTATTAATTTGGTTGTTTGGGAGGAAGGGAGAGAGGGGGGTGATGGCTATCATAGCTTCTTCTAAGGCAGTTCGGTTGGGTGACTGCCTGACGGCAGGGTTGGACTTAGAAGAACATTTTGCTAATTGCTGGAAGCCAGAGTACTTCTTTTGTTCTTCTATTTTATTCTTTCGTGAGTGGGGGAGTTATGTAAGTCAATGAGAAGGATATTTGGGGTTTTTCTGCACAGATTATGTGCATTTTGGAAGCCTTTGCTCTGATGAAATGTTCAAAACCACAAATTTTGCTGATTCGCGGCAAGAAATTTCATTGGGCATTTTTTTCTTGGAAATTAATCGGCGGATATCCTTTTGGCACCTTTTATTTTCTAAATTGTTTGCATCATGAACTGTTGTTTGTTACAGATTGACATGGATACCATAGAAGTGAGTAATCTGAACAGACAATTTTTATTTCGCCAATCACATATTGGTCAATCCAAGGCCAGGGTAAGGGACATTTACCGTCTTAATTGAATTCAATTGTTGTGAAGTTTTTACTGACCGAATTTTCAATCAGATTGCTCGTAATTCTGTACTAAGATTTAGACCCAACATGAGCATCACACCCTACCCTGCAAATGTAAAGGATCCTGACTTCAATGTGGAGTTTTTCAAGCAATTCATTGTCGTATTGAATGGGCTCGATAACTTGGATGCGCGGCGTCACGTTAATCGATTGTGCTTGGCAGCTGATGTCCCGTTGGTAGAATGCGGAACAACAAGTTTTCTTGACCAGGTGATGTACATTTCATAAAGCCACTGATTGTTGATATTTTCCCATTCCATGAATGCCCTCTTCATTTGTTGATATGGTTAGCTGGAAATTTTTTTTATTCTTTACTACCTTTTGTGGGAGACGTGTTTCTTCAAGAAAAGTATGCTCGCCTGGTTCACATCCGAAACTCCATCTAATATCAACTACCTTAGAAAGATGAAATAGCCCCATAAACCATTTAGTGATGAGGCTGGTAAACATAATGAGATAACCTCCATTTCGTCTGTTCAATTCATAGAAGAGCCAGAGACTACTGTGATGGCCACCTCTGGTGGTCCTCTCTACACTTTCTGGAATAAGTTCATGTGTATTATTTGACAAATGGATACATGATGCAGGTTTGTTTGTCCAATTTTTATTCTTTGTCCTTTGATTTGAAGACGAACTTGTTTACAAGTTTGAGGTGTGGAAATAACTGGTTTATAATTACTGTCAGCAGTAAGGTTGCGTATATATACTTCCCCTTCTCTCACCAATTGGAGAAGTGTTCTGAGTACCGGGATGCTAGCACAAATGCTTAATTGTCTGGTAATTTATATTCTCCATGCACCCTATTTGGGGGCTGCCATTTCTTGGTGGTGTTGTTACTCTAATTATTGCTGTTGATTGTGTGGATTAGGTCACTGTGCATGTGAAGGGAAAAACTGAGTGTTATGAATGCCGTCCTAAACATATCCAGTCTGCACAATCACTAGTACACCATCAAAGGTACAACCTTTTGTTTGTTTGTTCTGTATATTCATTTTGGTGATGTGATCATAGGGTTGCAGTTTCCTCTATCTGTAGGGTACATTCTTCTGGAATGAGTTTTGGACTTTGATCTTATCATAGTAGATAGATTTGCTCCTGCCCATGCTTGTATTAATCTCTTATGAAATATTTCAACCTAATTTTCATCACCTACTTGCTTCCAAACATGATCTTCCTCTGGAGAATGGAATGCCTGCTTATGAACATCCTAATTTATCCAGATAGGTGGAATTTCTTAGACAAGTCAGCGATCTTCTCATAAGAGTGATGTCTGCTTGTTTTAATTTCATCCCCATTGTTAACATTAAGAAGAATCTTTCCTGTCATAAATAGTTGATGAATATAACTTGATTTTATTTCGTTGTTACAGTTTGTGCACTGCATAGTGTGGGCAAAAGACCTGCTCTTTGCCAAATTATTTGGAGATAAGACTCAAGAAAATGATTTAAACGTTCGATCAGGTGGTGCCGCAAGCTCTTCAGAACAGCCAGAGGATGTCTTTGAACGTAAGAAAGGTGAAGATGTACACGAGTATGGAAGGAGAATATACGACCATGTTTTCGGTTACAACATAGAGTTGGCTTTATCTAATGAGGAAACATGGAAGAACAGACAGCGACCTAGGCCAATATATAGCAAGGATGCATTGCCTGACCAACCTGCAAAGCTGAACGGCAATTTCGAATTGAGAAATTCATCTGACGACCATTTGCCTTTGTCTGCGATGGCAGCACTTGGTATGAAGAACCCACAGGAAGTATGGACTCCAGGATATTTCTAGAGGCTCTAAAACTTTTCTTTGAGAAAAGAGAAAAGGTACTTTTGCTAGCTACCTGCGGTCCACCCCCCCCCCCCCCCCTCCGGGGGTGGGAGGGTTAGTGCATAAGTGATAGCCATTTTAACAAATTCAGTTTTCTTTCTTCTCGCTGGTAGGACATTGGAAACCTCAGTTTTGATAAAGATGATCAGCTAGCAGTGGAGTTTGTTTCAACTGCAGCAAATATTAGAGCTTCTTCTTTTGGTATTCCTCTCCATAGCCTTTTTGAAGCAAAGGGTGTTGCAGGCAATATCGTTGATGCGGTTGCGACCACAAATGCTATTATTGCCGGCTTGATTGTGCTCGAGGCTATCAAGGTGCTGCAAAATGATGCAAAAAATTATAGGTATTGTTTGTTGTGATTTATACATTAGTCTCAGTGTCGTTAGTTCAATTTGTTCTTTGAGTTTCTTTCTAAAACTCTTATGCTAATGTCGTTGCTTGTGATTTCCAATCGTGCAGGATGACTTACTGTCTTGAACATCCATCTAGAAAGATGCTTCTGATGCCTGTAGAACCATTTGAGCCGGACAAAGCTTGTTACGTGTGTTTGGAGGTAGTTGAAATCTCTTATCGGATGATTCTTCTTATCTAGCATGTGTCTGAGAGGAGATGATTGTTATCAGACACCACTCACATTGGAGATCAATACCGAGAAGTCCACGCTGAGAGACTTTGTCGAAAAAATAGTCAAGGCAAAGCTTGGAATGAATCTTCCGCTTGTCATGAACAGGTCAGCACTTCTTTATGAAGTCGGCGATGACCTTGATGAGGACATGGTTGCAAATTACACTGCCAATATTGAGAAGGTAACAGCCACTCTCTTTAAAGGGGAGAAAATTGTAACTTATTGATTCCAAGAAATCTTTGGAGGATTTAAAAATGGTTTATTCTCCCCATGTCAGGTGTTATGTGAGTTGCCTGCTCCGGTAACAAATGGCTCGATCGTAATGGTCGAGGATCTTCAGCAAGAGCTGACTTGCAATATCAACATTAAGCATAGGTATTCCACCTGTCGATGTTCTGGATAACCGGTTATAAGGTCAAGCCTCGTGCAACTGTAGTGTTGTTATGGGTTTTAACTTATATAAATAATTTCTTTACTTTTCAAGTCAGTTGTAACTTCTCGAGGACTATTCTGTATAACGGGAACACTTGCTTTCCTAATAGCTCTAAAAAAACCGATTCATAGTTGGATTGCTTAATTCATGATTTTGTACCCATTCAGGACTTACAGCATCGCTTCGTTTTTTACTTGACATTGCTCTGATGATCTTTCGTATATTGTTGCATTTATGCGGGGAAGAATTTGATGAGGAGAAAGAGCCAGATGGAATGCTGCTCTTGGGATGGAACCAAGCTCCACCAACAGAAAAGGATAATAATAATCATGTCATCAATGGTGTTAGCACGTCGGCTGAACAGCCCTCTGAGGAGGTAGTTGATGATGTTGACATGGAAATTTCCGAGGTTGCTCCTGCGAAGAAACGGAAGGTGCTCGATACTCCTGTGGATACCAACAACAAGAAGAAAGTGGAGGAAGTCAATGATGATGATGAGGACGACGATGTCATCATGCTCGAAGGTAACAATCCGGAATATGGAAAGAAGAGGAAGTTGATATAAGGTACCGTCGTGCGAAACCCATGCTCTGTTAGTGATATACCTCTAGGAATTTAATCCCAATTTTTTGGTGTTCATATGTGTCATTATATGTGAGGTTGAAGACACGCACTACTGCTGCTTACTTAGGCTATGTGGTTAGATAGTAGTTCGACTTTGTGTAATGTTATGTGATTGAGTTAGCAAAACGGACTGAAAACTGAGTAGAACGACCCTGACACCGACACATGCTCGCCATGGAATTCGAGCAGAAGTGTAATGTTTGTTTTCTGTGGTTTGCTTCTTAATCCCTGTTGCTCAAACAGGGTGACGAACAAAGAAGAGTTCTTAGAGCAGTCGTTTACGAATCCGGGGAGCCCATTCAGAAACTGTATTGGAAAGATTCTGGGATTGTGCCGCAGTAGTTGTTGCCAGGGAGATCGACCAACGGATAACTTCTCCTATCATTCCCATCACGTATAAAATTTCTCTAAGTTGCACGTAAATATCTATAAACTATTTTTGACAAAAATATTAAAAAAAGTTAATCGTGTCGTATTTAAGTTACACTAAATTATCCTAGCAAACTAGGCTTCAGATTTCGCCTAAGAACATCGGAAAAGTCGTGGCTAGGAACTGCTCCGCTTCCGTCCGATTCCATATATGTACGCCTGGCCACTTTACGCGATTCGAGGTATCCGATCCAGGACCCAGGTTACCATACTCGGCGTAATATAGCGTGCTAAGCGCGAAATCGCCACTCCATGCGTCCCAGCCACTGGGATGGATCGAAGCATCCAAGTACGTGTTCATGACGACCGTCCTCGAGTACTCCTTCCACGGCCTGCCTAACTGTGTCCTCACAGAATATTTGACTGAGTATATCTCGGGAGATGCCCTGACGGTGCAGTTGTGGAGGAAGGTTCCTGTCTTCTGATCCGGGTGCGACCTCCCTTGTGCAGTTATCTCGTTGCGTTGTCCTCTCAAAGGAAGCCGTGGGTGGATCTTGCACCTGTCGAGCAGGACCCCTGCATTTCCGAAGATGAAGTCTACAGTACCGTAGATATGGCACTCCCGGAACACCTGTGCGTTGGAATGTGTGAAGAGCGTGTCCTGGTAGCCCTCGAAACTGCACTGGTAGAACGTCGACTGATCGGCTGCACTTGTTAGGGCGACCGCTTGGCCTTTTGATGGTCCGGCCGTGTTTTGAACTGTGAGATCCACTCCGACAAAATGCGGTCCGTATACAACTGGCAAAAATAAAACAAATAATTAGACTTGAAACTTCGTCCGGAAAGCTGAAGTCACGATGTCAACTTACTAAATGTGGCAGAATCGAACGTTCCCCAGCCATCGAGAGCACTGTGGTTCCCGGTGATCACCGTCTTGTTAATCCCATCGCCGACGATTGCGATATAACTTTTCCTTGGACCGACATTCAAGTATTCATGGTAGAGGCCGGCTTTCACATATATCATGTAGTATCCTTCCGTCTCTTGACGATTTTCTGGCGCAGCCGCAATCGCTTGACGGATGCTAGTGAAATTACCGATCCCGTCCTTACTCACCACCACTACTTCGCCCACTGTGATCCTCTGATGCCTATTCTTGTCATTGTCTAAATTGATATTCCTTCTTCCAAAGACTGACTTGTAAGTGGTGAACTCTTCCATCTTGTCTTCCTGGAACAGCCTGAGCTGGTTCCAATTCGGTAGGCTCCCTGATTGCACTCTGTCCTCGCCATCGGCACCCCTAACCCATGCCTTAGCAAAAAAAGAGAGGACAACACTGTACAGCTTGGTGTCCTCGGCAACGCGCTCGGATATGCGTGTCCTCGAAGACTTAAGCGTATCAGCACAAGTCTGTTGGTTCGTCAGGACTGTGCTGAGTAGGGTGTGTGCTTCGCTGACACGCCTGTCCCCGATGGTAGACGTACTCTCGTTGCGCCCCACATGTCCGTGGACAGTCACGAGGTGCTTGATGTTCAACCAAGACAGGTCTCGACAACCCTCCAACGCTTGGATGGACGCAGCAGAAATCCTCGAGTCCTGACGAGCTGACGCTATCTCCTTGTCAACTAACACGAGGAACTGCCTGGCCCGAGACAAGGACTTCCTGAGCAAGTGCTGCCCATGATATCGCACATCTACATCCGCAACGTAGGGGAACATGTCCTGACAAAATGAAGGATGCTGTGTCGACGCACACAAAGACTCTGTGTCCGACGACGCAATTAAACGGAACAAAGAAAAGACTAAAACGACATAAGCAAAGGAGCGAGACATTATCGAAATAGATGGATTATTTTTTTCTTTTTCGTTGTTGATGTACCGTGACTTTGACGAACGTGTGCTATTTATAAGAATGAATTATGTCACATCCGATAACAAATCACATTATTAGATCTTAGCATGATTTTATAATAAATAATCGTAGGATTCAGATGAATCAGATTTTAGGATTATTATTATTGGAAGGTATAAAATGGATATGATAAAATAGTTGTTGATCGGAAAAGTCCCTTTTATCTTACTTGAAACGAAGGAATCTCAAAAGTCCGTTATTAATCGACTTCTGTTCGGCATTCCAACCTCGTCGACAACTTCTTCCCGGCCGCGACGCCATTGATATGAAGACGTCGGATAATGTTGCCATTGTGGAAACTTATTCGTGATGGGTGCAACTAAGTTCGGCCTCAAGAATTGATCGAATATCTTGTAATACAATGTATGAAGCAATTTTACATATGCCAGAAATTTAACCGACTAAGATAAGATATCTTTTAATATAGATTCTGAATATAAACGATTATTATTTTCCTCCCCTTTAACTACCTTAAATATATTCGCCCGAATATTCATCAATGATGAATTTCATATGATCAGTTTTGATCACTTTTGATCATCGTTGCGGTTTTTTTATTTAAAACATTTTTTCATACTACGTTGTATTATTTATATAGCTATGACATTATTTTTTATATTCAATAAATAGTTCGAAACAACATCAATCTCCAGTGTAGTATTCACAATGAAATAGTTTTATTTACGTAAATAGATTTTGAAATAAACCTGATTAAGCTTATTTTCCTCTATCTTTAACTACCTTTAAGATATTCTCCTAAATTCCTCCTGAATTTATTTAATTTCGCTTGAAAAATAAAATCGGGCTCAAAATCAGATTTTGCCAGGTTTTTACAATAGAATAAATTAGATTTTCCCCGACTTAACTACTATATTCTTCGACTGTGTTCTACTTAAATCGTGGCCCAAAAGGTGTAAACATTTACCCTCCACGACAATTAATGGACGAATTTTCTCGACTAGAAAGATTTTCTGTTTTTTTTTCAAAGATTCTCCTCACAATCAATTCAACTGTAGTTTTCAATTAAACGACAATCCACTACTTCAGATAATATTATTATTAAATCAATTGACTTAAGAAAACTAGTCGATTGTCTTTTATTTGCAGTAATTTAAACCCGTGAAACTATTGAAAAATTAATTTTGGTAATACAAAACAACTATTTTTAAAAGAAAATTTTATCTCTATGAATCAAAATTTCGTACACCACCTTATAATTAATTTTATCGAATAATATAATATTTTTAGTGGATTGAATTTTTTCGATCACCCTCGACAAGTCCACGAATTGCTCACTCTAATTTGACTAAATCAGTAGAATATCCACTGAAAAAATAAGAAAAGAAAATGTATAAAAGAGAATCGGAGCACTCCAGCTCTGCATCACGCGTGCTGTCATGAAGGAGAATAGCAACATCGTCGTGTGAGCAATTCG
Source organism: Melastoma candidum (assembly GCA_023653495.1). Classification (NCBI taxonomy): domain Eukaryota; kingdom Viridiplantae; phylum Streptophyta; class Magnoliopsida; order Myrtales; family Melastomataceae; genus Melastoma; species Melastoma candidum. The sequence goes on along the minus strand of CM042880.1, from coordinate 10,049,068 downwards.
TGGCTTTCTGTTTACACCAGCATTGTTGACCACCCCATTCTCAACAGCGGGTCAACTCTCAATAAAGGAGGGAGATCGCTCAGTTTGTCGGCACCCTGCTTCTGGCTCAGCAGCGGGTCAGAGGTATGTAGCGGGGTGGTGGGTGTGCGGACCACACCGTGAGGAGAGGTCTCTCTTAACGCGACCTTGAACGCGCACACACACACACACGGAGGAGTTTTGATCAACGAAGAAGAAGAGGAGGAGGAGGCTGGAGAGGTTAAAGGGCAAGGCACGAGAGTTTCATTTTTATGGAGTTGAACAGGGTGATTGATCTGGATTTGGCCTTCTTCTTGAAGACAGACAGCACCGTCATGTCTCATTTCCTTCGTTGCGGACAGCTGTGTATTGAATGAATTATGATTTCTATTTATATTATGTTTCTTGGGTAATTATATTTGAGTTTACCTCCACCCTGTACTCTTTTTTTTTTTATTATTACAGTAAGTTTTGATACAAAATAAAAAGTTGCGATTCGGAATCACAATACCCTCAAAATTTACTAAAATTATAGACATGGACCGCGACTTTATTATAAATAATGATTGACTCATAAAAACGCGGTTCGAAACCGCGACATTATTAAATACACAAATATTGCGATTATGAACCACGACTTATACTAAATGGCGTGTTTTAAACCGCGACAATGAGACGGCTCAATTGGTCTGAAACGTCTAAAGTCCAATCTCATAGGTTTGTACGAAACTAAAACTGGAACTCGATTTAGCCGCAGATATAAGCGAGCGGAGGACCATACGTCTCAACCGTGGTGTTCTTCTTACCAATGGAAATATCCACGACAAGATCCTCACGATGATATCGGCCAGTTCCTCAATGCCCATCTAGCATTATATTGGAAACGAGGAGGATTCAAATTCATTGTCTTTGGATTTTTTCTTTCTTGGGGAAGCTCAAGCACAGGAATGCCGTTTCAAGCGCCATCAGTTATTGCCACGGAGTCGAACCATTCGCCATTCATAGAATATGACAGGGGGCTTGCATTGCAAAAGAGACGGATATGTCAAACCTGGACATGTCCCAAATCGCCGGAACCCATACTGCGGTTGGGTTCGCCAAAGACAATCGGGCGGGGGACAACTGCTCCTTCACACCAGGAGTTTGTAAGAATTAAAGTACAATTTAAGCAGTGGTAACCTCGGACAGGAGTAATGTTTTCAAAGGGTTCCCAGAATCCATTTCGACTTCCTACTAAAGGTCCGGGTCTTCCCAGTCTGCAGCTGCCATCCCTGTTCTCCCTAGGCTGATTACCAGTGTCTGCCTCCAGGGGTGGCCCGAAGTCCTGATCCTCTACTCCATGCTTCTGAGGTGCCTGTGCTGCCACCTCCTCCCCAACCTCACAGGCTGAATGAAGCCAAGAGTGCACCTTGCCTTTCGTCTGCCTCTTGTGAACCCCCCCCCCCCCCACCAAGCTCCTCATCCGTCTTGGAGCCCCCAAGGAGGGGATGCTATTGCCCCCTTCTATGGCGCTATGACCTCACCATTTGTCCAAGTGATGCTCAATGTCATCTATGCTTGGTATTTCTGCATTCAACACGCGTCTCGTTTTCTTGGAGAGTAGCAACCATCCAGGGAAGAGCGCATCCAGTTCATATTTCATTTGCAGTGGGGACTTTGGCTTCTTCAAGTCGCTTGACTATGTCCTACACAAGCTCTCTCAGCTTCGCCTCCTCTTCTGATTCAGTCAGACTGCGATCTCCAATCTGCAAAAGCTTCCCCCTGCACTCTTGTCCCCGAAGGGGAGCCTACATCATCTTCCAGAGGTCGTCCCATTTACCCAGTTTCCTGACCATTTGCGCCCTCATCCTCATCAGGTGCACCTTCCATGCCTCAAAGTCCCTCCTCAGAGCCAACTTATCTTGTTTCAAAAAAATAAAAAAAAAATGAAAATTGTATCCAAATCTGTAAGTAAAAGTACGGACTGCCATTGCCAAATTGAAAATAGAGTTCACAACTTTTCCTCCCTTCTAATTTCTTCTCTGTTTTTGAAGAGCAGCTGTCGTAAGTTGTAATAGCAGTAATGAAAGAGAGTGTACACGTCTCCCCCTGTACACATTGGACGGCACCCAATTATTTTGACCTTTTTCTATTTCTTCCATTTTGTTCCTTCTATTTAATACCACGACACAAACACCAAACTAGGAATACACCCGACTTTTTTCTTTCCTACAATACGAAAAAGGTTTCCTCTGTCCTTTTTCTGTGTCCGAAATTTGGGGTTGCTTTATCAATTGAAAAGGTTTTGCTGCCAATCATCATGTGGAGATCACCATGTTGTGACAAGAATAATGGGCTGAAGAAAGGTCCGTGGACACAAGAGGAGGATCAGTTGCTAGTTGATTACATCACCAAGCATGGCTATGGCAATTGGAGGACCCTCCCTAAGAATGCTGGTAAGTTTTTACTAAGAAACTTTACTACTATGTCTGGTTTCATTTTTTTTTGGTTTAATGATTTGGGTATTGATTGTTTGTTGTGTTTTGCGTAGGGTTGCAACGATGCGGGAAGAGCTGCCGGTTACGATGGACTAACTACCTTCGGCCGGATATCAAGCGAGGCCGCTTCTCTCCAGAGGAGGAGGACACCATGATCCATCTCCACAGCATCTTGGGCAATAAGTAAGCATCATTGGAAAGAAATTAGTCGTAACATGTTTTCGAGGATGGATTTTTTAGAAACGGGGTTTAATTGTTGTGGCGTGATTTCAGGTGGTCAGCAATCGCAGCTCATTTGCCGGGGAGGACGGATAATGAGATCAAGAACTATTGGAATACCCATATAAGGAAGAGGCTGCTTAGGATGGGGATCGATCCGGTCACTCACTGCCCGCGACTTGACCTTCTCGATCTCTCTTTGATGCTAAACTCATCATATTGTGGCAACGGCGGGTTCGAAGGCTTTTCTCCAGGTATGAACTTACCAAGGTACTTTCACGGGGTCGGTGATAGACATCACATTAACCCGAACCTCCTGAAGCTCGCGACTACCCTATTTTCCTCCCAACATCACGAAAGGTCAAACCTCGGTTACCGAGAAAGTTGTCAAGAAAATAGGCCTTGCGGGGCTCAAGTCCAAGCTCAGGGCCATCCGCTCGCACAGTCGCAAATCGGCTTCAACCAAGAAGGGCTTCAGTATGGGCAAATTATGCAAGACTTTTCCCAGTTGGAGCAAACGAATGACGACTGGGAAAGCCATTCCGGATTATACGCGACAAGTTTGGATGAGGACTATTCCCAAATGGACTTCCCGAGTTATGCCTACGGCGGCCCTTGGGACGATCAAGCCCTTCAAGAAGAAAACATTCCAGTGTTCGACTCGTTTGATTGCCTCACCTACGGGAATGTCATCTCGTCGTCCAGGCCTACCCCAGTGAACTCGAACTCGAACACGAATTCAACCACAATGAACGTCAATGGCAGCGCCAACGAGGACGAGAAGGAAATCAGCTACTGCAGCGGCGACATAATGGAAAAGCTCGAGATGGCGCAGGTGGACGGCGCGTTCGACGTTTCCGGTTTCCTTGGAGCAGCCAATTATTGTAACAAATCTATCAATATGATTTGACATTGATTAGTGTTACATTATTTTTCTTAACAAAATTTCTTTCGTAAAAGTCGCATCGTGAAGTTGAAAGAATATGACCTTTCCCGTGTATTTTATTATTCAAGAATTTCCCGTTTGAACAATGTCGTTCTTTCCACTTTTAGCAGTGATAAACTAATAATGTTATCAAATCGTAAAAGATAGTTTCAACCCGGTACGGTCAATATAATTCACAACGCAAATTAATCCATACTTCTAGAACTTTGCATACATCCCAACAATGCGTACCTGTGAATTGAGACTAAGAGTTTCGGAAAATCACGCTCCGCGGGCCGTCACTACCGGGACAATATCGGTCCGTCCGTTCGTCGTCGGAGGACGATAAAGACACGCCACCTGTCCCAGACACCTCACGTTCGAAGTCGACCGTCCTTTTGACGTTAAGAAGCTTGACTTGGTTGGGGAGACCTCGTCGTGTATTTATTTAACATTTTAATCACTTTTTTGACAAGAATTTTAAATCAAAGAAGGTAAACGTACGTGTCCACTTTTTGGAACCTCCGAGAGTTCTAAGTCAAACTTGTTCTTAAGGGTTTACGTGGGATCATTTAATACGACGTTCTCTTGTCTTGTCCTCGCTAAAGTTTTTGGGACCACTTTAACATGTTTGATATGTAGATTGGCGTTAAAATTTAGCATGTGACCGTCGGTCATGATAAGATACCTAGTCATCCTTCAGACCCTCCTCCTGTAACTCATCATCCATCCTCAGTTCATTAAATCCACATCATTAACTCATATTCAATCATTTGAGACACGGAAAACCGTTGTTAGATCAGACTTCAATTTCATGACATTTAATATTTTTTTTTTCTTTTGTTTTGGTGGGTCCTTGGGTACATCATCCTTTAATTTACTAATTCAACAAATTGTTTTTAAATAACAAACAGGATCCCAAGTGAAGTTGAACCGGATCGTCGGTGTTTTATTTAATTTCTTTTTTTCATATGCAATGTAATAATGGCGTCATTCTTACGTAAGAAGATAAGAACGTAAGAAACATGGCACCAAGGCAACGAAGGATTGCCCCCCAATATTTTGTATATCCAAAAAGTTACGTAAATTGTCTTATGGGTCGAGGGTATTAATGTAGTAGAGATCACATGTATAAATTGATTTAGTAAAGGTAATCCGGGATTATTATTATTATTATTATGAGAATTGAATCTGAGCAACAAATTGCGACGACGAGGCCAGAAAAAGACAACTTCCCTTTCCATCATCGGCCGACCAAAGAAAACAAAGCATTTCCGAAATAATCATCAAGATGTCTCCTCCTCTTGTTGGTTAGTCGTGTCCTTCGTGAGACGTCTTTTACGCCCCCATTTTCGTTTCTGGGAAGAACAACATTAATGTAGGCTGGCACTTGAATGCATTGTGCAATTATTGACTTTGTCCCGTGTCTAAAGTCTTAAATATTTTTGCTTCTGGATAAGATTTCAATTAGGGGGGCGGGCCAAGTTCCGCCATCGTTGAAATCGATACTCCACTCCATGTTATATGATGATGAGATAGTTTTGATTTTATTTTTTTAATTTAAAGGGCTAGCTGCTGTATCGAGTGTTTTTCGGGTTCTAGAATCTGGAGCCATCACCCTCAAAAGTAATCCATCCATCTTTTAAATCCAATTTTTTTTTAAATAAATGCAATCAATTTAATGAAAAGAATAATTGATATAAAGAGAATATTACAAAAATATAGGAGGATCTCGGTCGAAATTGGGGCTCATCCAATTATGCCTGAAAACCGTTTTCCCCTATAATAATTAGATATGTATGGCTCATAAATATGCATCATCACATGTTTTTACATGGATGTTTGACAATGTTTTTGCTGGATGAACATAAGCCCGGTATCAGTTTGTGGGTTACCTGCGGCACCGTCCCAACGCCAATCCGCGTCTAATAATATCTTTGAATGATTCTCTTATACCGCCGACCGAACGAAGCAAGAACGAGCAAAACCAGATCGCAGATGATCCCGTGGAGTATTTAACAGGGTTGGACTTCGCGGATCCAGAATGGCGGAAACATGATTAGGTGCAGCATTGGAGAAAGACGACGCTAATCCATATCTAAATAAGACAGTCGAATGAATCTGACATATGGATATAACGGAACAAGAATGTATAAACCCCCCGTTCGCAGCTGATCTCGTGGAATATGAAACAGGACAGGATTTCAGCCTATCCAGAATGGCAGAAACATGATTGGGTGCAGCGTTGGCGAAAGACTCCCGCTTTTTTCTCTTCGTCAACGCTGCACTCAATGATGATTCTGCATCGTGGGCACAAGACTTCTGAGTATTTGCGCAAAACCTTCTATAAATAGAAATGGCAAAACCAGAACTCAGAAATGTAGTGCAAGTACAAGTGCGATTGCAGTACAGAAACTCAAGTGAGTTCCCAGCATCAGTACTTGCAATCTCTTTGCACGTGCTGTCTTCTAAGGATTCTTTCATGGAATTCAGACAGAAGTATATGTACTTCTGTTCCATTGTCGTACTTCTGCAGCATGATCTTGTAGTATTACTGCAGAGCACACATTGAATCTATTACACATCTAACTAGATTAGCTTAGCTGACTGACCCTTCAACACTTACATTGGTAGGCCATGCGGTTTCCTCCCACATGAACAAGCTGACAAACATCAAACAACAATTCAATTTCCAGCACAGAATCAATGAGGTATCTTACTCTCAAGTGCACACAGTAATCGAATCCGATGGGAATCGTGAAAATCGAAAACAATGACCACAATGCTGGCATGGAATTGGGAACACCAGCAACCGGGTTGAATTGAGAGAAGGTTACGCATTTCACTTCCCCTGTTCGAAGAAGCCACAGAAGCCATCCAATGGATCTTTTCTCGGATTCTAGTACTGTAAACACCCCAAATCATAATGTCACTTCTCAATTCCTTTACACCAATCTTCACCACACCAATGACGAATCAAGGGACAGGAAGGACACTAGCCACCAACAACAATCCCCATTTCGGATTCCTGCACTAAAAATTTCCCCATCGGATCCCTTCCCTGATCGGGAAGGATCCGGTCAGGATGTAGAGAGTGGGTTTGGAAATAAAGACATGCCAATTCCAGATCATCAAGGAGCTCCGGTCCACAAGTTGGTTGGTCAACCCAGAAGAGCTTAAAAAAAGGGTGGATGCTTTCGTACAGTCTGTTTAATCATCACCGAGCCTATAGGGGTTAGCTTAACCTAATCATCGATCATGTTATGTTCAAATAGCACAGCAGCAGTTGTTCATCGTTGAAGCTTTAAGCAAAGCCCTTCTTTGGTCTATCAAGAATAAGATTACACAGATAAGTAAAGCCAACATCCAGGGAAACTCGCTCGACAAACTTCTAGTCTCTTGTGCAACCTCCGTGTTTGTCATCCCATGTCGCTCCGCATCCGTAGCAGAACTGAAACTGGCACCTGCAAACACAAACGAGGAACTGTTTACAACTGCCTGAAAACATCCATGGGATCGAAGAAACGGACAAGTTCATTCCACCTGCAGGTAATATGAGGACAGCCCTGAGTCCTTTCAACATAGTACTTGCACCTGGGACACCTCCCCCACTTATTCTCCAAAGCGAGCTCCCTTACCATCAGATCCTCCCTCCCTCTCTCATCCTCATCTAGCGCCTGGTAGTCCTCGCATGTCACCCCCGCGTGCCACGGCACCTCACAATCTGCGCAGAACAACCTATGGCAACACGGGCACTCGCACTCCCTAACCTTAACATCCATGTCCTTCTCCCCGTTGTCCCAGTCCTTGATCAGCATCTCCGAACAATCCTTAAACGGGCAGTAGAGCTTCTGGGAATCGAGAAACATTGCCTCGCACCTCGCCCTTTCCCACCTGATCGCCAAATCCTCCGACACAATGCCCCTGCAGTCCTCAATCTCCAAAACACCAACGCACTCGAGTCCAGGACACTTGATCACGGTAGCATTCTCACATACCTTCTCCAAAATGTGCTTGCTAATGCAATCGCTGCAGAAGGTGTGAGAACAGCCATTGCTGATCCTGAACATCTCCCTCTGCTCCTTCGAATCGGCACAGATTTCACAGAATACATCAACTGGATTTGGATCAGTCGATTCATTGCCTTCTTCTTTCTCCATTTTGAAATTGGTGATCACCGTAACGTCCTTCAATTCCACTTGGTCTTGCCTTTTATTTATTCCTTTTAGATTGAATCACTTTTCAATACTTAGTATGGAGGGTTTTGGCAAATAAATTCATATATTTGTTCATTGTACATCACTGGATGATATTTACATTACACTAAGTATTTGTACATCAACTTCACATAAAAAATTTTATATTATATTTATGGCGTGGTTATGATCTGACAATCGGTGAAATTGAAAGAGGGTTTGATTGAGAATGAATTGGGATTCGCCCTTAAATTATGAAAATTCATAGCATACAAATGAAGTCATTATTTATAAATTGGGCTAGACTGTTTTCAATTAATGTTATTTTCTTATTCAGTTATTGCTGCTTCTTCTTCAAGAAGTAATGCGATCTTACAATAAAGAACTCAGATGGTCACATTAAAGTCCTTGCTTTTTCTTTTTCTTTTCCAAAGATAAAAGATTCCAATCAAATGATGTCATCTGCCTTTTCAACTTAACAACTTAAAGAAGTTAAGGAAGAATGCCTTAAAAATTATTTACTCTTTAAATTATATAGAAAATATTTAATAAGTTTTCAGAAATCGTCGCATAATAAAAAAACTAAAAATTCATTTCACGAATCAAAGGGTGATAGTGTTCGGGGAGCTGTTCGATGCGCGATTTTCACGCGAAGAAAACCACGCAATGATCTTCCACAACCACACCGTATTGAAGGGTGCAAAACCAAGTCCCACGTCGAAAAGCTTGGAGTTTACAAGTTAGTATATAAGTCTAAGCGGACTACTCCCTTTATAGTGAAAGTTGACATGAAAGTATAATTCGATAAAATAAGGAAAGTTTGCCGAAGAACAATGAATTTTTTTTTTTTGAGAAGGTGGTGTTTTTTTTAACAAAAACCGGAATCCACTATAGATGCATTTCACAATAAAATTGAAGAAATTAAAATTTTATTAATATTGAATGAATACAATTCATTCCAAATCATATATTATATCTATTGAATATATTTGATTACTGTTATATTATAATGTTCTTCGCTTGTATTTTTGTGCAAAACAAATACAATGCTGGCCTAATATATTACATTGGATCTTGGGATTAATTTCTTCCAATTATATTTTTAGGTTATAATATATAAGCCCAACCTAAAAAGAAAAATATATTTGGGCTATAAATGGGCTAGACCCATTAAATAATTATTTGTCAAAATAAATCGTAAACCTAACCCGGTTACATAAAATCAATTGGACTAAATATAGCTTTATTATGACCGATTCGGATGTTGGCTCGATTCATATTCTGGCCCCGTTACTAATTATATTAAAATATTCATCTCCAAGATCCTAAGTAGAATCGTCCCTTGCCGCATTTTGGACACAACTCTCTAGTGGAAGCTCTGAGCACTCTCCACAATGACGATGAAGTTTTTGCCGACGTCCATAACCTCGTAAAAGACTCGTCAGATTAAGCTTTTACGGTGTTGGTGATTTTTCACCCTTCTCCCAAAAACTCGTGGGATTAAGCTCCTAAAGCCTCGGCCAACTTCATAAAACATATATCTTAAACCTCTTGTGGATTTTCGCCATAGTGCCATACTACCGCCATTCGGATGTTTTACGAAGCTACTAGAATCAAGAGACTCACATGTAGACTCTCGTGACTAAAGACTGTAACTCACCCGTATCCAATATGAAAATTTGCTATGCTATTTTCAGTCATATATTGAGGAATTTTAGTGTACACGAATAAACTCGAAAGCTTGCTTCTTGGGAAGAATTTTTTTTATGCCCGAAAGGGGAATTCAAGAATGCATTAAATACCCTACTTGTTGATGACCACCACATCGACCATCAGAACGAATGCTGTTTTCTCAAACATCGCGGGCCCTAGGCATGGAGAGCTTTGTCATCCACGTAGTCCAGCCTATGCTAACCTCAATATCGTGCTCATCAACAATGCTCATTCCGATAAGTACCTCACTCGAGGCGTCTATTTGTGGACATAGAGTAATTCGTTCATGACACGGGCAAGCCTGTCGCCAAGAGGGGATAACACCTAAAGTTTCGGTTAACGGGCCATTCCCTTGGAGGCGGATGGTCTTCCGACGATAACAGCGTCGTGAACGGTGGCCATTCTTACGTGTTGGAAGCCCATCAGACTAGTTGGTCTGACCAAAACCAAGTGTCGTTGTCATAAAGCAAATTCCAATACGGAACAAATGATGATTTTATTCTAACACGATAATGCGCTTACAGCCATGAAAGAAATTCGAATGACTTAAAAAACTTGTAAAAGCGAGATTGGTTGTTGAAACTAATGATGGACGGGTGGGATATATTTAATAATCAGTAGGACTAAAAAAAATTATGTGATGGAGATTGGAGTAATATTACAAAACTGTAAGCCGGATGCGGACCGAAAAAGAATCCGCATTAAATTATCATTTGAATTTTCGTTGTCGTTGTGGATAACAAATCTCTGTTTGGCCTGTACAGCAGCAGCAGCACCTGGAAAGTGCAAGATAACAAATCTTTATGCCGTGTCAATACATCGTGTAATGAAGTTAAATTCAATTATTATTTATATATAAATTTCATGATTAAAATGTGTTTTTTTTAATATATCCTTGAGTGAGTTCAAACCGTTCCATGTATCAAATAAGATCGTGATCGTGATTTGCACAGCTAGTTTCCGGAAAGTGATTCCTTGCTAGAAAAGGGATAATGCTTGAGATCAAAGTCAAAAGTCCTCTCTTGCAAGAAATTAAAATTAATAAATAAACAAAGACGAAGACTCTTGCACTTCTATTATTCAAACAGTAGTTACGAAGACGAAGACTCTTGCCATCGTCCATCACCTTTTAGCATGAAAAGTGGACAGCAGAAGTTTTTGGGAAAAGGAAACCCTTAAAGAAAAATACAGGAGGAAACTGGGAATAACTGATTTCGCAACCAAGGCGTTCGAGCACATGGCATGGCATACATATGTTGTCTACCTAGGGTATGGCTGGGTAATGGAAGCCCCGTTGATCGAGACCATGCCTTCGTTGCTTTGGGAGGTGTTGGACTCGGTTGTCCTGGAGGCGTTATCAAATATGGAAGGGATGTCTTTGCTGGAGCTCGTGCTTGTTAGGAACGCCGGTTGGTTGGGTACAGGAAGAGGGACGGAATGATTGTCAAGCCAGCGAACAACCGAAGTCATCTCCGGCCTGTTTGTTGCGTTTTCTTGGACGCACAACAGACTAATGTGAATGCATCTCAGGATGTTTGCGCTATAACCAGATGAAACCGCGGGGTCGACGATGTTCGATATGTTCCCTTCTCTCCAATTCTTCCACACCTGTTACATCCCATGTTCAGGCAAAGAAAGGACGAACGGGTCATAAATTTCACGAGATAGGAAATCTTGGAAATAAGAATTTTCTTACATGGACGATCAACATCTCTGAATTTTCTCCAGAGTGACGGACAAGGTTTCGTCGACCGCTAATGATTTCGAGGACCAAGACCCCAAAACTAAAGACATCAGACTTTAGTGAAAAGTTTCCGCGAGCCGCGTACTCTGGCGCCATGTATCCACTGCAAACCAAAATTCGACTAAATCGGAATCGATTCCAAAACCCAAGAGTGTTTCAGGCTTATTGATCAAGCCGTGGCCTTGAACCAGTTATGATACTTACTAGGTGCCCATGATCCTGTTTGTGTCCGCCTGAGTTTGATCGAGCTCGAACAATCTTGCCATTCCGAAATCCGATATTTTGGGATTCATGTCCATATCCAACAATATGTTACTGGCTTTAAGGTCACGATGGATGATTCGGAGCCTTGAGTCTTCGTGTAGGTAAAGAAGCCCTCGAGTGATGCCTGTTATTATCTTGTATCGGGCATTCCAGTCGAGGAGAGTGCATTTTAGGGGATCTACATATTTACCGATGAGGGACAAACGACATCCTGTTAGATCCGTTAGTATGAATTATGTAAGTCAGTAGTGAAATGTGAAAACGCATACCAAATATGAACTTGTCGAGGCTAGCATTGGGGATGAATTCGTAGACAAGAAGCCTTTCAACCCCTTCCAAGCAGTAGCCGAGGAGCCTGACCAAGTTCCGGTGTTGAAGTCGTGAAAGTATCCTCGCCTCATTCTTGAATTCGGATTCCCCTTGTCCGGAATTCTGAGAGAGCCGCTTCACTGCTATCTCTTGTCTGCTGGGAAGCTGACCCTATCCAAAAATCAGTCAACAGGACTCATCGTTAATGACGCCCAGAATGAAGATACCACTGCGAGATCCATTGCCACTCACCCTGAAAACAGAACCGAAACCACCTTGTCCGAGCTTATTAGCTTCCGAAAAGTTCTCGGTTGCATCCCTGATGATGTCAAGATCAAATTGCAGAGACTCTGCCGAGACGACATCAACGTTGGCAACTTCAGCTGAAATGGAGAAGTGGAAAGGGGGTAATCTTCAGCCAAAAATACTCGTTAAAAAGAAAACGACAGGGCTTTGCCAAATCGTCTAGCTCACTTTTCGATCGGTTTCTGGGGCGTATCTTCCTTTTCACTGTTAATAGAAGAAATACGCAGATTGCAATACCCGCCAAACCACTTAAGGCACCAATGATGATCCATGTTTTGGATAAGCGATTCATTGATTTGGCCAGCGGCGGAGGTGGGGGAGGAAACACCTCTGGGTCGAAGAAGGGGTACGTCTCAAACCTTGATCGACAGCTAGGCATTAGTAACATTCCTCCTACTTTATCTCGTCTTGACCTCCAAACATCTTCCCCGAGGCAATCACTGCATTGTTGTTCACTCAGATCCGGGCTGCACTGGACCATCCCATACAAGGTGAATGATTCGACGGTAGCTCTTCCTGCCGCATACTTCCTCAAAGAATTACCTTCAGAAAGGAGAATTACAGAGAAAATTTTCGTAAAGTCGGTAAATAAAGCTCTGTGACTGCTTGATTGAATCACGTGTTCTGACGACTTAAGTGTTGCGATTCTAATCTCACCTGATGCGGCTATACTTCGAAGTCTACCCAACAACAGTGGGAGTCCCACCATGAACCGATCGTCTGACACATTCTGCGGATTCCATGCCATGATATATCTATCCATTTTCAGGACACCGTATAACTGAACATTCGAATATCGGATCCAACATTCATCCTCGAACTGGGTGGCCTGTTTCTTGGTCGGGCAGAGCTGTCTGACCTGGTGAGAGGTCCTGTTAAGACAATCCCGGCACTTGTCTCTTGTAACATCTCCACTGCAGACTCCAAGCACTTGGATATCGTCGTGGTACTGCGGCCGGCTCGCAGACACGTTAAAGAATCCGTAGTCCAGGGTGTTGGAACTCATCGTGGCGATCGTCCCTAAGAGGGAATCGAGGGTCGTCCCATAGGTTTCATTTGAGGTGAAGTTTCCATCCTGGTCGTAGCAGAGGTAATTTTGACTGTAGACAGGAGCGACGATCGAAGACAAAGGAAGGAAGATCGCAATCGCGACAAGGAAGTGGAGGGGTAGCTCCAAGGAGACTTGCATAGGTGCAGATGGTGTTGCCTTCTTCATCTACCTCTTTCTTTGATCTAAAGAAAAAAGAAATATGGGAAACAAAATGCAAGCAAGGCACGGAACCACTTTCTCCGACTTTCACGATCGCGACATTAGTGTTTAGGTGATTTTATTTTTATTAATAAAATATAAACATTTCAAAATTAAATTCGAACTAAACTTTTATCGAACCAGTTTGCTCGTGAATGGTTCGGTTAGTTGTTACTGTTAATCCCAGTTAGGTGGACAACATAGTCGTTTGCCTTTGGCGTGCTTTCGGTGAAGCAGCCGCCACTCGACCAAGACAAAAAAGACAGTGAGGAAAGGGAAAAGAAAAATTATAGGTGATGACGTATGAATGAGCCCAATTACTATTATTTTTAAAAATACAAAGCTCCCTTAAATAAGAATTTGGTCTGCTAACGTGGAAATTGTGTGTCTAATTCCCTTCGTCTAAAAGAAAGCAATTAGGTCAAGAGTTCTAATCCAATATATACATTAGCCCAGGCCTTTGTGTATCCGGTGTGGGACTACTTTTCAGCATGAACAAGATTTCACGGCCGCTCACTCTTTCCAAGATGAGGATGCTGAAACTGAAAACATCCGACCGAACAGAAGATTGTCCGCACTCGACGTACTCCCGTGCCATATGAGTCTTACCAGAATTGTCAAGCTCTCTCTTGATGGCGATTAAACCTAAAATTCGATTACAATACTTACTAGGTGCCCACGATTCTACTCTTGTCGGCCTGAGATTGATCGAGCTCGAATGATCTAGCCATGCAGAAATCCGATACTATAGGATTCATATCTGTGTCCTGCCACTACCCTCCGCATTCTTCCAAAAAGCATCGCCCAGGAAAACGTAGAAGGGACAGATATGTTTAGAAAACTACGCCTTGAAGATGCCTGACTTTTGAACAGTCACAAAACATGACGATCTCCCCTGAAGCAGCTTGACCTCATAGATCAGCCAACAACCAGTCGAGTTCCTGCTTCAACTTATCCTAGTTCGAGGCATTCTACGTACCTGACAGAGGCACATAGGGATACGTGTTCACGCCATGCAACATCTGGTTTGAATACTTGATGGTACAGTTGTCCAGGAAAACAGGGCAGCAATTTTTTGAACCGGACACTCTTGTCTGATCTGATTAGCAGAATCATCAAGTCACGCCAGGCAAGCATGCCCGGGTGAGATCTCCGTTCCAGTATCCCGTCAGGTCGAGACCGTCGGAATCCTGCCCTGGGCTTACTGGCCATATTGAAGAGCCCATAGGTCAAGGTAGTATAATTGGTTGTGGCAATGGCGTTCAAAAGGGTATTGAGGTTGGATTGATAGCTACCGTTGGCAGTGAAGTTGCTGTAGGGTAAGCACAGCGGGGTTTGGGCGTCGATTTGAACCGAGAAGGACAGGAAGATGACGATAGGGAGAAGGACAAGCATCTTTCGGAGGCTGTATCTTTGTGTGTTCCTTCCAGGACGACGATGACGATAATATATTATACAAAACAAACTGACATTCAATAACATTTTTTCCATTTCTATTCTTTTCCTTGAACCAGAGACCTCCCATATTTAATTTATTCCAACGATGAAGCTCATAAAATATTGCATAACATCCCACAAAAGATTAACAAACACACCCAACACACTGATTGATCCATTTTGACTGATAAAATATTGCATAACATCCCACAAAAGATTAACAAACACACCCAACAAATCAACACTGATTGATCCATTTTGAGTTTTAGTTATTCTTGTAGCAGAATTTTCTTATCTGTCCCGCAGATCCTGTGATGACGCCAATCCGACCCATCTTCACCATTGACACCCCAAAATCGTGGCCGAAGGTGGATCCCCCGTTATTGGACTGAGCAGTCAGGTAAGCACTGGTGACTGTGTTCTTGAGCAGCGCCTGGTCGGACGTGAACAGGCCTCTCCTCTTGGTTACGAGGGTGAAGTAGTCGACGTCGAACTTCCTGTCACTCCCGGGGTCCATTTCCACCAATGTTGTCTGGTCGTTGATCTTGCACCTCTTCTTCAACTCTTTGACATATTTTGGGTCCATGCTGGGGTCGGCATCGTTCTTTCCGGTGAAGTTGTACAGACGGTTCGAGAATGAGGAGCAGTGCGATGTGCCGATGGTATGTCCACCTAGGAATATCGACAGGGTCCCGTCAAGTGTAAACAACGACAATAACCATGCTAATATATGTAGCTGCTAATTGCGGAGGTAAATGTAGTCACCTGAAAGCACCACGAGATCAATTACGTTCAGTCCCTTTGCACTGAACCCTGCAATCAGTGTCGTGATGTTGGCCGTTGGTGGCAACAGGTTGGTCAATGTTTCGGACAGGCTCGAGACGTTCCCGTCCCTCCGTCCCGTTTCCACGTTATAGAATTTCCCTCCGGTCTGAAATTGAATGTTTAGAACCAAAGAAAAGGACGAGAACTATATGGAGTGTTCGAATCGTCACTCACTGCAACGACCGAGTCTCTAGCGACGATCGCGAGAATGTCGGCGCAGGAAACGATGCCGGGACATTTCTTCTCCAAGGCAGCTTTCACCCTGTCGATCACTTGGTAACCACGGAGGCTGAGATTCGGCGGTGAATCTTTCTCTGCCGTATGAGTAGAGGAGTTCAATAGAATCGATCCCTCGCAGCCCTACATCAAGTTCGCTTAGGCAGTTCATAAGATGTCGATAACACCTACTAACCTGCACGACAACACTGCTGCAGTAAAGTTACGAGGTTTCCTTGCTCACCCTGACGAAGCAGTCGTGGAAGTGCATCCTAAGGAGGGGGCCGGAGAGGCTGAGAGCCTCCTTGAAGACAGTCGTCATGACTTCGTTAACAATGGCCTCCGCATTCGGGCACGTCCTCTCATAGAACCCGACCTTCAGTCCCTGACCGTTGGCTACCCCAAGGACAAGAACCAAGCAACAGACAACCTTGGCGAATGTCGACATTTTCGCAATTCAGGCTCTTGGTGAGTGTGTGTGTGTGTGTGAATGTGAGTTTTGCTGATACCCAAAATAAAAAACTATGTATTTGTAGACCGGGGGGGGGGGGGGGGGGGGGGGGTTGATTTAGGAGTCTGAGTTGAAATTGTGAATGAATTTGATGTTAATGTAAGTTGGCCCATGTGGGTGTAGGCTGTCAACCAATCCTAAGTTCTTATAATAAGTTTTTACCAGATTTATAACTCGGTTTCCACTTTGATTTTTTTCATCATCATTTTTGGTTTGTTGAGTATCTTCATGGGGTTCACACGTTACCCAAAATGTTCTCATTCTTCGATTTATTACTTAAAAGTGTTTATAAAGAGACAACCTCAAAACTCTCGTGTTATGTTTGGTGCACACACAAAAGTAAGTTCGTATAATCTAAAGTTGAAAATATTGAATAAAAATAACTCCGATTTACGATTGGTAAATGATCGAATAACGAAAATATAAACTTTTTTTATATGATCTGTAATGATTAGAACATCATTAAAATTAAAAATTAATGCCTTCTTTATGTTTTAAAATGAGAAACATAATTCATACAAACAAAAGTTTCCTTAATAATATTATTGAAATTCTTAATCCAGTCTCCAGTATTAACCAAACATCCCATCATATTTTCTAACACGACATCTTAATTAAGAAGATCATCATAAGTAGCGCAAGATCCCAATCAATTATATAAATAATACTTTTTTATTCATATTTTGACACATGAACAATACGTCAATATTAAATTTAAATTTCACTCTCATACATGCGGTGTTTGAATCACATATTCCATGGATGATGATTAAAAGAACGTGTTCACTAGGCTTTATTACACGGTTGTTGGGTCGGACTTTATATGGATATATATATCTATATATTGGGGCATGGGGGGGTAAACAGGAACTGGTATTTATTTATCAAAATGTATTCTATGAATCTAGTCGTGCCATTACATGGCACGATTACCAACAAAGAAAAAAAGAAACGACGTAAATTTATATCAACTTGTGCACTACAAAATGGAAGTTGATCTTGCTGTAACGTGGACCGACGATGGAAAACAATTGCATTTAATGAAGGCACTTGGAATAAAAAAAACGCGTCCTTGTGCGATGATCATAGGCTCGAATCGAATTAAATTTAAACATATGACAATGTTATTTGAAATCGGAGAATAAAAGAATGGTAGGTTTGGGTTCGCAGTCAATGACACGAGGTGGGGTAGTGTCCCGGAGCTTTGTTAACTGCCTTGAAAAATAATTAGGAAATAATTTTAAAAATTCTGAAATAATATCATAAAATTAGACTTTATAAATTTAACTTTATTTGTAAAAAAAGTCACACTTATAAAGTCATACTTTAAAAAAAAATCATAAGAAAGTCGGACTTATATTTTTTTTTTATATTGGACTTATAAATTCCGACCTCCATTAGGGTTTTTTGAAAATCTAGAATTTTATAAGCTTGACTTCGTAATATTATATTCAAAATTTCGAAATTAATTATTTTTATACATACTTCGAGTGTCTGAGGAGGGTGTTAAACATGGCAATTTGATAATTTAAAATGAAAATCGACCGATGTAGGAGGTGGACACGGGCCACCACGATCGTTTTATATAAAGGCAAAATATCAAATTATGGCCTCAACTATTGACCAACTTTCTGTTTTAGCCTAAACTTTCTTTGTTATATGATTTTGACCCGAACTTCTGTTTTAACCTATTTTATGGCCCGACGTCGACGACGTTACGAGCTTGCTGACGTGGAATTAACATCAGCTGGCGTGGATCCGACGTGGCAAAATTTTCGCTCTCCACGTCACTCCTACGTGGCGACACGTGGACACAAAATTATTCCCCTGACCCCCCTTTTGCCATCTCCTATTCTTCCCGATCGAGAACCCTAATCCCCCTTTCTTTACCCCTTTCGTCACCTGCTTCCGTCACCCGGTCCTCCAACAAGCCTCCCCATCCACTTCCCTCTCGAAACGGATCCCCCTCGTTTGGACTCTCTCCTGGTCAAACGCAGCACGAGCTCGTCCCCGTACTAGTCCCCTCCGACCTTCCCGATCGCGGCCGCCCTCCCGCCAAGCCTAACATGGGCGACAACAACATTATTAGCGGGTCCGACGGGAGCCCTGGCGAACTCGGGGGTTCCCACTGGAGCATCTTCCACTGGGAGTAGATGTCAGGGTGCATGGGGTTGTCGTGGACGCGGACCGAGGGGACGAACTCCCTTCGCGGGCCCCCAAAGCAGCAGACGAGCGGGGGGTCCTCATAAGGGAAGTCGATGCCATCGTCAAACTCGAGGTCGGAGTAGGTGTCTGATTCGGCGTCGGAGCCGAATCAGACACCTACGGACGGAGGGGGAGGAGGGGGAGGGGGAGATTTCTTGGGCCTGCCGGGCCTGGTTGAGGTACTGGAACGGCGTTCGGCAGAGGAAGAGGAAGCGGCGAGAAGTGGATGAAGACGACAAGGAGAACAACGACAGAATAGAGGGGAAGAGGGGGAGGAGGAAGAGGAAGGAGATGAAGTGGGAATGCAGACCGCACTGCCTTTCTTCTTCACCCAGCAAATGTTTTAGGATTTTTCAAAGTAAAATATCAAATTATGGTATCGTGTCCACGTGTCTCCACGTAGGAATGACGTGGAAAGCGAAAATTTTGTCACGTCGGATTCACGTCAGCTGACGTTAATTCCACGTCAGCAAGCTCGTAACGTCGTCGACGTCGAGCCATAAAATAGGTTAAAACAGAAGTTCGGGTCAAAATCATATAACAAACAAAGTTTAGGCCAAAACAGAAAGTTGGTCAATAGTTGAGGCCATAATTTGATATTTTGCCTTATATAAATGTCTAATAAACAACGACCACGACGACATTCGATATTAACAAAATCACCACTAGTGACCACGTCTGTCTTGGCTCTCAATCAGATGCGAACAGTGATGCGACGTGAAAGAATCTTCGCATTAACAGCGGTATCACTGCGAGATGTCGTCGTTTGGTTCTCCGACTTTGCGGTGTTCTTGAGTGACAAAATTCATCTTTGTCTTTCTTATCGTGTAATTCATCCTTGTGAGGTGGTGTGTAGCTTTGTGGTTGACACTTGTACAGTATTGAGAGAGGGTTATTATCAAAATGGGACAAACCCAAACCCAAGTATACCAACAAAAAGAGAAAAGAGTAAGTTATATAAGCTAAGCGGGCTACTTATTCTGTAGTCATTATTTTTAGAGTGAAAATTAGTCACTAGCTTGGTATTTAGGCTGATTCACTAGGAGCCCTCTCACCCCTCGTCCCACCGGAAGAGGCGCTTCTTACCCCCTCCTCATACTTAACCTGCAACGAAATGTGCACGCCTCGCCCTCCATACACCAACGAGAGGGGCTCTAGACCCCTTTACAGACTTGACCTGCAGTGAAAGGGGCGTCCCCTCAGCCCCTCTGCGGACCCGCATGGGCACCCCTTTCGCCCCCTCCTCCTCCACCAACCATAGAAAGGAGTGCCCTCTCGCCCCTTTTTGCACGCTAATAATTGAAAGACATAGCATGATCCGGATCATGCGAACGCAGAGAATTCACATCCAAGTACCTCTTCTCGACGGAGGACCGCATTTGGTTGTTTGTCAATTTACAATTATTACTTCGTCACATTGATAATTGTTGGACATCATTGCGCAACCACATATGTTTCAACATCATACTATAATTAAGGATTGCATTTTCATTACATTCGAAACCAATAATTAAAATTATGCCTAACTAGTTCTTATAAAATGTGTCCTTGATCTTAAAAAAGAACAAAAATGAATACTGCATTTCGTGGCTGTCCGCGGAACTCTCGAGACTTTTCTTTGTCATTCCTCTGCTCCTCCCAATCAATTCCACGACAACTAAACCCCATATTTAATATCTAATTTTTAGTACCGACCCACTTTGGTTTTCATTTTATTATTATTTTTTAATTTTTGGTGTCTTCTCATTGTCAGAGTCTTTCATCCTCTTCTTCATTACTGATACACAGGACTTTCCTCTGTTAGTCTTGTCTGTTTTCCTTTCTTTTCTTTTTCCTATTTTGCGATTCTTTGGGGAATTCCGTGTGTTACCCATTTGAGGGTACTGGATTTGATGCCATAAAGTTGGGAAGCGGCTAACGGTACGTACACGTGAGACTTACGTAATTTACTAATTAATACTAAAATTAGTAGTAAATTTTACTAAAAGTTGACCGTTACTACTCAAGTCAACGTAAAAGTAGTAAAAAAAGTAGTAATTTTACTACTTTTTGGTCTTCTTTTAGTAAAGTCAACGAAAATGTAGTATAAAATGTCGTAAATTTTACTACTTCTGAACTGTTCACCGCAGTGCAATTTTACTACTTTTACGCTGACTTTACTAAAACCTCATTTTTAGTAAAGTCAACGGAGAAGTAGTAAAAAAAGTAGTAAAATTTACTACATTTTTTACTACATTTTCGTTGACTTTACTAAGAAAACCACACTTTTAGTAAAGTCAGCGAAGTTGTAGTAAAAAAAGTAGTAAATTTTACTACTTTTTTTACTACTTCTCCGTTGACTTTACTAAATTTCTCCTTTTTAGTAAAGTCAGCGCAAAAGTAGTATAAAAAGTAGTAAAATTTACTACTTTTAACTGTACAAATTATGTCGATAAGTAGTAATTGTTTACTACTTTCGTTGTGATTTTTAGTAAAATTGTGTTTGAGTTGGTAAAATTGGTAGTAAATAGGTAGGGTTTGTCGTAAATGTTTACTACTTTAAGCATGTTTTTACTAAAATAAGTAGTAAACTGTTACTATTTTGTAGGAGTTGACTAAGAAATTTTACTACTTTGAACAGTGTTTCCGAACCTAACTCCGAACCTAATTTTTCTAAATTTTGATGTGAAATGACTATTTTACCCCGGTTACTAGTATTATTACTACTTTACTAGTAGTAAAGTCAACGAAAATGTAGTAAAAAATGTAGTAAATTTTACTACTTTTTTTACTACTTCTCCGTTGACTTTACTAAAAATGAGGTTTTAGTAAAGTCAGCGTAAAAGTAGTAAAATTGCACTGCGGTGAACAGTTCAGAAGTAGTAAAATTTACGACATTTTATACTACATTTTCGTTGACTTTACTAAAAGAAGACCAAAAAGTAGTAAAATTTACTACTCTTTTTACTACTTTTACGTTGACTTGAGTACTAACGGTCAACTTTTAGTAAAATTTACTACTAATTTTAATATTAATTAGTAAACTACGTAAGTCTCACGTGCACGTACCGTTAGCCGCTTCCCAAGTTGGGAACTTTTTTCTTTTTCTTGGGAATTTTGTTTTCTGGGTTGTCATTTGTGGGGATTGGTGGGGAAGTTTTCGGGTGTATTGGGACTTCTTGTCATGGCGAGGAGTGACTTCAAGATTCAGCACGCATTTGGTTAGTATTTTTTGTTAATTATCTGGAACAGGACTTTGCTGTCCAATATTGGTTTTCCATGATCGCTTGTTTGTGGATTGTAGTTGTAAATGATGACAATTTAGTTCTGGGTTTTTTCTTTGGTGATCCCAAGCCATCTGTTTATATCAGGGATGATTGATTGATGTCTGATGCTTGTGTTGACTCTTTAAAATCCTTGGTTGACCCTTTGTGATGAAACTTTGTCTTTAATCCGATATGCTTGAATTATGATTTCGAAGTTACCATTCTTTCTCCAGAGCATTAGATATGATGATTCTAACATAATTGTTTTTGAAGGAAGAATGCTATAATAGGGATTTGTTCGCACAAGACGAACGATTTGTGGAGTAGTCATGATTGCTCAGAATGCCTTCTGTTGCAAGATATGCAGATGAACATGTTGTGTATACGGATAGAATGCCCTGCTGCGGCCTCTCTTGATCTCTTTTTTTTCTGAATCTTGCTTATGCGTCTTGGAAAGTACCTTTGTACTGTTTGTTGTGGAAAATCAGCTAACTCAAAGGGCCAAAATGTGTTTCCAAGGGTAACAAGATGTTTACTGTGTGATCTTTTGGGTGGAGTGATTATTCTAAGATCTATAGAATCCATAGTATATATACCTCTTGTTCATCGCCGGTTCCAACTTAGGAACTCCTAAAAATCATCCGAGCTCATGTATGGGGTTTTGAATTGATACCAACGCAACAAACCTTTATTCTCATGTTTGTTTGTTCCAGGCACATAGGTGTTGATATATCCGCTTACAGTTTGAGAGGTGCCTTTGCAAATCTTGTGGAGTGCTTTCTTTCTTAACCGTATTCGTACCAGTTTGAACCTTTGTCTTTCCCTCAATAATTTCCTGGTATGCAGAGAAGCGACACACTGAAGCTGCTCGTATCAGAGAGAAATATCCTGACAGGATTCCGGTAGGAAATGGCACCTCCCTTCGCAAACTTGTCAAAATTTCAAAATCATACGGTCCAGAGAAACTCTCTTCAGTTCCTTGTGGTTGTATGGTGCAGGTGATCGTCGAGAAGGCCGATAGAAGCGATATTTCAAACATTGATAAGAGAAAGTCGGGGATCCCTCTTTACTTTCGGAAACGTCTACTTTGTCATTATTTGTGATGTTGGATTTTGTTTCTTGCAAAATGTAGGTACCTTGTCCCGGCCGATATAACCGTGAGGCAGCTGGTTTATGTCGTCCGCAAAAGGCTAAAGCTAAGTCCCGAGAAGGCCATGTTCATATTCGTCAAGAACAGTTTACCTCCTACGGGTGGGCGATAGTTTCACTCATTTGCTGTTAATAGTTTGAAAATGAGTAAATACCATACTCATCATCGTATTCTCCGTTTCAGGTGCCTTGATGTCTGCAATATACGAGGAAAACAAGGACGAGGATGGCTTTCTTTACACGACTTACAGCGGAGAGAATTCCTTTGGATCTTGACTTTAAGCCTAGCGATCGTGAGCATGAATCACGACGGTGTAGATATCCTCGAATGCTTTCGATAAGATCCCGCGACCATTTCTCCAAAAACGATTCCAGCTTTTCCCCTTCTGGCCTCCATGGAGTTGATTCATTGATGTATTTGAATTGCAGCTAATGGTAATGGTACGTATGACACATGTTTGTCTGCACGGGTCATTAAAACGCAGTTCGTCATTTGAAACCTTTGTGATGTTTGAAACCATTTCCTTCATGCTGGAAACCTGTGTGAATCAATCTCGCCATTGATACACGTGATTTGCGATAAAGGATGGGGAATTCATATTCTTCATTGGAACAGGCTTTGCTGCTGTAACAGATGGAACATAGACAAATGTGGAGTTCTTTCTGTTTTCTATGAAGGAAAAGCAAACAAGAAACAAAAATTATTTGGAAGATCCTTTCTTCTGACATTGATTCTTGATCCACTTGAAGCTGTTGGAGGTCCCCAGCTTGATCTTCTGGGCACCCGATGAAGCGGCCGCCTTCGCCTTCTCGAAGGCCGCCTTGGACTTGTTCGTCCTGTCGTGGCCGACCTCGCCCGTCCTCGAGTACTCGTCATCCCCAGGCCCAATCCCTCCCGGCCCCCATTGATCCGCCCAGCTCGGCGCTTCTCCCGTCATACTTCCGAGTCCTAGGAAATTAAAAATTCAGACAAGGGACAATGAAAGGGATGATCAGATGCCTGAATCAAATGCAATGTGGCGATGAGGATTTTTGTGGGACAGGAATGAAATGAAGAAAAATATGTTTTTGAGCTGGAATTTGTTTTTCCTTTGAAGAAGCTGAATTACACCCTCCCACAATGAACAAAATTTTGTGGTTGGGTTGAATTTGCCCAACTCACAGGTATCTTCTTCCCAACTTTTAGCAGATGAAGTTGTTCATACATCAATCCCTAAGTCAACCCTTGTTGATTTTACCAATGAATATCTACGTGTTTATTTATCAACTGTTGTTGGATTGTAATTTATTTACTAAAAAAGATAAAGCTCGAAACACCTGCCAGATAAATGGGACTAAGTTTTTTTTTAATTCGATAAAAATTAGAGATCCAAAATTTCAGTTCACATAGCACCACTCCTTACGGAAACATGGCGATTTCTTTGCCCAAAAACAAAAAAAGCCCTGAAGAATGCAAGTTTTAGATTAATATTTAGGGCCCAATTTCTTCCCTTTGTTCGATTTGCCGACAAACCAACAGGGATGTTAACTATTTCGACCAGGACTTTGACGTCCGTGTAATTGTAGTAACGTATTTTAATATTTCGATGCGCGATTTTCACGCGAAGAAAACCACGCAATGATCTTCCACAATCACACCTTATTGAAGGGTGCAAATCCAAGTCCCACATCAAAAAGCTTGGAGTTTACAAGTTAGTATATAAGTCTAAGCGAGCCACTCCCTCTACAGTCAAAGTTGACATGAAAGTATAATTCGATAAAATAAGGAAAATTTGCTAAAGAACAATGAATTTTTTTTTTTTTTTTTGAGAAGCTGGTGTTTTTTTTAACAAAAACCGGAATCCACTAGAGATGCATTTGACAATAAAATTTGAAGAAAATAAAATTTTATTAATATTGAATGAATACAATTCATTCCTATCTATTGAATATATTTGATTACTGTTATATTATAATGTTCTTCGCTTGTATTTTTGTGCAAAACAAATACAATGCTGGCCTAATAAATTACATTGGATCTTGGGATTAATTTCTTCCAATTATATTTTTAGGTTATAATATATAAGCCCAACCTAAAAAGAAAAATATATTTGGGCTATAAATGGGCTAGACCCATTAAATAATTATTTGTCAAAATAAATCGTAAACCTAACCCGCTTACATAAAATCAATTGGACTAAATATAGCTTTATTATGACCGATTCGGATGTTGGCTCGATTCATATTCTGGCCCCGCTACTAATTCTATTAAAATATTCTTCTCCAAGATCCTATAAGTAGAATCGTCCCTTGCCTCATTTTGGACACAACTCTCTAGTGGGAAGCTCTGAGCACTCTCCACAATGAGGATGAAGTTTTTGCCGACGTCCATAAGCTCGTAAAAGACTCGTCGGATTAAGCTTTTACGGTGTTGGTGATTTTTCACCCTTCTCCCAAAAACTGGTGGGATTAACCTCCTAAAGCCTCGGCCAACTTCATAAAACATATTTCTTAAACCTCTTGCGAATTTTCGCCATAGTGCCATACTACCGCCATTCGGATGTTTTACGAAGCTACTAGAATCAAGAGACTCACTCACATGTAGACTCTCGTGACTAAAGACTGCAACTCACCCGTATCCAATATGAAAATTTGCTATGCTATTTTCAGTCATATATTGACGAATTTTAGTGTACACGAATAAACTCGAAAGCTTGCTTCTTGGGAAGAATTTTGTTATGCCCGAAAGGGGAATTCAAGAATGCATTAAATACCTTACTTGTTGATGACCACCACATCGACCATCAGGACGAATGCTGTTTTCTCAAACATCGCTGGTCCTAGGCATGGAGAGCTTTATCATCCACGTAGTCCAGCCTATGCTAACCTCAATATCGTGTTCATCAAGAATGCTCATTCCGATGAGTACCTCACTCGAGGCGTCTATTTGTGGACATAGAGTAATTCGTTCATGACACGGGCAAGACTGTCGCCAAGAGGGGATACCACCTAAAGTTTCGGTTAACGGGCCATTCCCTTGGAGGCGGATGGTCTTCCGACGACAACGGCGTCGTGAACGGTGTTTTATTCTAACACGATAACGCGCTTACAGCCATGAAAGAAATTCGAATGACTTAGAAAACTTGTAAAGGCGAGATTGGTCGTTGAAATTAATGATGGATCGAAAAGATAAAATATTTCGTACAAAATATATTTAATAATGAGTAGGACTTAAAACAATTATGTGATAGAGATTGGAGTAATATTACAAGCCGGATGCGGACCGAAAACCAATCCGCATTAAATTATCATTGAATTTTCTTTGTTTGGCCTGTACCTGGAAAGGGCAAGATAACAAATCTTTATGCCGTGTCAATACATCGTGTAATGAAGTTAAATTCAATTATTATTTACATATAAATTTCATGATTAAAATGTGTTTTTTTTAATATATCCCTGAGTGAGTTCAAACCGTTCATGTATCAAATAAGATCATGGTCGTGATTTGCACAACTAGTTTCCGGAAAGTGATTCCTTTGCTAGAAAAGGGATAATGCTTGACATCAAAGTCAAAAGTCCTCTCTTGCAAGAAATTAAAATTAATAAATAAATAAAGAAGCAATGTTGGGAATAATCTCGCACAAGTTTGGGCCAAAGGTTTATGCCGGATAGGAGAAATTTAGTACCGAAGCTTCCTTTTCTTCGTGGAAAAAAAAAAATATAATGCACGTCTATTATTCAAACAGTAGTTACGAAGACGAAGACTCTTGCCATCGTCCATCACCATTTAGCATGAAAAGTGGACAGCAGAAGTTTCTGGGAAAAGGAAACCTTAAAAGAAAAATAAATGAGGAAACTGGGAATAACTGATATCGTAACCAAGGCGTTCGAGCACATGGCATGGCATACATATGTTGTCTACCTCGGGTATGGCTGGGTAATGGAAGCCCCGTTGATCGAGACCATGCCTTCGTTGTTTTGGGAGGTGTTGGACTCGGTTGTCCTGGAGACGTTATCAAATATGGAAGGGATGTCGTTGCTGGAGCTCATGCCTGTTAGGAACGCCGGTTGGTTGGGTACAGGAAGAGGGACGGAATGATTGTCAAGCCAGCGAACAACCGAAGTCATCTCCGGCCTGTTTGTCGCGTTTCCTTGGACGCACAACAGACTAATGTGAATGCATCTCAGGATGTTTGCGCTATAACCTGATGAAACCGCGGGGTCGACGATGTTCGATATGTTCCCTTCTCTCCAATTCTTCCACACCTGTTACATCCCATGTTCAGGCAAAGAAAGGACGAACGGGTCATAAATTTCACGAGATAGGAAATCTTGGAAATAAGAATTTTCTTACATGGACGACCAACATCTCTGAATTTTCTCCAGAGTGACGGACAAGGTTTCGTCGACCGCTAATGATTTCGAGGACCAAGACCCCAAAACTAAAGACATCTGACTTTAGTGAAAAGTTTCCGCGAGCCGCGTACTCTGGCGCCATGTATCCGCTGCAAACCAAAATTCGACTAAATCGGAATCGATTCCAAAACCCAAGAGTGTTTCAGGCTTATTGATCAAGCCGTGGCCTTGAACCAGTTATGATACTTACTAGGTGCCCATGATCCTGTTTGTGTCCGCCTGAGTTTGATCGAGCTCGAACAATCTTGCCATTCCGAAATCCGATATTTTAGGATTCATGTCCATATGAATAAAAAAGTATTATTTATATAATTGATTGGGATCTTGCGCTACTTATGATGATCTTCTTAATTAAGATGTCGTGTTAGAAAATATGATGGGATGTTTGGTTAATACTGGAGACTGGATTAAGAATTTCAATAATATTATTAAGGAAACTTTTGTTTGTATGAATTATGTTTCTCATTTCAAAACATAAAGAAGGCATTAATTTTTAATTTTAATGATGTTCTAATCATTACAGATCATATAAAAAAAGTTTATATTTTTGTTATTCAATCATTTACCAATCGTAAATCGGAGTTATTTTTATTCAATATTTTCAACTTTAGATTATACGAACTTACTTTTGTGTGTGCACCAAACATAACACGAGAGTTTTGAGGTTGTCTCTTTATAAACACTTTTAAGTAATAAATCAAAGAATGAGAACATTTTGGGTAACGTGTGAACCCCATGAAGATACTCAACAAACCAAAAATGATGATGAAAAAGATCAAAGTGGAAACCGAGTTATAAATCTGGTAAAAACTTATTATAAGAACTTAGGATTGGTTGACAGCCTACACCCACATGGGCCAACTTACATTAACATCAAATTCATTCACAATTTCAACTCAGACTCCTACCCCCCCCCCCCCCGGGCGGTCTACAAATACAAAGTTTTTCAAAACTCAAATTCACACACACACACTCTCACCAAGAGCCTGAATTGCGAAAATGTCGACATTCGCCAAGGTTGTCTGTTGCTTGGTTCTTGTCCTTGGGGTAGCCAACGGTCAGGGACTGAAGGTCGGGTTCTATGAGAGGACGTGCCCGAATGCGGAGGCCATTGTTAACGAAGTCATGACGACTGTCTTCAAGGAGGCTCTCAGCCTCTCCGGCCCCCTCCTTAGGATGCACTTCCACGACTGCTTCGTCAGGGTGAGCAAGGAAACCTCGTAACTTTACTGCAGCAGTGTTGTCGTGCAGGTTAGTAGGTGTTATCGACATCTTATGAACTGCCTAAGCGGGTTCGACTTAATGTAGGGCTGCGAGGGATCGATTCTATTGAACTCCTCTACTCATACGGCAGAGAAAGATTCGCCGCCGAATCTCAGCCTCCGTGGTTACCAAGTGATCGACAGGGTGAAAGCTGCCTTGGAGAAGAAATGTCCCGGCATCGTTTCCTGTGCCGACATTCTCGCGATCGTCGCTAGAGAATCGGTCGTCGCAGTGAGTGACGAGAATTCGAACACTCCATATGGTTCTCGTCCTTTTCTTTGGTTCTAAACATTTAGTTTCAGACCGGAGGGAAATTCTATAACGTGGAAACGGGACGGAGGGACGGGAACGTCTCGTGCCTGTCCGAAACATCGACCAACCTGTTGCCACCAACGGCCAACATCGCCACACTGATCGCAGGGTTCAGTGCAAAGGGACTGAACGTAACTGATCTCGTGGTGCTTTCAGGTGACTACATTTACCTACGCAATAAGCAGCTACATATATTAGCATGGTTATTGTCGTTATTTACACTTGAGGGGACCCTGTCGATATTCCTAGGTGGACATACCATCGGCACATCGCACTGCTCCTCATTCTCGAACCGTCTGTACAACTTCACTGGAAAGAACGATGCCGACCCCAGCATGGACCCAAAATATGTCAAAGAGTTGAAGAAGAGGTGCAAGATCAACGACCAGACAACATTGGTGGAAATGGACCCCGGGAGTGTCAGGAAGTTCGACGTCGACTACTTCACCCTCGTAACCAAGAGGAGAGGCCTGTTCACCTCCGACCAGGCGCTGCTCAAGAACACAGTCACCAGTGCTTACCTGACCGCTCAGTCCAATAACGGGGGATCCACCTTCGGCCACGATTTTGGGGTGTCGATGGTGAAGATGGGTCAGATTGGCGTCATCACAGGATCTGCGGGACAGATAAGAAAATTCTGCTACAAGAATAACTAAAACTCAAAATGGATCAATCAGTGTTGATTTGTTGGGTGTGTTTGTTAATCTTTTGTGGGATGTTATGCAATATTTTATCAGTCAAAATGGATCAATCAGTGTGTTGGGTGTGTTTGTTAATCTTTTGTGGGATGTTATGCAATATTTTATGAGCTTCATCGTTGGAATAAATTAAATATGGGAGGTCTCTGGTTCAAGGAAAAGAATAGAAATGGAAAAAATGTTATTGAATGTCAGTTTGTTTTGTATAATATATTATCGTCATCGTCGTCCTGGAAGGAACACACAAAGATACAGCCTCCGAAAGATGCTTGTCCTTCTCCCTATCGTCATCTTCCTGTCCTTCTCGGTTCAAATCGACGCCCAAACCCCGCTGTGCTTACCCTACAGCAACTTCACTGCCAACGGTAGCTATCAATCCAACCTCAATACCCTTTTGAACGCCATTGCCACAACCAATTATACTACCTTGACCTATGGGCTCTTCGATGTGGCCAGTAAGCCCAGGGCAGGATTCCGACGGTCTCGACATGACGGGATACTGGAACTGGGATCTCACCCGGGCATGCTTGTCTGGCGTGACTTGACGATTCTGCTAATCAGATCAGACAAGAGTGTCCGGTTCAAAAAATTGCTGCCCTGTTTTCCTGGACAACTGTACCATCAAGTATTCAAACCAGATGTTGCATGGCGTGAACACGTATCCCTACGTGCCGCTGTCAGATACGTAGATGCCTCGAACTAGGATAAGTTGAAGCAGGAACTCGACTGGTTGTTGGATGATCTATGAGGTCAAGCTGCTTCAGGGGAGATCGTCATGTATTGTGACTGTTCAAAAGTCAGGCATCTTCAAGGCGTAGTTTTCCTAACATATCTGTCCCTTCTACGTTTTCCTGGGCGATGCTTTTCGGAAGTATGCGGAGGGTAGTGGCAGGACACAGATATGAATCCTGTAGTATCGGATTTCTGCATCGCTAGATCTTCCCGCTCGATCAATCTCAGGCCGTCAAGAGTAGAATCGTGGGCACCTAGTAAGTATTGTAATCGAATTTTAGGTTTAATCGCCGTCAAGAGATAGCTTGACAACTCTGGTAAGACTCATATGGCACAGGAGTACGTCGAGTGCGGACAATCTTCTGTTCGGTCGGATGTTTTCAGTTTCAGCATCCACATCTTGGAAAGAGTGAGCGGCCGTGAAATCTTGTTCATGTTGGGAAGTAGTCCCACACCGGATATACAAAGGCCTGGACCAATGTATATATAGGGTTAGAACCCTTTACCTAATTGCTTTCTTTTAGACGAAGAGAATTCGATGCACAATTTCCATGTTAGCATACCAAATTCTTATTTAAGGGAGTTTTGTATTTTTAAAAATAATAGTAATTGGGCTCATTCATACGTCATCACCTATAATTTTTCTTTTCCCTTTCCTCACTGTTTTTTTGACTTGGTCGAGTGGCGGCTGTTTCACCGAAAGCACGCCAAAGGCAAACGACTATGTTGTCCACCTAACTCGGATTAACACTAAAAACTAACCGAACCATTCGCGAGCAAACTAGTTCGATAAAAGTTTAGTTCGAATTTAATTTTGACCGATTTTAAGTTTTAAAACTTAATATTCGGTGTCATATATTTTATTAATAAAAATAAAATCACCTAAACACTAATGTCGCGATCGTGAACGTCGGAGAAAGTGGTTCCGTGCCTTGCTTGCATTTTGTTTCCCATATTTCTTTTTTCTTTAGATCAAAGAAAGAGGTAGATGAAGAAGGCAACACCATCTGCACCTATGCAAGTCTCCTTGGAGCTACCCCTCCACTTCCTTGTCGCGATTGCGATCTTCCTTCCGTTGTCTTCGATCGTCGCTCCTGTCTACAGTCAAAATTACCTCTGCTACGACCAGGATGGAAACTTCACCTCAAATGAAACCTATGGGACGACCCTCGATTCCCTCTTAGGGACGATCGCCACGATGAGTTCCAACAGCCTGGACTACGGATTCTTGAACGTGTCTGTGAGCCGGCCGCAGTACCACGACGATATCCAAGTGCTTGGAGTCTGCAGTGGAGATGTCACAAGCGACAAGTGCCGGGATTGTCTTAACAGGACCTCTCACCAGGTCAGACAGCTCTGCCCGACCAAGAAACAGGCCACACTGTTCGAGGATGAATGTTGGATCCGATATTCGAATGTTCAGTTATACGGTCTGTACGCGCGCCTTCCGGCCTAGCACGCGCGAGGCGGTACGGACGACACAAGGATCCGGGTCCGCTCCCCAAGGCCCAACTGGTCGACGTCGCGACTCGGGCGTCGGACGCTGCAGAAGGGAATTGGGTGATCCCTCCCTGGGTTCCTAACTGGGCCTGCTCGGGCCCTCGCCGACCGTCTCTATTTTCCTAAGAGGCGATAGGCGAAAAGCGGAGCATGATCCGAAGGAGGAACTTTCGGGAGGAATCGGGAGCGGCTCGTGTCGTCAGTCCCTCATCCATGATGGCTCCGTAAGAAAAGGTTGTTGTTGTTTAACCTAGGTGAACTAAACGGAGTCGCCACCGACTTTATTTATAAAAGCTGTTTAAGTCGGAAAAAAACAGTTGGTTCGAAGATTCCTAGTTACTAACTCTTACATTCTAACATGCGAAAAGGGAGGTGGCATTTGCTCCAAAAGATTTTTGCTTTTGCTTAACGGGCGTTGGACCCGATCCGGGCATGACTCCGGACTCATGTCAGTGTTTTACGGGCGTTGGACCCGATTCGGGCTTTTCGGGCCCGAACTTATGTTTATTTGTTTTACAAACAACATGCGACGATAAGCCTATGGGCCTAAGGCATGCGGACAAACACAAACAATTATTGAGATCAAAGGGAGCGGGGAAGGGTGGTGATCGTGGGCCTATACTCTTGGGCCCACGACCCGTTACATGTGGAAATATAAAAAAAAACGGGAAGCCCGCACCTCCCTCATGTACCTGAGGCCCGACTGGAGGGGGGCTTATATTGGCGTTGAGTCAGTCAGTTGAGGACGCTTTAGTGAACCCTCCACCATGTTGAGATCGCCTTGTCGATTACCTCAAAATTCTCGTTTAATTTTCATGCAAAATAAACCAAGAAATTTGTTAGAAAATTCAAATAATAATTTTATTCGTCATCAAATACATATTGTGATGCCTTTTGTTGCTTTTATTTATTCATTAAAAATAAATAAGTTATTTGATTATAAAAAGATAGTTTAATTAACAAAAGAATCTATTAGAAATAATTGATGTTAACATAAAACTTCCATAATCTGACGTGATTTTTATAATAATAATAATTACAATTTATAATTATAAGAGTTATTAACCTCATCGACCACGAAACATATATATATATTGACATTGTTAAAATTTCAGCACTTAATCGTTAAATTCAACCTAATAAATCAGTAATTAATATTAAAAAATTTCAAAGCTAGACATTTAACTAATATCTGTTAAAAAATAAATAAATAATAATTTTTATGTTTGGTTGTAGCGCACGGACATTCAAGTCATGTGATCAATGAAATCAACATTCAGAGAAAAATAAGAAAACGCAAGTTTTCATTACCTCTTTCGATTGAAACCCACCACAGTGCGTGACCCATGGCGGTACCCCCCACTTGAAACCCACTTGCCTTCAAGACGCCGTAGTTGTCGAGATCTCGCCGGAGAAGAAAAGTTTGAAGGTCGTCGCTGCTGAAGATGCGGGCCTCCGAGGTAGCCGTGGTCGAGATCTGCGAGATCGCTGTGGCTTGGGGATGTCGGAGAGGGAGGGGGCCGTCGTACTTCGTTGCCGGACTTGAAGAGGAGAGCGGAGATGGGTCGCCGGGGACGGGGCTACCACCATGAGGCTGGGGCGTCGGAGGGACTACGATCTGAAGGGGGTCGGGGAAGCGGCAGCTTCGGAGAGGCTCTGGCAAGAGGCGTGGTTTGGTTGGCCGCCGTATGGCTCCTGAAGGTGAGCCGCCCTCGTGGGTTACCATCGCCGTGGGGTTGGATGCACCGGAGAGGAGGGGACAGCCGCGATGGGAGGCACCGGGGAACTCTGCCTCCTCCAGGGAACGCCAAAAGGGGAGGGTCCCTCTCCAGGGGAGAGCTGATCACGGCTAGGGAAGAGAGGGAGAGAACCGTTGCGGCTTTCGGTCAAACCGGGTCTGTGGTTGTGGATCTCGAGGCATACTAATGAGGAGGATTGCTCGCTTCGTCGTCGTCGGGAACGGGCTGCGGGGTTGAGCTCGCTGTCGCCGTGGAGCACCGAGAGGAGGGTGGTAACGCTGCTGGAAGGCTCTGAGGAAGACAAGATTGGTTAGTGTGAACCGAGATGAATAAGGGAATGGCTGCGTTCTTCTGTTGCTGCTCGTTCTGCACAAGTGAACAACAGATCAGAATATGATATGGCTTCCCACGGTGCCGGCGTGCAACCACGAGAAGCTTTAAGCACCAATCATCATTAACTATGGGGATGACTAGGCTTTTGGGGGTTCGCCGTTGTTGCTGGTCTAGGTCCCACCGATATCCACCGTGATTGGAGAACTATGAATTGTGGCCGCAGGAACTTTGGTCGTTTGCGGCCGCTGGCGAGAAGGAGAGCCTGACCACTGGTTGGGTTGATAGCGGGGGTTCCTTCCGGTTTTGATTCCTGGACCTACCTTGGGGTCGCTGGAGATGGTTGCTACGGGTGGCAGGAGGAGCCTCTGATGGTGGAAACGTACGTCTGATTAGATCGGAGTCTCCAAGTGGAATCGTCTGTGCGTATTATATAATTGAAGTATGGGGAGGAGGGAATTGACAGAATGCGAAGATTACGATCCTTCAATCTATCCCAAAAAATCTGCAGTTGCCTTCCCTTGGATGAATAGACGTCTGATTGAAGAATTGAGGGGATGTGATTATGATTTTTTTTTTCTAAGATTGTGTGATGAGGATACGATAAGGCATGTCCAAGCAGGGAAAGGAATAAAAGAAATTATGGATAATTAAAAATAATTTCGTAATTTTATT
Organism: Melastoma candidum; assembly: GCA_023653495.1. Lineage (NCBI taxonomy): Eukaryota > Viridiplantae > Streptophyta > Magnoliopsida > Myrtales > Melastomataceae > Melastoma > Melastoma candidum. The sequence continues at coordinate 10,014,416 of CM042880.1, read as the reverse complement.
TGATCTATTAAAAGAATAAATTTTAAAATGGGCTTTGGTCATTTTAATGCTATTTTATAAGGCCTAGGTTCATATATATGGGTTTGGGCTTTAAAATAAAACAAACAGACTCATTCTAAGTGATTAAAAGTGGCTAAATGAAGGAATCCATAATTTGAAGGATTACAGTTGCCCCTCTTTGGGAGGTAATCTTTGAGAAGATTTTCTCTCAAAGACTTCATTAATACCTCAAATTATGGAGTTGTAGTATTCTTGATCGACTTGTACCTTGGGATCTCATCAAGAAAATGATTAGTAATGAATAAGGCATCGTGAAATACGAAGAGCAAACATGTTTGATTATGAAACATATGCACGTGATAACAAAGTTTATTTGGATGCTTATGAGTGAGGTTGAAGAAGGGCTTCTGACTTTCTCACGGCTCATTTTTGTTTTTCTGAAATATATCTCGGTTAGACTTCAGAATTACTTTGATTTGGATGCTCATGTACTAGTCGAAAGAGTCTCTGTAGGTTGTAATGAAGCTTTGGCATAAGGCCTTTTTAGGTAGAGGCTGCATTTGTCATTTTGAACAAATGAGTCTAAGGATCTCATTGGAAGCTGTTGTACCATAGAGGTTCCACCGTCCAAGCGAATTCTCTATTTATCTGACAGGAAGTCCGTTGAGATGTTCCGTTGGAGACATGACCGATCTATATGTTTTGGGGAAATCTTCTCCTCGTTTTGTCCGGGAGATAGCACCTTTGCTTTTGTGACCGTTCATGTCGGCCTTAGTGCTTTAATTTGCTCTTTTGCTTGTTGTGTTTTGCTTTTGATCACTGTGATAATTTTGCCTCTATTTTTTCTTCTCTCTTTTTTTTTTGGTGGTCTTGCCCTCTTTTCTTTTGTTGGAGATGCTTTGGACTCTTTAGGGATTTTCGTTGTGTTGATGAAGACGACTATCTTTGGAAACATCTCAACTGTTCATGTTTGTTGATGGTGCTTCTTCACTTGGACCTTTAGGAAGTGTCGCCTCTGTGGTCCATTGCTTCCAGTTTCTTACTACAGGATCTCCATTTACCTCAATGTGAGGCGGTCCTTAGACTCGGAGGGCGTTGTGTATACAAAAAAAAAACTTCAAATTTGGCTCGAAAAGGGTTAGCAATGGTCAATTTTTGTGTTTAGGGTAGAGAAGAAATGCTCGATCTCATCCCAGTTTGAGCATCTTTTGTCAAAGGATTCGTTGTCCGCCCGGACATTTACATGTGAACCCTCACAGTGTTTGCACTCATCACTCTGGGGTAGGTGTTTAGGAATGGGCTTGCCTTCTCCACTTCCGCTCAGAAGCATAAAAATATTTTCGAATTGTATGCAAATAGGCATGCAAATGCTTAAGAAATGAATAGATTCAGGTATGCAAACCTCTTTGGAGACGTCATACTAAGGTGGTACTCCTGTGTAAGCTTCGTGGGGAAGGTGTTCGCATTCTTATGTCCCAGTCATATACCGTACTGTGCAGATGTCCATGTGCCTACACAGCTCGGTGGTCATCCTGGAAGAATGTGTTTGTATATTCGACTCTTGTTGAGGAATGCGGTGTACGTAATCGACCCCAGCTGGGGAAATGGAGGTATGACTCCGTCTGGAAAATGACAAGAAATCTTGTTAGAGAGTAGTGTAGATGGTACTTCCTTTCGATTTGAACACCTTTGGTGACAACAAAGGCAACTCCGAAGCTTTGGTTCGAAATTTTCCACCCGACCACCCGCGCCTTCGTCTATAATGTAGGATGCTCATGTACCTACACCAAGCAAAGGACAGATAACAAATAAGCTCATGTAACTTGTTTATCTTAAAATAAGAATGAAGTTTGCTCATGTAACTCCGTTTATATGAAAGATGAAGTAGAGCTTTGATACTTCCCCTTTTTTCTTTCGTCATTGCATCTTCGTCCGATGGAATCGAAGGATTAACGAAGATTACTCCTACCCAATGTCTATTTTGTAAGGAAGCTCATGTACCTATCAAATAGATAGTGAAAAACAAGTACGTTCATGTGACTTGTTTCCGTTAGAGTAAAAATGAAGTTTATTCATGTAACTTCATTGATAAAAAGGGTGAAGTAGAGTTTTGGTACTCCCCTTTTGTATGGTTTCGTCATTGCATCTTTGTCCGAAGGAATCAAAGGATTGACGAAACTGCTGCAAGCCTTTGGCTTGAAGCTTTACCACCCTGCCACCCTTGCCTTCGTCACAGGATTTTTTGTACCATTCGTGTGAGGAGCTCTTGTACCTGCCCACGAGACAAAGGACGTAAACGAAATAAGCTCATGTAACCTCGTTTAATTTGATGAAGAGAGTAGTAATCGTAAGATTCTCCCTTTTTTTATGAATACTACTAATTCAGAACCCTGACACCATTTAAGTGTAGTAACGTCGGAGAGCGTCCGCATTGATTGGTTGTGACAGTTCTCCTCCATCCATCTTTGTTAGGATGGTCGCTCCTCCTGAGAAAGCGTGTTTGACGACGAATGGTCCCTCGTAGTTTGGAGCAAATTTTCCCCTAGGATCTTTGACGTTTGGAAAGATCCGTTTGAGGACGAGGTCTCCTGGCTTGTACTTGATCTCTTTGACCTTTTTATTGAATGCCCTGGACATGCGTTGTTGATAACATTGCATGTGGTCGATTGCAGCAAGTCGTCTCTCATCGATGAAGTCGAGATGGGCGAGGTGGTGATTAACCTTCTCTTCTTCGGTCATGTTGCTTTGGGACGAGATCCGGAGACTAGGCAGCTTGACCTCTGCTGGAATGACTGCTTGAGTGCCATAGACGAGTTCAAAGGGAGTTGCCCCAGTCGAAGTGCGCATCGTCGTCCGGTAAGCGAGTAATGCGAAAGGGAGCTTCTCGTGCCAATCTCGATATGTGATTGCCGTCTTCTGAAGAATCCTTTTCATGTTTTTGTTGGCAGCTTCGACTGCACCGTTCATTTGTGGACGGTATGGTGAAGAGTTCAAGTGTTTGATTCGAAATTCAGTACATAGAGTATTCATTTGGTTGCCGTTGAAGTTTGTGCCGTTGTCGGTGACGAGCAGCTCTGGTACTCCGTATCTGGCGATGATGTTTGCCCGCAGGAAACGTATAATGTTATTCGCGGTGACTTCCTTGAAAGATTGTGCTTCGATCCATTTAGTAAAGTAGTCGATGGCGACCAGTATGAATCGATGTCCATTTGATGCCTTGGGATTAATCGGCCCGATGATGTCCATGCCCCACATTGAGAATGGCCACGGTTCAAACAGTGGGTAGAGCCTTGTTGGAGGGACGTGCACCTTGTTGCTGTAGATCTGACATTTGTGGCAGGTTTTGACGTATTTGATGCAGTCGGCCTCGATTGTGAGCCAATAGTATCCCTGACGCATGATCTTCTGAGCGAGAGCATAACCGTTCATGTGTGGTCCACAAACGCCTTCATGGACTTCAAAGATGATGGCCTGGGCTTCCTGTTCGGTAACGCACCGCATGAGGGTTGTTGTGAAGGACTTCTTGTAGAGCACGTCGCCATTGAGGAAGTAGCTCCTTGCAATCCTTCGGATGAATTTGCGTTCCTTTCCTGTGCTGCCTTGGGGAAATGCGTTCGTCTCTAGGTAAGATTTAATGTCTGTGAACCACGGTGGTGAGTCCCCAGGTTGGCAAAGCTCGACGTGCATGCAGCTCGGATCCTCGGCGATGTCGATGCGAAGAGGCTCGATGTCCATTTCTCCTGCTAATGGAATCATTGATGCAAGAACAGCAAGAGCGTCAGCGAAACGATTATCTGCCCGTGGGAGGTAATTGAATTCAATATCAATGAATTGGCGGGCTAGTGTTTGTAGGTATTCCTGATATGGGATAAGCTTTGGATCCCGTGTGCGCCATGCCCCGTTTGTTTGGGAGATAATGAGTGACGAATCTCCATAAACATCAAGAAATCGGACCCGCATGTCGAGTGCACGTAATAGGCCGAGGATGCACGCTTCGTATTCAGCAATGTTGTTTGTGCAAGGGAAAGTGACTTTTGCAGCTGTTGGATAATATTGTCCGTCTGGGGATATCACTACCGCTCCAATACCTGAACCAGAAGAGTTGACTGCACCGTCGAAATACATTGTCCACCTTTGCTGCGACTCGGTGAGGAAAATGTTTTCGTCTGGTAATTTGATTTCCAAAGGAGAATTATCTGTCCCTGGATATTCCGCAATGTGATCAGCGATTGTTCTACCTTTGATTGACTTAGTTGAGTGGAATCTGATGTCGAATTCAGCTAGCTGCAACTGCCACTTGGAGACTCTTCCTATCAGTGTTGGTTTGTCAAAGAGATACTTGAGGGGATCATTTTCGGATACTAGTAAGATCTCATAGTGGAGAGTGTACTGTCGAAGTCGGTGTAGCACCCAAACGAGTGCGCGACAGGTACGTTCTGACATAGTGTACCGGGACTCGCAATCAGTGAATTTCTTGCTCAAGTAGTAAATTGCATGTTCCTTGGCGCCTGGCAGCTGTTGGGCAAGCATGGCTCCGAATGACTCTTCTCGAACTGTGAGGTAGAGCGTGAGAGGGTGCCCCGGCTTTGGCGGGATGAGGACGGGCGGTTCTGTTAGATAAGCCTTTATATGCTCGAACGCGGTTTTACAGTCGTCGTCCCACTCAAATTTTACATCTTTCCTTAGTTTCTTGAAGAGGGGTTTACATGTATCTGCCAAGTTAGAGATGAACCTTCCAATGTAGTTGACGCGACCCATGAAGCCCCGAATCTCCTTAACTGACTTTGGTGCTGAGAGATCACGAATTGCCTTGATTTTGTCGGGGTCGATTTCGATACCTTTGCTGCTGACAACGAACCCTAGAAGTTTGCCTGATGTCGCCCCGAAGACGCACTTGGCCGGATTGAGACGAAGCTTGTACTTGCGAAGTCGTTCGAATAGCTTGCGGAGAACAACAGTGTGGTATTCTTCCGCTCTGGATTTTGCGATCATATCGTCGACGTAGACTTCGATTTCTCGGTGCATCATGTCGTGGAAGAGGACCACCATTGCGCGTTGATAAGTTGCCCCAGCGTTCTTGAGTCCGAAAGGCATGACCCGGTAGCAAAATGTGCCCCAGGGTGTTGTGAAAGTCGTTTTCTCCTTGTCTTCTTCAGCCATACGTATTTGGTTGTACCCGGAAAATCCATCCATGAAAGAAAACCTGTTAAAACCAGCAGTATTGTCTACAAGCAAGTCGATGTGCGGCAGAGGGAAGTCGTCTTTGGGACTCGCTTTGTTAAGGTCACGATAATCGACGCAGACTCGGACCTTCCCGTTTTTCTTGATGACGGGGACGATGTTGGCGACCCATTGTGGGTAATTGGCTACCTCGATGAAGTTGACCTTGAGGAGTTTGTCCACTTCTTCCTTGATTGCAAGAGCTAGCTCGGGCTTGTACCGTCGTTGTTTCTGCTTAGTGGGACGGATTAGTGGATCAGTGGGGATTTTGTGCTCCACTATCTCCGGGTCTAGACCTGGCATATCCGCATACGTCCAAGCGAAGATATCTGAAAACTCCCTGAGTAGGTTAACGATGCTCTCGGCCTCATCTGTTGGGAGATCAGCACCGATGTGTAGCTCTTTAGGCTCATCATCCGTTCCGACGTTGACTGTTTTGGGTTCTTGTAATGTTATCTCCTTTGGTTCTTCATGTCGTTGGAGACCTAGCTCGAGACCATGGTAGCCATCGAGGGATCTTGGGTTATCTATGATCACTTCGTCATGTTCTGGGGTAGTTTCAGGTACGTCCGAAGCGCCATTCCTTCATGAAAGAAACAAGTCAATGTCATAGTTGTAGCTGAATTACTTGATATTCAAGGTTATACTATGTGACAACTTATGATAAGTCAAGCGTTCTAGAAGAAAAAGAAAGAAAGAAAGAAAGAAAGAAAAAACAAAAGAAAACGTTGTGGGATCAGGCCTCAGCGTGGCCCTCTTCGTTTCCTTAGATTCGCCCTTTATCATCAGCGTCCCGATCCCACAGACACTAACTAGGGTCGCGTTACATACGGACGACCTTGCTAGTCCGCGACCAGAATATAGCAAGGCAAATTATTCTAGACTCGATTATTCTAAGTGCAAAAAGTAAAGTTGGAAAGGTTCACCCTTCGAGCGGCATGTTTGACTCAGTCGGGTTCGACGCTTCCATCATGTTGATTTCGTCTTCGGGCTCTTGTGCCTCAATCCTCATACCCTCCACCTGCTCGGAGAGGATCTCACCTTCCATTGTCGTTGCTGACGAACGAACAAAAGGGATGGTTGACTTGCCGCCAGTGCGCATGTCCTGGATTGTTATCTTAGGCCTCCGTGGTTCATTACCATTGGATCCGAGAGCACGTGTCCCCAACTGGGTAGGTATGTCGATCGGATGTCGGATGCCTTGCCCTTGAGCTCCGAGTCCTTGACCAGGCCGGTACCCGAATCTGATGAACTGTCGAGCAGCGCTACGGTTGCCCCGACCCATTAGGGGATCTGACCTGAAGTCCCTCCTGACCATGTTCACCATCTCGAACGCTTGAGCCGTCGATGGTTCGCCAGCTGGTTCTCCGACGTAAGGCATGTCGATTTCATGGCACAACTCCATGGTACACTCCCCTTTGACTGTGATGAGCTTGCCATCTGAAGGAAAACGGACCATCTGGTGCAAAGTCGAAGGGATTGCCCCGGCTTGATGGATCCACGGACGTCCTAGCAGCATGTTGAAGGATCCGGCGGTCTCAAGGATTTGGAATGCGGAGGAGAAGAGAGTGGGCCCCACTTTAATCTCTAGAGTCACCTCGCCGTGGGCCTGACGTTTTGCGCCGTCAAAAGCTCGAATGGTCAAGCTGGAAGGTGGGAGTTTCTCGATGTTGATACCGAGCTTATGAGCCACATCGAGTGGGATGATGTTGACTCCAGACCCTCCGTCGATGAGCACCTTGGAAACAATAGTATCGCGACATTTGAGCGTGATGAACAAAGCGCCGTTGTGGTCCCGTCCTCCTTCCGGGAGGTCATCTTCCGAGAAGGTGATAGCATTGTTTGCCAGCATGCCGTTCATGTACGAGTCCAGCGCGTTGACCTCAATCTCTTCCGGTACGTGTACTTCGGCCAGAAATTTCTCCAACATCTCCCTGTGTTTGTCAGAAGAATGGATCAAGTCGAAAAGAGAGATATGGGCGGGTTGCTTCTTTAGCTGCTCCACAATGTTGTAGTCGCTTTCTTTCACCGAGTAGATCACCTTGCGAATTTGCTCATTCGACGGCCCCTTGGGCTTTGAAGACTCAGGCTGCTGTTGAGGCTCTGGAGCCAGCACCACTCTTCCCGAACGGGTGATGAGCTCGACTTCTGGGCTGGGTATCATGCCACTTGGGCCAATGACAACTGGACTCCTTGGTTCCATCTGTATCGGTGCAAGTGCTTGAGGCGGCATTTCCGGTTGCGCTGGACCCAATGGGATGTAGACATATGGTGCTCGAGGGAGTACTTGGGGGAAAATGTCCGGTATAGCGGCATGCATCTGTAAAGGGTGTGTATCCCCTTCGTAGGATCCACGTCCACGTCCACGGCCTCGTCCTCGTCCTCGACCGCGATTGGTCTCGATCATGTTGATATATTCTTCCCCTTCGAACTCACGCGTCTTGACCTCTATATCAGACTCCTTTTGCTTCTTGGCTTGTCTAATATATGTCGGCATAAGGTTCAGGGGTATAGCCACATTGGGTGGTATGTAGTGAGTGCGCATGCGGGGTCGGCGTCTCCAGCCTCGTCCCCTATTGAGCTCCGCTACGTTGCCGCGTTCAGTGATCTCCTGCTCCACTTCATGTAAATGCACCTCCTCTTCATGATCAACCAGCGGTGCGAAGGGATTTGTCCCGACATAATTGACGTGCGCGGGCAATGGGTTGCTCATGACATTTGGAGTCGTAGCCGGTGTCGCGAACGTAATAACACCGTCATCCAACAAGTTCTGAATTTTGAATTTGAGCGCGATGCAGTCCTTGGTGTCGTGCCCCAGTGCTCCAGAGTGATATTGACAACTCGCCTTGGGGTTGTAGCCAAAAGAAGAAGGGTTGGTCGGTTTGGGGTCCACGGGTGAGATGAAGCCCATGTCTCTCAGCCGGGTAAACATGACATCTAATGGATCGGGGGTCGGAACCAGGTCCTCCAATCTGCGTCGGGGACGCTCTTGTCGTGCAGGCCTTGGCTGCTGGTGCATCATCACGGGTGCGAGCGGTCTAGGATTGGCCGTCATAGGCACGGGGGGTCTACTGGTAATTGCGGCGTATGACCTCGGCGCATATGAAGTTGGCGGTACCGCTGCTTTATTGTGCTCCGCAGCTGCGACGAGCTCCTTGGGCTTTGGTTTGACGGCTGGCTTTACTGAGGGGGAAGGAATCAGCCCTTCTCGGTTCACCCCGTCCAGTTTATCGGCATTGATGACCGCTTGGGCAAAGGTTGTGATGGTTTGACCAATCATGTAAGGCAAGTACTCACGCGGGAGAAGCTGGAAGAACTCATCTATCAGCTCCTTTTCTTTCAAAGCTGGCTTAATCCGCGAAGCCATCTCCCTGAACCGATAGGCAAATTGTTTGATGTCCTCGGAGCGGTACCTTTTCAGTTTCCGCAAGTCCGATATCGTGGGTGCCATTTCTACATTGAAACTGTAGTAATTAAGAAAGTCGAGAGCCAACTCCCTGAATGTTGTGTACTGGCTCACATCCTTGGTGTAATACCAGTGCAGTGCCGATTCCGCCAAGCTCTCTTGAAACATGGCAATGCGAAGCTTGTCATCCGCCGGGTACACAGCCATCTTGTGACAAAAGTGCTTGAGATGTAGCTCTGGACATCCGTTCCCTCGAAACTTCTCAAATTCAGGCATTTTGAATTTTGGTGGGATCTGAATCTGGGGAATCTGGTAGTCGGCGTACTCCCAGTTGTGAGCTCGGTGTCCCTGAATGGCATTCAGGCGCTCTTCCATCTTCTCCATACGACGCGCCTCTTCTTCTTGCATAGAAGCGATCTTAGCTTCGAGTCTTGTCTCGAAGGCGTCGGCCTGCTGTTGTTCGCCAAATAATTCATTTACGATAGCTGCGTTACGGTTTCTTATGTTTGGCACGGCCGGTCCTGCATGTGCTACCAAGGGCGTTGTGGTCGGTATGGGGATCCCAAAGCCGGCAGTAGTAGGGGTGACAGGTAAATAGGGTGATGGCCCAAGTGGTGCTGATTGATAGGGAGTTGGCCCCGGTATGGATGGTTGAGGGTAGTATGGTGGAAGGTATGGAGGTGTTGTGGTTGTCGGAAAAGGCAGTCCACGCATGTATGGGTTATAGAAGGGTGCTATACTTGCGGAGATAGCGGATCCGGGGATAGCATGGTTGTAGGGGGACGGAAGGCTTGATGAAGCGATTAAACTTGGCTGAAAATGTGGGTAGTAAAGTGGCATTGTAGATGTGGTAGATCCAGGCATGATAGTAGGAAGATGGAGGTTTTGGGTGACAACAGGAGCAGGTATGGCTGCAGTCTGTCGTTGGAGTAGCTCAGTCATCATCGTCTTCAAATATGATAACTCTGCGGTGAGTGATTCGACTTTGTTTCCCAAGGAATTGTCGTCGGCGCTTTGGGCCTGTGCAGGTGGTGCTGGAGGGGATGACGCGGCGATTGGCACCGATGATCTCTGTATTGCCGGTGCAGTGAAAGTCATCGGTGGGATGTATGTCGGAGACGCATTTCCTCCGGATGACCGCCCGATGGTAAAGCCCGTGGCTTGGGAAGACAGTGGTGGAAAAGTTTCTCGGGAAACCACTGGTGTTCCTGCTGATGAAGACATGATGACGATGGGAGTTGAAGTAGCGGTCGTTACAGATGATCCTATGTTGGGCGTCATCGTATCGACCGAGGAAGCTCCTGAACTAGCCATGCGTATCGTCCGGCTTCGCAGCTCGAACGGACGTGTCCTCGGAAGATTAATTTTGGTACCTTGTGAGAAGAAAAGAGTTGAATCAATATCGAGTAATGTGATACTTTGGATGCATGATATGAAGTGATGCATGATCATGTCTAATGCAAGGATTGGATTGTATTTACAATGAATTCAATCCAAGAGGAAGAAAGCAAGTCAGTGAAACGTTGCCTAAACTGAAGTTTATTACAAACAGTATTAAAAAGTTTGAATAAATGACGAAATGGGATTTCAAGTCGATCTTCAGATGCGATCCCACGGGGTGATGCGCTTCTTTTGGAAACGGGCTGACTGGGCGTCGATGTCCCTTTGACGTTTTGGGGGAAGGTCGAACTCTTTCTCTATGAGAGTCATCCACACGCGTGCAAAGTGTGTCGTTGCTCGCCGAATTACGCCCATCGGTGGTGGGTTATCTAGGTCGATTGGATCAAATGGTTTAGTTGGAGCTGCTCTGATCCGCGGAAGTCCTCCGAACTGGTGCATGACCCGTGCTGGACAGTAGTAGGACGTCCCGGTGATCCCAATGATCGGGATGTAATCTCCATCTAGGGAGCTTATGATAGCCCAGTCCACGTCGAAGCATTTGGCCATCGGATAGAAGTCCTCAGGCTCCAGAGAGCGGAAGAGAGCTCGGACACCAGCAAAGGTACGAGTCGGAAGGCGAGCACGTTCTGATATGCGGTCGAGCAAATCTGGAAATTGTTCTCGTCTGAACGATTCTCCGGTGATGCCGATGTGGATGTAGAACCATGCCTGGAGTAGTGTCGGGCTGAAGGTGAACTTGTGATTCTGCACCCCCCTCTCTAGCTCTGCGCGCAATTCGGGTAAGGCTGTAATTTGTTTCGCCGACCAGGTTGGGAAGAAAAGGTCTTCCTTCGATGATTGCTTTTGTCAGGTAGACTGTTCGCTTGTTGAGCAATGCCTCACTGTATGGGTAGAGTATCGTCCCTGTGAACAAGAGGATAAAGGCCCTCGCTGATCCTTGACCGTCTTCCATGTGTGGCTCATACGGTGTGTTGCGTAACTCGAAGAGCTTGTTGACGTTGATATGTCCTTCCACGGTAAACAAGTTGGGTACCACTGCTGGTGAGATTTGAAGGAGACGAGCAATGTAGTTCCTCGGCTTGTCATCGTAAGGTAGGGGGAGGATTCCTGAGTGAGGGGGTAGTGCAGAGAGGTCCCCATATTCTTCGTAAGTCGGCGCCAGTTCTAAAGTGCCAAATCTGAAGGTGTAATTCTCGGGATCCCAGCGAGCGATGAGATGCTGAAGCAGGAACCAGTCGACTTCCATGCGGATGAGGTGAAAGAGACCTCCAAGCTTTTGTTGTACGAACTCTCTTTCTGAGGGTCTGAGGACATCGAGCCACCGTCGAAGCAAATCCGTAGACGGAATCCCTTTGCGTAGTGCTATTGACTCCATGAGATCAACCTACAAGCTTGGACGTCATTCAATTGTAACAACAATCCAATCCCAATCCTAATGTGAGGTGAATGATGACATTGAATAAATATAAATATGTTGATACATCGACCATTGATCAACAGACACTCGTGCAGAATGAATACGAATGAATGTGATAATGCAAATAAGGGAGATAGGGAAGGGAGAAAAAGGGATTGAGGAAACCCCCGCAACCAACCCAAACCGCTGCAAAATGAACAAGGTTAGTTCTTACAATATATATCACATACAAAACATACCTGAGACCTGTCCCTGCACAGGTAGCAGTCACTTAGTAACAAACAAATGCATATGCGGCGTCTGGTACCTGTAGTGAGCAAGCAATACTAGACTCTCGGATGAAGGCTTCTAAACCTCTCTCGGACTGAGGGAGGCGGGGCCCCGGCCAAAAACCATACCGCAAATAGCAGTAGGCTGAGCCTTTCGGTGACCCCCCTAAAAATCCTAGCCCCGGGTTCGGGCACACCTAGATATGCCTAGGAAAGCAGTAAACGAACACAACCACGAGACCAAACAAAAGGCACCGAGCCAAGCAAGTACATGCGCAAACAAGAACTCCCCTCCGCATGTGGACTAAAAATGTAAGAGCGTTCGAAAAGAATCCACGTGTAGAGTCCCCAGCGGAGTCGCCATCCGGGATGTACGCGCGCCTTCCGGCCTAGCACGCGCGAGGCGGTACGGACGACACAAGGATCCGGGTCCGCTCCCCAAGGCCCAACTGGTCGACGTCGCGACTCGGGCGTCGGACGCTGCAGAAGGGAATTGGGTGATCCCTCCCTGGGTTCCTAACTGGGCCTGCTCGGGCCCTCGCCGACCGTCTCTATTTTCCTAAGAGGCGATAGGCGAAAAGCGGAGCATGATCCGAAGGAGGAACTTTCGGGAGGAATCGGGAGCGGCTCGTGTCGTCAGTCCCTCATCCATGATGGCTCCGTAAGAAAAGGTTGTTGTTGTTTAACCTAGGTGAACTAAACGGAGTCGCCACCGACTTTATTTATAAAAGCTGTTTAAGTCGGAAAAAAACAGTTGGTTCGAAGATTCCTAGTTACTAACTCTTACATTCTAAGATGCGAAAAGGGAGGTGGCATTTGCTCCAAAAGATTTTTGCTTTTGCTTAACGGGCGTTGGACCCGATCCGGGCATGACTCCGGACTCATGTCAGTGTTTTACGGGCGTTGGACCCGATTCGGGCTTTTCGGGCCCGAACTTATGTTTATTTGTTTTACATACAACATGCGACGATAAGCCTATGGGCCTAAGGCATGCGGACAAACACAAACAATTATTGAGATCAAAGGGAGCGGGGAAGGGTGGTGATCGTGGGCCTATACTCTTGGGCCCACGACCCGTTACATGTGGAAATATAAAAAAAAACGGGAAGCCCGCACCTCCCTCATGTACCTGAGGCCCGACTGGAGGGGGGCTTATATTGGCGTTGAGTCAGTCAGTTGAGGACGCTTTAGTGAACCCTCCACCATGTTGAGATCGCCTTGTCGATTACCTCAAAATTCTCGTTTAATTTTCATGCAAAATAAACCAAGAAATTTGTTAGAAAATTCAAATAATAATTTTATTCGTCATCAAATACATATTGTGATGCCTTTTGTTGCTTTTATTTATTCATTAAAAATAAATAAGTTATTTGATTATAAAAAGATAGTTTAATTAACAAAAGAATCTATTAGAAATAATTGATGTTAACATAAAACTTCCATAATCTGACGTGATTTTTATAATAATAATAATTACAATTTATAATTATAAGAGTTATTAACCTCATCGACCACGAAACATATATATATATTGACATTGTTAAAATTTCAGCACTTAATCGTTAAATTCAACCTAATAAATCAGTAATTAATATTAAAAAATTTCAAAGCTAGACATTTAACTAATATCTGTTAAAAAATAAATAAATAATAATTTTTATGTTTGGTTGTAGCGCACGGACATTCAAGTCATGTGATCAATGAAATCAACATTCAGAGAAAAATAAGAAAACGCAAGTTTTCATTACCTCTTTCGATTGAAACCCACCACAGTGCGTGACCCATGGCGGTACCCCCCACTTGAAACCCACTTGCCTTCAAGACGCCGTAGTTGTCGAGATCTCGCCGGAGAAGAAAAGTTTGAAGGTCGTCGCTGCTGAAGATGCGGGCCTCCGAGGTAGCCGTGGTCGAGATCTGCGAGATCGCTGTGGCTTGGGGATGTCGGAGAGGGAGGGGGCCGTCGTACTTCGTTGCCGGACTTGAAGAGGAGAGCGGAGATGGGTCGCCGGGGACGGGGCTACCACCATGAGGCTGGGGCGTCGGAGGGACTACGATCTGAAGGGGGTCGGGGAAGCGGCAGCTTCGGAGAGGCTCTGGCAAGAGGCGTGGTTTGGTTGGCCGCCGTATGGCTCCTGAAGGTGAGCCGCCCTCGTGGGTTACCATCGCCGTGGGGTTGGATGCACCGGAGAGGAGGGGACAGCCGCGATGGGAGGCACCGGGGAACTCTGCCTCCTCCAGGGAACGCCAAAAGGGGAGGGTCCCTCTCCAGGGGAGAGCTGATCACGGCTAGGGAAGAGAGGGAGAGAACCGTTGCGGCTTTCGGTCAAACCGGGTCTGTGGTTGTGGATCTCGAGGCATACTAATGAGGAGGATTGCTCGCTTCGTCGTCGTCGGGAACGGGCTGCGGGGTTGAGCTCGCTGTCGCCGTGGAGCACCGAGAGGAGGGTGGTAACGCTGCTGGAAGGCTCTGAGGAAGACAAGATTGGTTAGTGTGAACCGAGATGAATAAGGGAATGGCTGCGTTCTTCTGTTGCTGCTCGTTCTGCACAAGTGAACAACAGATCAGAATATGATATGGCTTCCCACGGTGCCGGCGTGCAACCGCGAGAAGCTTTAAGCACCAATCATCATTAACTATGGGGATGACTAGGCTTTTGGGGGTTCGCCGTTGTTGCTGGTCTAGGTCCCACCGATATCCACCGTGATTGGAGAACTATGAATTGTGGCCGCAGGAACTTTGGTCGTTTGCGGCCGCTGACGAGAAGGAGAGCCTGACCACTGGTTGGGTTGATAGCGGGGGTTCCTTCCGGTTTTGATTCCTGGACCTACCTTGGGGTCGCTGGAGATGGTTGCTACGGGTGGCAGGAGGAGCCTCTGATGGTGGAAACGTACGTCTGATCAGATCGGAGTCTCCAAGTGGAATCGTTTGTGCGTATTATATAATTGAAGTATGGGGAGGAGGGAATTGACAGAATGCGAAGATTACGATCCTTCAATCTATCCCAAAAAATCTGCAGTTGCCTTCCCTTGGATGAATAGACGTCTGATTGAAGAATTGAGGGGATGTGATTATGATTTTTTTTTTCTAAGATTGTGTGATGAGGATACGATAAGGCATGTCCAAGCAGGGAAAGGAATAAAAGAAATTATGGATAATTAAAAATAATTTCGTAATTTTATTTGATCTATTAAAAGAATAAATTTTAAAATGGGCTTTGGTCATTTTAATGCTATTTTATAAGGCCTAGGTTCATATATATGGGTTTGGGCTTTAAAATAAAACAAACAGACTCATTCTAAGTGATTAAAAGTGGCTAAATGAAGGAATCCATAATTTGAGGGATTACAGTTGCCCCTCTTTGGGAGGTAATCTTTGAGAAGATTTTCTCTCAAAGACTTCATTAATACCTCAAATTATGGAGTTGTAGTATTCTTGATCGACTTGTACCTTGGGATCTCATCAAGAAAATGATTAGTAATGAATAAGGCATCGTGAAATACGAAGAGCAAACATGTTTGATTATGAAACATATGCACGTGATAACAAAGTTTATTTGGATGCTTATGAGCGAGGTTGAAGAAGGGCTTCTGACTTTCTCACGGCTCATTTTTGTTTTTCTGAAATATATCTCGGTTAGACTTCAGAATTACTTTGATTTGGATGCTCATGTACTAGTCGAAAGAGTCTCTGTAGGTTGTAATGAAGCTTTGGCATAAGGCCTTTTTAGGTAGAGGCTGCATTTGTCATTTTGAACAAATGAGTCTAAGGATCTCATTGGAAGCTGTTGTACCATAGAGGTTCCACCGTCCAAGCGAATTCTCTATTTATCTGACAGGAAGTCCGTTGAGATGTTCCGTTGGAGACATGACCGATCTATATGTTTTGGGGAAATCTTCTCCTCGTTTTGTCCGGGAGATAGCACCTTTGCTTTTGTGACCGTTCATGTCGGCCTTAGTGCTTTAATTTGCTCTTTTGCTTGTTGTGTTTTGCTTTTGATCACTGTGATAATTTTGCCTCTATTTTTTCTTCTCTTTTTTTTTTGGTGGTCTTGCCCTCTTTTCTTTTGTTGGAGATGCTTTGGACTCTTTAGGGATTTTCGTTGTGTTGATGAAGACGACTATCTTTGGAAACATCTCAACTGTTCATGTTTGTTGATGGTGCTTCTTCACTTGGATCTTTAGGAAGTGTCGCCTCTGTGGTCCATTGCTTCCGGTTTCTTACTACAGGATCTCCATTTACCTCAATGTGAGGCGGTCCTTAGACTCGGAGGGCGTTGTGTATACAAAAAAAAACTTCAAATTTGGCTCGAAAAGGGTTAGCAATGGTCAATTTTTGTGTTTAGGGTAGAGAAGAAATGCTCGATCTCATCCCAGTTTGAGCATCTTTTGTCAAAGGATTCGTTGTCCGCCCGGATATTTACATGTGAACCTTCACAGTGTTTGCACTCATCACTCTGGGGTAGGTGTTTAGGAATGGGCTTGCCTTCTCCACTTCCGCTCAGAAGCATAAAAATATTTTCGAATTGTATGCAAATAGGCATGCAAATGCTTAAGAAATGAATAGATTCAGGTATGCAAACCTCTTTGGAGACGTCATACTAAGGTGGTACTCCTGTGTAAGCTTCGTGGGGAAGGTGTTCGCATTCTTATGTCCCAGTCATATACCGTACTGTGCAGATGTCCATGTGCCTACACAGCTCGGTGGTCATCCTGGAAGAATGTGTTTGTATATTCGACTCTTGTTGAGGAATGCGGTGTACGTAATCGACCCCAGCTGGGGAAATGGAGGTATGACTCCGTCTGGAAAATGACAAGAAATCTTGTTAGAGAGTAGTGTAGATGGTACTTCCTTTCGATTTGAACACCTTTGGTGACAACAAAGGCAACTCCGAAGCTTTGGTTCGAAATTTTCCACCCGACCACCCGCGCCTTCGTCTATAATGTAGGATGCTCATGTACCTACACCAAGCAAAGGACAGATAACAAATAAGCTCATGTAACTTGTTTATCTTAAAATAAGAATGAAGTTTGCTCATGTAACTCCGTTTATATGAAAGATGAAGTAGAGCTTTGATACTTCCCCTTTTTTCTTTCGTCATTGCATCTTCGTCCGATGGAATCGAAGGATTAACGAAGATTACTCCTACCCAATGTCTATTTTGTAAGGAAGCTCATGTACCTATCAAATAGATAGTGAAAAACAAGTACGTTCATGTGACTTGTTTCCGTTAGAGTAAAAATGAAGTTTATTCATGTAACTTCATTGATAAAAAGGGTGAAGTAGAGTTTTGGTACTCCCCTTTTGTATGGTTTCGTCATTGCATCTTTGTCCGAAGGAATCAAAGGATTGACGAAACTGCTGCAAGCCTTTGGCTTGAAGCTTTACCACCCTGCCACCCTTGCCTTCGTCACAGGATTTTTTGTACCATTCGTGTGAGGAGCTCTTGTACCTGCCCACGAGACAAAGGACGTAAACGAAATAAGCTCATGTAACCTCGTTTAATTTGATGAAGAGAGTAGTAATCGTAAGATTCTCCCTTTTTTTATGAATACTACTAATTCAGAACCCTGACACCATTTAAGTGTAGTAACGTCGGAGAGCGTCCGCATTGATTGGTTGTGACAGTTCTCCTCCATCCATCTTTGTTAGGATGGTCGCTCCTCCTGAGAAAGCGTGTTTGACGACGAATGGTCCCTCGTAGTTTGGAGCAAATTTTCCCCTAGGATCTTTGACGTTTGGAAAGATCCGTTTGAGGACGAGGTCTCCTGGCTTGTACTTGATCTCTTTGACCTTTTTATTGAATGCCCTGGACATGCGTTGTTGATAACATTGCATGTGGTCGATTGCAGCAAGTCGTCTCTCATCGATGAAGTCGAGATGGGCGAGGTGGTGATTAACCTTCTCTTCTTCGGTCATGTTGCTTTGGGACGAGATCCGGAGACTAGGCAGCTTGACCTCTGCTGGAATGACTGCTTGAGTGCCATAGACGAGTTCAAAGGGAGTTGCCCCAGTCGAAGTGCGCATCGTCGTCCGGTAAGCGAGTAATGCGAAAGGGAGCTTCTCGTGCCAATCTCGATATGTGATTGCCGTCTTCTGAAGAATCCTTTTCATGTTTTTGTTGGCAGCTTCGACTGCACCGTTCATTTGTGGACGGTATGGTGAAGAGTTCAAGTGTTTGATTCGAAATTCAGTACATAGAGTATTCATTTGGTTGCCGTTGAAGTTTGTGCCGTTGTCGGTGACGAGCAGCTCTGGTACTCCGTATCTGGCGATGATGTTTGCCCGCAGGAAACGTATAATGTTATTCGCGGTGACTTCCTTGAAAGATTGTGCTTCGATCCATTTAGTAAAGTAGTCGATGGCGACCAGTATGAATCGATGTCCATTTGATGCCTTGGGATTAATCGGCCCGATGATGTCCATGCCCCACATTGAGAATGGCCACGGTTCAAACAGTGGGTAGAGCCTTGTTGGAGGGACGTGCACCTTGTTGCTGTAGATCTGACATTTGTGGCAGGTTTTGACGTATTTGATGCAGTCGGCCTCGATTGTGAGCCAATAGTATCCCTGACGCATGATCTTCTGAGCGAGAGCATAACCGTTCATGTGTGGTCCACAAACGCCTTCATGGACTTCAAAGATGATGGCCTGGGCTTCCTGTTCGGTAACGCACCGCATGAGGGTTGTTGTGAAGGACTTCTTGTAGAGCACGTCGCCATTGAGGAAGTAGCTCCTTGCAATCCTTCGGATGAATTTGCGTTCCTTTCCTGTGCTGCCTTGGGGAAATGCGTTCGTCTCTAGGTAAGATTTGATGTCTGTGAACCACGGTGGTGAGTCCCCAGGTTGGCAAAGCTCGACGTGCATGCAGCTCGGATCCTCGGCGATGTCGATGCGAAGAGGCTCGATGTCCATTTCTCCTGCTAATGGAATCATTGATGCAAGAACAGCAAGAGCGTCAGCGAAACGATTATCTGCCCGTGGGAGGTAATTGAATTCAATATCAATGAATTGGCGGGCTAGTGTTTGTAGGTATTCCTGATATGGGATAAGCTTTGGATCCCGTGTGCGCCATGCCCCGTTTGTTTGGGAGATAATGAGTGACGAATCTCCATAAACATCAAGAAATCGGACCCGCATGTCGAGTGCACGTAATAGGCCGAGGATGCACGCTTCGTATTCAGCAATGTTGTTTGTGCAAGGGAAAGTGACTTTTGCAGCTGTTGGATAATATTGTCCGTCTGGGGATATCACTACCGCTCCAATACCTGAACCAGAAGAGTTGACTGCACCGTCGAAATACATTGTCCACCTTTGCTGCGACTCGGTGAGGAAAATGTTTTCGTCTGGTAATTTGATTTCCAAAGGAGAATTATCTGTCCCTGGATATTCCGCAATGTGATCAGCGATTGTTCTACCTTTGATTGACTTAGTTGAGTGGAATCTGATGTCGAATTCAGCTAGCTGCAACTGCCACTTGGAGACTCTTCCTATCAGTGTTGGTTTGTCAAAGAGATACTTGAGGGGATCATTTTCGGATACTAGTAAGATCTCATAGTGGAGAGTGTACTGTCGAAGTCGGTGTAGCACCCAAACGAGTGCGCGACAGGTACGTTCTGACATAGTGTACCGGGACTCGCAATCAGTGAATTTCTTGCTCAAGTAGTAAATTGCATGTTCCTTGGCGCCTGGCAGCTGTTGGGCAAGCATGGCTCCGAATGACTCTTCTCGAACTGTGAGGTAGAGCGTGAGAGGGTGCCCCGGCTTTGGCGGGATGAGGACGGGCGGTTCTGTTAGATAAGCCTTTATATGCTCGAACGCGGTTTTACAGTCGTCGTCCCACTCAAATTTTACATCTTTCCTTAGTTTCTTGAAGAGGGGTTTACATGTATCTGCCAAGTTAGAGATGAACCTTCCAATGTAGTTGACGCGACCCATGAAGCCCCGAATCTCCTTAACTGACTTTGGTGCTGAGAGATCACGAATTGCCTTGATTTTGTCGGGGTCGATTTCGATACCTTTGCTGCTGACAACGAACCCTAGAAGTTTGCCTGATGTCGCCCCGAAGACGCACTTGGCCGGATTGAGACGAAGCTTGTACTTGCGAAGTCGTTCGAATAGCTTGCGGAGAACAACAGTGTGGTATTCTTCCGCTCTGGATTTTGCGATCATATCGTCGACGTAGACTTCGATTTCTCGGTGCATCATGTCGTGGAAGAGGACCACCATTGCGCGTTGATAAGTTGCCCCAGCGTTCTTGAGTCCGAAAGGCATGACCCGGTAGCAAAATGTGCCCCAGGGTGTTGTGAAAGTCGTTTTCTCCTTGTCTTCTTCAGCCATACGTATTTGGTTGTACCCGGAAAATCCATCCATGAAAGAAAACCTGTTAAAACCAGCAGTATTGTCTACAAGCAAGTCGATGTGCGGCAGAGGGAAGTCGTCTTTGGGACTCGCTTTGTTAAGGTCACGATAATCGACGCAGACTCGGACCTTCCCGTTTTTCTTGATGACGGGGACGATGTTGGCGACCCATTGTGGGTAATTGGCTACCTCGATGAAGTTGACCTTGAGGAGTTTGTCCACTTCTTCCTTGATTGCAAGAGCTAGCTCGGGCTTGTACCGTCGTTGTTTCTGCTTAGTGGGACGGATTAGTGGATCAGTGGGGATTTTGTGCTCCACTATCTCCGGGTCTAGACCTGGCATATCCGCATACGTCCAAGCGAAGATATCTGAAAACTCCCTGAGTAGGTTAACGATGCTCTCGGCCTCATCTGTTGGGAGATCAGCACCGATGTGTAGCTCTTTAGGCTCATCATCCGTTCCGACGTTGACTGTTTTGGGTTCTTGTAATGTTATCTCCTTTGGTTCTTCATGTCGTTGGAGACCTAGCTCGAGACCATGGTAGCCATCGAGGGATCTTGGGTTATCTATGATCACTTCGTCATGTTCTGGGGTAGTTTCAGGTACGTCCGAAGCGCCATTCCTTCATGAAAGAAACAAGTCAATGTCATAGTTGTAGCTGAATTACTTGATATTCAAGGTTATACTATGTGACAACTTATGATAAGTCAAGCGTTCTAGAAGAAAAAGAAAGAAAGAAAGAAAGAAAGAAAAAACAAAAGAAAACGTTGTGGGATCAGGCCTCAGCGTGGCCCTCTTCGTTTCCTTAGATTCGCCCTTTATCATCAGCGTCCCGATCCCACAGACACTAACTAGGGTCGCGTTACATACGGACGACCTTGCTAGTCCGCGACCAGAATATAGCAAGGCAAATTATTCTAGACTCGATTATTCTAAGTGCAAAAAGTAAAGTTGGAAAGGTTCACCCTTCGAGCGGCATGTTTGACTCAGTCGGGTTTGACGCTTCCATCATGTTGATTTCGTCTTCGGGCTCTTGTGCCTCAATCCTCATACCCTCCACCTGCTCGGAGAGGATCTCACCTTCCATTGTCGTTGCTGACGAACGAACAAAAGGGATGGTTGACTTGCCGCCAGTGCGCATGTCCTGGATTGTTATCTTAGGCCTTTGTGGTTCATTACCATTGGATCCGAGAGCACGTGTCCCCAACTGGGTAGGTATGTCGATCGGATGTCGGATGCCTTGCCCTTGAGCTCCGAGTCCTTGACCAGGCCGGTACCCGAATCTGATGAACTGTCGAGCAGCGCTACGGTTGCCTCGACCCATTAGGGGATCTGACCTGAAGTCCCTCCTGACCATGTTCACCATCTCGAACGCTTGAGCCGTCGATGGTTCGCCAGCTGGTTCTCCGACGTAAGGCATGTCGATTTCATGGCACAACTCCATGGTACACTCCCCTTTGACTGTGATGAGCTTGCCATCTGAAGGAAAACGGACCATCTGGTGCAAAGTCGAAGGGATTGCCCCGGCTTGATGGATCCACGGACGTCCTAGCAGCATGTTGAAGGATCCGGCGGTCTCAAGGATTTGGAATGCGGAGGAGAAGAGAGTGGGCCCCACTTTAATCTCTAGAGTCACCTCGCCGTGGGCCTGACGTTTTGCGCCGTCAAAAGCTCGAATGGTCAAGCTGGAAGGTGGGAGTTTCTCGATGTTGATACCGAGCTTATGAGCCACATCGAGTGGGATGATGTTGACTCCAGACCCTCCGTCGATGAGCACCTTGGAAACAATAGTATCGCGACATTTGAGCGTGATGAACAAAGCGCCGTTGTGGTCCCGTCCTCCTTCCGGGAGGTCATCTTCCGAGAAGGTGATAGCATTGTTTGCCAGCATGCCGTTCATGTACGAGTCCAGCGCGTTGACCTCAATCTCTTCCGGTACGTGTACTTCGGCCAGAAATTTCTCCAACATCTCCCTGTGTTTGTCAGAAGAATGGATCAAGTCGAAAAGAGAGATATGGGCGGGTTGCTTCTTTTGCTGCTCCACAATGTTGTAGTCGCTTTCTTTCACCGAGTAGATCACCTTGCGAATTTGCTCATTCGACGGCCCCTTGGGCTTTGAAGACTTAGGCTGCTGTTGAGGCTCTGGAGCCAGCACCACTCTTCCCGAACGGGTGATGAGCTCGACTTCTGGGCTGGGTATCATGCCACTTGGGCCAATGACAACTGGACTCCTTGGTTCCATCTGTATCGGTGCAAGTGCTTGAGGCGGCATTTCCGGTTGCGCTGGACCCAATGGGATGTAGACATATGGTGCTCGAGGGAGTACTTGGGGGAAAATGTCCGGTATAGCGGCATGCATCTGTAAAGGGTGTGTATCCCCTTCGTAGGATCCACGTCCACGTCCACGGCCTCGTCCTCGTCCTCGACCGCGATTGGTCTCGATCATGTTGATATATTCTTCCCCTTCGAACTCACGCGTCTTGACCTCTATATCAGACTCCTTTTGCTTCTTGGCTTGTCTAATATATGTCGGCATAAGGTTCAGGGGTATAGCCACATTGGGTGGTATGTAGTGAGTGCGCATGCGGGGTCGGCGTCTCCAGCCTCGTCCCCTATTGAGCTCCGCTACGTTGCCGCGTTCAGTGATCTCCTGCTCCACTTCATGTAAATGCACCTCCTCTTCATGATCAACCAGCGGTGCGAAGGGATTTGTCCCGACATAATTGACGTGCGCGGGCAATGGGTTGCTCATGACATTTAGAGTCGTAGCCGCTGTCGCGAACGTAATAACACCGTCATCCAACAAGTTCTGAATTTTGAATTTGAGCGCGATGCAGTCCTTGGTGTCGTGCCCCAGTGCTCCAGAGTGATATTGACAACTCGCCTTGGGGTTGTAGCCAAAAGAAGAAGGGTTGGTCGGTTTGGGGTCCACGGGTGAGATGAAGCCCATGTCTCTCAGCCGGGTAAACATGACATCTAATGGATCGGGGGTCGGAACCAGGTCCTCCAATCTGCGTCGGGGACGCTCTTGTCGTGCAGGCCTTGGCTGCTGGTGCATCATCACGGGTGCGAGCGGTCTAGGATTGGCCGTCATAGGCACGGGGGGTCTTGCCGGTGCAGTGAAAGTCATCGGTGGGATGTATGTCGGAGACGCATTTCCTCCGGATGACCGCCCGATGGTAAAGCCCGTGGCTTGGGAAGACAGTGGTGGAAAAGTTTCTCGGGAAACCACTGGTGTTCCTGCTGATGAAGACATGATGACGATGGGAGTTGAAGTAGCGGTCGTTACAGATGATCCTATGTTGGGCGTCATCGTATCGACCGAGGAAGCTCCTGAACTAGCCATGCGTATCGTCCGGCTTCGCAGCTCGAACGGACGTGTCCTCGGAAGATTAATTTTGGTACCTTGTGAGAAGAAAAGAGTTGAATCAATATCGAGCAATGTGATACTTTGGATGCATGATATGAAGTGATGCATGATCATGTCTAATGCAAGGATTGGATTGTATTTACAATGAATTCAATCCAAGAGGAAGAAAGCAAGTCAGTGAAACGTTGCCTAAACTGAAGTTTATTACAAACAGTATTAAAAAGTTTGAATAAATGACGAAATGGGATTTCAAGTCGATCTTCAGATGCGATCCCACGGGGTGATGCGCTTCTTTTGGAAACGGGCTGACTGGGCGTCGATGTCCCTTTGACGTTTTGGGGGAAGGTCGAACTCTTTCTCTATGAGAGTCATCCACACGCGTGCAAAGTGTGTCGTTGCTCGCCGAATTACGCCCATCGGTGGTGGGTTATCTAGGTCGATTGGATCAAATGGTTTAGTTGGAGCTGCTCTGATCCGCGGAAGTCCTCCGAACTGGTGCATGACCCGTGCTGGACAGTAGTAGGACGTCCCGGTGATCCCAACGATCGGGATGTAATCTCCATCTAGGGAGCTTATGATAGCCCAGTCCACGTCGAAGCATTTGGCCATCGGATAGAAGTCCTCAGGCTCCAGAGAGCGGAAGAGAGCTCGGACACCAGCAAAGGTACGAGTCGGAAGGCGAGCACGTTCTGATATGCGGTCGAGCAAATCTGGAAATTGTTCTCGTCTGAACGATTCTCCGGTGATGCCGATGTGGATGTAGAACCATGCCTGGAGTAGTGTCGAGCTGAAGGTGAACTTGTGATTCTGCACCCCCCCTCTCTAGCTCTGCACGCAATTCGGGTAAGGCTGTAATTTGTTTCGCCGACCAGGTTAGGAAGAAAAGGTCTTCCTTCGATGATTGCTTTTGTCAGGTAGACTGTTCGCTTGTTGAGCAATGCCTCACTGTATGGGTAGAGTATCGTCCCTGTGAACAAGAGGATAAAGGCCCTCGCTGATCCTTGACCGTCTTCCATGTGTGGCTCATACGGTGTGTTGCGTAACTCGAAGAGCTTGTTGACGTTGATATGTCCTTCCACGGTAAACAAGTTGGGTACCACTGCTGGTGAGATTTGAAGGAGACGAGCAATGTAGTTCCTCGGCTTGTCATCGTAAGGTAGGGGGAGGATTCCTGAGTGAGGGGGTAGTGCAGAGAGGTCCCCATATTCTTCGTAAGTCGGCGCCAGTTCTAAAGTGCCAAATCTGAAGGTGTAATTCTCGGGATCCCAGCGAGCGATGAGATGCTGAAGCAGGAACCAGTCGACTTCCATGCGGATGAGGTGAAAGAGACCTCCAAGCTTTTGTTGTACGAACTCTCTTTCTGAGGGTCTGAGGACATCGAGCCACCGTCGAAGCAAATCCGTAGACGGAATCCCTTTGCGTAGTGCTATTGACTCCATGAGATCAACCTACAAGCTTGGACGTCATTCAATTGTAACAACAATCCAATCCCAATCCTAATGTGAGGTGAATGATGACATTGAATAAATATAAATATGTTGATACATCGACCATTGATCAACAGACACTCGTGCAGAATGAATACGAATGAATGTGATAATGCAAATAAGGGAGATAGGGAAGGGAGAAAAAGGGATTGAGGAAACCCCCGCAACCAACCCAAACCGCTGCAAAATGAACAAGGTTAGTTCTTACAATATATATCACATACAAAACATACCTGAGACCTGTCCCTGCACAGGTAGCAGTCACTTAGTAACAAACAAATGCATATGCGGCGTCTGGTACCTGTAGTGAGCAAGCAATACTAGACTCTCGGATGAAGGCTTCTAAACCTCCCTCGGACTGAGGGAGGCGGGGCCCCGGCCAAAAACCATACCGCAAATAGCAGTAGGCTGAGCCTTTCGGTGATCCCCCTAAAAATCCTAGCCCCGGGTTCGGGCACACCTAGATATGCCTAGGAAAGCAGTAAACGAACACAACCATGAGACCAAACAAAAGGCACCGAGCCAAGCAAGTACATGCGCAAACAAGAACTCCCCTCCGCATGTGGACTAAAAATGTAAGAGCGTTCGAAAAGAATCCACGTGTAGAGTCCCCAGCGGAGTCGCCATCCGGGATGTACGCGCGCCTTCCGGCCTAGCACGCGCGAGGCGGTACGGACGACACAAGGATCCGGGTCCGCTCCCCAAGGCCCAACTGGTCGACGTCGCGACTCGGGCGTCGGACGCTGCAGAAGGGAATTGGGTGATCCCTCCCTGGGTTCCTAACTGGGCCTGCTCGGGCCCTCGCCGACCGTCTCTATTTTCCTAAGAGGCGATAGGCGAAAAGCGGAGCATGATCCGAAGGAGGAACTTTCGGGAGGAATCGGGAGCGGCTCGTGTCGTCAGTCCCTCATCCATGATGGCTCCGTAAGAAAAGGTTGTTGTTGTTTAACCTAGGTGAACTAAACGGAGTCGCCACCGACTTTATTTATAAAAGCTGTTTAAGTCGGAAAAAAACAGTTGGTTCGAAGATTCCTAGTTACTAACTCTTACATTCTAAGATGCGAAAAGGGAGGTGGCATTTGCTCCAAAAGATTTTTGCTTTTGCTTAACGGGCGTTGGACCCGATCCGGGCATGACTCCGGACTCATGTCAGTGTTTTACGGGCGTTGGACCCGATTCGGGCTTTTCGGGCCCGAACTTATGTTTATTTGTTTTACAAACAACATGCGACGATAAGCCTATGGGCCTAAGGCATGCGGACAAACACAAACAATTATTGAGATCAAAGGGAGCGGGGAAGGGTGGTGATCGTGGGCCTATACTCTTGGGCCCACGACCCGTTACATGTGGAAATATAAAAAAAAACGGGAAGCCCGCACCTCCCTCATGTACCTGAGGCCCGACTGGAGGGGGGCTTATATTGGCGTTGAGTCAGTCAGTTGAGGACGCTTTAGTGAACCCTCCACCATGTTGAGATCGCCTTGTCGATTACCTCAAAATTCTCGTTTAATTTTCATGCAAAATAAACCAAGAAATTTGTTAGAAAATTCAAATAATAATTTTATTCGTCATCAAATACATATTGTGATGCCTTTTGTTGCTTTTATTTATTCATTAAAAATAAATAAGTTATTTGATTATAAAAAGATAGTTTAATTAACAAAAGAATCTATTAGAAATAATTGATGTTAACATAAAACTTCCATAATCTGACGTGATTTTTATAATAATAATAATTACAATTTATAATTATAAGAGTTATTAACCTCATCGACCACGAAACATATATATATATTGACATTGTTAAAATTTCAGCACTTAATCGTTAAATTCAACCTAATAAATCAGTAATTAATATTAAAAAATTTCAAAGCTAGACATTTAACTAATATCTGTTAAAAAATAAATAAATAATAATTTTTATGTTTGGTTGTAGCGCACGGACATTCAAGTCATGTGATCAATGAAATCAACATTCAGAGAAAAATAAGAAAACGCAAGTTTTCATTACCTCTTTCGATTGAAACCCACCGCAGTGCGTGACCCATGGCGGTACCCCCCACTTGAAACCCACTTGCCTTCAAGACGCCGTAGTTGTCGAGATCTCGCCGGAGAAGAAAAGTTTGAAGGTCGTCGCTGCTGAAGATGCGGGCCTCCGAGGCAGCCGTGGTCGAGATCTGCGAGATCGCTGTGGCTTGGGGATGTCGGAGAGGGAGGGGGCCGTCGTACGTCGTTGCCGGACTTGAAGAGGAGAGCGGAGATGGGTCGCCGGGGACGGGGCTACCACCATGAGGCTGGGGCGTCGGAGGGACTACGATCTGAAGGGGGTCGGGGAAGCGGCAGCTTCGGAGAGGCTCTGGCAAGAGGCGTGGTTTGGTTGGCCGCCGTATGGCTCCTGAAGGTGAGCCGCCCTCGTGGGTTACCATCGCCGTGGGGTTGGATGCACCGGAGAGGAGGGGACAGCCGCGATGGGAGGCACCGGGGAACTCTGCCTCCTCCAGGGAACGCCAAAAGGGGAGGGTCCCTCTCCAGGGGAGAGCTGATCACGGCTAGGGAAGAGAGGGAGAGAACCGTTGCGGCTTTCGGTCAAACCGGGTCTGTGGTTGTGGATCTCGAGGCATACTAATGAGGAGGATTGCTCGCTTCGTCGTCGTCGGGAACGGGCTGCGGGGTTGAGCTCGCTGTCGCCGTGGAGCACCGAGAGGAGGGTGGTAACGCTGCTGGAAGGCTCTGAGGAAGACAAGATTGGTTAGTGTGAACCGAGATGAATAAGGGAATGGCTGCGTTCTTCTGTTGCTGCTCGTTCTGCACAAGTGAACAACAGATCAGAATATGATATGGCTTCCCACGGTGCCGGCGTGCAACCGCGAGAAGCTTTAAGCACCAATCATCATTAACTATGGGGATGACTAGGCTTTTGGGGGTTCGCCGTTGTTGCTGGTCTAGGTCCCACCGATATCCACCGTGATTGGAGAACTATGAATTGTGGCCGCAGGAACTTTGGTCGTTTGCGGCCGCTGGTGAGAAGGAGAGCCTGACCACTGGTTGGGTTGATAGCGGGGGTTCCTTCCGGTTTTGATTCCTGGACCTACCTTGGGGTCGCTGGAGATGGTTGCTACGGGTGGCAGGAGGAGCCTCTGATGGTGGAAACGTACGTCCGATGTCTCCAAGTGGAATCGTCTGTGCGTATTATATAATTGAAGTATGGGGAGGAGGGAATTGACAGAATGCGAAGATTACGATCCTTCAATCTATCCCAAAAAATCTGCAGTTGCCTTCCCTTGGATGAATAGACGTCTGATTGAAGAATTGAGGGGATGTGATTATGATTTTTTTTTTCTAAGATTGTGTGATGAGGATACGATAAGGCATGTCCAAGCAGGGAAAGGAATAAAAGAAATTATGGATAATTAAAAATAATTTCGTAATTTTATTTGATCTATTAAAAGAATAAATTTTAAAATGGGCTTTGGTCATTTTAATGCTATTTTATAAGGCCTAGGTTCATATATATGGGTTTGGGCTTTAAAATAAAACAAACAGACTCATTCTAAGTGATTAAAAGTGGCTAAATGAAGGAATCCATAATTTGAGGGATTACACGGTCTCCTGAAAATGGATCCCCATATCATGGGATGGAATCCGCAGAATGTGTCAGACGATCGGTTCATGGTGGTACTCCCAATGTTGTTGGGTAGTCTTCGAAGTAAAGCCGCATCAGGTGAGATTAGAATCGCAACACTTAAGTCGTCAGAACACGTGATTCAATCAAGCAGTCACAGAGCTTTATTTACCGACTTTACGAAAATTTTCTCTGTAATTCTCCTTTCTGAAGGTAATTCTTTGAGGAAGTATGCGGCAGGAAATGATACCGTCGATTTATTCAACTTGACTGGGGGAGGAAACACCTCTGGCCAGTCGGGCATTCCACCCGATAATCCAAACCGAATCGAACCAAACCAAACCGATAATTTCGGATTTTTTGTTTTTTAATTTTATTGGTTTGGTTTTAATATTTTAATTTCGGTTCGGTTTTTTTTTCGGTTTTTCTCATTATAGTTTAATGGGTTCGGTTTGACCCGAAAAACCCAATAACCAGGCTTATTTTTGTCATTGTAAGTAATGACTATATAAGGGGAAAAAACCCTACTTTTTTTCATCCCTTTCGCCTCCGCCCCTCTTCTCCCAATTGCGCAGCCAAGCTACACACACCCACTTTTTCGAATTCAGCGACACCAATTTCTTCAAGTTCCTTTTAGCCCTAAGTTTCGATGAATCACTCCATTGGAAGTCGTGATCAAGGTACGAGCATGAACCCGAGATCATTTCAAACTTTTGATTAGAGCATATTTTGAACTGAGATTCGATTTTAAATTTGAATTTGTGAAAATTTTTTGTTTATGTCGAATGTAGAAATCAATTCACATCGGGGTGATGATGGATGTGGTGTCGATGCTACTTGTCAACCCGCTTCGGTGCAATCAACCCATATTCCTCTGGAACAAGGCCAACCAGTTAGTCATACTAAGAGAAAAAAAAAGGTCATCTGTTTGGGAACATTTTGATATATTGCATTCCGATGAACATAATAATCAGCGTGCTAAATGTCGATACTGTTCAAAAGATTTTTGTGCAAATAGTACAATTGGAACTAGCACGCTTCATGCACATCTTGGTAGATGTAAGAAGAACCCTAATAATAAAGCAAAAAGTCAGACTAGCATATCTTTCCCATCTATTAAAAGTTCTTCTAATAATAAAATATGGAAGTTTGACCAAACTGCAAGTAGAAGAGCCCTTGCTTTAATGTTTATATTGGATGAATTACCTTTTAAGCATGTAGAGAATGAAGGATTTAGATAATTTATGGCCTCTGTACAACCTGAATTTATTGCTCCTTGTCGAAATACCTTGAAAAATGACATTATCAATATTTATTCGGATGAAAAGACAAAATTGAAAAAATATTTTTCTGAAATGCGAAAGAGGGTTAGTCTTATAACAGATATATGGACATCATGTCAAAATTTAAATTATATGTGTTTGACAGCTCATTTTATTGATGCTAATTGGATTTTACAAAAGAAAATATTAAATTTTTGTCCGATTTCTGGTCATTCGGGAGAAATAATTGGTAAAGCTATTGAGAAATAATGTTTCGGACAGGCTCGAGACGTTCCCGTCCCTCCGTCCCATTTCCACGTTATAGAATTTCCCTCCGGTCTGAAACTAAATGTTTAGAACCAAAGAAAAGGACGAGAACCATATGGAGTGTTCGAATTCTCGTCACTCACTGCGACGACCGATTCTCTAGCGACGATCGCGAGAATGTCGGCACAGGAAACGATGCCGGGACATTTCTTCTCCAACGCAGCTTTCACCCTGTCGATCACTTGGTAACCACGGAGGCTGAGATTCGGCGGCGAATCTTTCTCTGCCGTATGAGTAGAGGAGTTCAATAGAATCGATCCCTGTTGACAAGATTTTGATGATGAGTCAAACAGCAGGTTTGACCTGCTATGACTTTACAGAAGCTGAAACCTCCTGTAACGAAGATACGCTTCGTAAGAGAGGAAAATATCATGAAAATATTTTCTTCACCCTCCAAGGATCATTTCAGATCAAGAGACGTGATTAGAGAATATTTCCAAAAATAGATATTTCAATAATAAATTATTTATTAATTAATTATTGATTATCTTAATTAAATTATTAATTCAAAAAGAGAATATTCTTAGGAATATTATTTGGATTAATATTTCGTCCAGATACAATATTTTACTTGTCTGGAATGAATCAATTATTTTGGGAATAAATCGTTGATTATTTCCTTATATAGAAGGTTAAGTTGCTGTTACTAGCCGAACCTTCTGTAATGCATTATCTGGTGATTTAATTGTCAAAATAAGACAAAATTAAATATGGAGGTTCCAACCAGATATTTGCACGACCCCATCATCATATTTCTCAAGTTGGAAATAAAATATTTTTTCTTTCCAACTATAGAAGGTTGCTGACCGATTTAGACTTTAACCTTCTGTAAGATGAGATCTCGTGATTAGATGATTCGATTGATCTAAAATCAATCAAATATTGTCCCTAAATGATTTTTACACGTTGGGGATGAATCTGGTCACTTTACGTTTTTGGCAAAATAAGTTTCCTTCTTTACAGGAGGACGGAACCCCTATATAAAAGAAAAACCTAAAAACATTTTAAAAACGATTCTTGGAATAGATCAGAGGTAAGTCTTGGCATTTGGCAACGTTAGCGGGTGGTTAACGTGTGTGCAGGTGTGCAGGACGGATTCTCCAGGCGAGAGTTCTCGCAGGAGGTAACTACAGCGGGTTGAGCGTGGGTGAAGCCGCTCCGGTGACTTCGTTGCGTACGGATCTGAAGGACTCGACCGGAACTTTGTCCGTGACGTCGGACTGCGTGCATCAGGGCCTGGGGAAGGGTTCGTTGGTGGCGAGTAGGCGTACAAAGTTGGTCGGAGAGAAGGAGTCCGTAGCAGGGGTTCAGTGGTGAGGGACCTCCAACCTTCTGTAGTTGGTTATTTAGTTATCTGTGCGTTTGCAGCAGGTGTGCTTTGGTGAAGCCACTCCGTTAGCGTCGTTGGCTGCAAAACCAAAGGACTTGGCCAGGAGTGCTGTCAGTGAAGCCGGGTGGGCGTACAGCAGGTCGAAGAGAAGGTTGTTGCAGCAGGCGTAAGTGGTGAGGGACTGAAACCTACTGTAGTCGTACTATCTTTATTTGTTTTGCAGATTAAACCAAAAAGACAAAAAGAGAAGCATATCAGAGGCATCCAAACACTTGGAGAAAGCGTCATCAGATCTGTTCGCTGATCCACAGAAGGAATAGCCCGCTACAGAGTCACAGAAGGCTGAAGCTTCCAGCCAACGTTCTGTGCTTGCTCAAGTCTGGTTGATTTCCTTGTGATTCGACCTAGACACATCCTAAACACAGCAAGAGTGTTTCTTGCATTGGTAAAGCTAGTCTTACCGTCCCGTGGTCAAAGAAATTGTTTTCTTACACCACAGAAGGTTTTACCTTCTACACTGTAATCTCTATACGAGTTATTAGTGAAAAGTGACCGAAAGTGGACGTAGGTGATTTCACCGAACCACTATAAAATCCTTTGTGTTCTACGACTCATTTCGAAGTTAATTTCACACGTTCCGTAATTACAGAAGCTTGAAGGCTCTGTAAATTACAGTAAGTTACTTCCGCTGTGAGGGTTGTGAAAAAGCGTTTAAGAATTCCTTAATTGGACTTAACACTAATTCACCCCCCCTCTTAGTGTAATCTTTGGGCCAACAATTGGTATCAGAGCAAGGTTCAACGGAAGCTTAACCGCTCGTTGAGATCTTACAGCAGCTCGAACCTTCTGTACGCTCTCTGAGTACTACTACCTTGCTGAATTCAATAGAAGCTTAGTTCTCTATTTGAATTCAACATTTAGAACAAAAGCAGTTTCAACAAAAGCCTTATAGCTTGTTGATTTCTTATAGAAGGTTGTACCTTCTATTACTCTCTGTCTCTACCTTACAGAAGCTCACACTCTGTAATTGTCTCAAATTTATTTTTATTCTACAGAAGTACTATACTCTGGTAGAATTCAAAAACTTGTGACTCAACAAAAGCTTAACAGCCTGTTGAGATTCTATAGCAGCCTGTACTTGCTACGCGGTAGATTCCTGATATACAGAAGCTGACGCTCTGTTACTATCACTATCTGTCTTTCTTCTACAGTAGCTCATTGCTCTGCTAGAAACCAACCAGTTGCATCAAAACAGGATTCAACAAAAGCTTGAGTGCTTAGTTACATCCTATAGAAGGTTATACCTGCTATACGCATATAACCGATTGTTGCGCTGTTTTCTTCTGCTGAAACCTTGAGGATTCTGCGGAATTAAACTACTTGGCATTTTTATTCCATTTTACGGAGATTTGATTGCCAGCAATATCCGTTTCAATTTAACAGAAGTTTTCGTGCGTTAAGAATCAGTACAGTACCGTAAAGGTTCTGTTATTCTGCACAGAAGCCTAACCTTCTGTAAATTGAAAAATGGGTGATAATTACTACATACCGAAACCACACATTGGGAATCCTCCAATGTTTGATGGTAAAAATTTTTCCTATTGGAAAATTCGAATGAGTGCCTTTGTAGATGCAATCGATGATGATTTGTGGTCGTTCATTGAAGACGGTCCACCTATTCTACCGATTGAACTACAAATTGGTCCTGATGGTCGTCCTACTCGGGAGAACCTTAGGATCAAACGACTCACCAAAACGGCTAAGTACTTAATGTTTAGTGCTACGTCGGAAAGTGAATTCGTTAAAGTCTCTACATGCACTTCGGGCAAAGAAATCTGGGATAAACTTGTCACCATGTATGTTGGGACGAACCAGATTAGAGAAACCAAGATGAATTTCTTAATTCATCAATACGAGAACTTTACCATGAAGAGTGAAGAATCTGTAGAACAAATGTTCCAGAGACTTAACCTTCTGGTAGATGCCTTAACTCACTTAGGCAAACACTATACTAATTCTGAATTAGTAAGAAAGGTTCTACGAACTCTGCCCAAATCTTGGGAAGCCAAGAAAACGGCCATTGAGGAAGCTAAGGATCTATCTACTCTTCGATTAGATCAACTTATGAGCTCCTTAATGTCATATGAAATGGAGAGAACCTCTCAGTCTGATGTGAAAAGAGTATCAATTGCCTTCAAAGCATCAGAAGAACCAATAGAAGACTCTGACAATGACGCAGAAGTCGATTCGGATGATGAACTCGCTATGATTGCTAAACGCCTTCTGCGGTTCGCCTCCAAAAGATTTTTCAATAAGAAAAATCAAAAACGTGAAAAACAATATGATCCTAAGATGATCAGATGCTATGAGTGCAGTAAGAAAGGACATTTCAAATCTGATTGTCCTTTACTTAAGGAGAAGGAAAAACCTTCTGTACAAACTAAACCCAAGAAAGCAATGATTGCTTGGGCAGATATTGAAGATTCTGATGATGAGGAAGAACAAGCACTAATGTGCATAACTACTCACACAGAAACTCAAAATTCTATAGAAAGTCAATTCTGTTTTCAAACAGAAGCTACAGAAAGTGAATGGTATCTGGATAGTGGCTGCTCAAGGCACATGACCGGAGATCCATCTAAATTTTCTAAGTTGACTTTACAGAACGGAGGTTCTGTTAAATTCGGTGACAATAGCAAAGGCTCTGTCATCGGAACAGGAACTATTGGAAGTCCTGAATCTATGGTTATAGAAGAAGTTCTGTTAGTAACAGAACTTAAACATAACCTGCTGAGCATTAGCCAGCTTTGTGACAAAGGCTATACTATAACCTTTGATCAAGATAAATGTTCTGGTATCCTAAACAATGAAGTCCGCTTCATTGGAAATCGGAAAAGGAACATCTACACTTTAACACAGGAGAGCTTCTGTGCTACAGAAAGCTGTCTTCTGTCTGTCAAAGAAGAAACTCATCTTTGGCATAGAAGGTTAGGACATTCCAACCTCCAATTGCTATCCAAGCTTGCTAAGAAAGAATTGGTAAAAGGCTTGCCTAATATCAAATTCGAGCAAGACAACTTCTGTGAAGCTTGTTCACTTGGTAAGCAAACTAAATCTTCATTCAAGTCTAAGAATGATATTTCTACTACTCTACCCTTGGAACTTCTACATATGGATCTATTTGGTCCTACTAGAGTTCAAAGTATTGGTGGAAGAAGATACTGTCTAGTAGTAGTAGATGACTACTCTAGATACACCTGGGTCAAGTTCTTGACTCATAAAAGCGATGCATTTGAAACCTTCATAAAGCTCGCTAAGCAATTACAGAATGAAAATAGATCTTCTGTAAAAGCCATTCGAACGGATCATGGTACAGAGTTTGAAAACCATGATTTCGCTACCTTCTGTGATGAACATGGGATTGATCACAACTTCTCTGCTCCTTACACTCCTCAACAGAATGGAGTCGCAGAAAGGAAAAATCGAACTCTTATAAACATGGCTAGAACCATGATTTGTGAGAGCAATGTTCCACAGAACCTTTGGGCTGAAGCAGTAAATACTGCTTGCTATATCTCTAATAGGGTACTACTAAGACCTAAATTAGAGAAAACTCCCTATCAACTATACAGGGGGAGAATACCGAATATTTCCTATTTTCATGCCTTTGGAAGTCTATGTTTTATACTGAGACCTTCTAAGGACAATCTCGGGAAATTCGATGCTAAATCAGATGAAGGTATCTTTTTAGGATACTCACTGACTAGCAAAGCTTATAGAGTCCTTAACAAAAGGACTTCTACAATAGAAGAGTCAATTAATGTAAAAGTTAATGACTCACCCACAGAAGATACTACAAAACCTGTAATATCTTTTGAACCTATAGAAATTTCTTTAGAACCTACAGATGGTTCTTCAGAACATCCACCCTCTACAAAAGAGATGGGTGAACCCTCTGTTCATGAATCTAAAAATGATCTAGAACAAACAAATGATAATTCTGAAGAATCATCTCAGAATAATCAAAATAATTTTAGAGCACCTGCTCTATATCAAAAACGACATCCTATTGATCAAGTCATTGGTGACATCAGTAGTGGTGTACAAACAAGACGTTCGGTTATTAATAGTGGTGTACAAACAAGACATCCTATTAATCTAGTCTTAGAAGACGTCAATAGATGTTTTCGTCAATACGGTTCTACTTATTAGAATCCGTCAATGCAAATATTAACTACAGAAGGTACAATCCTTTGTACACTTCACTGTAGAAAGTAAAATACTTATTATTCTACTACAGAAGGTACATACTTGTACACTTCATTACACAATTGATCCAAATCCTTCCACCGCACTGGAAAAATGGCGAGTTGGAAATTTTGGTCGACAAATTACTGCAAGTATGCAATATGTGAGGACTCAAGGAGGCTGGATTCAGAAATCCAAAGGGAAAGAGAAACAGCAGAAGGAAGCACCTGCTACTTCTGACAAGAGTGGACCTACTGCTCCAAAAGCTACTGTTCCACCTTCTTCAACCCTGGAACAACCTCGAGAAGGCTCATCCTCCTCTTTGCCTAATCTCATCAGAGATCTGCAGCGACAAATTGTTGCACAGACTGAGGAACTTAAAGTCCTCAAGGATACGGTCGCTGAGTTAGTCATTACTGTTGAACGTCAGGAAAAGCTCCTCCGTGACAATCTCCAGTAATGTGTTCTGCTTAATTTCCAGCACCCTAGACCTACTGTAATGGTCTTAAATAAGTGACTGATGATGTGTACCCCTTTTGGGATGAACTATTTTAATATTCTGCAGTTTGGTTTTATTCTCTACGTCTATTGTGAGAATACCTTCTACAGGATCTTAGATCTCCGCTTTCTACCTTCTATACTTTTTGATATGACAAAAAGGGGGAGAGATTTTGGAGAACTAACACAGAGATATAGCGTATGCTAATCTCAAACCCACAAAATTCTTGTGATATTTAGCGGGATAGAAGGACTAACCTACTAAGAGTTTTTTTTAATTTTTTAACCTTCTATAAGGGTATGCAAAATTTGAGTACAACTCATTTTTGCTGGGAGTGCAGAAGCTCATGCTACTGTCGGGCTAAATATACAGGAGCCTTGTCCCTGTAATCTGTACAAGCTGAATGCTTACACAGAAGCTTTTGCACTGCAAAAGTAAACGCTTCTATAAAGTGTCAAACCCTTACTATCTCTATCTTAGGGGGAGTTTGATACGTCATCTTGTATGAACATATCTCCTATGGATGAAAGTTTTGTCATCATCAAAAAGGGGGAGATTGTTGACAAGATTTTGATGATGAGTCAAACAGCAGGTTTGACCTGCTATGACTTTACAGAAGCTGAAACCTCCTGTAACGAAGATACGCTTCGTAAGAGAGGAAAATATCATGAAAATATTTTCTTCACCCTCCAAGGATCATTTCAGATCAAGAGACGTGATTAGAGAATATTTCCAAAAATAGATATTTCAATAATAAATTATTTATTAATTAATTATTGATTATCTTAATTAAATTATTAATTCAAAAAGAGAATATTCTTAGGAATATTATTTGGATTAATATTTCGTCCAGATACAATATTTTACTTGTCTGGAATGAATCAATTATTTTGGGAATAAATCGTTGATTATTTCCTTATATAGAAGGTTAAGTTGCTGTTACTAGCCGAACCTTCTGTAATGCATTATCTGGTGATTTAATTGTCAAAATAAGACAAAATTAAATATGGAGGTTCCAACCAGATATTTGCACGACCCCATCATCATATTTCTCAAGTTGGAAATAAAATATTTTTTCTTTCCAACTATAGAAGGTTGCTGACCGATTTAGACTTTAACCTTCTGTAAGATGAGATCTCGTGATTAGATGATTCGATTGATCTAAAATCAATCAAATATTGTCCCTAAATGATTTTTACACGTTGGGGATGAATCTGGTCACTTTACGTTTTTGGCAAAATAAGTTTCCTTCTTTACAGGAGGACGGAACCCCTATATAAAAGAAAAACCTAAAAACATTTTAAAAACGATTCTTGGAATAGATCAGAGGTAAGTCTTGGCATTTGGCAACGTTAGCGGGTGGTTAACGTGTGTGCAGGTGTGCAGGACGGATTCTCCAGGCGAGAGTTCTCGCAGGAGGTAACTACAGCGGGTTGAGCGTGGGTGAAGCCGCTCCGGTGACTTCGTTGCGTACGGATCTGAAGGACTCGACCGGAACTTTGTCCGTGACGTCGGACTGCGTGCATCAGGGCCTGGGGAAGGGTTCGTTGGTGGCGAGTAGGCGTACAAAGTTGGTCGGAGAGAAGGAGTCCGTAGCAGGGGTTCAGTGGTGAGGGACCTCCAACCTTCTGTAGTTGGTTATTTAGTTATCTGTGCGTTTGCAGCAGGTGTGCTTTGGTGAAGCCACTCCGTTAGCGTCGTTGGCTGCAAAACCGAAGGACTTGGCCAGGAGTGCTGTCAGTGAAGCCGGGTGGGCGTACAGCAGGTCGAAGAGAAGGTTGTTGCAGCAGGCGTAAGTGGTGAGGGACTGAAACCTACTGTAGTCGTACTATCTTTATTTGTTTTGCAGATTAAACCAAAAAGACAAAAAGAGAAGCATATCAGAGGCATCCAAACACTTGGAGAAAGCGTCATCAGATCTGTTCGCTGATCCACAGAAGGAATAGCCCGCTACAGAGTCACAGAAGGCTGAAGCTTCCAGCCAACGTTCTGTGCTTGCTCAAGTCTGGTTGATTTCCTTGTGATTCGACCTAGACACATCCTAAACACAGCAAGAGTGTTTCTTGCATTGGTAAAGCTAGTCTTACCGTCCCGTGGTCAAAGAAATTGTTTTCTTACACCACAGAAGGTTTTACCTTCTACACTGTAATCTCTATACGAGTTATTAGTGAAAAGTGACCGAAAGTGGACGTAGGTGATTTCACCGAACCACTATAAAATCCTTTGTGTTCTACGACTCATTTCGAAGTTAATTTCACACGTTCCGTAATTACAGAAGCTTGAAGGCTCTGTAAATTACAGTAAGTTACTTCCGCTGTGAGGGTTGTGAAAAAGCGTTTAAGAATTCCTTAATTGGACTTAACACTAATTCACCCCCCCTCTTAGTGTAATCTTTGGGCCAACAATCCCTCGCAGCCCTACATTAAGTCGAACCCGCTTAGGCAGTTCATAAGATGTCGATAACACCTACTAACCTGCACGACAACACTGCTGCAGTAAAGTTACGAGGTTTCCTTGCTCACCCTGACGAAGCAGTCGTGGAAGTGCATCCTAAGGAGGGGGCCGGAGAGGCTGAGAGCCTCCTTGAAGACAGTCGTCATGACTTCGTTAACAATGGCCTCCGCATTCGGGCACGTCCTCTCATAGAACCCGACCTTCAGTCCCTGACCGTTGGCTACCCCAAGGACAAGAACCAAGCAACAGACAACCATGGCGAATGTCGACATTTTCGCAATTCAGGCTCTTGGGGAGTGTGTGTGTGTGTGAATGTGAGTTTTGCTGATACCCAAAATAAAAAACTATGTATTTGTAGACCGGGCCGGGGGGGGGGGGGGGGGGGGGGGGTGGTTTGATTTAGGAGTCTGAGTTGAAATTGTGAATGAATTTGATGTTAATGTAAGTTGACCCATGTGGGTGTAGGCTGTCAACCAATCCTAAGTTCTTATAATAAGTTTTTACCAGATTTATAACTCGGTTTCCACTTTGATCTTTTTCATCATCATTTTTGGTTTGTTGAGTATCTTCATGGGGTTCACACGTTACCCAAAATGTTCTCATTCTTTGATTTATTACTTAAAAGTGTTTATAAAGAGACAACCTCAAAACTCTCGTGTTATGTTTGGTGCACACACAAAAGTAAGTTCGTACAATCTAAAATTGAAAATATTGAATAAAAATAACTCCGATTTACGATTGGTAAATAATCGAACAACGAAAATATAAACTTTTTTATATGATCCGTAATGATTAGAACATCATTAAAATTAAAAATTAATGCCTTTTTTTATGTTTTGAAATGAGAAACATAATTCATACAAAAAAAACGTTTCCTTAATAATATTATTGAAATTCTTAATCCAGTCTCCAATATTAACCAAACGTCCCATCATATTTTCTAACACGACATCTTAATTAAGAAGATCATCATAAGTAGCGCAAGATCCCAATCTATTATATAGAAAATTATACTTTTTTTATTCATATTTTGACACATGAACAATACGTCAATATTAAATTTAAATTTCACTCTCATACACACGATGTTTGAATCACATATTCCATGGATGATGATTAAAAGAACGTGTTCACTAGGCTTTATTACACGGTTGTTGGGTCGGACTTTATATGGATATATATATCTATATATTGGGGCATGGGGGGTAAACAGGAACTGGGATTTATTTATCAAAATGTATTCTATGAATCTAGTCGTGCCATTACATGGCACGATTACCAACAAAGAAAAAAAGAAACGACGTAAATTTATATCAACTTGTGCAGTACAAAATGGAAGTTGATCTTGCTGTAACGTGGACCGACGATGGAAAACAATTGCATTTAATGAAGGCACTTGGAATAAAAAAAACGCGTCCTTGTGCGATGATCATAGGCTCGAATCGAATTAAATTTAAACATATGACAATGTTATTTGAAATCGGAGAATAAAAGAATGGTAGGTTTGGGTTCGCAGTCAATGACACGAGGTGGGGTAGTGTCCCGGAGCTTTGTTACCTGCCTTGAAAAATAATTAGGAAATAATTTTAAAAGTCATACTTATAAAGTCATACTTTAAAAAAAAATCATAAGAAAGTCGGACTTATATTTTTTTTTTTTTGATATTGGACTTATAAATTCCGACCTCCATTAGGGTTTTTTGAAAATCGAGAATTTTATAAGCCTGACTTCGTAATATTATATTCAAAATTTCGAAATTAATTATTTTTATACATACTTCGAGTGTCTGAGGAGGGTGTTAAACGTGGCAATTTGATAATTTAAAATGAAAATCGACCGATGTAGGAGATGGACACGGGCCACCACGATCGTTTTATATAAATGTCTAATAAACAACGACCACGACGATATTCGATATTAACAAAATCACCACTAGTGACCACGTCTGTCTTGGCTCTCAATCAGATGCGAACAGTGATGCGACGTGGAAGGAAGTGGGCCGAGATTTACTCGGCCTGAGGCCCTATAATTGTGATGGGCCGGGCCTACCACACATTAATTCTTGTGAAAGAATCCTCGCGTTAACAGCGGTATCACTGCGAGATGTCGTCGTTTGGTTCTCCGACTTTGCGGTGTTCTTGAGTGAGAAAATTCATCTTTGTCTTTCTTATCGTGTAATTCATCCTTGTGAGGTAGTGTGTAGCTTTGTGGTTGACACTTGTACAGTATTGAGAGAGGGTTATTACTAAAATGGGACAAACCCAAACCCAAGTATACCAACAAAAAGAGAAAAGAGTAAGTTATATAAGCTAAGCGGGCTACTTATTCTGTAGTAATTATTTTTAGAGTGAAAATTAGTCACTAGCTTGGTATTTAGGCTGATTCACTAGGAGCGCTCTCACCCCTCGTCCCACCGGAAGGGGCGCTTCTTACCCCCTCCTCATACTTAACCTGCAACGAAATGTGCACGCCTCGCCCTCCATACACCAACGAGAGGGGCTCTAGACCCCTTTACAGACTTGACCTGCAGAGAAAGGGGCGTCCCCTCAGCCCCTCTGCGGACCCGCATGGGCACCCCTTTCGCCCCCTCCTCCACCAACCATAGAAAGGAGTGCCCTCTCGCCCCTTTCTGCACGCTAATAATTGAAAGACATAGCATGATCCGGATCATGCGAACGCAGAGAATTCACATCCAAGTACCTCTTCTCGACGGAGGACCGCATTTTGTTGTTTGTCAATTTACAATTATTATTTCGTCACATTGATAATTGTTGGACATCATTGCGCAACCACATACGTTTCAACATCAAATGTAACCAAAAATTAAAATTATGCCTAACTAGTTTTTATAAATTGTGTCCTTGATCTTAAAAAAGAACAAAAATGAATACTGCATTTCGTGGCTGTCCGCGGAACTCTCGAGACTTTTCTTTGTCATTCCTCTGCTCCTCACAATCAATTCCACTACAACTAAACTAAACCCCATATATTATTATTAATCTAATTTTTAGTCCCTTCCCATTCCCATTCTGGGCTAAGGCATTCTGGCTCTGCCAGTTAAGGACATTCTCTGCAATACTATTTCTCAGGGGGTTACCCTGTGCATCAACACCTGTGGGAATGGGAATCTTGGAACAGTATTTAATACCGTCAATTGTTTGCTCATTCTGAGGTGGGAAGTTTAATTCTCCAGGTCTTCCCATCATCATGATTTCTGATGGAGTGCAGGTGGGTATTGACTCTGCAGCCTCCTGAACACAACTGGTAGGCAGTACAGCCTCTGGTACTGGGAGTGCCTGCGAAGATAGGTTCTTCCTTTGCCACTTAAGAATATTTCTGTAGCAGGGTAATACCTTGGAAGGCTGTTTCTTGGGCCTTTTGTGTTGGGCTTGATCTATCAAGAATTGCCATGCCCCGTAATCTGTTGCAATCTGAGGGGCAGCATCTGCTTCATCATCCTTAGACGGCTTGTCATCCTGGTCATCATCATCACTGTCAGAATCAGAGTCAGGAAGATTTCTGTGTCCTGACCTTTTCTTTCTTTTGATGTCCTCGTCATCACTTGGGAGATGATCATTCTTGCATCCACACATTTCTGAGGTGCAAACATCCCAGTAGCAATGATCTGTTTCTGGGTCTCTGAAGTGATATGTTTCCTGTCCCTGTTCATCAAAGGAATGGATAATTTTGTTTAGGGAGTCAGGCTTTCGTCTTCTAGGAACCGGTTGCATCATGAACATGGTTGGAAATATTGAAGGAGTTGGGGCATCCTTCTCATGTGACCGGTTAAACTTGATGACCACCGTGCCATCTCTTTCTCTGATGTACTTGGCTTCAGAGGATTGGATGGGCTTGACCTTTTGTCGGGTCCTTTCATAGTTGGTGACCCATCTTTCTGGTAAGAGCCTGAGTAAATCTTCTCTGCTGATTTGCCTAGGGACATATAGACATGTAGGAGATTGTGAGTTATGGTAATCAGCTTGGATGAGTAAAGCATCACCATTGTTGTTTGCCACATTGAGGTCCAGTGCATGATTTTGCACTCTGTATGCCATCTGGTAGTGCATGGTTGCCTCAATGGAATTTGTATCTTTTGAAGGGATTGTAACATCGCCTGATTCCTATCCTGATGGGCGTCCATTTTTGCACTGAGCCTGGCTTCTGTTCCTGTCAAGAGTTCCTGAACAGTGTCTATTTTTCTGCAGATAATATTAAGTCCTGCATTTTGGGCTAAGGCATTCTGGCTCTGCCAGTTAAGGACATTCTCTGCAATACTATTTCTCAGGGGGTTACCCTGTGCATCAACACCTGTGGGAATGGGAATCTTGGAACAGTATTTAATACCGTCAATTGTTTGCTCATTCTGAGGTGGGAAGTTTAATTCTCCAGGTCTTCCCATCATCATGATTTCTGATGGAGTGCAGGTGGGTATTGACTCTACAGCCTCCTGAACACAACTGGTAGGCAGTACAGCCTCTGGTACTGGGAGTGCCTGCGAAGATAGGTTCTTCCTTTGCCACTTAAGAATATTTCTGTAGCAGGGTAATACCTTGGAAGGCTGTTTCTTGGGCCTTTTGTGTTGGGCTCTGATACCAATAATACGACTGTCACAAACAACTCATGGGTTTACAAGGAGATTAGGAAAAGAAGAGAAACTAGAGCTGACATCTAATCAGATAAAGACCTAATACGAAAAGAGTTGTACAAAGACAGAAGCTTCGACCACCAGAACAGAACAACGCGAGAGTTGCTCAAGGTCGGGAATTAATAAAGCAGCGGAAACTTTAAGCAGAATTCCA
This sequence comes from Melastoma candidum, assembly GCA_023653495.1. Taxonomy (NCBI): domain Eukaryota; kingdom Viridiplantae; phylum Streptophyta; class Magnoliopsida; order Myrtales; family Melastomataceae; genus Melastoma; species Melastoma candidum. Next base: position 9,970,946 of record CM042880.1, on the reverse strand, counting down.
ATATAGGAATGACTTATAATACCAAAGGAGAAATCTACGATACTGTATAAGGGCTCTAAGCTTATGAATGCAGCGCATCCGACGTTCGTCATAGGGATAGAGATACCAGTTGCGGTCGGGGTCATCTGAACTGTCATAGTTCAGGTATGCCTGGATTCTTTTGAGGATGCAGGTCTCAGTCTTTTGGCGGATTAGCCTAGTCAGCCAGCGGATGTAGAAGTGAATTCTTTTTAGGTGCCTAGGACAGTTCCAAGAAGGCAGGTCCCTTTCATAAGCGACAAGCCTGGTGATAAAATGGTTATGCAGCCTCCAACTTTCAGGAAAAGGTGGCCTGCACAGGCAGTGTCTCCTGGGAGGTCTCATTCCGTCCTCTGCTATCAACTCAAGCCTTGACCGGTGCCTAACAGCCCTCCTGGCTTCAGCGGCGGTGGTCCTCGAGGGCGAAATGAATAGCCTTACGAGTTACAGGGCGATTACTCCAAGGAAACAACTAACAAGTGAAGGAAATCTTGAACGGAAAGTTTTAGGAGCATAAACAGATTATACTAGGATTATTTCTTAAGAAAGAAGATTACCTCAACGGGATTGCAAAGGATTCCCCAAAGAGCTGGATAGGACTAAAACAAAGATGACTGAGGATAACGAAAATGCAGGAATATCACCTAATCATAAAAGGAGTAATTTGTCTGGTATTAACAAAATATAAACATCAAAATGGGTGAAAGAACGTAGATGAAAACCATAAAGCAGAACTTAGAGAATTCTGGAAATAAGAGTGATAATAAGAACAGTATGTAACACAGACGATGAAGATAAAAGAGAAGACTCATGGACTTTTTCTGGGTTTTCTGGGTTTTCAGATGTTTTTGGGTTTATCGAAGTTGAGGGGGTTTCGTGAGAGATCGTTGATCTAGGGGAACCACTACTTCTGGATAACACCTCAAGAGAACTTAGCCGGCCATGGATATGGGAAAACTACTTGTGTATTAGCTCTGAATATGTAAATTGCTCTGTCTTGCTCCTCTGGTGGGAGTGTCTATTTATATTACAAAATTTTCACTATTACGAAAGTGAAAGCAAAGCTGTAAAGCTAAATTAGTGGAGCGAAATTTGCGGAGGAATCTTGCAGCCTTTTGAAAAGTTGTTTGGCTGCTGGTGCCGACCTTATCGTTAAGGCATCTTCTCTATTCCTCGTGGGCGGCTACTCCCTTGGCCGTTTTCCTCGATTGTCGGGGGAGTGCGCTGGGTCTCTTTTGTGATTGGCTGAGGGACCCGCTGGTGAAGGTTCTGGTTTTGGGCTGGACGAGCTTGGGCCTGGGCCGAGATCCACTTTGTCTAGAAAGTCTTGTGCAATATCTTCCCAATATACTCCGTCTTCTTGATGCTCGTGCTGGTGGAGTGCACATTGGAGTATGTGGACATGGTGTGGATCTGTATACTGGATCTGGTGTTGGAGTACCACGTCTGGGTCTAAGTATGGAACTCCGTTCTCCTTACAAAGCCTGATCTTCAAGAATTCATTGTTGGTGATGGCCATTTCTCGATCTGAATGGAGTGAGGCTTCATGGACTAGAGAAAATGGCTGGCTGGAAAATTCAACTGTGGTGTTGATGGATGCCATCGCTTGTAGTCTTGAATCAAAGTACCAGTACCTGCGAAAAAGATAAACTGAATAGGGGGTTAGTCCTCCATACTTGAAGTACTTGTCCTGGTGAGCTTCGATCCATGTTTTCCACTGCGTTAGTGGAGCAAACCACGTTAGTACTTCAGCTAAATGAGAGTGAGGCCTCCTGTGTGGGGTGAATGTGTGAAGGTTTCCTAGTTGCTCCAGGTAAGTGAGTAGTTCTTCAGTGGGGAATTCAAGTGCCATTATGTACTTGTGCAGCAGATACCATAAGAACCATTTCAACTCTTCTGGAAAGATACTCATTGGTTCGATGGGTATGGCCTTGAGGAAAGGATAGCAGGGATGTAGTCCTTGTTCTGGGAACATCATTTGTCCATACTTGCAAAAAATCTTTTCTAAGTATCTCTGTGCCATGGGACCAGCGTTGGCTAGGACTTCTTCCACATGTGCTTGGTTATCATAGTAAATGATCTCTGGGGGAAGAATCCTTCTCATATCCAGCTGTTGGGGTACATATGTACGTATCATGGCCTGTAAGCTTGGAATTTCTTGAAGTGAAGGATTAGTAATATCAAAAGGCCTAGAAAGGAAATCAGCAACCACATTATTCCTGCCTTTGATATGTTTAGCTGTGAAGGTGTACTGGGAAAACCATTCTGAGAGTCGGAGCAGCTGTGCATTTGGGATCTTCTTCTGTGTAAACGTAATCATGGATGGGAAAGAAGACATGTCACTTTCAACAATAAAATGATGGCCAATAAGATGGAACTCAAACTTTTTGATTCCATATTTGACTGCCAGTATTTCCTTGATTGTTGAGTGATAGTGCTGCTCGGCTGGATTAAACCTGCCAGACTTATATGCACAGACCTGGCGTTTTCCCTCCTTTTCCTCTAGGAGTATGGCAGCCCAAAATTGATCACTTGCATCTGTTTGGAGAATTCTGACTCCATCTGAAGGGATCTGTAAGGGAGGAAGCATTTGTAAATGGGACTTTAAATACTTAACTGCTTCTGTTTGGGCTGGCCCCCAAGGTGGTGAATTCTTCTTCAGTTGGGCCTCTAATGGGCTGGTATACCTGCTAATGTTAGGAACAAAATCTCTCAGATAGTTAACAATTCCCAAAAATTGTTGGATCTGTTTCTTTGTGAAACTTGAGTCTGGGAACTTTAATAATTCTTGGGCTATATGAGGTCCAGGGTGATATTGTCCATTGGCTAATCGCATTCCCAAGAATTCTACTGAATGTTCGAATAGTCTCATCTTCTTCTCTGAGAGCATTATGCCATGTTCCTGTACAAGGCCTGCAAATCTTTCTAGCAGTTTTTCATGTGAAGGCCTGTCTGGGCTAAATAGCAGGATGTCATCAATATAGATAAGTGCAGAGTCCAAAATAGGTCCAAAGATCTTTATCATGACATGTTGGAAAAGTGACGGGGCAGTCTTTAGTCCAAAGGGTAGTACCGTCCATTGGTAATGTCCGTCTGGGATACAAAATCCCGTTTTCCATTTATCATCAGGGTGTATGCCAAGTTGCCAAAAGCCGCTCTTAAGGTCAAACTTTGAAAATATTTTTGCTTTGGCTAGTGAAGAGAATAATACTGTCCGTCTTGGCAATGGAAACTTATCGTCTTGTAGAAATTGGTTTAGAGGTTGGTAATTTATGACTAACCTCCGTTTCCCTCTGATTTGTTCAGACCGTTTGTTGACATAGAATGCTTCGCATGCCCATTGAGAGTTTGTTGACTCAATCAATCCCTGCTGCAAAAGAGAGGCACATTCCTTTTTTGCGGCTTTAGTATCATCAGGGTTCATACCTGAATGGCTGGCCTTTGTGGGATTGATGTCCTCATTCTGTTTGAATGGAAGTCGCACAAAGAACTTGGAATTCTTCCATAATGGATGTGGGCATTTTTGTAAGAATTCTTCATGACTTTCTGCAAAGGATGAGCTGAATAATTGTTTCATTTTTTCTGCAGGCTCAATGGAAAACATCCGGGTGAGTGATGTGTATGGCTTGAAATTTCCATGGTATTTGAGACCTGTAGCTAAGATCATTAATTCTGGTAATTTTTGCAGAATATTCCATCCCAAAACTATATCTCTCCCAGGGAGATCAGTGACGAATAATGAGGATTTGATAATGCAGTTATGGAAAAGCTTTATCCTTAAATCCTTAGTCCTATGAGTGGTATGGAATAAATCACTTGATGCTGCCACAAATACCTTCTTATAAGGTACCAAAAACTCTGGTGGTACGAGGATCGGATTGATCATGCTTTCAGCTGCACCTGTGTCTATGAAAGCGATAGCAGTGACTGGTCTGTGGTATTTGGAAAAATATACCTGGACCTTAATATGTGGTGCCATATGAGAAACAGCAATGAGTGGGATTTGTTGCTGTGAGGAATCCTTTAGGGGTTCTTCTTCAGAGTCTCCTGTGATAATGACAGTACCATTATTGGATTCTTCAGAAGGTACCTGTCGTACGGGAAGGATAGGAAAATCCTGTCTTTCTGGATGAACTCTGATAGTATAGATTCATTCTTCAGTGTCTGTCCCTGTAGAATATCCTTCAAGACAAAAAACTGTCCTTTTAGTTGGGAAGTCTTCTAAGGAAAAGATGGATTCAAGGTCATCATCCCTTAGGGATGTCTGGGTGCATTCTTCAATTTGCGCCATTAATCCTTTTCCCCTTTTGGGGCAGTTCTTTGCAAAATGGTCAGGCTTGTTGCAAATGAAGCATCTGGTTGACTTCCTTTGGGGTCCTCCTTTCTTTCTGAACCTAAGGAATCTCTTCCACTTTCTTGGGAATCTGCGCGATTTCCTGGGGAACCCTTTTCCCTTGGAGGAGTCCCTTTTCTTGTGCTTTGTCCTGTGTGGTTTGGTTCCTGGAGCACAAGAGCACAAGTCTTTGGTGGTACACTTAATTTTGTACCTGTTTTTCTTGGCTCTGCAGACTTGGTCCAGACGTTTGTCTTGGTTCAGAAATCCTTGTATGATTTCTTTCCTTTGACACAGCTCATTTACCCCAGAAATTATTTCTTGCTGAATCTGTCCAACTGTTAGTTGAGCAATTCTAATATTCTTACTGGTAAGACTTTTTTCTACCATAGCAGAGATAGGTGGTTCTATCGAAGATAGAAATACTGGTTTATACGAATTGTCACCACCTAAATGGAGAAATAAGTGTAACATTCTCTGAAAGTGTTTGTCCAAGTCTTGTACCTTGTAAGAGCAGCATTTACGCTGGAAGAATTCTGTTCTCTTTTCTTCCAGGAGGTCATTGGGGTTTCCAATAAGATGAAGGTGAAGATTGTTCATGAAGTCTGGTAAAGTCATGTTTACCATCTGAATTTGATCTTGTTCTGAGAACAGGTTCCACCATGTCTGCAAGGCGCCTGTAAAGCTGGAGGTCAATTCTGTAAGGATATCAGCAGTGTTATACACAGTTACCCTTTTGTGAATACACCATGCAAGGAAGTCTTGTATGCGTTGGGGCCATTTGCTTCGTGGGATATCATCAAGGGTAAACTTTGTATTACCACCTCCTTCTGTTCTCCTTGGAGGGTCTCCCTCCATTGACTCATCTGTCTGCACTTCTTCCTGTCTATAGGTACTAGTTTCTGTCTCTTCTCTGTCTGCCATAAACACATGAGGTAATGCTAATGATGAGGTTTCTGAAGTAACATCAGATACCTGTTGGGATTCTTCTGTGGCAGAAGTATTTTCATCTGTTGACGAGATGGTTTCCTCTGATGAGCTTTCAGAGGTGCTGTTTTCTTCGTACCTATTTGTCATGAGGATCTGGGAAGGCATAAATGTTGGAGACTGGGAAAAATAGCTTCCAAAGCTCCCAATAGGGTCATGGTTGTCATAGTAACCGTCAGAGGTATTGTCAGAGAGACTAGGTGAAGTCTGGAGAGTAGTTGATGTTACCCATTTTCTGGTGGGGCAATCTAAAGAGTCCTGGTGTCCTCTGATCATCAATTGCTGTGTCTGAGGGTTCGGACTAGATTGTGTGTCTGGACTGGGTGTTCGCTGTCTCTCTGTGGGTCTAGAGCTTTCTGCTTTTCTTTTCCCTTCTCTGATCTCATTCCTTTTTCTGGATGATTTCTGCTGTGCTCTAATGACTTCCCTGATTTCTGCAGGATCTTTCTTTCCAACTTGTCCATACAGAGGAGGTGTGTTAGCGGACAATTGTATATAAGAAGAAGTCCTATTACCAAAATCCAGAATATCAAAAGGTTTAGAGATGGGATTCGTGCTTAGCCCATAACTTTGGGGAGCAATCTGTGGTCGCCCGAAATTTAACAAGCTTGAAGTATCTGGTTGCTTTGTCAGATCCACTTGCTTGTCTTCTAGAATCTTGATTTGTCTTTTGAGCTTGGCGATCTCATCATCTGGGTCAGACCTGAAATAAGAAGGGTATTTGCCCTTTTCAAAGTCGTCTAACCTCTTTTGAAGGGATTGTAACATCGCCTGATTCCTATCCTGATGGGCGTCCATTTTTGCACTGAGCCTGGCTTCTGTTCCTGTCAAGAGTTCCTGAACAGTGTCTATTTTTCTGTAGATAGTATTAAGTCCTGCATTTTGGGCTAAGGCATTCTGGCTCTGCCAGTTAAGGACATTCTCTGCAATACTATTTCTCAGGGGGTTACCCTGTGCATCAACACCTGTGGGAATGGGAATCTTGGAACAGTATTTAATACCGTCAATTGTTTGCTCATTCTGAGGTGGGAAGTTTAATTCTCCAGGTCTTCCCATCATCATGATTTCTGATGGAGTGCAGGTGGGTATTGACTCTGCAGCCTCCTGAACACAACTGGTAGGCAGTACAGCCTCTGGTACTGGGAGTGCCTGCGAAGATAGGTTCTTCCTTTGCCACTTAAGAATATTTCTGTAGCAGGGTAATACCTTGGAAGGCTGTTTCTTGGGCCTTTTGTGTTGGGCTCTGATACCAATAATACGACTGTCACAAACAACTCATGGGTTTACAAGGAGATTAGGAAAAGAAGAGAAACTAGAGCTGACATCTAATCAGATAAAGACCTAATACGAAAAGAGTTGTACAAAGACAGAAGCTTCGACCACCAGAACAGAACAACGCGAGAGTTGCTCAAGGTCGGGAATTAATAAAGCAGCGGAAACTTTAAGCAGAATTCCAATATAGGAATGACTTATAATACCAAAGGAGAAATCTACGATACTGTATAAGGGCTCTAAGCTTATGAATGCAGCGCATCCGACGTTCGTCATAGGGATAGAGATACCAGTTGCGGTCGGGGTCATCTGAACTGTCATAGTTCAGGTATGCCTGGATTCTTTTGAGGATGCAGGTCTCAGTCTTTTGGCGGATTAGCCTAGTCAGCCAGCGGATGTAGAAGTGAATTCTTTTTAGGTGCCTAGGACAGTTCCAAGAAGGCAGGTCCCTTTCATAAGCGACAAGCCTGGTGATAAAATGGTTATGCAGCCTCCAACTTTCAGGAAAAGGTGGCATGCACAGGCAGTGTCTCCTGGGAGGTCTCATTCCGTCCTCTGCTATCAACTCAAGCCTTGACCGGTGCCTAACAGCCCTCCTGGCTTCAGCGGCGGTGGTCCTCGAGGGCGAAATGAATAGCCTTACGAGTTACAGGGCGATTACTCCAAGGAAACAACTAACAAGTGAAGGAAATCTTGAACGGAAAGTTTTAGGAGCATAAACAGATTATACTAGGATTATTTCTTAAGAAAGAAGATTACCTCAACGGGATTGCAAAGGATTCCCCAAAGAGCTGGATAGGACTAAAACAAAGATGACTGAGGATAACGAAAATGCAGGAATATCACCTAATCATAAAAGGAGTAATTTGTCTGGTATTAACAAAATATAAACATCAAAATGGGTGAAAGAACGTAGATGAAAACCATAAAGCAGAACTTAGAGAATTCTGGAAATAAGAGTGATAATAAGAACAGTATGTAACACAGACGATGAAGATAAAAGAGAAGACTCATGGACTTTTTCTGGGTTTTCTGGGTTTTCAGATGTTTTTGGGTTTATCGAAGTTGAGGGGGTTTCGTGAGAGATCGTTGATCTAGGGGAACCACTACTTCTGGATAACACCTCAAGAGAACTTAGCCGGCCATGGATATGGGAAAACTACTTGTGTATTAGCTCTGAATATGTAAATTGCTCTGCCTTGCTCCTCTGGTGGGAGTGTCTATTTATATTACAAAATTTTCACTATTACGAAAGTGAAAGCAAAGCTGTAAAGCTAAATTAGTGGAGCGAAATTTGCGGAGGAATCTTGCAGCCTTTTGAAAAGTTGTTTGGCTGCTGGTGCCGACCTTATCGTTAAGGCATCTTCTCTATTCCTCGTGGGCGGCTACTCCCTTGGCCGTTTTCCTCGATTGTCGGGGGAGTGCGCTGGGTCTCTTTTGTGATTGGCTGAGGGACCCGCTGGTGAAGGTTCTGGTTTTGGGCCTGGGCCGAGATCCACTTTGTCTAGAAAGTCTTGTGCAATATCTTCCCAATATACTCCGTCTTCTTGATGCTCGTGCTGGTGGAGTGCACATTGGAGTATGTGGACATGGTGTGGATCTGTATACTGGATCTGGTGTTGGAGTACCACGTCTGGGTCTAAGTATGGAACTCCGTTCTCCTTACAAAGCCTGATCTTCAAGAATTCATTGTTGGTGATGGCCATTTCTCGATCTGAATGGAGTGAGGCTTCATGGACTAGAGAAAATGGCAGGCTGGAGAATTCATCTGTGGTGTTGATGGATGCCATCGCTTGTAGTCTTGAATCAAAGTACCAGTACCTGCGAAAAAGATAAACTGAATAGGGGGTTAGTCCCCCATACTTGAAGTACTTGTCCTGGTGAGCTTCGATCCATGTTTTCCACTGCGTTAGTGGAGCAAACCACGTTAGTACTTCAGCTAAATGAGAGTGAGGCCTCCTGTGTGGGGTGAATGTGTGAAGGTTTCCTAGTTGCTCCAGGTAAGTGAGTAGTTCTTCAGTGGGGAATTCAAGTGCCATTATGTACTTGTGCAGCAGATACCATAAGAACCATTTCAACTCTTCTGGAAAGATACTCATTGGTTCGATGGGTATGGCCTTGAGGAAAGGATAGCAGGGATGTAGTCCTTGTTCTGGGAACATCATTTGTCCATACTTGCAAAAAATCTTTTCTAAGTATCTCTGTGCCATGGGACCAGCGTTGGCTAGGACTTCTTCCACATGTGCTTGGTTATCATAGTAAATGATCTCTGGGGGAAGAATCCTTCTCATATCCAGCTGTTGGGGTACATATGTACGTATCATGGCCTGTAAGCTTGGAATTTCTTGAAGTGAAGGATTAGTAATATTAAAAGGCCTAGAAAGGAAATCAGCAACCACATTATTCCTGCCTTTGATATGTTTAGCTGTGAAGGTGTACTGGGAAAACCATTCTGAGAGTCGGAGCAGCTAAAGTCGGAGCAGCTGTGCATTTGGGATCTTCTTCTGTGTAAACGTAATCATGGATGGGAAAGAAGACATGTCACTTTCAACAATAAAATGATGGCCAATAAGATGGAACTCAAACTTTTTGATTCCATATTTGACTGCCAGTATTTCCTTGATTGTTGAGTGATAGTGCTGCTCGGCTGGATTAAACCTGCCAGACTTATATGCACAGACCTGGCGTTTTCCCTCCTTTTCCTCTAGGAGTATGGCAGCCCAAAATTGATCACTTGCATCTGTTTGGAGAATTCTGACTCCATCTGAAGGGATCTGTAAGGGAGGAAGCATTTGTAAATGGGACTTTAAATACTTAACTGCTTCTGTTTGGGCTGGCCCCCAAGGTGGTGAATTCTTCTTCAGTTGGGCCTCTAATGGGCTGGTATACCTGCTAATGTTAGGAACAAAATCTCTCAGATAGTTAACAATTCCCAAAAATTGTTGGATCTGTTTCTTTGTGAAACTTGAGTCTGGGAACTTTAATAATTCTTGGGCTATATGAGGTCCAGGGTGATATTGTCCATTGGCTAATCGCATTCCCAAGAATTCTACTGAATGTTCGAATAGTCTCATCTTCTTCTCTGAGAGCATTATGCCATGTTCCTGTACAAGGCCTGCAAATCTTTCTAGCAGTTTTTCATGTGAAGGCCTGTCTGGGCTAAATAGCAGGATGTCATCAATATAGATAAGTGCAGAGTCCAAAATAGGTCCAAAGATCTTTATCATGACATGTTGGAAAAGTGACGGGGCAGTCTTTAGTCCAAAGGGTAGTACCGTCCATTGGTAATGTCCGTCTGGGATACAAAATCCCGTTTTCCATTTATCATCAGGGTGTATGCCAAGTTGCCAAAAGCCGCTCTTAAGGTCAAACTTTGAAAATATTTTTGCTTTGGCTAGTGAAGAGAATAATACTGTCCGTCTTGGCAATGGAAACTTATCGTCTTGTAGAAATTGGTTTAGAGGTTGGTAATTTATGACTAACCTCCGTTTCCCTCTGATTTGTTCAGACCGTTTGTTGACATAGAATGCTTCGCATGCCCATTGAGAGTTTGTTGACTCAATCAATCCCTGCTGCAAAAGAGAGGCACATTCCTTTTTTGCGGCTTTAGTATCATCAGGGTTCATACCTGAATGGCTGGCCTTTGTGGGATTGATGTCCTCATTCTGTTTGAATGGAAGTCGCACAAAGAACTTGGAATTCTTCCATAATGGATGTGGGCATTTTTGTAAGAATTCTTCATGACTTTCTGCAAAGGATGAGCTGAATAATTGTTTCATTTTTTCTGCAGGCTCAATGGAAAACATCCGGGTGAGTGATGTGTATGGCTTGAAATTTCCATGGTATTTGAGACCTGTAGCTAAGATCATTAATTCTGGTAATTTTTGCAGAATATTCCATCCCAAAACTATATCTCTCCCAGGGAGATCAGTGACGAATAATGAGGATTTGATAATGCAGTTATGGAAAAGCTTTATCCTTAAATCCTTAGTCCTATGAGTGGTATGGAATAAATCACTTGATGCTGCCACAAATACCTTCTTATAAGGTACCAAAAACTCTGGTGGTACGAGGATCGGATTGATCATGCTTTCAGCTGCACCTGTGTCTATGAAAGCGATAGCAGTGACTGGTCTGTGGTATTTGGAAAAATATACCTGGACCTTAATATGTGGTGCCATATGAGAAACAGCAATGAGTGGGATTTGTTGCTGTGAGGAATCCTTTAGGGGTTCTTCTTCAGAGTCTCCTGTGATAATGACAGTACCATTATTGGATTCTTCAGAAGGTACCTGTCGTACGGGAAGGATAGGAAAATCCTGTCTTTCTGGATGAACTCTGATAGTATAGATTCATTCTTCAGTGTCTGTCCCTGTAGAATATCCTTCAAGACAAAAAACTGTCCTTTTAGTTGGGAAGTCTTCTAAGGAAAAGATGGATTCAAGGTCATCATCCCTTAGGGATGTCTGGGTGCATTCTTCAATTTGCGCCATTAATCCTTTTCCCCTTTTGGGGCAGTTCTTTGCAAAATGGTCAGGCTTGTTGCAAATGAAGCATCTGGTTGACTTCCTTTGGGGTCCTCCTTTCTTTCTGAACCTAAGGAATCTCTTCCACTTTCTTGGGAATCTGCGCGATTTCCTGGGGAACCCTTTTCCCTTGGAGGAGTCCCTTTTCTTGTGCTTTGTCCTGTGTGGTTTGGTTCCTGGAGCACAAGAGCACAAGTCTTTGGTGGTACACTTAATTTTGTACCTGTTTTTCTTGGCTCTGCAGACTTGGTCCAGACGTTTGTCTTGGTTCAGAAATCCTTGTATGATTTCTTTCCTTTGACACAGCTCATTTACCCCAGAAATTATTTCTTGCTGAATCTGTCCAACTGTTAGTTGAGCAATTCTAATATTCTTACTGGTAAGACTTTTTTCTACCATAGCAGAGATAGGTGGTTCTATCGAAGATAGAAATACTGGTTTATACGAATTGTCACCACCTAAATGGAGAAATAAGTGTAACATTCTCTGAAAGTGTTTGTCCAAGTCTTGTACCTTGTAAGAGCAGCATTTACGCTGGAAGAATTCTGTTCTCTTTTCTTCCAGGAGGTCATTGGGGTTTCCAATAAGATGAAGGTGAAGATTGTTCATGAAGTCTGGTAAAGTCATGTTTACCATCTGAATTTGATCTTGTTCTGAGAACAGGTTCCACCATGTCTGCAAGGCGCCTGTAAAGCTGGAGGTCAATTCTGTAAGGATATCAGCAGTGTTATACACAGTTACCCTTTTGTGAATACACCATGCAAGGAAGTCTTGTATGCGTTGGGGCCATTTGCTTCGTGGGATATCATCAAGGGTAAACTTTGTATTACCACCTCCTTCTGTTCTCCTTGGAGGGTCTCCCTCCATTGACTCATCTGTCTGCACTTCTTCCTGTCTATAGGTACTAGTTTCTGTCTCTTCTCTGTCTGCCATAAACACATGAGGTAATGCTAATGATGAGGTTTCTGAAGTAACATCAGATACCTGTTGGGATTCTTCTGTGGCAGAAGTATTTTCATCTGTTGACGAGATGGTTTCCTCTGATGAGCTTTTAGAGGTGCTGTTTTCTTCGTACCTATTTGTCATGAGGATCTGGGAAGGCATAAATGTTGGAGACTGGGAAAAATAGCTTCCAAAGCTCCCAATAGGGTCATGGTTGTCATAGTAACCGTCAGAGGTATTGTCAGAGAGACTAGGTGAAGTCTGGAGAGTAGTTGATGTTACCCATTTTCTGGTGGGGCAATCTAAAGAGTCCTGGTGTCCTCTGATCATCAATTGCTGTGTCTGAGGGTTCGGACTAGATTGTGTGTCTGGACTGGGTGTTCGCTGTCTCTCTGTGGGTCTAGAGCTTTCTGCTTTTCTTTTCCCTTCTCTGATCTCATTCCTTTTTCTGGATGATTTCTGCTGTGCTCTAATGACTTCCCTGATTTCTGCAGGATCTTTCTTTCCAACTTGTCCATACAGAGGAGGTGTGTTAGCGGACAATTGTATATAAGAAGAAGTCCTATTACCAAAATCCAGAATATCAAAAGGTTTAGAGATGGGATTCGTGCTTAGCCCATAACTTTGGGGAGCAATCTGTGGTCGCCCGAAATTTAACAAGCTTGAAGTATCTGGTTGCTTTGTCAGATCCACTTGCTTGTCTTCTAGAATCTTGATTTGTCTTTTGAGCTTGGCGATCTCATCATCTGGGTCAGACCTGAAATAAGAAGGGTATTTGCCCTTTTCAAAGTCGTCTAACCTCTTTTGAAGGGATTGTAACATCGCCTGATTCCTATCCTGATGGGCGTCCATTTTTGCACTGAGCCTGGCTTCTGTTCCTGTCAAGAGTTCCTGAACAGTGTCTATTTTTCTGCAGATAGTATTAAGTCCTGCATTTTGGGCTAAGGCATTCTGGCTCTGCCAGTTAAGGACATTCTCTGCAATACTATTTCTCAGGGGGTTACCCTGTGCATCAACACCTGTGGGAATGGGAATCTTGGAACAGTATTTAATACCGTCAATTGTTTGCTCATTCTGAGGTGGGAAGTTTAATTCTCCAGGTCTTCCCATCATCATGATTTCTGATGGAGTGCAGGTGGGTATTGACTCTGCAGCCTCCTGAACACAACTGGTAGGCAGTACAGCCTCTGGTACTGGGAGTGCCTGCGAAGATAGGTTCTTCCTTTGCCACTTAAGAATATTTCTGTAGCAGGGTAATACCTTGGAAGGCTGTTTCTTGGGCCTTTTGTGTTGGGCTCTGATACCAATAATACGACTGTCACAAACAACTCATGGGTTTACAAGGAGATTAGGAAAAGAAGAGAAACTAGAGCTGACATCTAATCAGATAAAGACCTAATACGAAAAGAGTTGTACAAAGACAGAAGCTTCGACCACCAGAACAGAACAACGCGAGAGTTGCTCAAGGTCGGGAATTAATAAAGCAGCGGAAACTTTAAGCAGAATTCCAATATAGGAATGACTTATAATACCAAAGGAGAAATCTACGATACTGTATAAGGGCTCTAAGCTTATGAATGCAGCGCATCCGACGTTCGTCATAGGGATAGAGATACCAGTTGCGGTCGGGGTCATCTGAACTGTCATAGTTCAGGTATGCCTGGATTCTTTTGAGGATGCAGGTCTCAGTCTTTTGGCGGATTAGCCTAGTCAGCCAGCGGATGTAGAAGTGAATTCTTTTTAGGTGCCTAGGACAGTTCCAAGAAGGCAGGTCCCTTTCATAAGCGACAAGCCTGGTGATAAAATGGTTATGCAGCCTCCAACTTTCAGGAAAAGGTGGCATGCACAGGCAGTGTCTCCTGGGAGGTCTCATTCCGTCCTCTGCTATCAACTCAAGCCTTGACCGGTGCCTAACAGCCCTCCTGGCTTCAGCGGCGGTGGTCCTCGAGGGCGAAATGAATAGCCTTACGAGTTACAGGGCGATTACTCCAAGGAAACAACTAACAAGTGAAGGAAATCTTGAACGGAAAGTTTTAGGAGCATAAACAGATTATACTAGGATTATTTCTTAAGAAAGAAGATTACCTCAACGGGATTGCAAAGGATTCCCCAAAGAGCTGGATAGGACTAAAACAAAGATGACTGAGGATAACGAAAATGCAGGAATATCACCTAATCATAAAAGGAGTAATTTGTCTGGTATTAACAAAATATAAACATCAAAATGGGTGAAAGAACGTAGATGAAAACCATAAAGCAGAACTTAGAGAATTCTGGAAATAAGAGTGATAATAAGAACAGTATGTAACACAGACGATGAAGATAAAAGAGAAGACTCATGGACTTTTTCTGGGTTTTCTGGGTTTTCAGATGTTTTTGGGTTTATCGAAGTTGAGGGGGTTTCGTGAGAGATCGTTGATCTAGGGGAACCACTACTTCTGGATAACACCTCAAGAGAACTTAGCCGGCCATGGATATGGGAAAACTACTTGTGTATTAGCTCTGAATATGTAAATTGCTCTGTCTTGCTCCTCTGGTGGGAGTGTCTATTTATATTACAAAATTTTCACTATTACGAAAGTGAAAGCAAAGCTGTAAAGCTAAATTAGTGGAGCGAAATTTGCGGAGGAATCTTGCAGCCTTTTGAAAAGTTGTTTGGCTGCTGGTGCCGACCTTATCGTTAAGGCATCTTCTCTATTCCTCGTGGGCGGCTACTCCCTTGGCCGTTTTCCTCCATTGTCGGGGGAGTGCGCTGGGTCTCTTTTGTGATTGGCTGAGGGACCCGCTGGTGAAGGTTCTGGTTTTGGGCCTGGGCCGAGATCCACTTTGTCTAGAAAGTCTTGTGCAATATCTTCCCAATATACTCCGTCTTCTTGATGCTCGTGCTGGTGGAGTGCACATTGGAGTATGTGGACATGGTGTGGATCTGTATACTGGATCTGGTGTTGGAGTACCACGTCTGGGTCTAAGTATGGAACTCCGTTCTCCTTACAAAGCCTGATCTTCAAGAATTCATTGTTGGTGATGGCCATTTCTCGATCTGAATGGAGTGAGGCTTCATGGACTAGAGAAAATGGCAGGCTGGAGAATTCATCTGTGGTGTTGATGGATGCCATCGCTTGTAGTCTTGAATCAAAGTACCAGTACCTGCGAAAAAGATAAACTGAATAGGGGGTTAGTCCCCCATACTTGAAGTACTTGTCCTGGTGAGCTTCGATCCATGTTTTCCACTGCGTTAGTGGAGCAAACCACGTTAGTACTTCAGCTAAATGAGAGTGAGGCCTCCTGTGTGGGGTGAATGTGTGAAGGTTTCCTAGTTGCTCCAGGTAAGTGAGTAGTTCTTCAGTGGGGAATTCAAGTGCCATTATGTACTTGTGCAGCAGATACCATAAGAACCATTTCAACTCTTCTGGAAAGATACTCATTGGTTCGATGGGTATGGCCTTGAGGAAAGGATAGCAGGGATGTAGTCCTTGTTCTGGGAACATCATTTGTCCATACTTGCAAAAAATCTTTTCTAAGTATCTCTGTGCCATGGGACCAGCGTTGGCTAGGACTTCTTCCACATGTGCTTGGTTATCATAGTAAATGATCTCTGGGGGAAGAATCCTTCTCATATCCAGCTGTTGGGGTACATATGTACGTATCATGGCCTGTAAGCTTGGAATTTCTTGAAGTGAAGGATTAGTAATATCAAAAGGCCTAGAAAGGAAATCAGCAACCACATTATTCCTGCCTTTGATATGTTTAGCTGTGAAGGTGTACTGGGAAAACCATTCTGAGAGTCGGAGCAGCTGTGCATTTGGGATCTTCTTCTGTGTAAACGTAATCATGGATGGGAAAGAAGACATGTCACTTTCAACAATAAAATGATGGCCAATAAGATGGAACTCAAACTTTTTGATTCCATATTTGACTGCCAGTATTTCCTTGATTGTTGAGTGATAGTGCTGCTCGGCTGGATTAAACCTGCCAGACTTATATGCACAGACCTGGCGTTTTCCCTCCTTTTCCTCTAGGAGTATGGCAGCCCAAAATTGATCACTTGCATCTGTTTGGAGAATTCTGACTCCATCTGAAGGGATCTGTAAGGGAGGAAGCATTTGTAAATGGGACTTTAAATACTTAACTGCTTCTGTTTGGGCTGGCCCCCAAGGTGGTGAATTCTTCTTCAGTTGGGCCTCTAATGGGCTGGTATACCTGCTAATGTTAGGAACAAAATCTCTCAGATAGTTAACAATTCCCAAAAATTGTTGGATCTGTTTCTTTGTGAAACTTGAGTCTGGGAACTTTAATAATTCTTGGGCTATATGAGGTCCAGGGTGATATTGTCCATTGGCTAATCGCATTCCCAAGAATTCTACTGAATGTTCGAATAGTCTCATCTTCTTCTCTGAGAGCATTATGCCATGTTCCTGTACAAGGCCTGCAAATCTTTCTAGCAGTTTTTCATGTGAAGGCCTGTCTGGGCTAAATAGCAGGATGTCATCAATATAGATAAGTGCAGAGTCCAAAATAGGTCCAAAGATCTTTATCATGACATGTTGGAAAAGTGACGGGGCAGTCTTTAGTCCAAAGGGTAGTACCGTCCATTGGTAATGTCCGTCTGGGATACAAAATCCCGTTTTCCATTTATCATCAGGGTGTATGCCAAGTTGCCAAAAGCCGCTCTTAAGGTCAAACTTTGAAAATATTTTTGCTTTGGCTAGTGAAGAGAATAATACTGTCCGTCTTGGCAATGGAAACTTATCGTCTTGTAGAAATTGGTTTAGAGGTTGGTAATTTATGACTAACCTCCGTTTCCCTCTGATTTGTTCAGACCGTTTGTTGACATAGAATGCTTCGCATGCCCATTGAGAGTTTGTTGACTCAATCAATCCCTGCTGCAAAAGAGAGGCACATTCCTTTTTTGCGGCTTTAGTATCATCAGGGTTCATACCTGAATGGCTGGCCTTTGTGGGATTGATGTCCTCATTCTGTTTGAATGGAAGTCGCACAAAGAACTTGGAATTCTTCCATAATGGATGTGGGCATTTTTGTAAGAATTCTTCATGACTTTCTGCAAAGGATGAGCTGAATAATTGTTTCATTTTTTCTGCAGGCTCAATGGAAAACATCCGGGTGAGTGATGTGTATGGCTTGAAATTTCCATGGTATTTGAGACCTGTAGCTAAGATCATTAATTCTGGTAATTTTTGCAGAATATTCCATCCCAAAACTATATCTCTCCCAGGGAGATCAGTGACGAATAATGAGGATTTGATAATGCAGTTATGGAAAAGCTTTATCCTTAAATCCTTAGTCCTATGAGTGGTATGGAATAAATCACTTGATGCTGCCACAAATACCTTCTTATAAGGTACCAAAAACTCTGGTGGTACGAGGATCGGATTGATCATGCTTTCAGCTGCACCTGTGTCTATGAAAGCGATAGCAGTGACTGGTCTGTGGTATTTGGAAAAATATACCTGGACCTTAATATGTGGTGCCATATGAGAAACAGCAATGAGTGGGATTTGTTGCTGTGAGGAATCCTTTAGGGGTTCTTCTTCAGAGTCTCCTGTGATAATGACAGTACCATTATTGGATTCTTCAGAAGGTACCTGTCGTACGGGAAGGATAGGAAAATCCTGTCTTTCTGGATGAACTCTGATAGTATAGATTCCTTCTTCAGTGTCTGTCCCTGTAGAATATCCTTCAAGACAAAAAACTGTCCTTTTAGTTGGGAAGTCTTCTAAGGAAAAGATGGATTCAAGGTCATCATCCCTTAGGGATGTCTGGGTGCATTCTTCAATTTGCGCCATTAATCATTTTCCCCTTTTGGGGCAGTTCTTTGCAAAATGGTCAGGCTTGTTGCAAATGAAGCATCTGGTTGACTTCCTTTGGGGTCCTCCTTTCTTTCTGAACCTAAGGAATCTCTTCCACTTTCTTGGGAATCTGCGCGATTTCCTGGGGAACCC
This sequence comes from Melastoma candidum, assembly GCA_023653495.1. Classification (NCBI taxonomy): domain Eukaryota; kingdom Viridiplantae; phylum Streptophyta; class Magnoliopsida; order Myrtales; family Melastomataceae; genus Melastoma; species Melastoma candidum. The sequence continues at coordinate 9,952,908 of CM042880.1, read as the reverse complement.
TTTTCCCTTGGAGGAGTCCCTTTTCTTGTGCTTTGTCCTGTGTGGTTTGGTTCCTGGAGCACAAGAGCACAAGTCTTTGGTGGTACACTTAATTTTGTACCTGTTTTTCTTGGCTCTGCAGACTTGGTCCAGACGTTTGTCTTGGTTCAGAAATCCTTGTATGATTTCTTTCCTTTGACACAGCTCATTTACCCCAGAAATTATTTCTTGCTGAATCTGTCCAACTGTTAGTTGAGCAATTCTAATATTCTTACTGGTAAGACTTTTTTCTACCATAGCAGAGATAGGTGGTTCTATCGAAGATAGAAATACTGGTTTATACGAATTGTCACCACCTAAATGGAGAAATAAGTGTAACATTCTCTGAAAGTGTTTGTCCAAGTCTTGTACCTTGTAAGAGCAGCATTTACGCTGGAAGAATTCTGTTCTCTTTTCTTCCAGGAGGTCATTGGGGTTTCCAATAAGATGAAGGTGAAGATTGTTCATGAAGTTTGGTAAAGTCATGTTTACCATCTGAATTTGATCTTGTTCTGAGAACAGGTTCCACCATGTCTGCAAGGCGCCTGTAAAGCTGGAGGTCAATTCTGTAAGGATATCAGCAGTGTTATACACAGCTACCCTTTTGTGAATACACCATGCAAGGAAGTCTTGTATGCGTTGGGGCCATTTGCTTCGTGGGATATCATCAAGGGTAAACTTTGTATTACCACCTCCTTCTGTTCTCCTTGGAGGGTCTCCCTCCATTGACTCATCTGTCTGCACTTCTTCCTGTCTATAGGTACTAGTTTCTGTCTCTTCTCTGTCTGCCATAAACACATGAGGTAATGCTAATGATGAGGTTTCTGAAGTAACATCAGATACCTGTTGGGATTCTTCTGTGGCAGAAGTATTTTCATCTGTTGACGAGATGGTTTCCTCTGATGAGCTTTCAGAGGTGCTGTTTTCTTCGTACCTATTTGTCATGAGGATCTGGGAAGGCATAAACGGAGACTGGGAAAAATAGCTTCCAAAGCTCCCAATAGGGTCATGGTTGTCATAGTAACCGTCAGAGGTATTGTCAGAGAGACTAGGTGAAGTCTGGAGAGTAGTTGATGTTACCCATTTTCTGGTGGGGCAATCTAAAGAGTCCTGGTGTCCTCTGATCATCAATTGTTGTGTCTGAGGGTTCGGACTAGATTGTGTGTCTGGACTGGGTGTTCGCTGTCTCTCTGTGGGTCTAGAGCTTTCTGCTTTTCTTTTCCCTTCTCTGATCTCATTCCTTTTTCTGGATGATTTCTGCTGTGCTCTAATGACTTCCTGATTTCTGCAGGATCTTTCTTTCCAACTTGTCCATACAGAGGAGGTGTGTTAGCGGACAATTGTATATAAGAAGAAGTCCTATTACCAAAATCCAGAATATCAAAAGGTTTAGAGATGGGATTCGTGCTTAGCCCATAACTTTGGGGAGCAATCTGTGGTCGCCCGAAATTTAACAAGCTTGAAGTATCTGGTTGCTTTGTCAGATCCACTTGCTTGTCTTCTAGAATCTTGATTTGTCTTTTGAGCTTGGCGATCTCATCATCTGGGTCAGACCTGAAATAAGAAGGGTATTTGCCCTTTTCAAAGTCGTCTAACCTCTTTTGAAGGGATTGTAACATCGCCTGATTCCTATCCTGATGGGCGTCCATTTTTGCACTGACCCTGGCTTCTGTTCCTGTCAAGAGTTCCTGAACAGTGTCTATTTTTCTGCAGATAGTATTAAGTCCTGCATTTTGGGCTAAGGCATTCTGGCTCTGCCAGTTAAGGACATTCTCTGCAATACTATTTCTCAGGGGGTTACCCTGTGCATCAACACCTGTGGGAATGGGAATCTTGGAACAGTATTTAATACCGTCAATTGTTTGCTCATTCTGAGGTGGGAAGTTTAATTCTCCAGGTCTTCCCATCATCATGATTTCTGATGGAGTGCAGGTGGGTATTGACTCTGCAGCCTCCTGAACACAACTGGTAGGCAGTACAGCCTCTGGTACTGGGAGTGCCTGCGAAGATAGGTTCTTCCTTTGCCACTTAAGAATATTTCTGTAGCAGGGTAATACCTTGGAAGGATGTTTCTTGGGCCTTTTGTGTTGGGCTTGATCTATCAAGAATTGCCATGCCCCGTAATCTGTTGCAATCTGAGGGGCAGCATCTGCTTCATCATCCTTAGACGGCTTGTCATCCTGGTCATCATCATCACTGTCAGAATCAGAGTCAGGAAGATTTCTGTGTCCTGACCTTTTCTTTCTTTTGATGTCCTCGTCATCACTTGGGAGATGATCATTCTTGCATCCACACATTTCTGAGGTGCAAACATCCCAGTAGCAATGATCTATTTCTGGGTCTCTGAAGTGATATGTTTCCTGTCCCTGTTCATCAAAGGAATGGATAATTTTGTTTAGGGAGTCAGGCTTTCGTCTACTGGGAACCGGTTGCATCATGAACATGGTTGGAAATATTGAAGGAGTTGGGGCATCCTTCTCATGTGACCGGTTAAACTTGATGACCACCGTGCCATCTCTTTCTCTGATGTACTTGGCTTCAGAGGATTGGATGGGCTTGACCTTTTGTCGGGTCCTTTCATAGTTGGTGACCCATCTTTCTGGTAAGAGCCTGAGTAAATCTTCTCTGCTGATTTGCCTAGGGACATATAGGCATGTAGGAGATTGTGAGTTATGGTAATCAGCTTGGATAAGTAAAGCATCACCATTGTTGTTTGCCACATTGAGGTCCAGTGCATGATTTTGCACTCTGTATGCCATCTGGTAGTGCATGGTTGCCTCAATGGAATTTGTATCTTGCTCAGGTCCTGCAATCTGGACTTGTACTTGTAAAGCATCCAAAATATTTGAATCCTGTAGGGACATACAGAAATTGGGGTAAAGTGTGACAAATACTGTCCCTGCATTGAATGTTGTCTCTATGGTGCCGATGCAAGCATGTTGATACTCTTTGTATCTGACGTCCAAGAGGGCCATTCTTGCTGTGACTGGTAGACCTTTCCTGCCATGATAGGTTAGTGCAAGTCTAATGGCACCAAAGTGAAGATGAGTATATCCCCTGTCCATCCATTGTATAGGAAATTCAGCAGGTAATTGTAAAGAAACAAATTGTTCCTTGTGAGTGGCCCAAATGGGGTGCTGGCTGAATTTGCTGGCCTGGACGTACTCGAGTACTCTTGAAGAGGGCTGTCTGATCAACGTCCTGATTTTCTTTATGGAATTTAGGGATGGTTTACTGAAGGCAGCATATGGGTTGAAGAGAGGAAGTGTTGTCTCCTCCCATTCTTCCTTATGGGTTTTCATTTTATTATTATTTTTTAATTTTTGGTGTCTTCTCATTGTCAGAGTCTTTCATCCTCTTCTTCGTTACTGATACACAGGACTTTCCTCCGTTAGTCTTGTCTGTTTTCTTTTCTTTTCTTTTTCCTATTTTGCGATTCTTTGGGGAATTCCGTGTGTTACCCATTTGAGGGTACTGGATTTGATGCCATAAAGTTGGGATCTTTTTTCTTTTTCTTGGGAATTTTGTTTTCTGGGTTGTCATTTGTAGGGATTGGTGGGGAAGTTTTCGGGTGTATTGGGGCTTCTTGTCATGGCGAGGAGTGACTTCAAGATTCAGCACGCATTTGGTTAGTGTTTTTTGTTAATTATCTGGAACAGGACTTTGCTGTCCAATAGTGGTTTTTCATGATCGCTTGTTTGTGGATTGTAGTTGTAAATGACGACAATTTAGTTCTGGGTTTTTTCTTTGGTGATCCCAAGCCATCTGTTTATATCAGGGATGATTGATTGATGTCTGATGCTTGTGTTGACTCTTTAAAATCCTTGGTTGACCCTTTGTGATGAAACTTTGTCTTTAATCCGATATGCTTGAATTATTTCGAAGTTACCATTCTTTCTCCAGAGCATTAGATATGATGATTCTAACATAATTGTTTTTTAAGGAAGAATGCTATAATACGGATCTGTTCGCACAAGACGAACGATTTGTTGAGTAGTCATGATTGCTCAGAATGCCTTCTGTTGCAAGATATGCAGATGAACATGTTGTGTATACGGATAGAATGCCCTGCTGCGGCCTCTCTTGATCTCTTTTGTTCTGAATCTTGGTTATGCGTCTTGGAAAGTACCTTTGTACTGTTTGTTGTGGAAAATCAGCTAACTCAAAGGGCCAAAATGTGTTTCCAAGGGTAAAAAGATGTTTACTGAGTGATCTTTTGGGTGGAGTGATTATTCTAAGATCTACAGAATCCATAGTATATATACCTCTTGTTCATCGCCGGTTCCAACTTAGGAAATCTTAAAAATCATCCGACCTCATGTATGGGGTTTTGAATTGATACAAACGCAACAAACCTTTGTTCTCATGTTTGTTTGTTCCGGGCACATAGGTGTTGATATTTCCGCTTACAATTTGAGAGGTGCCTTTGCAAATCTTGTGGAGTGCTTTCTTTCTTAACCGTATTCGTACCAGTTTGAACCTTTGTCTTTCCCTCTATAATTTCCTGGTATGCAGAGAAGCGACGCACTGAAGCTGCTCGTATCAGAGAGAAATATCCTGACAGGATTCCTGTAGGAAATGGCACCTCCCTTCGCAAACTTGTCAAAATTTCAAAATTATATGGTCCAGAGAAACTCTCTTCCGTTCCTTGTGGTTGTATGGTGCAGGTGATCGTCGAGAAGGCCGATAGAAGCGATATTTCAAACATTGATAAGAGAAAGTCGGGGATCCCTCTTTACTTTCGGAAACGTCTACTTTGTCATTATTTGTAATGTTGGATTTTGTTTCTTGCAAAATGTAGGTACCTTGTCCCGGCCGATATAACCGTGGGGCAGCTGGTTTATGTCGTCCGCAAAAGGCTAAAGCTAAGTCCCGAGAGGGCCATGTTCATATTCGTCAAGAACAGTTTACCTCCTACGGGTGGGCGATAGTTTCACTCATTTGCTGTTAATAGTTTGAAAATGACTAAATACCAAACTCATCATCGTATTCTCCGTTTCAGGTGCCTTGATGTCTGCAATATACGAGGAAAACAAGGACGAGGATGGCTTTCTTTACACGACTTACAGCGGAGAGAATTCCTTTGGATCTTGACTTTTAGCCTAGCGATCGTGAGCATGAATCACGACGGTGTAGATATCCTCGAATGCTTTCGATAAGTTCCCGCAACCATTTCTCCAAAAACGATTCCAACTTTTCCCCTTCTGGCCTCCATGGAGTTAATTCATTGATGTATTTGAATTGCAGCTAATGGTAATGGTACGTATGACACATGTTTGTCTGCACGGATCATTAACACGCAGTTCGTCATTTGAAACCTTTGTGATGTTTGAAACCATTTCCTTCATGCTGGAAACCTGTGTAAATCAATCTCGCCAATGATAGACGTGATTTGCGATAAAGGATGGGGAATTCATATTCTTCATTGGAACAGGTTTTGCTGCTGTAACAGATGGAACATAGACAAAATGTGCTGTTCTTTCTGTTTTCTATGAAGGAAAAGCAAACAAGAAACAAAAATTATTTGGAAGATCCTTTCTTCTGACATTGATTCTTGATCCACTTGAAGCTGTTGGAGGTCCCCAGCTTGATCTTCTGGGCACCCGATGACGCGGCCGCCTTCGCCTTCTCGAAGGCCGCCTTGGACTTGTTTGTCCTGTCGTGGCCGACCTCACCCGTCCTTGAGTACTCGTCATCCCCGGGCCCAATCCCTCCCGGCCCCCATTGATCCGCCCAGCTCGGCGCTTCTCCCGTCATACTTCCGAGTCCTAGGAAATTAAAAATTCAGACAAGGGACAATGAAAGGGATGATGAGATGCCTGAATCAAATGCAATGTGGCGATGAGGATTTTTGTGGGGACAGGAATGAAATGAAGAAAAATATGTTTTTGAGCTGGAATTTGTTTTTCCTTTGAAGAAGCTGAATTACACCCTCCCACAATGAACAAAATTTTGTGGTTGGGTTGAATTTGCCCAACTCAAAGGTATCTTCTTCCCAACTTTTAGCAGATGAAGTTGTTCATACATCAATCCCTATGTCAACCCTTGTTGATTTTACCAATGAATATCTACGTGTTTATTTATCAACTGTTGTTGGATTGTAATTTATTTACTAAAAAAGATAAAGCTCGAAACACCTGCCAGATAAATGGGACTAAGTGTTTTTTTAATTCGATAAAAATTAGAGATCCAAAATTTCTGTTCACATAGCACCACTCCTTACGGAAACATGGCGATTTCTTTGCCCAAAAACAAAAAAAGCCCTGAAGAATGCAAGTTTTAGATTAATATTTAGGGCCCAATTTCTTCCCTTCGTTCGATTTGCCGACAAACCAACAGGGATGTTAACGATTTCGACCAGGACTTTGACGTCCGTGTAATTGTAGTAACGTATTTTAATATTTCGATGCGCGATTTTCACGCGAAGAAAACCACGCAATGATCTTCCACAACCACACCTTATTGAAGGGTGCAAATCCAAGTCCCACGTCAAAAAGCTTGGAGTTTACAAGTTAGTATATAAGTCTAAGCGAGCCACTCCCTCTACAGTGAAAGTTGACATGAAAGTATAATTCAATAAAATAAGGAAAATTTGCTAAAGAACAATGAATTTTTTTTTTTTTTTGAGAAGGTGGTGTTTTTTTTAACAAAAACCGGAATCCACTAGAGATGCATTTGACAATAAAATTTGAAGAAAATAAAATTTTATTAATATTGAATGAATACAATTCATTCCAAATTGAATATATTTGATTACTGTTATATTATAATGTTCTTCGCTTGTATTTTTGTGCAAAACAAATACAATGCTGGCCTAATATATTACATTGGATCTTGGGATTAATTTCTTCCAATTATATTTTTAGGTTATAATATATAAGCCCAACCTAAAAAGAAAAATATATTTGGGCTATAAATGGGCTAGACCCATTAAATAATTATTTGTCAAAATAAATCGTAAACCTAACCCGCTTACATAAAATCAATTGGACTAAATATAGCTTTATTATGACCGATTCGGATGTTGGCTCGATTCATATTCTGGCCCCGCTACTAATTCTATTAAAATATTCATCTCCAAGATCCTATAAGTAGAATCGTCCCTTGCCTCATTTTGGACACAACTCTCTAGTGGGAAGCTCTGAGCACTCTCCACAATGAGGATGAAGTTTTTGCCGACGTCCATAAGCTCGTAAAAGACTCGTCGGATTAAGCTTTTACGGTGTTGGTGATTTTTCACCCTTCTCCCAAAAACTGGTGGGATTAACCTCCTAAAGCCTCGGCCAACTTCATAAAACATATTTCTTAAACCTCTTGCGAATTTTCGCCATAGTGCCATACTACCGCCATTCGGATGTTTTACGAAGCTACTAGAATCAAGAGACTCACTCACATGTAGACTCTCGTGACTAAAGACTGCAACTCACCCGTATCCAATATGAAAATTTGCTATGCTATTTTCAGTCATATATTGAGGAATTTTAGTGTACACGAATAAACTCGAAAGCTTGCTTCTTGGGAATAATTTTTTTATGCCCGAAAGGGGAATTCAAGAATGCATTAAATACCTTACTTGTTGATGACCACCACATCGACCATCAGGACGAATGCTGTTTTCTCAAACATCGCTGGTCCTAGGCATGGAGAGCTTTATCATCCACGTAGTCCAGCCTATGCTAACCTCAATATCGTGTTCATCAAGAATGCTCATTCCGATGAGTACCTCACTCGAGGCGTCTATTTGTGGACATAGAGTAATTCGTTCATGACACGGGCAAGACTGTCGCCAAGAGGGGATACCACCTAAAGTTTCGGTTAACGGGCCATTCCCTTGGAGGCGGATGGTCTTCCGACGACAACGGCGTCGTGAACGGTGTTTTATTCTAACACGATAACGCGCTTACAGCCATGAAAGAAATTCGAATGACTTAGAAAACTTGTAAAGGCGAGATTGGTCGTTGAAATTAATGATGGATCGAAAAGATAAAATATTTCGTACAAAATATATTTAATAATGAGTAGGACTAAAAACAATTATGTGATAGAGATTGGAGTAATATTACAAGCCGGATGCGGACCGAAAACCAATCCGCATTAAATTTGGCCTGTACCTGGAAAGGGCAAGATAACAAATCTTTTTGCCGTGTCAATACATCGTGTAATGAAGTTAAATTCAATTATTATTTACATATAAATTTCATGATTAAAATGTGTTTTTTTTTAATATATCCCTGAGTGAGTTCAAACCGTTCCATGTATCAAATAAGATCGTGATCGTGATTTGCACAACTAGTTTCCGGAAAGTGATTCCTTTGCTAGAAAAGGGATAATGCTTGACATCAAAGTTAAAAGTCCTCTCTTGCAAGAAATTAAAATTAATAAATAAATAAAGAAGCAATGTTGGGAATAATCTCGCACAAGTTTGGGCCAAAGGTTTATAGGGATTGAGACTATATAGGACCGAAGCTTCATTTTTCTTCGTGGAAAATGCCGGATAGGAGAAATTTAGTACCGAAGCTTCCTTTTCTTCGTGGAAAAAAAAAATATAATGCACGTCTATTATTCAAAGAGTAGTTACGAAGACGAAGACTCTTGCCATCGTCCATCACCTTTTAGCATGAAAAGTGGATGTACGCGCGCCCTCCGGCCTAGCACGCGCGCTGCGGCTCCGGCGACACGAGGATCCGGGCCCGCTCCCCGGGGCCCAATCCGGTCGGCGTCGCGACTCGAGCGTCGAACGCTGCGGAAGGGCGCCGGGTTGAATCCTCCCTTGTTTCCCGAGCGGATCTGCGGGACACTTCGCCGACCGTCTCCAGTCCTTGGAGGCGACGGGCGAAGGGCTGCGTGAGACCTCGCTTGGGATTTTCGGGGAGGATCCAGGGAGCGGCTCGTGTCGCCGGTCACCCATCCAATGATGGCTCCGTTTGTAAAACATGTTGTTTAACCTAGATAAACTATTACGGAGTCGCCACCGACTTTTTATTTTAAAACTGTTAAGTCGGAAAAACAGCTTGTTCGGGGATTTCTACTTACTAGTCTTTACACTCTAAACATGCGAAGAGGTGGCGTTTGCTCCAAAAGAGTTTGGCTTTTGATTAACGGGCGTTGGACCCGATCCGGGCATGACTCCGGATTCATGTCACTGTTTTACGGGCGTTGGGCCCGATTCGAGCCTTTTGGGCTCGAACTCATGTGTATTTAGCAAATAGCATGCGACGATAAACCTACGGGCCTAAAGCATGCGAACAACCACAACCAATTATCGAGATTAAAGAGAGCGGGAAAGGGCGGTGGTCGTGAGCCCATGGGCTCACGACCCGTTACATGTGGGAATAAAGAAAAGACGGGAAGCCCGCACTTCCCTCATGTACCTGAGATAACGGTTGATGCCGCTTCTCTCTGAACCAACGGTTTTTTAGGCCGCGGTAGATCCAACCCGCGCGGTTTGTTACACACGCCTTCAAGCTTTCTATCTTTGAAATATCGCCTTGTCGAAATTCCATGAAGCTCGGTTGATTTTTTCATGCAAAATTAAAACACCACATAGAAGACGATAGTCAGAAAAATGCCAAAGTATATTGAATATCTGGAATTAACTGGTGAGTAAAAATGTTTACTCACCGGGCGTTGTGTGGCCCGCTGATATTGATATTCAGTGATGTTGAAAATGAATGTCTGGGGCGTTGTGTAGCCCGTTGATGTTGATCTTCCGTGATGTCAGAAGATAATGGGGCGTTGTGTGGCCCTTTGATATTGATCTTCAGTGATGTCGAAAATGGATGTCTCTTGGTAATGAATTCCTCGTTGTTTTACATGAAAAACAAAGAAAAGGAGAGAGAGATGCAAAGCCTTTGGTTAGTAACAGTTAAATTGACGTAAATTTAACCGTACTAAAACAGTAAGGCATGACTTACCGTTTGAAGTGGTTGAATTGATTGGGGTTTTTTGTAACCCGTCAATGTCGATCCTCCGACATGTCAAAAGATGTCTCCTTGATTGTCGAATCCTCGGTTGTTTACATGCAAAACAGAGGATAGAATAAAAATGGACAAGGCCAAAAATATCGATTAGTTTGAATAAAACTTAACCTAACTGAATTATAAGGCATGATTTAAAATGCGATGTGTAGTCCAAAAATAATTGGACTTGAATTCTACGAGTAAATGAAGATATCTCACCGTATTTGATTTCATGCAAAACCGGGAATGAAATATGGATACATGTATCACTGTTTAAGAAAACAACTTAAAAAATGTCCCCGTTGTTTCTTTGAAATAATTGTGCAAGTTTTCGGCAATCTCAAAACAATTTCAGATTTCTCGCCACGTTTTCAAAATAGGAGATTGCTAAATGGAAAGAACATAGTTATAGTACGAAATCTTGTTCGTATAATTTAGCAAAATGAAAATTTGTTTCCATGAGCTAAGTGACGTCACCAAGAATGCATGACAAGTTCATGATTGTTTTATGATCAGAATGACTGGGGTATAGCAATAACGTCAAACAACATTGAAAGGGTCGGTTATATATAAAATAAAACAAGTGAATTGCTTACATGCCCAGGACCAGAGACTCCAAAAAAATATGTCAACACAATCCATGAATTAAAATTAATTAATAAAGGCAATTTCTACTAAAAGAAGTCTTGCGGGTTGAAAAAAACATTCAGAAGGAAATGTTAAGAGTATGGACGAACCTTCGTGAGGGCTTTAACCGAAGAGGGGAGGCTGGCCGCCGCTGCTGCTGGAGCTGCTGCTGCTACTTGGAGGTGCTGCTGCTGCTGGTGGTCGCAGCTGGAAGTTGCTGCTGCTGCTGGTTGCTGCTGATCGCTGCTGCTTCTGCTGGTCGCTGCTGGAAGCAGCTGCTGCTGCTGATCGCCGCCGTCGCCGCCGCTGCTGGCTGAATTACTGCTGCAGCTGGTTGGAATTAGGATCTCCGGTGCAGTTCCTGGAATTGCTGCTGTCCCCCTGGTATATTACCTGCGCCTTGGGCAGAAAATAGTCAAAATAAAAAGGGGGCTTCCCGCGACGCCAATGCGCGCTCACGGGGGGCTTGAACCTGATTCTCCGTCAGCGGCGGAGAAGTGTTTTTTGTCTGATGATCTAAAGTTTTTTTTGTCTTTACTGCAGCGGAGAGAGACGTCAATCGCCATAGGTTGCAACCTAACGGAGCCGGCGGTGCGTGCCGTCGTCGCTGCGCCCAGAGGAGTTGAAGTCCGCCTCAACCAGAGGCATGATGTCGTATTCATTGCTGTTGTGGAGCCCTCCATTTGGGTTGATCATCAAGGGGTCTTCATGGCGCTGATTTCTGCTTACCTTGGGCAGAATTAATCAAGGAATGGAGCAGCGACGGATGTTCGTTGGTGAACTGAGAGGGAGAGCAGATGAAACTCTATGGTTCCGATTCTCTCTGGGGACGTTTTCTTTTTTAGGAGGGGGGATCTCTGCCTTTGGTGTCTTCTGTCTTCTTTCTTTTATAGAAAACGTTGGCCATTATCAGGTTGGTAATGGCACTCGCCTCGAGGAAAGGGGGCAGATGATGATTGTGTTAGGAAGATCATTACGGCTATGCTTGCTAGCCTGCTGTGAGTTCTGAGATAGTGGGCAAGGGGGAAGGAACTGTCACGGTTAGCTTTGCGTGTAGCCGGATTTTGCTTTCCGTCCTTTGCAGCCGTCTTTCTCTAATCCTCATCTCTTCTTTTGTCTGACTGTTTCTGCATTTTTTTTTAACACGTGCAGGTGGGATTACAGGAGCAATTGCAAAATTTGTCTCGAGGTGACAAGGCCACCTGACTGGGCGGTCAAAAATCATGATGTTGCGTCTTCGTGGCTGCGGTGCAAGTGGGATGGCATGTTGCTAGGATCGCAAGATTTATCGATGGCGATTGGGCAGTGCAGCAGGGGGGTCAAGAAGAATTGGGGTAGAAGGATGATGTCGTCAGGAAGAAGAGAAATTTGGGGTATCTACGGTGGACAGCAGAAGTTTTTGGGAAAAGGAAACCCTTAAAAGAAAAATAAATGAGGAAAACTGGGAATAACTGATTTCGTAACCAAGGCGTTCGAGCACATGGCATGGCATACATATGTTGTCTACCTCGGGTATGGCTGGGTAATGGAAGCCCCGTTGATCGAGACCATGCCTTCGTTGTTTTGGGAGGTGTTGGGACTCGGTTGTCCTGGAGGACGTTATCAAATATGGAAGGGATGTCGTTGCTGGAGCTCATGCTTGTTAGGAACGCCGGTTGGTTGGGTACAGGAAGAGGGACGGAATGATTGTCAAGCCAGCGAACAACCGAAGTCATCTCCGGCCTGTTTGTTGCGTTTTCTTGGACGCACAACAGACTAATGTGAATGCATCTCAGGATGTTTGCGCTATAACCTGATGAAACCGCGGGGTCGACGATGTTCGATATGTTCCCTTCTCTCCAATTCTTCCACACCTGTTACATCCCATGTTCAGGCAAAGAAAGGACGAACGGGTCATAAATTTCACGAGATAGGAAATCTTGGAAATAAGAATTTTCTTACATGGACGATCAACATCTCTGAATTTTCTCCAGAGTGACGGACAAGGTTTCGTCGACCGCTAATGATTTCGAGGACCAAGACCCCAAAACTAAAGACATCTGACTTTAGTGAAAAGTTTCCGCGAGCCGCGTACTCTGGCGCCATGTATCCGCTGCAAACCAAAATTCGACTAAATCGGAATCGATTCCAAAACCCAAGAGTGTTTCAGGCTTATTGATCAAGCCGTGGCCTTGAACCAGTTATGATACTTAACTAGGTGCCCATGATCCTGTTTGTGTCCGCCTGAGTTTGATCGAGCTCGAACAATCTTGCCATTCCGAAATCCGATATTTTAGGATTCATGTCCATATCCAACAATATGTTACTGGCTTTAAGGTCACGATGGATGATTCGGAGCCTTGAGTCTTCGTGTAGGTAAAGAAGCCCTCGAGTGATGCCTGTTATTATCTTGTATCGGGCATTCCAGTCTAGGAGAGTGCATTTTAGGGGATCTACATATTTACCGATGAGGGACAAACGACATCCTGTTTAGATCCGTTAGTATGAATTATGTAAGTTAGTAGTGAAATGTGAAAACGCATACCAAATATGAACTTGTCGAGGCTAGCATTGGGGGACGAATTCGTAGACAAGAAGCCTTTCAACCCCTTCCAAGCAGTAGCCGAGGAGCCTGACCAAGTTCCGGTGTTGGAGTCGTGAAAGTATCCTCGCCTCATTCTTGAATTCGGATTCCCCTTGTCCGGAATTCTGAGAGAGCCGCTTCACTGCTATCTCTTGTCTGCTGGGAAGCTGACCCTATCCAAAAATCGGTCAACAGGACTCGTCGTTAATGACGCCCAGAATGAAGATACCACAGCGAGATCCATTGCCACTCACCCAGAAAACAGAACCGAAACCACCTTGTCCGAGCTTATTAGCTTCCGAAAAGTTCTCGGTTGCAGCCCTGATGATGTCAAGATCAAATTGCAGAGACTCTGCCGAGACGACATCAACGTTGGTAACTTCAGCTAAAATGGACAAGTGGAAAGGGGGTAATCGTCAGCCAAAAATACTCGTTAAAAAGAAAACGACAGGGCTTTGCCAAATCGTCTAGCTCACTTTTCGATCGGTTTCTGGGGCGTATCTTCCTTTTCACTATTAATAGAAGAAATACGCAGATTGCAATACCCGCCAAACCGCTCAAGGCACCAATGATGATCCATGTTTTGGATAAGCGATTCATTGATTTGGCCAGCGGCGGAGGTGGGGGAGGAAACACCTCTGGGGGAGGTGCGGGAGGAAACACCTCTGGGGGAGGTGGGGGAGGTGCGGGAGGAAACACCTCTGGGGGAGGTGGGGGAGATGCGGGAGGAGCCACCAGTACAAGAACGCCTGTGGAAGGTGCGGGAGGAGCCACCAGTACAAGAACGCCTGTGGAAGGTGGGGAAGGTGCGGGAGGAGCCACCAGTACAGGAACGCCTGACATCAAAGTCAAAAGTCCTCTCTTGCAAGAAATTAAAATTAATAAAGAAATAAAGAAGCAATGTTGGGAATAATCTCGCACAAGTTTGGGCCAAAGGTTTATAGGGATTGAGACTATATAGTACCGAAGCTTCATTTTTCTTCGTGGAAAATGCCGGATAGGAGAAATTTAGTACCGAAGCTTCCTTTTCTTCGTGGAAAAAAAAAATATAATGCACGTCTATTATTCAAAGAGTAGTTACGAAGACGAAGACTCTTGCCATCGTCCATCACCTTTTAGCATGAAAAGTGGACAGCAGAAGTTTTTGGGAAAAGGAAACCCTTAAAAGAAAAATAAATGAGGAAACTGGGAATAACTGATTTCGTAACCAAGGCGTTCGAGCACATGGCATGGCATACATATGTTGTCTACCTCGGGTATGGCTGGGTAATGGAAGCCCCGTTGATCGAGACCATGCCTTCGTTGTTTTGGGAGGTGTTGGACTCGGTTGTCCTGGAGACGTTATCAAATATGGAAGGGATGTCGTTGCTGGAGCTCATGCTTGTTAGGAACGCCGGTTGGTTGGGTACAGGAAGAGGGACGGAATGATTGTCAAGCCAGCGAACAACCGAAGTCATCTCCGGCCTGTTTGTTGCGTTTTCTTGGACGCACAACAGACTAATGTGAATGCATCTCAGGATGTTTGCGCTATAACCAGATGAAACCGGGGGTCGACGATGTTCAATATGTTCCCTTCTCTCCAATTCTTCCACACCTGTTACATCCCATGTTCAGGCAAAGAAAGGACGAACGGGTCATAAATTTCACGAGTGTACGCGCGCCCTCCGGCCTAGCACGCGCGCGGCGGTTCGGACGACCCGAGGATCCGGGCCCGCTCCCCTAGAGTCTTCCGGTCGGCGTCGCGACTCGAGCGTCGAACGCTGCGGAAGAAACCGGGGTGGTCCCTCCTTCGGTTCCTGATCGGGTCTGCCCAGACTCTTCGCCGATCGTCTCCATGCTCCTTAAGAGGCGACGGGCGAAAAGAAGCGCATGGCCCGAAGAGGAAGCTTCGGGAGGTTCCAAGAGCGGCTCGTGTCGCCAGTCCCTCATCCAAAATGACTTCGTAAAAAATGTTGTTGTTTAACCTAGGTAAACTATTACGGAGTCGCCACCGACTTAGTTTAAAAAGCTTGGTTTAAGTCGGAAAAACCAGAGTAGATTCGGGGATTCCTAGTTACTAACTCTTACATCTAAACATGCGAAAAGGTGGCGTTTGCTCCAAAAGGTTTGCTTTTGGTTAACGGGCGTTGGACCCAATTCAGGCGTTGGACCTGAACTCATGTGTATTTGTTTAACAATCACATGCGAACGATAAACTATGGGCCTAAGGCATGCGGACAGACACAACAATTATTTAAGATCAAAGTGAGCGGGGAAGGATGGTGACCGTGGGCCTATGCACTTGGACCCACGGCCCGTTACATGTGGGCTTAAATAAAAATTCGGGGAGGCCCGCACCTCCCCTTTGTACCTTTAATGAAGGTTGGGGCCGCCTGGAGCATTTCCACTATGGTCCATCGTGCATCATCTTGAAGTTGGAAAACGGAGGCAAACGATGTGAAGTGTTTGAACCCGCCGACCTTCAATATGTCCGAACGTCACTCGAATTACCGAGATTGCATTTTCACATGCGAAAACGTCAAGATAGAAAAATGATTAGTAAATAATAATATGTACTTGATAAACGCGAGGATTATATCAATGACAACAAACAAGTTCAAGACATGATGGAAAATCATGCGTAATTAAAGATTCTCAACCGCGGCAGCTTTGGTACCTTTCAAACAAACATATATAATTTTCTGCTCAATTCATGAAAATGCACATATTTATACTTGAAAGAAAGCTCTTTAAGTCAATAATCCAATAGTTCAAGTTTCAAGTTAATCTAAGGTCTGTAACGAAAGTTATGAACGAAAGCGTGAGATGTCCACATGCAGATCCGAGCTCCGACAGTTTTGCTGACTCTAAAAAAAACGTATATAACTTTTAGCACAGTTCATAAAAATAAGTTTACTTATACTCAAAATAAAGCTCTTGAAGTCAGGCATTTAATGGCATAATTTTTAGGTCAATAGGATTTTCAGAAAGAAAGTTATGAGTAAAAGAGTGGACTGCCGACATGTAGATCCGAGCCTAGAAGTCCTCGGATTCTTCGAAAACACTCCATTCATATATAAATGCCATGTCATTTTAAAACCACTAAAAAAATTGTGCTTGAAACATCATATACAATTAGTGTGATATGTCTAGAGTATATTTGAAGTTCGACGTATGGCAAAAATGCAAACGGTCATGTCCAAAAGTGCGAAACTCGGTTGTTTATAATCAATTAAATATTTTATTCGAAACTCCTAGGTTAGGGACTCAAATTTAACTTGGTTGGTGTCCTTAAAACCGTATTTAAGTTAGGAATCAAATGAAAGTGGTTTCGCGTGATTCCGATAAGCACACAGAAAGATATACCTCAAAAACCGAAGGTTGCGCAAACTGATCCGAAACATGCTTGGACTTACCGAGCTATTTTGGCTCGATGAGAGGGCTGCAACGTATCCCAACATGCTAGGACATATGAAGGGAAGGGAATGTGAGAGTCTTGGCCTATTTGTGCGACCGCAGGATGTCTTTGGGAGTTGGTTCTCGGCTGTCCAATCCTTGTCACTGCGCAAACAAGAAAACGTCAAAGCAAAAGGGAGCCTTCCGGCAAAGCTACGAGGCTACGAAAGGTGGTAATTGAAGTCCTCCTCGTCTTTGGACGAGGGAGGGCAGATCCTAGATGCCGGAGAGAGAAGGCCTCGAGCATGGAGACGGCGAGGGGAGGACGTCGGAGGTTGTCCGGGGTCGCCGTTGTTTCTTTTTGCCGCAGCCGTCGACTTGTGAAACCGGAACGTGTCCTCCGCGATTAGGCTGGTCGGGGGGTCTCCATTGCTCCACGAGCTTACCTTGATCGAGAGGCTCGTCGGGTGGAGAGGGGAGGCTCGAAGAACGCTTGGAGGGGAGCCCTTTTCTTTTTGTGTTTTTTGTCTTTGTCTCTGTCTCTTACCTCCTTTACGTGTGTGTGTGTGTCTCTTCTATATAGGAAAGTAGAATTAAAGTTTGAAAGTCATAACGTTTGCAAGTTGAAACGTCTGAAGGGGGAAGCATTTCAATTTGTCCATGCGTCTTCTGTAACGTGCACATGTGCTCCCATTTAGGAAATAGATTTTAATGAATGCAATTAAGGGAAATGAATATTTTTTTGAAAATAAAATAGGAAAGGAGATTTGAGGTATTACAGTTTGCCCCTCCTTGGGAGGAAATCTGAAAAGATTTTCTCACAAGGATATTAGGAATACCTCAAATTATGTTTCGAAAACATCTTTGTTCAGCATGCACCTAAAATGCTTATCAAGAAAACTCATTAGTCACAACGAAAACAAAAACAAGAACAGCCAAATGTACATGCACATTATGCTTCGTTTTGTTTCCCAGCGAGAGCAGAAAAGGTTTGTCGATTTCTCTCGTGTTTCACTCTCACTTCTGAAAGCCGCTTCAGTTGTTAGATTTCGAAATTCCTTTGACTTGGATGCTCATGTACTAGTCGAAGGAGTCTTTGCCTGGGTTGTAATGTGACTTTGGCAAAAGCCGTTAGATAAAGAATCTGAATTTGTCGTTTTGAAGGAATGAGTCTAAGGACCTCATCGGAAGCTGTTGTACCATAGAGGTTTCACCGTCCAAGCGAATTCTCCATCTACCAGACAGCAGGCCCGTTGAGACGTGCCGTTGGGGATTGATGGTCGATCCACTAGAGCTTTGGAAATCTGTTTTGGGAGTATCTTCTCCTCGTTTTGTCCAGGAGATAGCACCTTCGCTTTTGCGGCCGTTCATGTCGGCCCTGGTGCTTTAATTTGCTCTTTTGTTTTCTTTTGCGCTTTGCATTTGACGACCTGGGTCTTTGCGCTGATTTTGCTCTTTTCTTCGCTTTCATGCAGGGATTTGCCCCATTTTATTTCTTTTTCTTTGCTTTGTTAAGACGCTTTGGACTCCTTGGGAAATTTGAAGATGCTCTGTCCTTGGGAGCGACTCGACTGAGTGTACATCTGTTGATGGTGCCTCTTCACTTGAACCTTAAGGAAGTGTCGCCTCTATGGTCCATTGCTTCCGGTTTCTAACTACAAGATCTCCTTTTAAACCTCGATGTGAGGCGGCCTTTAGACTCGTTTGGTATAGTGTATATAAAGAAACTTCAAATTTGGCTCGAAAAGGGGTTAGCAATGGTTAATTTTTGTGTTTAGGATAGAGAAGAAATGCTCGATCTCATCCTAGTTTGAGCATCCTTTGTCAAAGGATTCGTTGTCCTCCCGGATCTTTGCTAGTGAACCCTCATAGTGTTTGCACTCATCACTCAGGGGTAGCTGTTTAGGAGTAGGTTTGCCTTCTCCTTCTCACTCAGAAGCATTCTCTTTGTCCAAAAATCTTTTCGAATTGTATGCAAATGGACACACAAATGCTTAAATAGGTTCAAGTACGCAAACCTCTTTGAGACTTCATACTAAAGTGATGTTCTCATGCAAGCTTCACGAGGAAAGTGTTTGTACCATCGTGTCCCAGTCATGTTCAAGACCAACCACGATGTTGCCATTAGTCTGTATCGTACTGTGCGGATGCCCATGAGCCTACATAGTTGACAACGAACGGAGACGGAGTTAGTTCATATACTTCACCTCCTTGTTTGGGTGAATAACAATGAAATGAAGTATCCGCTGGGGAGATGAGGTGGATATGTCTGTCTCAATGATAGTTTTGGAGGAATATGCTTGTATGTTCGATCCTTGTTGAGGAACGCGACGCATGTAATCAACTCCAGTTTGAACGAAGCAGGACTCCAGCTGGGAAACGGAGATACGACTCCATCTGGGGAAATATAAGAAATTTTGTTAGAGAGCAGTGTAGATGATACTCCCTTTTGGTATGACAAAGGCAATCTCGAAGCCTTGGCTCGAAATTTTCCACCCAACCGCCCCTGCGCCTTTTGTCTGTAATGCAGGATGTTCATGTGCCTACACTCGCCAAAGGGCGGATAACAAGGAAGCTCATGTAACTTGTTTATCTTAAAAACGAAGTTTATTTATGTAACTTCATTTATATGAAAGGCGAGTAGAGTTTTGGTACTTTCCTTTTTGTGTTTCGTCACTGCATCTTCGTCCGAAGGAATCAAAGGATTGACGAAATTGCCACAAGTCTTTGGCTTGAAGTTTTGCCACCCTCGCCTTCGTCACAGGAGTTTTGTACCATTCGTGTGAGGAGCTCTTGTACCTGCCCACGAGACGAAAGACGTAAACGAAATAAGCTCACATAATCTTGTTTAATTTGATGAAGAGAGTAGTAATTGTAAGATTCTCCCCTTTTCATGAATACTACTTTAAGTGTAGTAACGTCGGAGAGCGTCCGCATTGATTGGTTGTGACAATTCTCCTCCATCCATCTTCGTTAGGATGGTCGCTCCACCTGAGAAAGCGTGTTTGACGACGAATGGTCCCTCGTAGTTTGGAGCAAATTTTCCCTAGGATCTT